>JBBGZY010001046.1:3472500-4072500 GCA_037952925.1 Lithobates clamitans
GCCCACTTCTCCCGGCGCTCGTGGGGGGAGCGGGGCGTCCGTCCATCAACGTAGCTGCCGCCCGCTTCTCCCTGTCATACAGGTGCCTGCCAGAGCCCGCTTCTCCCGGGGGGGCGTTCAGCCATCATCCACGGCTCCATCTGGTCAGCGTGCTGCCTGCCCGCCGGCTTCTCCCGGCTCCCATGGGGGGGCGTCCATCCATCCGGGCACAATCCCGCATAGTCTGGGGGGCCACCGCCCGCTTCTTTCTTCCATCCCTCTGTTCCGACAGCCCGCCCGCTTCTCCCGGCACTCACACCGCGGGGGAGGGGGGGGTTGTGCCTTCTGTCCGGTCGTCCATCCTTCAACCACCCACTTTCCCCACAGCCCCATCTGTCCGGGGTGCTGCCTGCCCACTTCTCCCGGCTCTCATGCCGGGGAGCGCGTCTGTCCATTCTCCACCCACCCACTTGCCACACGCCCACCAATTCACCTCCCTGGTACCACGCCGCGCATCGTGGAGAGGACGCCCGCACGTCTCCTAGTTTTTCATGGCCAGGGGTGGCGCTCGCCCCCCGATCACCTCCCGGTATTCATATGGGGGGGCATCCTCGCACGCCTCCTGGGCATCCACCGCTTCAGTAACAAGTGTTCATAGCGTGGCATTTCGGCCCAAGGATTTCTGTTATAGCTTTTTGGCACAGGTTTTTTGTCATAGCATTTCTGTTTAGGCGTTTAGTCGCAGCACTTGTTTTTCTGTCATGGTGTTTTTCTGTCATTTAACATTTCCTGCCTTAGCATTTCTGGCGTAGCATTCAGCATTTCTGTCTTAAACGTTCTGCCCAGCATTTTTGTCATAACATTCAGCATTTCTGTCGTAGCGTTTCCGCATTTCTGTCGTAGCATTTGGGATTTCTGTCGTAGCCTTTCAGCATTTCTGTCGTAGGGTTCAGCATTTCTGTCGTAGGGTTCAGCATTTCTGTCGTAGGGTTCAGCATTTCTGTAGCAGGGTTCAGCATTTCTGTCGTAGGGCTCAGTATTTCTGTCGTAGCATCCAGCATTTCTGTCGTAGCGTCCAGCATTTCTGTCACAGCGTCCAGCATTTCTGTCACAGCGTCCAGCATTTCTGTCACAGCGTCCAGCATTTCTGTCACAGCATCCAACATTTCTGTCATAGCGTCCAGCATTTCTGTCATAGCGTTCAGCATTTCTGTCATAGTGTTCTGCCCAGCATTTCTGTCATAGTGTTTAGCATTTCTGTCATAGCGGTCTGCCCAGCATTACTGTCTGTCACGAAGATCCTGCCAGTAACCGGCGTTCCAGGCGCACGGGAACCCGGCCACGGGTCCCATTGCGCATGCGCGCGCGTTCACGGGTGCGGTCACGCACGGGCACGCGCACTCCCGCTGGTGTCCGGCGGGCTATTTAAACCTGCCTGTTACACTCCATCTCTGCTGTCTGCTCTACAGCGTTCTGTGAGTGTTACCTGATCTGATCTGTGTTTCCTGTTATCTGACCCGGCTTCCTGTTTGACGATCCTGCTATCTGCCTGCACCAGACTCTCTTGGCTTGCCTGACCATCCCTCTGCATTACCCCTGGTACCTCTGCTGTCCGAACGTTACTGACCACCGGCTTGTTGACCCTCCGCTGTGTTTCATCAGCTTCCAGTCTGCTATTACCTGCTGTTGTTCCTGGCTCCAGTCCAGCGTTCCAGGCTACCTTCTGCTGTGTTCCAGCCCAGCGTTCCAGGCTACCTTCTGCTGTGTTCCAGCCCAGCGTTCCAGGCTACCTTCTGCTGTGTTCCAGCCCGGCATTCCAGGCTACCTTCTGCTGTGTTCCAGTCCAGTGTTCCAGGCTACCTTCTGCTGTGTTCCAGTCCAGTGTTCCAGGCTATCTTCTGCTGTTGTTCCAGTCCAGCTTCCAGTCTGCTATTATCTGCTGTTGTTCCTGGTTCCAGTCCTGCATTCCAGTCTCTGTCCTCAGTCTACTCCTCAGGCTACTGACTCCAGAGGGTGCCACCACTACTGGACTTTCAGCAACTGTTGATCCTGCCAGGCACCCATACCACTCTTCACTCCTGGCCCTCTGTCTCCATTCCAGGGGAACGGGAGTGGGAGCTGTAAGGGAGGTCTTTTCCTGCACTTCAGGCTCACAACCTACCAGGTACGTGACACTGTCATAAGCGTTCAGCATTTCTGTTATAGCATTCAGCATTTCTGTCATAGCTTTCATCATTTCTGGCTTAACGTTCTGCCCAGCATTTCTGTCAAGGCGTTCAGCATTTCACGCTTAGAGTTCTGCCCTAGCATTGCTGTCATAAGCGTTCAGCATTTCCGTTGCCGTGTGCTGCCCTAGCATTCACGTCACAGCGTTCTGCACTAGCATTTCTGTCAGTGCATTCTGCCCCGGCATCTCTGTCTCAGCGTGCAGTCTCGGCATTTCTGTCATAGCGGTTCTGCCCCAGGATTTCTGTATAGCATTCTTGCTCAGGATTTCTGTCATGGCATCTCTGCCCCAGGATTTCTGTCATGGCATTTTTTCTTATTCGGTCATGGTGTTTTCTGTCATAGTGTTCTGCCCCAGCATTTCTGGATCAGCGTTCAGGCTCAATTTCTTCTGTCTCGGCATTTCCGTCATAGCGTTTCTGCCACAGGATTCTGTCCTTGCATTTCTGTCATCAGTATTTCAGTCTCAACGTTTCTGTCATTGCGTTTCGGTCATGGCATTTCTGCCTCTGCGTTTCTGCCCCAGGATTTCTGACATCGCGTTTCTGCCTCTGCGTTCTGTCAGAACGTTTTCTACCCCAGCTTTTTCTGTCATGGCATTTCTGCCCCAGGGTTTCTGTCATTACATTTCTGCCCCAGGGTTTCTGTCATTACATTTCTGCCCCAGGGTTTCTGTCATTTCATTTCTGCCCCAGGGTTTCTGTCATTTCATTTCTGCCCCAGGGTTTCTGTCATTTCATTTATGCCCCAGGGTTTCTGTCATTCTATTTCTGCCCCAGGGTTTCTGTCGTTACATTTCTGCCCCAGGGTTTCTGTCGTTACATTTCTGCCCCAGGGTTTCTGCCTTTACATTTCTGCCCCAGGGTTTCTGCCGTTACATTTCTGCCCCAGGGTTTCTGCCGTTACATTTCTGCCCCAGGGTTTCTGTCCTTACATTTCTGCCCCAGGGTTTCTGTCCTTACATTTCTGCCCCAGGGTTTCTGTCGTTACAATTCTGCCCCAGGGTTTCTGTCGTTTCATTTCTGCCCCTGGGTTTCTGTCATTACATTTCTGCCCCTGGGTTTCTGTCATTACATTTCTGCCCCAGGTTTTTTCTGTCATTACATTTCTGCCCCAGGTTTTTCTATCATCACATTTCTGTCTCAGCATTCAGTTCAGCATTTCTGTCAGAGCTTTTTCTGTCATAGCGTTGTTGTCCTTGTGTTTCTGCCCCAACGTTTCTGCTTCAGTGTTCAGCCTCAGCATTTCTCAGAGGGGCATTTGTTGTTCAGTCATGGCATATACTCTGGTAGCTGTTTCATCTTCTTTGTTTGTCATGTCTCATCGTTTTTGTTCATGGTTGTACCTGCATCAGGTAGCTAGGGCTCACATGTCAGGATCTGTCATGTCTACAGATCCATATGGGCTGAGGTTTCGTTTGTTAATGATTGTTGACCACAATCTTCTCACCCGTATAGCATACATCATACGATGCACGTTCATTTACCACACCTGTACGATTACCCACCACAGTCTCTGGGTACACCAGCCCTGAGTTTTCAGTCAATTACCTGTCTATGCGTGGCATGTTACTCGGGCTCACTCTTTAATCACACGAGGGGGGGTGTCTATCATCAGGTTCATTCACGCGCAGTGGTCTTGGCATTTCTGCTCATGTTCTCATACTTAGGTAGGCACAGAGGGGCGTTGTTGTTCTCATGTCTTGTCTGTCATTTCTCTTGTGCATGTTCTCAGGTTGGGCTGTATTGGCATTCGTCATCCCCTTGTTGGTCCTTAAGTGGTAGGTTTGGGCAAACATCGTCATGATTCTGGGTTCCACGCTCAGCTCGGATCTCGTTTAGGATGTGGCCTGGAAGACTGCTCAGGGACGTCAGTCCAGTCATCTTTTCAGTTCCCCAGCCGGTTCCAGGTAGGGGGGTTTCAGTCACTTTGGGTATGACTGTTTTCATGCCAAGGGATGTATTTCCCTGGGGTGGAGTTTGGCCCTCCCTTCTCGGTTCTGTTTTAGACTCGGTTGTCGGGTCACTGGCTGAAGCACGACCCGATCGCATCAGGTGGGACCAGTATTCTGTGTCTGGCATGGTTTCTCTATGTTGTCAATACTTATTGCCATAGTGCATGGGCCTCATGCACCTTCTCCATCAAATTCTTCAGGTATTTATTTTGAACTCCTACCAGTTGTTCTTTGGCACTCACCCTCGCACTTCCCCATACCAGTATGGCCAGGCCAGGGCTTGGGAGGGGTTTCACTGAGCACTTCTCTGGTGTCCGTTTGAAGTTTCGATCTTCTCGGCTATTCATTTTGCAGGGGCTCCTCGGGGCAGCTATTGCTCCCCTTCCCCCACACATCCTCATTCACAAGCAGTTCATTCTCATTTCTGGGTCGTCTCGGACTTCAGGCTCTGTCCAATCATTCACGGGACGTTTAGTTGGGTTCTGGGTAGCTTCGCAGGTCTGTAGGGGGTTCTGTCTCATCACCAAGTCGGGGGGGTGTTTTCTCCGGTCATATGGGACACTTTTTAGATATATACTGTTGCCATCCGGGCGCACGCTACTACTCTCGATGGATTGTTACCTTTCCTTCTTCACCTAAATTTGTGTCTTTTTGCCCTCTTTTCAGGCATACTGACCAGTCAGGCCAAGGCACACCTCAGGCCTTGATGCTTAGGAGTATCACTTTCTCACTCGAAGACTCTGACTACAAGTGTAAAGGCTAGCTGGAGGCTGGCCTGTATTTGTGGCAGGAGGCTGAGAGGGCCACTCAAGCCTCCTCCTCCATCAGGCCAGGGCTCGTCGGCGTCTCTGGGTTCCCACCCACCCGTTTCCCCCAATCTTCATACATACTCATATTACTTTTTCTTACATTCAGGGTATGCCCTCTTTTCAGGCATACTGACCAGTCAGGCCAAGGCATACCTCAGGCCTTGATGCTTAGGAGTATCACTTTCTCACTCAAAGACTCTGACTACAACTATTAGTTATGCACTCCACAAATCTGGCCTTTATGGAAGAACGGCAAGAAGAAAGCCATTGTAGGAAGAAAGCCATAAGAAGTCCCATTTGTAGTTTGCGAGAAGCCATGTGGGGGACACAGCAAAAAATATGTGGAAGAAGGTGCTCTGGTCAGATGAGGCCAAAGTGGAACTTTTTGGCCAAAAAGTAAAACGCCATGTGTGGCAAGAAAACGAACACTGCACCTCACCCTGAACACACATCCCCACCGTGAAACATGGTGGTGGCAGCATCATGTTATGGGGATGCTTTTCTTCAGCAGGGACAGGAAAGCTGGTCAGAGTTGATGAGAATATGGATGGGGCCAAATACAGGGCAATCTTAAAAGAAAACCTGTTAGAGTCTGCAAAAGACTTGAGAATGGGGGGGGGGGAGAATCACCTTCCAGCAGGACAATGACCCTAAACATACAGCCAGACCTACAGTGGAATGGTTTAGATCAAAGCATATTCGTGTGTTAGAATGGACCAGTCAAAGTCCAGACCTCAACCCATTTGAGAATCTGTGGCAAGACTTGAAAATCGCTGTTCACAGACGTTCCCAATCCAATCTGACAGAGCTTGAGCTATTTTGCAAGGAAGAATGGGAAAAAATTTCACTTTCTAGATGAGTAAAGCTGGTAGAGACAAACCCAAAAAGACTTGCAGCTGTAATTGCAGAAAAAAGGTGGTTCTACAAAATATTGACTCAGGGAGGTTGAATACAAATGCATGCCACACTTTTCACATATTTATTTGTAAAAAATGTTGAAAGTAGTTCCTCTGCTCCTAATTGCCCTATCCTAGGTGGAGGAAATGCTAAATGTATTATCACAGCCACTCTTAAGCCATCCATACATGGATCAAAATTTGTCCAAATTAGCAGTAACCCCCCATTTGAGTCAATCTATTAATCGACTTGGGTACAACCAGCCCTTCAGATTTTTAGCATGTGGTTACTGCTGGCAGCAGCAGTACTCATTGTGGTCTCCTGGCAGGGATGGCCCCCATGCCCCCTACGCAGAACACAATAGCGTTGTGGAAGGAATTCCCCTTTCAACACCATCAAGCAATTTTCTTTCCTTCCACCAATGTTGGCAGGAAAGAAATTTGAATCATCTATGAGCTGCCTTACACTTAGGAAAGGTTCTGATCCTTCTAGTTACCTACATGTTCAACACCATTAACTGCTTCAGCCCTGGAAGATTTGACCCCCTTCCTAACCAGAGCACTTTATGCGATTCGGCACTACGTCGGTTTAACTGACAATGGTCATGCGATGTTGCACCCAAACAAAATTGACATCCTTTTTTTCCCACAAATAGAGCTTTCTTTTGGTGGTATTTGATCACCTCTGCGGTTTTTATTTTTTGCGCTATAAACAAAAAAAAAAAAAAAAGGCTATAAAAAATTTCCCCCAAAAATATATAAAAAACTATTTTTTTCCTAAGTTTAGGCTGATATGTATTCTTCTACATATTTTTGGTAAAAAAAATCGCAATAAGTATGTATCTCTTTCCCATTTTTTTATCACATTGGATAATGTGACTTCTTGTGACACTCACTACAACACACCTTAGGTGGTTCACACCACCACCGTCCTTATACACTACACCCTACTTTTTATTTTGGATTTCTACTTTCTCATAACTTTCACCAACTAATGGTCACTTCATTTATCCATTCTAAGTCATATCATAATTTCTGTTTCTTCTCACCAGTTGGACATACTTTAGAGATAAGGGGTCTGCGTCTCTTTGTTGTGGGGGTTTCTGCGTGTGCGCCCCCGTGGATATGGGGCACATGATCACCTCAGCTCCCCGGACGGACTATTTCTATGGCTCCTGTTCTGCTCATACTGCACACCGTTGCTACTCACTGGCACGTAAGTGCGCAGGGTGGACGACATTGTCTTGTCTTGTCCTGCTGTACTTACCCTAATACAAGGATTCGTTCTTATGTTATATGTTTCTATAGGTACCCGACAACATTCACCACTGAAGAAGTGTTTTTACACAGAAACACGTCAGGCTTTAAGGATGTAGCTATGTGCCCTATTAGGATAATATTTGGATATGTCGTATTTTTCAACCTTTTGAATTACCAATTAAGCTGCTATTTGAATCGATCATGCTATATACGATTACCATGTGTTTACCATGTATATATTTGTGAACATGATACTATTTTTATGCATACACACAAATATGATAATACTTACTTATTGACTTTCTTATATTAATTTTACTATTGTTATGCATTTATATAAATTTTTACTCCAACAATAAAATTTGACTACATTTATCTACATGAGTCAACCACCTCATTTAAAGTCCCAAAATTCCCCTTTTTTTCTCATTGAAACCCGGGATGGAGGCATAGTATATGTGCCTCATCTAAAGTCCCAAACTCCCCACTTATACTATATTGATTGGTTTGCGCAAAAGTTATAGCGTCTACAAAATAGAGAATAATTTTATGGCATTTTTATTATTAATTTCTATTTTACTAGTAATGGTGGCGATCTGCAATTTTTATCGGGACTGCGACATTATTACACGTCGACAATTTTGACACATTTTTGGGACCATTGGCATTTTTACAGCAATCAGTGCTTTAAAAATGCATTGGTTACTGTAAAAATGTCACTGGCAGTAAAGGGGTTAACCACTAGGGGGCAATCAAGGGGTTAATGTGTTCCTTATTGTGTGTTCTAACTGAAGGGGGGAGGGGACTGTGTAGGAGAGATGACAGATCGCTGTTCATACTCTGTATGAACAGACAATCTGTCTGTTCTCCACTCAGAGAACGGGAAACTGTTTTTACACGCACAGATCCTGGTTCTCCATGTGTGTCCCAAGCGATCACCGCCGGGCACTCGCATCTGCTCTGTGGGTGAGCAGGGGGCAATTTGGCCACCCCTCGTGCCCAAATCTGGAAGTGATGTAAAATGACGGCGATTCGCGCAGCCGAGCCATGTTGCCGCAGTACAACTTCGGCGGCTGGTTGGCAAGCGGTTAAAGAGGGTTATTTCCCATTCCCCCCCCCCCCCAAATCAAAGCTGCGCATTACGTATTTGTCAGCTCCCGGCAGTTTTATTTTATACTCTCAAGTATTCCAGCAAAGTAAATTACCAGCAGGTATTGGCCTGTGGATGTTGTCAGTTCAGTACTCAGTGGTGGTATGTAGGGCATTGGGGAGACATCAATATATAACCCAAAAAAGAGAAAACATCCAATGTAGGATGAATTGCATGATGAGTTGTGCTTTGGAAGATTTGTGTCTGATGATGCGAGATATTTTCTCTGTCAATAAAAGCAAAAGACTTCTGATAATGTTCCCCACCAGGGGAAAGGAAGATTTAAACCTAAAAGCATAACTACTAATTGCTGTAAGTCTTTAGCTGCTTGATTTGCATCCCAAAGGGAATGTGTGTTAGGTCTTTTAATTGCAGAGGGATCAGGTAGCTGAGTGTGAAGACAGAATTGGGAGTGCTGTGTGCATTGATATGAATCAGTCTTGAAGTTATGAAGCAAGATTTAATGCCTAGTGTTAGTTGTAATATTTGTGATGCTTTGGGTAACAGTTCCTTGTCTAGTGTGTGTGTGTACTTTTCTGCATTGGTATTTTTGTGCTTGGAATCTGAAGAAGAATACAAGAAACTTGCTTGCTGCAATCGGTTTATTCAGTACGTAACACAGTGTTTTTTTTAAAATGTGTGCGCTATGGCACTAGTGCTCCGCATGGGATTTGCAGGTGTGCCGTGGGAGTTTTGAAAAATATTTAAAATTGCTAGCGTATTTAAACCTTGAACATATCGAAAAATTAAATGGTAAATCAGTGTCACAAAAGTAAATAAAGTAACACATATAGAAATGTAACTTGTATCACCCATTGATTCTTTTCATAATGCAAGACTTGTGCGAGATCTCGGGAGAATTCGATCGCTCAAATTATATTATAATAATAAAGACCATTCCATTCCAACTTTGGTGCTTATAAATAAAGTTTGTTCATTGTTTAGCGATGGAGAAATACTTAATCAAGTCTGGAACTCTGAAAGAGTAATGCCCTGTACATACAATCGGACATTGATCGGACATTTCGACAACAAAATCCATGGATTTTTTCCAACGGATGTTGGCTCAAACTTGTCTTGCATACACACGGTCACACAAAGTTGTCGGAAAATCCGATCGTTCTGATTGCGGTGATATAAAACACGTACGTCAGGACTATAAACGGGCAGTAGCCAATAGCTTTCATCTCTTTATTTATTCTGAGCATGCGTGGCACTTTGTGCGTCGGATTTGTGTACACACGATCGGAATTTCCGACAACGGATTTTGTTTTATAGCAAGCTCTCAAACTTTGTGTGTCGGAAATTCCTATGTAAAATGTGTGATGGAGCCCACACACGGTCGGAATTTCCGACAACAAGGTCCTATCACACATTTTCCATCAGAAAATCCTGTCGCGTTTACAGGGCATATCTATTAAATGAAAAGCAATGAAGCAAGTGAAAGTACAAAGAAGATTACAATCGCTTCAATCTGATTTGCTCTTGAAAGCAGGCAGATCCTTCACATTAAATGGTTAAATCTTTTCAGGTGTGCCGTGAAAATTTTTAGATCTTTTTAGTGCACCACAAGACAAAAAAGTTTGAGAAACACTGAGAAACAGAACTAACGTTGTTCCAGCCACACCCTAAATCAACAGCTACAAACATCAAGATTGACACACCCTGCTGTGGTGCCACCTGGTGTTCACTGCAGTATGTTACATGTACAACAAATAAGATAAACTATACAGAGAAAGCTATAGCATAATTAGTGATTACATCATAGCGCATGTTGATAATTAAAAACATAGGGGGTCATTTACTATAGAGCTGAAAAACGATCATGAAGTCCCAGAAAATAGCACCCAATTAAGGCCAATTAAGACTTCAACTCTCAGAAACTGAGCGCTAATGCAAATGGAAAGCAGCGTTATGCAGCTGTCAGATCACATATGCGGGAATAGTGGAAGTCAATAGGGCTCAAACCTGCAAAATCCAAAGTTCTCACTGAAGACTTATATGCAAGTTCTTTGCCATAAAAAGTATATGGGGACCTGGGTTCTGTCCCGGGGGACATGTATCAATTGGAAAAAATGTTTTTAAAATGGCTGTTTTTTCTGTGTTTGCTTGAAGTGAAACAATAAAAATTAAAAATTCCCTTAACCACTTCCCGCCCGGCCTATAACAGATTGACAGCTGGGCGGTGGTTCAGTTATCCTGACTGGGCGTCATATGATGTCCAGCAGGATAACATGCCGCCACGCTCCCGTGGGGGTGCGCATCGTGGCGATCGGTGGAGCGGTGTGTCAGTCTGACACACCGCTCCACCGATCTTGGTAAAGAGCCTCCGGCGGAGGCTCTTTACCACGTGATCAGCCGTGTCCAATCACGGCTGATCATGATGTCAATAGGAAAATCCATTGATCGGCTTTTCCTCACTGGAGAGCAGATCGGCGGCTCTCCTGACAGGGGGAGGTCTGCGCTGATTGTTTATCAGCGCAGCCCCCTCTCGGATGCCCACAATAGACCACCAGGGAAGCCGCCAGGGCCACCAGGGAAGGAGCAACATGTGGATGGCCAGGTATTTACCCCATGGCCATCCACATGTGCCCAATGTGCCCAGTCTGTGCCCAATCTGTGCCAATCAGTGCCCACAAATGGGCACTGATTGGCACCATTATATTTCAGTGATGCCCAGCAATGCCACCCATTAGTGTCATCAGTGCCACCAATCAGTGTCATCAGTGCCACCCATCAATGTTCATCGGTGCCACCTGTCAGTGCCCATCAGTGCCCACCTATCAGTGCCCATCAGTGCCAACTATCAGTGCCACCCATAAGTACCCATCAATGCCACCCATAAGTACCCATCAATGCCACCTACGAGTGCCCATCAGTGCCACCTATAAGTGCCCATCAGTGCCGCATACCAGTGCCACCTATCAGTGCCCATCAGTGCCCATCAGTGCCACCTATCAGTGCCCATCATCAGTGCCCATCAGTGCCGCATACCAGTGCCACCTATCAGTGCCCATCAGTGCCCATCAGTGCCACCTATCAGTGCCCATCATCAGTGCCCGTCAGTGCCACCTCATCAGTGCCACCTCATCGGTGCGCATCAGTGCAGCCATATCCGCACCCGTCACTGAAGAAGAAAACATACTTAGTTACAAAAATTTTTACCAGAAACAAAGAAAAACTTGTTTTTTTTTCCAAATTTTCTGTCTTTTTTTATTTGTTGCGCAAAAAATAAAAACCACAGAGGTGATCAAATACCACTAAAAGAAAGCTCTATTTGTGGGAACAAAATGATAAAAAATTTGTTTGGGTACAGTGTTGCATGACCACGCAATTGTCATTCAAATTGCGACAGCGCTGAAAGCTGAAAATTGGAAGGTGTCTAAGTGCCTGGTATTGAAGTGGTTAAATATCGTGCCTTCAGGGTGTCTATAGTATGTCTGTAAAGTAGCGCACCTTTCCCGTGTTTATTACTGTACCACAGCAAAATGACATTTCTAAAGGAAAACATTTCATTTAAAATTCCTTGCAGCTGTAATGAATTAATAAAAAACAGAAAAAGTGCAGCGCTAAAATTATGTGAAAAAAATCGGGACTGAGGAAAACTAAGTCCCATAAACATATCAGCATATGATCAATAGTGAAAAATCCATATGAAACATAATCCAGTGAACAATGACATATAAACCTATATGAATAAAGCATATGTATAAAAATGCAAAAAGAAAAAGTCCCATTAAAGTATTAGTCCATGAATGAACAAGGAAGAAATGCCCATCCATGAAAATGCAGAGAACCAGAAAAAGAATGGATCATCTGTGAGTATTATAATTCGCTTACCAGATGGCGATGACTGCTATTACGGCATTCTCACCCAGCTCAGGGAAATCGGTTTCCCAAAAACCAAAAGCACAGTACCGGAACAGCAGCTTAGCGGTGGATAATTCTCGGGAATATAAAACAGAAGACTTCCATAGTGTAATATGTACAAATGAGGTAATTTATTATGATAAAAAAGAATTGCACTTACAATGTTGTAGGCAATTAAGAGCAGTGGAATATGGCATAGCAACAAATGTCGGTGTCTCCGTTTGTTGGACTTCACTTCCTACGTTCGTTTGTTAGCCCATCCAAAAGCGTAATGACGTCGCCGTCGCAGGCTCCACCCTACGCGTTTCATCACAATAGGACGTCGTTTATATGTGGTTGATTGTTGAGTACCAGACAGAACCTTGGTGATGTCTCCTGCCGGGGAATGATGCGGAGTCCGGGCTGCGGCTCCCACTGAGGACGGATGGTTCCCAGCAATATAGAGTTAAAATTAAATAAAAATTAACGGTGTAGGTTCCCCACACTGGTCCATACCAGGCCCTTTGAGTCTGGTATGGATATTAAGGAGAACTCCACACCATTTTTTTAGAAAAAATGGTGTAGGGGTCCCCCCCAAAATCCATACCAGACCCTTCAGGTCTGGTATGAATATTAAGGGGAACCCTGCGCCAAAATAAAAAAAAAATGGCATGGGGGCTCCCTCCAAAATCCATACCAGACCCTTATCCGAGCATGCAACTTGGCAAGCCGCAAGAAAAGAGGGGGGTGAGAGAGCGCCACCCCTCCTGAACACTACTAGGCCACATGCCCTCAACATGGGGAGGGTGCTTTGGGGTCCCCCCAAAACACCATGTTGATGGGGAGCAGGTCCTCATCCCCACAACCCATGCCCAGTGGTTGTGGGGGTCTGCAGGTGGGGGCTTATCAGAATCTTGAAGCCCCCTTTAATAGGGGGGCCCTCAGATGCCAGCCCATCCACATATGAATGGGTATCTGGTACATTGTACTCTTACCCATTCACCAAAAAAAGCAGTAAAATGTGACAAAAGACAATAGCCAGTTTTTGACAATTCCTTTATTTAAAATGTCTTCTTCTTTCCCTGCTTCTTCCTCCGGTCTTCCTTCGGTCTTCTCCATCTTCCTCCAACTTCTTCTTCCCCCACTTCTTCCTCCATCTTCCTCTGCTTCTTCCTCTGGTCTTCTACATCTTCCTCCAGCTTCCTCATCCCCCGGTCCATCCTCCGGTCTTTCTCTTCGGCCGCTCCCGCTGAACATTCAAAAAATGAACCTCCTGCGATGCTGCGGATGACGTGACTCCGAGATCCTGCCCCTTGTGGCTTTACCGCATGGGGCATGATGTGTCAGTGATGTCACAAGTGGGCGGTGTCTCCTGATGGCGGTGACCACGCCCCATAGTTATAGATGAAATGTGCGCTATGGAAGTGGACAGAATGGCTGGCCGCAGCATTGGAGGAAGTTCGTTTTCATAGCAGGTCGGTGGCGGGAACGGTAGATGAGAAAGACTGGAGCCAGAAGAAGATGGAGAAGACCGGAGGAAGATGAAGGATGAAGCGGGGGAAGAAGAAGCTGGAGGAAGAAGGTGAAAACCGAAGGAAGACCGAAGGAAGGAGCAGGGGAAGAAGAAGCTGGAGGAAGACCGGAGGAAGAAGCAGGGAAAGAAGAAGACATTTTAAATAAAGGAATTGTCAAAAACCAGCTATTGTCTTTTGTCACATTTCACTGCTTTTTTTTGGGTGAATGTGTAGGGGTACAATGTACCCGATACCCATTTGCATGGGGGGGCCGGGATCTGGGGACCCTCTTGTTAAAGGCTTCCAGATTCTGATAAGCCCCCGCCCACAGACCCCCACAACCACCAGGCAAGGGTTGTGGGGATGAGGCCCTTGTCCCCATCACCATGGGGACAAGGTGCTTTAGGGGGCTACTCCAAACCACCCTCCCCATGTTGAGGGCATGTGGCCTGGTACAGTTCAGGAGGGGGGGCACTCTCATCCCCCCATCTTTTCCTGTGGCCTTGCGTGCTCGGCTAATGCTCTGGTATGGATTTTGGGGGGACCCTCACACCATTTTTTTTTTCAAATTTTGGTGCAGGGTTCCCTTAATATCCATACAAAACCTGAAGGGTCTGGTAAGGACCTTTGGGGACCCCTACGGCATTTTTTTAAACATTTTTGCGTGGAATTCCCTTTAAAGTCCATACCAGATCCGAAGGAGGGGGAGGCCCCTGAAGGGCCTGGTATGGATTATGGGGGGACCCACCCCAAAAATTTTTTATTGTATAATTTTTATTTTTGTAAAATTTTAGCATAGGGGGTCCCCTCTGAATCAATACTAGAGCCGAAGGACCTGGTATAGACCTGGGGGGGACCCCATGCAGTTTTTTTGCAATTTTTTTTGGCTGGCATTTTTTTTTTACTTTCAGTGGGGAAGCCACTGACAGCTGAAGATTCATTGGCTTCCCGGCCCCCCGGTTAGCAACCAGCTATATACAGTGTTAAAATAACCACAAAACATAAAAAATCACATCACAAACACAACAGTTGCGTTTCTGGTGCGGTTCCATTGAAATCTATTACCCGCAAATCGCGTGAAAAAAGTCCCCGACCATTTCCAAAAAACACACTGGCCGCAAAACACATAGTTGTGAACTAGTACCATAGGAAATGTTAAATGGACTGTAGGGTGTTTCTGAAAACTGCAAAACACACTAAAAAATGCATAGGTGTGAACCTAGGGTCCGAGCCAGTTCACACTGCAGTTAGCAATTGGGTTTTAAGGGCCCTGCTCATAGGAGCTTACAATCTAAAATTTGTCTAAACCTTAGAGTAGACACAGCTTTACTTTCAGTGTATAACTCTGCAACACATCACATTTTTATCTGCAAGATTATAGAAACATACTTAATAGTCATTATTCTTACAAAGCATTCCAACATAATATTAAAAAAGCCACATGTTCAAAATATAACACCCGCCACCACCCCACAAATCCACACATATACATACATTGATGACCATGTTCTGCTGGAAGCTGCATTTCTGTGTACATGATTAAGCAATGAAATCAAAGAGTAGAAGGTCAGCACATGCTCCCAAACCATGTTTGCATGGTCAGACAGGAACAATACACACACACACAACATTGACAGCATAGCCACATAAACCCACTATTGATTGAAAAAATACATAGTTACATAGTTAGTAAGGTTGAATAAAGACACCAGTCCATCCAGTTCAACCTGAGTGAGTGTGGGTCTACAACCCTGACCCTTGTCCCTAACCCTGAACATCGCACACTCACATCAACCCCTACCCTCAATCCAAGGTCCCCATTCATATACTAGGGCCAATTTTGGACAGAAGCCAATTAACCTACCAGCATGTCTTTGGAGTGTGGGAGGAAACCGGAGTACCCGGAGGAAACCCACGCAGGCACAGGGAGAACATGCAAACTCCAGGCAGGTAGTGTCGTGGTTAGGATTCGAACCAGCGACCCTTTTTTACTGCTAGGCGAGAGTGCTAACCACTGCACCACTGTGCCGCCCACGGCACAAGAATTTCAGCAAACAGCCCTAGTTGGGCATTTGCCAATAGGCACAATATCATTCCTTCTCCCCCACAAATCACAGCAAAAAACCTGACCTTCTCAGGCCAAATGAACCCCCCTACTGAAGCCCTTTATATAAGATATTTTGTATTGTTACTACACTGACACACGCCCAATAGAAGTACACACCCACCAGTATCTTTCAATCTGTCTCTTCGTGTACAGTATGTCTAAAGTGATTGCACCTGATGGGCAGGAACACATAATACTATTTGCAACTGTGTTAGCCCTTGGCTACGTGCATCAAATCTCCAACTACAGGCCAAAGATTGAAGTCCATTTGCATGCACATAAACAAAGCCACAGTTTTCCAAGCATATGTACCTGTGCAGTGTAAACCCTACACTTTTAAATGTCCAAGTCCCTGGGCATGATTAGTGCTAACAAACATTAACATCAGTCCCTGGCTGCAATGAGCTTCCAATCTAAAGTCCAAAACTAACTTTCTTACTAGAGACTATTTCGACAGGAGACAAATAATATGCCAGCATGTCTTTGGATTATGATGAGAAACCCACACAGGGAGAATATATAAACTTCAACACAAGCATTAGGATGCTGGGGAATTGAACCAGCAACCCCAGTGCTGCAAGACAGAATTGCTACCCACTCAGCCAGCAGGCAGCCTCACACATCTTCTCTGCATCTCTGTGGTGTGAACCAGCCCTAAGTTCATAGCCATGCTCAGTGTCACAAGCAATATATAATATATTGGCCTACGTATTGGGATTCTTGCCTTTGAATGCACATTTCCTGTAGTCGCAGCCACAGTCTCTGGTCATTCCCTGTAGTCACATCCGCAGTCTATGGTCTTAGTCTGTAGGGTTCAAAATTCATTTGGCCCACCCTTTGCATCTATAACAGCTTTAACTCTTCTGGGAAGGCTGTGCACAAGGTTTAGGAGTGTGTCTATGAGAATGTTTGACCATTCTTTCAAGTGCATTTGAGGGGTCAGGCACTGATGATGGACGAGAAGGCCTGGCTTACAGTCTCCGCTCTAATTCATCCCCAAGGTGTTCTGTTGTGTTGAGGTCAGGACTCTGTCCAGGCCAGTCAAGTTCCTCCACCCCAAACTCACTCATCCATGACTTTATGGACCTTGCTTTGTGCACTGGTCCAAATCATTTGGTGGAGGGTGGATTATGATGTGGGGTTGTTTTTCAGGGGTTGGGCTTGGCCTCTTAGTTCCAGTGAAGGGAACTCTTAAGGCATCAACATACCAAGACTTTTTGGACAATTTCATGCTTCCAACTTTGTGGGAACAGTTTGGGGATGGCCCCTTCCTGTTCCAACATGACTGCACAAAGCAAGGTCCATAAAGACATGGATGAGTGAGTTTGGGGTGGAGGAACTTGACTGGCTGCACAGAGTCCTGACCTCAACCTGATAGAACACCTTTTGGCTGTATTAGAGCAGAGACTGCGAGCCAGGCCTTCTCATCAGTGCCTGGCCTCACAAATGCACTTCTGGAAGAATGGTCAAACATTCCCATAGACACACTAAACCTTATAGACAGCCTTCCTAGCCTTCCCAGAAGCTGTTCTAGCTGCAAAGGGTGGGCCAAATCAGTTTTAAACCCTACGGACTAAGACTGGACTGGCCATTAAAGTTCACGTGTGTGTAAAGTCAGGTGTCCCAATATTTTTGACTAGATAGTGTATCTGGCAAGATTTACAATGGTGATGGAACCCTCCTACACATAAATACTACATTTAGACATAGTTTTATGACCTTTGGAGATGAGACAACTTCTCTACATGAAGCAGCATGTTGACACATGTGAAAACCTCCTACACATAAATACAGATTAATACTGCATTTCTTTGGACAGGTGATGGAATTGCATTACTAAAGAGTTATTCTTCTTGATTTATTTTGTGATATTTGGTGGTTCTTTGTGGGTGAGTGTAGAATAGTGATATTACCCTCAAATTTTTGGGAATTAAATTTTGATTTCTGATGTTGGTACACATATTACATTTTTGGGCTCAAATTATGATTATTTGGAAATAAAAAAAAGCACAAAAAATTGTGACTAATTTTAAATTTGCATCAGCAATGGTATTGTTTGTGCATTGTAAAGACACCTGTGTGAGTTTGGGTAAAGATTGTTGTGAGATGGAGAGTAACAAGTGAATGTGAAAGAGAAAAATATATTTTAACAAAACATCAAAACATTCTACATTCTAGTATTCTTAAAAACAAAATATTTGAAGTAGAAGCAACATGTTGTAAAGGAAAATTTATTTCAGAGAAAGATACATTTCATCTGAACATTAAAAGGATTTATTTGTGAACGTTACAATTGTATCATTAGAATCAATGGCTAAAACTTGCATTGGACTATAATAGCGCTGATTTTCACTTCCAAAAAATGCTCTTTAACACAGTGCTCATTTTCGTATTTACTATAGCGCCTTGTAAAAAAAGACACTGGAGCTAAAATGAGAGCTATTTGCAGGTCTGAGCATGCTCAGTTGTGTTGGCACCTAGTTGTACAAAAATGGGGAATTTATCTCTTCTCAGACTTTTAAAGATATTTCAGTGTAGAAATCACTTTTTCACACAGTTTAAAAGCAGATTATCTTTAAATAATATACCACATATTTAAGTACCATTTAGGCAATTATATCATGCTCTAAACAATATTTCCATGTGCAATTCTCCAGGTTTTAGCAGAGTAAGGGTTTGGGTGGTATTTGGTTTCAGGGAACTATAGTAAAATCAATTTTGGGAGTATTTTCTCACCAGTGCTATAGTGAATACTGTTTTAGAGCTAATTACAGCGATTGGTGCTAATTAGCACTAATTTGCAGTAATTATCGCTAATTAGTGGCGCGGCAATATAGTAAATGACCCCCACTGTGTCTTTCGATTTTGCAGTTCACATTTTTATGTTTTCTGAGACCATTGTATAAGTATATTTTACAGAATCATGTTTTGTATCTGGTGCCTGAAGGGCAACTTGCAAATATGTGTTTCTATCAGCTTGTCTTTAATTTGTCTAAAAGCAGTAATGTGTTTGTTTTTATCAGTTATTATCTTTCATCTATACGCATTATCATCCTCAATTGGCACCAAGGTCTGGGAGGTTATAGTTTAGACTTTACACAACTTAACAGCCATGTTCCCCCAGGAGTTTCCATCAGGATATGATATACTACCTGTAAAGCAACTGATGGCCTTGAATTGTTGTCGTAGTATTTCACCTGAACTTTCTGTTTATACCTCCATTTTTGTTTCGGTCAGGATAGGTGGAATGCCTGTTACCCACGGACTGCTTAGTGTGCCCCTCAGGCTCGACAACTATGGGGAGCAGTGTGGGGGCGATGCTGCAACCACTGCAGGAGTGCCAGCAAGGGATGAAGCTCATCCTAGCTCCTGTAGTCACTAGAATAAGAGAGAAAAGATCCCTGGTGCTGCACATCCAAGGAGTCCTATGGTGGTATGACAGAGACAACCTCAGCCTGGACTCCCTCCAGGCCATGGCTCCAATGCGTTTCACTCCACCCCCCGGAGCTTAATCATGGTGGAATGCCTGTGGTTGCAGCTGGAGCTTAGCATAGGCTGAGCAGAGAGCAATTGGTGGTTCATGAGCAGCTGACCAGCTCTTCTGTCTAGAAAAATTACTTTTGCTTCCTCCATAATGTGAGACATTTTTAGAGGTTCTGTTTAAAAACACTTGCTGTGTTAGCCTACAGTCAGAATATATTTTGCTTTATCTAGAACAAAACCATCTGATGCAGCTTTTTGAAAGGGTTGTGGGGGTACTGGATGTGTGTGGATTGGTCTACAGGAAGGGTGGACATTTTGGTAGTGTCACATATCTGAGTATATAAAAAAACACAAACCAGTAAAGCGTGCTACAAGGTTCAGCCCAACAGACAGAAGTCTATGGTATCAGCATTGTGAGGACAAAGGTTCATTCCAACACACAAGGGTCCTGCAGCTTTCCAGGTGAAGAGCTAGTAAGATCCAGAGGGCTCAAACAACAAAGAAATAGCAGCACGAGATCCAATGATAAAATAATTTATTCCATAAAACAAATAGTACACTTACATGTTAAAATCTTGGTAATCGGCATAGCATAGATGGCAGGTGAGAAACACTGCAGGGTTGTATGCAGTATGGTGAAGAAACTTCAAGGTTGCCAATGTGTGAGCCTGTCCTATCCCTATAGCCAGCATCAGGGAGATAAGATCAAGACAGCTGTCAGAAAGCCCGGCATTTCTAAGCATCCTGCACAAGAGCAGTCTACCTTGTGGGAACCACTTTGTGCCTGTCTGAAGTGGGGGGCGGTGCTGGGGTGTGGTTTGAGTGTAATATTTGTTTTTATGGAATAAATTATTTTATCATTCTAATGAGGATCTCATACTGCCATTTCTTTGTTGTTTGAGCCCTTACATACCTGAGTAGAGATCCTGAGGTGAAGAGGGTTGCCTCTCTTAATGAAGTATAGAGACAATGGAATTTTGAGAGCACAGTTTGGAGCTGTAGCTCACCAGCAAGTTAGGTTAAGACTTAAGACTAGGGACTGGAATCTGGAACAGGCCAAATAGTTAACATGCAGACAGTGATGATGTACCAGTGAGTTAGGCCTCTTTCACACTTATACAACTTTGTACTGGAACATCGTTTGACAAGTCATTCTCCATGATTTTCAATGACACCATTCATATTGGCACCAATTTTCATGCGAGTTGATGTCCATAGACCTCAATGTTAAACCCTCAAGTAGCATGCAAATCGTACCTGAATAATATGATACACAATTACAGTACGACTTTGTAAGCACAAGCAGCTTTTGTAAACCCCAACCCTGTAAAGTCGTACAAAGTAGTACTGATCTCAAATTACTGAAAGATCCCGCAAAATCGTGGCCGCGAAATCGTGGTAAAATCGCGCAACTTTGAAGTCGCACAAGTGTAAAAGGGGCCTAAGGCAGAATTCATAGTTGATGAAAGAAGTTAGAGTCAGTAAAGGAACATATGAGCAGAGATGCATTAGTTTCATACAGGTCAAGAAACAAGTAATTTTGGTAACAGGAAACAACAGAGTTATGGGGCGTACACACAGTCGGACTTTTCGGCTACAAAAGTCCGATGGACGCCGACGGACCAAATCCGGCTGACAATCCTTTCGTGTGTGGGCTTACCCGAACTTTCAGCTGACTTTTCCAGTCGCAAATCTGATGGACTTTAGATTTGGAACTTGCTTCAAATCTTTACGTTGTAACTCTGCCGGACCCAGAAATCCGCTCGTCTGTATGCTAGTCCGACGGACAAAAACCCACGCTAGGGCAGCTATTGGCTACTGGCTATCAACTTCCTTATTTTAGTCCGGTGTACGTCATCAAGTAGGAATCCGTCGGACTTTTGTGTGATCGTATGTAGGCAAGTCCGTTCGTTAGAAAGTCCGCCAAAAGTCCGTCGAAAGTTTGTCGGACGGGCTGTCGGACTTTTGTAGCCGAAAAGTCCAACTGTATGTACGCCCCATTAGGCTGCAAGGATTGCAGATCACAGGAATACTGTTGAGGGCCTTTTAGTACTGAGACCTATCAGGGCTTAGCCTAAACATCCTGTTGGGCTCCACTGTGAGCACGCAGGGACGTAATACTGTGTACAGAATCATGCACATGCACACAAGCATGCACAAGTGTTCAATTCAATTCTGCTTATACAGGCTGGCAAAATCTCCTTGACAACAACCTTGCCTGTTCTAATCTTTGATTGTTCTCTCTCTGCTTTAGCTTCAGTTATATTTCTACCCTACCCCCCTTCCTACTTCCTGGGTGGTACATCCAGGGCTGTAGATCATTTTTTGCTCGGGGGGGGGGGTTCAGCAGCAGGTATTAAGTAAAAGTATTTTTAAACAAAACAAATTGCGCCAAATTCATAAAGACTGGAAAATGGAAAAGCTATGTGTTGCCCCCCTCCCCCCCCAGAAGACAGCGGTCAGTGCTCTCTGCCATTGGACTGCCTATCACAGGGTGGTGCACTGTAATAGAAAATCTTACTGGGCAGGTGCAAAGGGCACCTTCTTGTGGAAGGCAGCACACTCACTGTTTTTTTGTTAACTCAGGATACTAGACAAGAGAAGTGGTACTGTGCAGAGTCCATAAATATAGAAAGTACCTATAAACTTTTGAGCTTTAGAATGAGGGGCCTAACAGAGAAGCAGTGTCCTGCGGTGCATGGAACACAAGCACATGGGCTGCGTTTTGCCAGCATTGCAGTGTGATTTGTAATCAGGGCGCGGTGGTGGACAGAATCACAGCAATATTCTGCCCACGATCCCAAATCGCTACATGTGCCTAACAGGCTAACACAACAGAAATTCTGGAAGACTCAGTCCAGCGCCTCAGTCACCAACTTTGCCAGCAGTTGCCACAATCTTAAATAACAGTAGAATGACAGGAAGAAATTCTGCAGCACTGCAGTTCTAAGCTAGCCTGACTGAGGAGGACACAAGGGAAAGAGGGACACACCTAGTGACCCGGGGTGGACTGGGTGGGTCAACAGACAGCAGCAGCAGCCAGCAGCACTTCAGAACATCATCCACATCTACGTCCACATGGCTGGCTGGCAGCTAACAGCACCCTTGAGGGTTCAGCTCCTCACACAAGCCGCATTTAAATGTGGGAAGCGGCACTGCAAGGAGGATGACTCAATGGAAATAAAGAGGACCGGTAGACGGGTAGGTGCCGGTCGTTCCCACTCTGCTCAGTGCTTCCTCCTGTCCTGGTGGCTGTGGCTGGACAAGTCAAGAAGACATGATCTCATATAAAGGAGCCTGGAGGCACTGAAGTGTGGAGGCGGAGCAGCGAGAGCCAGGACCCTCTTTAAAATTAAACGGACCCTGGGCAAACATTTTCAAAATCAGTTTACTGCAGCAGATCAGGCAGCGATTGTGATTGGTTGCCAGAGGTTACAGCACACGTTTTGGCTCACTGATTAGTTGCTAGAGGTTACTGTACATAATTTCTGCTTGCTGATTGGTTGCTAGAGGTTACTGCACATCATTACTGCTCACTGATTGGCTGCTACAGGTTACAGCACAATACTGCCCACTGATTGTTAGTGATAGATTACTGCTTATCATTACCGCTCACTGATAGGTTGCTAGAGATTACAGCAGTGTGACAAAATACCAGCCCTCCTGGGATACAGTTGAAAAACAAATTCTGTTGAGCATGCTGCAGAGAGTAGTGGGCATGACCAGATTGGGTATAAGAATGGCCTAAGCCCCCGTTCACATTGGAGCAACTTGTGCGATTTGACCTGTCAAATAGCATGACGAGTCACACCCTATTGCTGGCAATGGCCATGTTCAAATGCCGCACTGATTTGAAAAAGTAGTTCCTGCACTACTTATGGTGATTTCAAGTGTGACTTGCATAAACATCTGTGCATGAAGCCACACATATGTCTTCCAAGTCACACCTGAAGTCGCGCTCACGTGCGGCTTTAAAATTGTGCGATTTCAGATGAAGTTGCACGATTTCAAAGCCGCAGTCAATGTGAACGGGGACTCAAAGGGGTTGATTAAACAGAACCACCCCTTGACCACCTACCTCTATATGAACATAGCAGCTACATCATTGACTACACATTGTATGGTGTGCCCCCCAAATATGTTCTTGTATATTGTAATAGGCCCTGACCAGGTTTTTTGGGCTGGAGCACCCCTCCCCCTCCTCATTACCTCTTATTTAGTGGCCACCAGTGCATAGGATGTATCCCCTTCAGTTCTCCCACATAGAGGAGTTTAGCTCCCATGGTTGAGACAAAGGATCTTCCATTCTATTACTAGAGTAGGACCCACTAATTCGGGGTACTTTGTTGCAGTAAGTGGGCTTAGCACTATATGACCATATGGTGTGACCAAACCCTCGTATTTTATATATATGTTCAGGTGTTTTTAACTAGCCCTGCAGGAAATGTCATTCTTGTATGTGTGCACTGTGAAATATTTTGTACAGTAGCCACATACACAAGGCAAATGCACAGATAATCAGAGACTGTAGATGGATTACAGGAGATAACTAGAGACTGCAGATGTGACTACAGGAAATGACCAGAGACTGCAGCTGTGACTACAGGGAATGACCAGAGACTGCGGCTGCGACTACAGGAAATGACCAGAGTCTGAGGCTGTGACTACAGGAAATGACCAGAGACTGCGGCTGCGACTACAGGAAATTACCATAGACTGTGGATGTGACTACAGGGAATGACCAGAGACTCTCTCCTGCGACTACAGGAAATGACCCGAGTCTGCGGCTGTGACTACAGGAAATGACCAGAGACTGCGACTACAGGAAATTACCATAGACTGCGGATGTGACTACAGGAAATGACCAGAGACTGCGCCTGCGATATAATACAGGAGATGATCAAGTAGCCATTTTTAAAATTCTAACTTTCAGAAATGCACAACTATACAGGGTGTAAACAACACTGACAGGGAGTGTTTAGCATAACAGTGAGTCTACTGTCTACAGGCAGTGTATATTGGGAGAAAGGCCTAACTGGCCAGTGGGCTCACCTCTCGCTCTCAGTGGTTCAGGGGTGGGGCATTCTGCAATAGGGGGTGGGGTTTATCAACAGTAGAGGCAGGGCTTTCCACGGTAGGGGGTGGGGTTTCAGTGGTGTGGGGGCGGGGCTCTAAGCAGTCAACGGCAAGGATCTCAGATTTACAGGGGAGGCACTCTCAGCGCTCCCTCTCTGCTCTGAGCCTCTGAGCACCTACAGGCTACATGGGGCAGGGCAGGTCAGGGTCAGAGCATCAATGGGGCTCCCGGCCTCGTCCCTCCCTACTCACCTTCTGCTGACAGAGCCTCCCACAGCCGAAGCCGAGCCCAATAGCCCGGACCGGTGGACCCGGGTGGTCGGACGGTGTAACAGCAGGCTCAGGCAGCACACAACAACAGCATTTGTGAGTCAGTGCCTGCCGAGTGCGGCGATGTAGTTGAAGCACACATAACATTACTACTTCTGCACTGATGCTCTGGGGGGGTTTCAACCCCCCTTATCTATGTCCCTGGGTACATCCTTCGTTTTTTTGAAACTCTTTTCCCTCTAAACCTCTGCTATTGTATATTCTTGTGTGGTATAGGCCATTAGCTTATTTGGAAATGCAGTTGGACCCTAATATTACAATATAGTGCACCGTTGTCATCAAAGATAATCTTAAAGAATAGTTTTTGGCTGTGGATACCCAAATGGAACAATAAAGAACTAGTACAATACATGCCTCTCTAAAGTCATCATTAACCATCCCAAACTTAAAACCTTGGGCTTTCAGTGTGGTTAGCTATAGTTATCTACATGCACATACAGGAACATAAGCTTCACTTTTCCTTTGTAGTTCCAACCTTAGCCTGCTGCCTAGTCTATCCCAAACATTCTCTGTCCCAGGAAAAAATATACAAATTGGGCCACTGGCACTATATAAGTCATTGTCAGTGTCTCAAAGGTTAAGTCAATAGACTTTGGGAATTTGTCTATACTATGGTTACCTCTTTAGGATCTGCCCTGCTGAACCGCAGTGAAACTTCACTACACTTTTGGAACTGGGGAAATATATCTAGGTGAACAGGTATTTCCGCTTCTACCTGGACATGCAATATTCCCTGACACTATTAGCTTGGAATTTCAACACTAGAGGGTGCTTGGCAATATCATGGTACTTAATTAGCTTTCATTGTTTCCTCTCTGACAGTAGGACTCAGTAGTTATGTGAGGACAGGCTGAGGAGCCAGTGTCTAGAAATGTTGACCTACTTGGTCCCCAACAACTTGTATTGGTACTTCTCTTCGATTTCACATGATGGTGAGATACAGTAGTAATGTGAGGTCAATGGTAGGAACCAGTGAGAGCTGCGGGGACACAGGAGATTACCACTCCCAGACGTACTGGTTTTCAAGTGAATTACTGTGGTCTATTTCTAATGATCGGAACAGCACAAGCAATAAGAAAAGTAAGTATTTACTGGCCTTTTTTACAGACTTAGCCTTTTTACGTAATGGTTTCCCGACAGGGTAGCTTTATTGCAAAAGTCTTTACATTTTTTTTCCACTTGGTTCACAATTCAGTCTGACCAGTTGCAATTGTTGCATGTTGCTCTCAATGAAATTTTCCTTTGGGGGGGTGGAGGCATCAGTTTGTGAACATGCAATTATGGTCTTCTTATGCCCCGTACACACAATAGGATTTTCCGATGGAAAATGTTTTATAGGAGCTTGTTGTCGGAAATTCCGACCGTGTGTAGGCTTCATCATACATTTTCCATCTGAATTTCGGTCACACAAAATTTGAGAGCTGGTTCTCAAATTTTTCAACAACAAAATCCGTTGTTGTAAATTCCGATCGTGTGTACATAATTCCGACACACAAAATTCCACGCATGCTCGGAATCAAGCAGAAGAGCCGCACTGGCTATTAAACTTCAGCTCGTCATATGTGTTGTACCTCACCGCTTTCTTGATGTTCGGAATTTCCGACAAGATTTGTGTGAACGTGTGTATGCAAGACAAGTTTGAGCCAACATCCGTCGGAAAAAAACATGGATTTTGTTTTCGGAAAATCCTATTGTGTGTACGAGGCATTAGACCATAAAATCTAGAGTACACTGAAGGGGCTAAGAGACTGAATAAGACTAGTTGGGCTCTATAAAATGAATACAGAGTTTAGATTTCTATCTGGTCCATATCAAACACATTATGGCTAAAAATAAAGTTTTGATTAATCAATTATTTAAAACTGTCTTAAAATTTTAAATCTCTTCAATTGTACGTTGATTTCAGAGATATTAGTTATATACATTGATAGGGATGGTCCCGATGTTCGATTCGAACGTAAGTTCGACTCGAACATTGGGTGTTTGTTTGTCCACAAACACACCAAACATATGGGGCATTCGTGGCAAGTTTGAGCACCACGGAGCGCCCCATAATGCACTGCGAGCTGGCAGTGCATTGACAGCTGCTGATTGACCAAAGTATGCACCTGACTTGCATGCTTTGGCTATTCACCGCGTGATCTGCTGTGAGAGCCATGGTTGACCAAAAGCACAGTGCCTTTGGCCAATCATAGCTCAGGGGGCAAAGTCCACGCCTCACACTATATAAGGCTGCTTACACGGTGGCCGTATGTAGTGTGATACGTGGAGGAGACAGAGAACTTGAGCTAGATTAGGCAGGTTAGTTAGTGGTGTGCAGGCAGTTTAATATATATATATATATATACACACACACACACACATTGTAGTCAGTGTAGAATATATACAGTGCAGGCAATGTATTATAATATAAATATATATATATATATATATATATATATATATATATATATATATATATATATATATATATATATATATATATGCAGTCAGTGCAGAGTATATAATAGTGCATTGCAGTGGTTAAGGGGAGCCCTATGACAGAATTAAGAAATAAAACAGCATGGGGTCCCCCCCAAAATCCATACCAGGCCCTTTGGGTCTGGCATGGATTTTAAGGGGAACTCCGCACCAAAATTTAAAATAAAATTGGCATGGGGTCCCCCCCAAATCCATACCAGACCCTTATCTGAGCAAGCAGCCTGGCAAGCAAGGAAAGGGGGGGGCGAGCGAGCGCCCCTCCCCCCTCCTGAACCATACCAGGCCACTTGCTCCCCCAAAGGACCTCTTCCCGACAACCCTGGCCATTGGTTGTTGGGGTTTGCGGGTCCTCCCCCCAACGTGAATGGGTATCAGGTACATTGTACCCCTACCATTCACCAAAAAAGTGTAAAAACCACAATAAACAGTTTTTGACAAATCCTTTATTAAAAAAGGAAAAAAAAAGTGTACTGCGATGTCCATTCATCTTCAATCACGCCGCCCGACTGACCCGAAAAATAGAAGAAAAAAAGCTCCGCCTCCATAGGAGTGTCAGGGCTGGGCTCAGCCCTTCCTTCTCTGAGCTGAAGAACCCGAAGAGCCTGGTATGTCCTGGGGGGACCCCACGTCGATTTTTTGCTTGATTTTTCATCTATATTGCCAGGAGCCGGCAATACATTACAGCCGCATGTTTAAATTACATTTTTTCCTTTAAAAATTTATTTTTGCTGCAACACTGTTCTACACATCACACATATGCGCCACTTTACAGGCAGAATTAGGGGACTAAGGCACGATATTTAAAGGAATATTTTACTTTTATTGTTTCACTTTAAGTATTATTAAAATCACTGCTCCTGAAAAAAACTTTTTTTTGCACTGATACATGTCCCCTAGGGCAGTACCCGGGTCCCCATTAACTTTTTATGGCAATAACTTGCATATACAGTAGAACCTTGGTTTGAGAGTAACTTGGTTTGAAAGTGTTTTGCAAGACAAACAACATTTTTAAATAAATTTTGACTTGATACACAAGTAGCATCACTTCCCAGCGGAGTATTAAAGAGAAGAGCGGCGCCTCTAAGTGTAGCAATATGGTTACATTTAATGAAGGTACAACATTTAGCAACTCATATGGTTGATGATTAAATGAGGCACATCTAAGTATGCAGGCATCCGGGGAGTTGCTAAATGTTGTACCTTCATTAAATGTAACCATGTTGCTACACTTAGAGGTGCCTCTCTTCTCTTTTATACTCTGTAGCACCTGCTGGAGTTTGCTTCTAATCCCCTTTGTGGAGGCTGCCATTTGTGGATAAACATTTTATGGTTACACAGCCTATCGCACTGCTATAATCTTTTTTATATGGACTTTAAATGGAAGGACTTATGAATAAATGGTTGTGGAACGAATCATTTGAGTTTCCATTATTTCTTATGGGGAAATTTGCTTTGATATACAAGTGCTTTGGGTTACAAGCATGTTTCTGGAACAAATTATGCTTGCAAGCCAAGGTTTTACTGTAAGCCTTTAAAATGAGCACTTTTGATTTTTCATGTTCGTGTACCATAGACTTTTAATAGGGTTCGCATGTTCGTTCAAACTTTTTGCCTGTTCGCATGTTCTGGTGCGAACCGAACCCGGGGTTCGGCTCATCCCTATACATCGACCAAAGCAATAAAAATTAGTAGTAAAAACAGTAACAAAGTGTATATATTGGTTTCTCTTTGCTTGGCTCTAAATTGATGCAGCTGTTCTAAGGATATTGTAACTTGTCTTTTTATGTCATTAGCAATTTTCACATAATAGATGTCTCTCTTCACGGCTCTATAATTGTCTTCCAATAACTACTGTTTGCCCAGCAGAAGTAGCAACATAAAACAATCAAGGTTATGTCATGCCTAGCGGTCTCATTGTGTCCACTACTTAAGCCAAAAATCAGTTGATAGGCTACAGCGCTAACGACCAGCTATTTTAAAGGGAAATTATATCCTAATAGTACACAGGGTTATTACCTGTCAACTTGATGTATTATTCAATAGCAGTAGTTCTCCTAAGTTGTAATATATTCATCGACTATATTTTTTGCCCAAAACAAAAGGACATAAAATCCATTTAATCACCCTCTAACTCATCCATGGCAACCTTGCCCATAGTTTACCTTACATTCAGACACTAACTAAGCAGCCATAATATGCTGATTTATTAGAAAATCTGTTACTGGCAAAAAAGAGTTCAAAAACACGGGAGATTATGATTTTTCATTAACTATTTATAAGGCAGCCTTTATTTTTTAAGACGTCGTGACAAGAAAAATATTAGGATTTTCTGAAAAATAATGAGGATATGGGGTTTGACCTTTTTATTGCCTAGATTTTTGAAAGATTTTTATTTTGGCACAACCTAACAAAATTAAAATAGATGTAAAATTATAACTCTATAAGAGAAATAATTAGAAACATCCAAGCGGCGCTCCTCTCAGTAAAGCTTATACCAACTGACAGGTAAATGAAATGTCTCTGCTGTATACATAAACAGACTTGAGCAAAGCAAAGTATATTAGAGTGTATGTAGTGTCTCTAAGTGGGTAAATAGAGCGTGTGTAGCAGGTTTGATGAGTGCACCATTCACCATACGATTTATCACAGCGTGCTCCACACACCCCCACAAGGGGTTCTAACTCACCAGAACCCGGGGGTTAATAGGCCTTTAACAGCTTCCTATGGTCCGGTCACTCCTGGAATCCTCATAGGTAAATGTTTGGAGCCGCCACCAAAATCCACATATGGAAAAGAGACTGTCTCCATGTGTTCATCTCTAATGCTTTAGAGATGAAGTCAATACAATATGTTTACTGTTTAAAAAATGGTTATATTTAACGCCTTGCTAACCCTTAGTTAACCCTAATCACCTCTAATTAACCTCTTTCTTCCCTTCTTTTTAGCTATTGTTTTTTCCTGATTGTATTTTTTTCTGTTTTACCATTCTCATTTACTTCTTTTTTGTTCTTGTCGGTTTTGTTCATTCATTTTTATAGCACTCCATTAAAAGGTACACACGATTTTAATTGCCTTTATTTCCTTTGTAATTTTTTGTCATGTTTTGTATCAGAAACATTTCATTATATGTTGTTAGAGCTGAGGTTAGGGTTTACAACCATCACTTGTTCAAAGCAAAGCTTGCAGATGTGATATTCACAGTCATGGGTGGAGCTTAAAGTGGTTGTCTTAATGCTTCTATGCATTAAGATAAAAAACCTTCCGTGTGCAGCAGCCCCCCCCCCCCCCGGCCCCCCTAATTTTTACCTGAGCCCATCTCGATCCAGCGATGTGGCAGGAGTGTCTCCCTCCCCATTGGCTGAGATGGCAGCGTGGCACCATTGGCTCCTGCTGCTGTCCATAAAATTCAGTGAGTCACTGATGAGAGAGAGAGGGGCAGGGCCAAACCACGGCTCTGTGTCTGAACGGACACACAGAGCAGTGGCTTGGTTCAGGTACCCCCATACCAAGCTGCTTGCTGTGGGGGGAACTCGGCAGGGGGGAGAGGCCAGAAGAGCCAGCGAGGGACCCAGGAACAGGAGGATCTGGGCTGCTCTGTGCAAAACCACTGCACAGAGCAGGCAAGTATAACATGTTTGTTATTTTTAATGAAAAAAATTAAGACTTTAGTATCAGTTTAAGGGATTGCAGGGATGGCAATGACCAACCCGCCCAAGTTCCAAGGGACCCGTGTGTGTATGCATGTACATAACTTTTAATCCTTTCCTGTATGATCAAAAATGCTTTTTTAGGGCTTGTTCGCATTGGCAGCAAGGATTGCTGCATCTCTGAAAAGCAATCCATGATCACTTTTCAGCGGTATTTTTTTGCATTGTGGCCCACAAGCTTCAAGCCATCTGTTCATAGTCCTGTCATATTTATGTGCAGATTCACACAGGAGAATTTTTTTTTTAACCATAACGCAGTGCATGGCTTTCTAATTATGACCAGTAGGCTTAGCAGTACCAATAAAAGTGCTTTAAGATAAGGGGGGAGGGGGGCACAGAGCAGCCATAGTGTCAGTTTATTGAAACCTTCCCTGGATGAAAGAATTGGGAAAGCTGACAAACTAAAAAGGGAGAGATAGGGGCAGTTATGAAACTTTACTTCTCATTGCTAGCTCTTGAGCAATCAACCCTGTTGCTGCCAGTGCCTTATTTTTATTCTTCTAACTGTTCTTTGGTCTGTAATTTTATTTTGTGGTTGGATGAGATCAGAATTGCCTTTTAGGTCCTGTCAATAACCACCTTTTTTTTTCTACTTTTTTTGCTGCAAGGCAAAGGAATTGAAGGAATAAAAGTTGCAAGTTGCCAGAAAAGTTTGCAACTAAACACCTCAAATTACACTCATATTCACTGCATCTCCCTAATACCATAGTGAAAATAAAAGTTAGGCATACTTTGGTTAGGTCTATTATTGATGGATAAGTTCACCTTTAATTGTGTATTTATGTATTATTTTCTAAGAAGTCTGCAGAGCATAGCACCCACAATCAGCAGATTGCAAGTGCAATGTCAGGCTCCTGCAGACTCTCAGAATAGCTGTCTGCCCCATATCTCCTGTACGGGCAGACAATTACTTGAGAGCAGGAAGATCAATGAACTCTGAGAGTGCTCACCAGTGCCCTTGTAATTCATTGAAAACTAAAACTCATCATCTGCAATGGCTGACTGTAGGCATTCATTTACAGGAAACTGAGAATAAATGACCCGATCATATGGGCAGAGCCCCCGCATCCACGCTGTTTTCAAATTGTGACAGCGGGTGTGAGAAGAGGTGAATACACCACTCCTAAAACGCCCCTGCCATTGAAATCAATGGCCAGTGCTGCCGAAGCACCCGCAAAACGCTTCAGCAGCGGTGCTTTGCGGGTACTTTTATCCCTTTCTTCGGCCGCTAGCGGGGGTTAAAAGCACCCCACTAGCGGCCGAAAAGCACCGCTAAAACGACAGTAAAGCACTGCTAAAAATAGCAGCACCTTACTGATGATGCGCCCCAGTGTGAAAGTGCCCTAGGAAACACCCCAGTGACACTTCAATCTCCTTACTAGAATAAAGCAGACATCAACAGGGACCCAAAAGGCATCAGCTTACAACAGCAGGTGGACAGCTATATGCTGGGAGCGCCGAGCCTGGAAGAATTTGCCACAATCCTCCATGCAGGGCTCCAATTGATGTGAATAACACATACGATGTCACCAAGATGAAATGAAGCAATACATCGTGAAGCCCGTAATGCATGGAAAAAGCTTTATTAAAATTGTATTTACAGCAAAATAGTAAAAATGAGCAATATTGAATCAAATGCTGCGGCTCATAGAGTGCTTGTGTCTTCAGGGACCTTTCTAACGCGCTTTATCCAATAGGACATCGTCAGAGGCGTGGCCTACTTAAACACGCACCCCCGTTTGTGTGTTCAGACTGGAACGCTTGTTAACCGGAAGTTGATGGCAGGAAACGCCCATCATTCGCAGTGTTCCAACCAGCGGAAGTAGGTGCACAGCCACAACACTTTCGAAAGTCAATCAAGACAAACCGTACTGTAAGTTCGTCACATATCCACACAAGTATGAAATTCTCTGAATTGTAAGCGTTCAAAGTATATTTTTTTCTAGTAGCTACAGTTAGTGAAGTGGTTAGACATGTGCATTTCGTTTCGTTCCGAATCGAAATTCGGACAAATTTTTCATTATTAGGAAATTCTTATACATTTGAATTTCTGAATTACAAAAGTAACGAAATGAAACGAATCCGAAATAGCGATTCAAATAGAAAAACAGCGAACGAAATCAAAAACAAATTCGAAACAAATTTGAAAACAATTTTAAATAAATAGAAATCGATTTTCTAAAAAATACAATAGAATAGAATATAAAACAATAAAGCAATAGAATTAAAATAAAAGAATAGTAAAGAATAGAATAGAATTTAATAGAATGTAATAAAATAGAACATGACCGTCTTCCAAAATTTGAATTCCAAATAGTAAAAATTCGAATCCAAGAATAGATTGGAATATAATTCAAAACAATGGAAACTAAAATAGAAAAGATTAAAACAATAGAACAGAATAGAATAAAATATAATATATATTATATTTTATTCTATTCTGTTCTATTGTTTTTCTTTTCTCTTCTTTTCTACTCTATTCTAATCTTTTCTATTCAAATTTGAATTCATTCTATACGAAATTCAAATTTCTTATAGAATTAAATCAAATTTGAATAGAAAAGATTAAAATAGATTAGTTTCGAATACAATTTTTTTTTTTTTTACCGAATTCAAAAAAAAGTCGATCAAATTTAAAATATTTGATCAAATTCAAAGAAAATCTACCCGATTACAAAAAACTATCAAATTCGAAAAAATTCTACCGCATTCGAAAAAATTTGACTGAATTCGAAAAAGTAAACTATATATAACCATTTTCCAATCAAATCGAATTAGAATAGAAAAGATTAGAATAGAAAATAATAGAAAAGAATAAACTAGAAAAACAATAGAACAGAATAGAATAAAATATAATATATATTATTTTTTATTCTATTCTGTTCTATTGTTTTTCTAGTCTGTTCTTTCTTTTATTCTCCATTCAAATCTTTACTATTCAAATTCAAATTGATTCTATATGAAATTCGAACGTCTGAAGCCATCTTCCGAAATTCGAATTTCGTATAGAATGAATTTGAATTCGAATAGAATAGAAAAGAAAATAATAGAAAAGAATAGCATAGAAAGACAATAGAACATACTAAAAAAAATAATAAATATATACCGTATTTATTGGCGTATAACACGCACAGGCCTATAACACGCACATTCATTTTAAGAACGAAGTTTCAGGAAAAAAACTTTCATTTTAAATAAGGAACTTTGGGTCATTGCCATCAATGCAGCCTGATCAATGCCCATCTGCAGCCTCACAATTGCCATCAATGCAGCCTCACCAGTCCACATCAATGCAGCAGCCTCGACATTGCCATCAATGCAGCAACTTCACCATTGCCATCAATGCAGCAGCCTCACCATTGCCATCAATGCAGCAGCATCATCATTGCCTTCAATGCAGCAGCATCACCATTGCCTTCAATGCAGCAGCATCACCATTGCCTTCAATGCAGCAGCATCACCATTGCCTTCAATGCAGCAGCTTCACCGTTTGCCTTCAATGCAGCAGCATCACCATTGCCTTCAATGCAGCAGCCTCACCATTGCCATCACTGCAGCCTGATCGATGGCCTTCTGCAGTTTAGAGGGGACAGGGAGCAGGGCGGGACGAGCGCCGACAGATTACATACAGTGAGAATCTCCTATGATAGACAGAACAGTGGTCCAATGGTGGCCCAGGAGAGGGGGCTTCCTATTACAGAGGCCGCCAAGTAAACAGGAGATTCTCACTGTATGTAATCTGATGGCGCTCGTCCCGCCCCCCTCCCTGTCCCCTCCGAGGCAGCTAAAATTGAAGTATTGGCGTATAACACGCACATGCTATTTGCACCCGATTTTCATGGTGAAAAAGTGAGTGTTATACGCCAATAAATACAGTATATATAATTTTTTTTTAGTCTGTTCTATTGTTTTTCTATGCTATTCTTTTCTATTATTTTCTATTCTATTCTAATCTTTTTTATTCAAATTCGAATTTATTCTATACAAAATTTGAATTTCAGAAGATGGCTTCTGAAGTTTGTATTTCATATAGAATGAATTTGAATTCGAATAGAAAAGATTTGAATAGAAAGGAATATACTAGAAAAACAATAGAACAGAATATATATAAAAAACACCTACCAAAATTAGAATTTCGTACAGAATGAAATCGAATTTGAATAGAGAAGATTATAATAGAATAGAAAAGAATAGCATAAAAAAAAAAATATATATATATATATATATATACATATATATATATATATATATATATATATATATATATATATATATATATATATATATACGAATTTCGTATAGAGTATATGCTATTCTTTTCTATTATTTTCTATTCTAATCTTTTCTATTCAAATTTTAGAAATTTCAGAAATTCTCAAATTCTAATTTTCTAGAGTAGAAAAGAATAGAAAAGAACAAAATAGAAAAACAATAGAACAGAATAGAATAAAGTATAATATATATCATATAATATAATATATCTCATTTTATTTATTTATTTGTTTATTTCAGGTACTTATATAGCGCCGTCAATTTACGCAGCGCTTTACATATACATTATACATTCACATCAGTCCCTACACCCTCAAGGAGCTTACAATCTAAGGTCCCTAACTCACATTCATACATACTAGGGCCAATTTAGACAGGATACAATTAACCTACCAGCATGTCTTTGGAGTGTGGGAGGAAACCGGAGTACCTGGAGGAAACCCACGCAGACACAGGGAGAACATGCAAACTCCAGGCAGGTAGTGTCATGGTCGGGATTCGAACCAGCGACCCTTCTTTTTTCAATTTTTAAAACTTTGTGACAAAAAGCATTCCATGGCTTCCGAAACTGTGATAGGCAGTGAAGAGTGAAATCAAAAATTTACGCCCTTAGAAAGCCTGAAGGTGGTGCTTGGTTTTCGGGGTCCCGTACGAGGCTAGGCTCTCAAAAAGTCTCACACATGTGGTATCCCCATACCCAGGAGAAGCAACAGAATGTATTTTGGGGTGTAATTTCACATATTCCCATGGCATGTTTGAGCAATGTATCATTTAGTGACAACTTTGTGCAAAAAAAAATAAAATTTGTCTTTTTCCGCAACTTGTGTCACAATATAAAATATTCCATGGACTCGACATGCCTCTCAGCAAATAGCTTGCGGTGTCTACTTTCCAAAATGGGGTCATTTGTGGGGTTTTGAACTGTCCTGGCATTTTATGCACAACATTTAGAAGCTTATGTCACACACCACCCACTCTCCTATACACTTGAAGACAAAGCCCTTTCTGACACTTTTTGTTTACATGAAAAAATTTTTTTTTTTTGCAAGAAAATTATTTTGAACCCCTAAACATTATATATTTTTTTTAAAGCAAAGGCCCTACAGATTAAAATGGTGGGTGTTTCTTTTTTTTTCACAGTATTTGCGCATTTCAAACGCATTTTTTGGGGAAAAAATACACTTTTTTTAAATTTTAATGCACTAAAACACACTATATTGCCCAAATGTTTGATGAAATAAAAAATATGATCTTAGGCCGAGTACATGGATACCAAACATGACATGCTTTAAAATTGTGTACAAACGTGCAATGGCAGCAAAATAAATACATTTTTAAAAGCCTTTAAAAGCCTTTACAGGTTACCACTTTAGATTTACAGAGGAGGTCTACTGCTAAAATTACTGCCCTCGATCTGACCTTCGCGGTGATACCTCACATGCATGGTGCAATTGCTGTTTACATTTGACGCCAGACCGACGCTTGCGTTCGCCTTAGCGTGAGAGCAGGGGGGGACAGGGGTGCTTTTTTTTTTTTTTTTTCTTTCTTTTTTTTTTTGCTTTTTTATCTTATTTTTAAACTGTTCCTTTCATTTTTTTAAATCATTTTTATTGTTATCTCAGGGAATGTAAATATCCCCTATGATAGCAATAGGTAGTGACAGGTACTCTTTTTTGAAAAAATTGGGGTCTATTAGACCCTAGATCTCTCCTCTGCCCTCAAAGCATCTGACCACACCAAGATCGGTGTGATAAAATGCTTCCCCAATTTCCCAATGGCGCTGTTTACATCCGGCGAAATCTAAGTCATGAAATGCTCGTAGCTTCCGGTTTCTTAGGCCATAGAGATGTTTGGAGCCACTCTGGTCTCTGATCAGCTCTATAATCAGCTGGCTGAATCACCGGCTGCATTCTCAGGTTCCCTGTTGAGACAGGAGAGCCAGAGAAAAACACGGAAGATGGTGGGGGGGCATTCCCTCCCACTGCTTGTAAAAGCAGTCTAGAGGCTAATTAGCCGCTAGGATTGCTTTTACATGAAAGCTGACTGCTGGCTACAAAGAATGATACCAAGATGATACCTAAACCTGCAGGCATCATTCTGGTATAACCACTCAAAGTCGTGAATGGCGTACCTGAAGACAAAAAAATGGTTAACAATAAAGCACAGTAAACGGTAAAGTATAAAAAATTGCATACCTGAAAAGCAAACATGATAAAACATAATAACAATAAAACATTGCACAATAGAATACAGTAAAAAAGAGCAGAACAATAGAGAGAGAATAGAGATAGAGAGAACAATGAAACGACAACTATTTTTTTTTTATTTTATATATTTTTGGTGTTTTTTGTTGCAAAAAAAAGTGTAACTGTAACTTTTATAACTGTAACCGGTTCCAGGTTCGGGTCTCTCAAAATGCGATGGCATCTTGGGAGACCCTGTGAAAGTGTGCCTAGTCTGTGCAATGCTGTACCCTACGCTAATACTCAACTAGTGTATGGTAGCGTTCCAAACATTCACCAATGCAAAGACCAGGATTGTCAGGACAGGAGGGACAATAATAGCGGGTGTCATGCCTATATCCGCGCTTGCTGCAGACACAACATCACGAAAATGCCTCTCATGCAGCCGAATGCATTTGGTTGGGGATGTGAATAGGGGAAGTACGGGCGCTGCAGAAGTGGTGGGTTCCCGATTAGGATTGGCGAATGCAGCAGGAAGGGCATTATGGGCACGACAGGCCTGTTTGTCTTCTTCTTGGTGGCAGCGGGACACTACTTGTGCTTGCCACCTCGCCAGCTTGAACTGCACTTATGGGACTCACCACGTCACCAAGTGTTACTGCAGAGCTGGTTTGACTACGACCGGGGTGTACTAGGCTGCTGGCGCTTGCCAGTTCACCAAAACGCTACCAAAAAAACTGTTAGCGATCGCAGGGATCAGGCCTGACTCTGCAAACGATGCAGTTATGCGTTTAGTATTTTGTAAGTGACAGTGATCGATCGATACTGCACTTGGGTGGGCTGGGCCGGGCGGAGGGGCAAAACGCAGGTGCTAGCAGGTATCTGGGCTGATCCCGCTAACACTGCATTTTTGGGAACCCTAAACTGCTGGGGACGCTAGTATAGATCTGATTAGATCAGATATTGATCCGTTCAGATACTATACCACTAAGGGAGGTGTACGGTGCATGCGTGGGTGTTAGCGGTACTGGCGCTAACCTGACGCTGCCTGGGGCTGGTGCTTGCCAGTTCACCAAAATGCTACCAAAAAAACTGTTAGCAATCGTAGGGATCAGGCCTGACTCTGCGAACGCTGCAGTTATGCGGTTAGTGTTTTGTAAGTGACAGTGATCGATCGATACTGCACTTGAGTGGGCTGGGCTGGGCGGAGGGGCAAAACGCAGGTGCTAGCAGGTATCTGGGCTGATCCCGCTAACACTGCGTTTTTGGGAACCCTAAACTGCTGGGGACGCTAGTATAGATCTGATCGGATCAGATATTGATCCGTTCAGATACTATACCACTAAGGGAGGCGTATGCTGCGTGCGTGGGTGTTAGCAGTACTGGCGCTAATCTGACGCTGCCTGGGGCGACGCATATCGTCGCCGGGCGATCAGGGGGCTAAACCTTTATTAGGTTATAAACGGCGGGTGCCCCGACACTATAAAAAATAAACGAACTAACCAGCATCACCCGTAGCGGTTATACGGTGATCAGTGGTGAAAGGGTTAACTAGTGGGCAATTAAGGGGTTAAAACATTTATTAGATAGTATATGGGGGTCCCTGTCGCTATAAAACGCTGACGGCGAACCTAAATATTTACCTCCCTAACTGGCGTCACAAGTGACACTAATACAGCGATCAGAAAAATGGTCTCTTAGTGACACTGGTGACGGGGGTGATCAAGGGGTTAAAACTTTATTAGGGGGGTTAGGGGGGTACCCTAGACCTAAAGGGGGCTAACACTTCCTGCCCTACCACACTAACTGTCACAAACTTACACCATGCAGTAATCAGAAAAAAAAACTGCTTGGTGTCAGTGTGACAGGGGGGGAGGGGTGATTAGGGGGTGATCGGGGGTGATCGGGGGTGATCGGGGGGTAAAGGGAGGTGTAAAGTGTGCCTGGCATGTTCTACTGTGTGTGTTGTGTTGTGCAACTCACTCAGATGTCTTCTCTCCTCTGCGCCGGAACGGAAACTGCCGAGCCGAGGAGAGATGACATCATTTCCTCTGCCTCTGTGTACTACACAGAGGCAGGGGAATGATCTCATTGGCTGGGAGCGATCCCGACGGGGGGGCCACGAATGGATGGTCTCTCCCTCGCCTCTCATCGCTCCCAGACCAAAGCCGATCGGACCCCCCGCCCGCGGGAAGGCAATCACGTACCAGGTACATGATTTTGCCTGCCCGTGCCATTCTGCCGCAGTATATCTGCGTTAGGCGGTCGGCAAGTGGTTAAATAACAAATCGAAACAAAACAAATTTTTTCATTCTGCACATGTCTAGAAGTGGTGATTATAGTTCATTAGTGAAACTGCATAATTCAAATACCTTATTCAAAAGTATGATCTTGATCATGGAAAATAACCATAGTCAATGGGCTTGCTGCACATGCCACTATCAGTAGCTACAAGATGTTTTAACAGAATAAATATATTCTGAAGTTCTCAGCTGATGGCCCATATATTTTACTGGTTCATATAATAACTGAAACTTTCTAGAGTCCTTGACGCTTTTATATTTTACTAGCTGTGCAGTGGCATTTCCAAAGATGACTTAAAATGGGAATGGTTTTAGCTAATGAGACCAGTAAGGAGTATGGATAAAGGAGAATTTGTTGAGATGTTACAGCAGTGAGGACAACCTTGAACAAAAGGCAAGGATACCATTTGGCAGAAGATAGATGTCCCTATTTAAGAAACCAGACACAAAGGAATGTTAAAACCTGAAGGTTAAGAATGCACTACTTTAATGTAGATTTTTTTTATGGAACCCAAGAGTGGAATGTAGGTCACCTGGCATATTCTTTTGAAAGGCACATCTCATTTTTCAATAAGTGCATTTTATTTATTTAACAGGAACAACAACAGAATAGGACTTTACCAATCAAAAGTGTATCCAGTTTTGGTTAACAACATTAGTATAAAGGCAGAGCTATACCACGTCTGCCGGGTAAGGTCAATAAGCCTGATAGAAGAAAACCATATGTGACCAAATATCAACAAACCTATCTAGATATTTGCAGCTAAGATATGAAACTCATACAATCAACAGAAATTATTAGTAAAATAAATCCAAGTGGACTTAGCAGGAGCAGCAGTGAAATACCTAGCAAAGAACATTTTCATATTAAAGTTGAGAGCTAGATATGATAGCAGATTTAGATACACTAACAAATTAAAGCTGAATTCCAACTAACAATTTATAAGCAGTTACAGCAGACAGTTTTTTTTTTCCTTTTTGGTTAAATGTTTTACATAAATAAATAAAAGCTGATCATTGCTATGCTATGTTTTTTCTCAATCCTGCTTGTCTCAACTACATGTGCAGAACAGCTTGTTCTGAAAATAATCACCAGGTGAAAATAAAGGAAAGAAGGGCTAAAAAAGAAAAAGAAATCGAATGCAGCTATCACATCTACGAATTGGTAAGCTTCAATATAATAAACGTTTGCTTTTGGGTTTAATGCCGCTTTAAGCATAAAGAGACACAGATCAGAAGCCAGGGTAACATCATTTTACTAAACAGATTGTGCTTATCACAGTGATGAGAGAATTTGTGTAGTAGGAATTACATTCAGTTTTTTGTATAGTTAAGGTATAGCTGACCAGTCCTGACTGGAAACCTGGAACTACATTTACCAGGGTGTTTGGGAAGATATGTCAATTGTTATAAGTGCCTGTGGGCTTCTCAGACTTGTACATATCAGCCAACAAAATTTGAATCAGCCTCTGTATGTTTGGCATCAAGAGAGTATTAGGCACACTTTGATTCCAAGGCTTGGAAAGAGGATCCTATAGACTAATACTAGGGGGGGCAATGTATTGTGAGAGATCATAGTGTGTGTGTGTGTGTGTGTGTGTGTATATACATCTCCTCCTGCCTCTAGGGGTCCTCCTAAGGTCTATCAGGTTGATGGATCTCTATGGTGGGTGGTGTCTCCTCTGTGGTAATCATGGGGGCCTCTCCTGGTTTCATCTGAGTTTGTGGGAAATATAAAATAGGCTCCCCATAGTGTGATATCATTTTTTGTAAATTTATTTTATTAAAAAGCAGCTTTTTTACTCACTTTTTATAACAAGTACTGTACATTTACTCCACTAATGGTGAACTTGTATATCCACGTCACTTCCGGTATGTTCGCACCCAATGCATTGCGTCACGCCCACGTGACTTGATCAGACTTCATCACACTATGGGGAGCCTGTTTTATATTTCCCACTAACTCAGATTAAACCAGGAGAGGCTCCCAGTATTACCACAGAGGAGACACCACCCACCATAGGGATCCATCAACCTGATAGACCTTAGGAGGACCCCTAGAGGCAGGAGGAGATACACCGATCACCAGGAAAAGATATGCTGTTACCTTACAGCAGTGAAGTGAGAGGCTTAAAAACACGCAGGTGTCACAACATTAGAAAGAAGAGACATCAGACAGCACAATTTATATTTTTGGTGAAGGTGTGCAATTTTAAGACACCACATTAGATTGCACCTGGGTTTTGCCTTGTCAATATATATTTGTTTCATGCCAATTTATGTCACTGAAGGTGAATGTTGCTTTATATCACATTAATACAGTCACATTTGCACTGACCAGTATATATGTTAGTATCTTAATAGTGGATTCACATGTGGTTCACCAGTGATAATTGATTTGTTTTATTCACTTTGCATTTTTTTTATTATGTTTGAAGCATCACAGTACTGTATGTTTAATGTCACAATTCGTTTGGGCTTATAATTATGTTTGGCACTAGTATTGATTACTACATGCATTGATCACCTAACATTACCATTAATATTGATTAATATTGACAGCGCAGCACCAACACCGCATCATATAAATTAACTTTTTAGCCACGGATTAGCTAATCGGTGCTTGCGACAGTTTAGATACAGTTTAGAACCATTTAGATACACATATTGATAGCACTTACCTTGCATTTTCACTTTATGCATTGACATACCTCCTTAGACCAAGTCTGTTTAGACAGCATGGTCACCTGCTCACTTGACACCATCCATAGGCAGGTCAATTTTTCAATAAGACACAGACATTGAATACAGCAAAATTTGACTTTAGCTAATTGCAGTACAGAGGATGTGTTTCCAGTTTTCTGGAACATGGAAGAAGTGAGGGGGGTCTTGCTAGGAGTAAACTAACTAGCACTAAACAGAAGGAGTGGACAAAGGAAGATACAAGATTCACATTGTAAACATGGTATAGTGTCCAGAAACTGCCATTAGATGTCAGCATACTAAAAAAATATAACTATTATTATTATTATTATTATTCAGGATTTATATAGCGCCAACAGTTTACGCAGCGCTTTACAATATAAAAGGGAGACAATACAGTTATAATATAATACAATACAATAGGATTAAGAGGGCCCTGCTCAGAAGAGCTTACAATCTAATAGGGTGGGGCAGGTGGTACAAAAGGTTGTAACTGTGGGGAATGAGCTGGTGGAAGTGGTAGGAGATTAGTTGGAGACGTGATAGGCGTTCCTGAAGAGATGAGTTTTCAGGGATTGCCTGAAGGTAGCAAGAGTAGGGGATAGCCGGATAGATGGAGGTAGCGAGTTCCAGAGGATGGGAGAGGCTAATCCCATGCAGTTCAATGCAAAACATTAAACACAATATATAAAAGTGGGACAGAAAATTCCCTGAATGTAAGTCTTTACAGGATGATATATCCTTGGACCTAAAAAGAAAACAATAGAGTGAGTACATGCAAAATCATATGTACACAAGTCCAAAGATACCAGTTGTAAACTGAGAAAAACCTGTCATTGATGTCTTGCCAGAGCAACCTTTTAACTTCCCATGAGGAAGTGAGCTGTAATCTGTATAGAGGACGGCCAGTGGATGTGGTGCACCTATTTTTCATCAAAGCATGTGATACAGTACCACATATACACTTATTTTACAAATTAAGGACTGTTGGCATTAATGATCTTGTATGTACCTGGATAAAAAAAATGGTTACAAGAGCACATCCAGAAGGTGGTTATAAAAAGCATATCCTCTGAATTGTCTGGAGTTGTAAGTGGGGTACCCCAAGGTTCTGTTCTGGGAACAATTCTGTTTAACTTGTTCTTAAATGATATGGAGGTTGGAATAAATAAATTAATCTCATTGTTTGCTTGCAACACAAAGCCAAGTAGGGTAATAACTTCACAGCAGGATATAGTAACTTTACAGGAAGACCTTGAAAAAAATAAAGGGGTGGACAACTACATTTCAAATTAGGTTTAATATTGATAAATGTTAAGTTACTCACTTGGAGGAGAACATCTGGAGAATTAAGGATGGATTTGAGGATGGAAAATGATCTGGGGGTCTTAGTAGATCATAGAGTTAGCAATGGCATGCAATGCCAAGCTGTAAAATAAACAAAACCTTGCGCCAGGTATTAAATTAAATAGCTATAAAGCTGCTCCCCAAATGCTATAGACAAGCTAAGTAATGTGAAAGTGTTGATAGGGGGCTCTAGATGATTGACACTATAATGAATGTGCTAACAACAATTTCAGACCATGTGACATGGAATAATGTGAAATAACAAATATTGAATTTATACATGTGTATATTAACCACTTCAGCTTCGGAAGGATTTACTCACTTCCTGACCAGGCCATTTTTTGCGATACGGCACTGCGTCACTTTAACTGACAATTGCACGGCCGTGCAACGTTGTACCAAAACAATATTTATGTCCTTTTTTTACACAAATAGAGCTTTCTTTTGGTGCTATTTGATCACCTCTGCCGTTTTTATTTTTTGCGCGCACCCCCTATACCCCTTAAAGTGCCTGCCGTGCAGCTACGGCAATTCGCGCAGGGGAGCCAACCTGCCGCCGTCAAAGGACAGCGGCTGGTCGGCAAGTGGTTAAAAGTCCATAAATCTTCAGTTAATAATACTTGATGTCTCAAATCAAAGTGTGCAGAAAGTCCTTCACCACTTGACAAGGAATCCAAATCACACCCAATGTGCTCAAATGAAAAACCTGCTCAACAAGATAGCCATGACCTCTTTAAATAAAAAAAAATGTCTGGGATCACTAGATAGAAATTCAGGAGCAAGTAGACTGGGGATGTACTCTAGAGGAGCATTCCGGTCACATCACTTCCGGGTCCAAGCTTCCGGTTTGTCTCCCAGTAGCAGTGGAACACTGCTCGGCTCAAGCTGTGAGATCGGCTTGTGGCTCCCATCAGCATTGTTGCAGGTCATCTCTAGTCCCGGGACAGGGCACCACTAAATGTAAACAGGAATTTGTATGTTTTTACAAGTTTTAAACTAAAGCAGTATTACGCTATTGGCTTTCCTCTTGTGCTCCATCCCCTATGGGTAGCTGTGTTGGAGAGGAAAGTACAGTCCAGAAGTTCCCTGACTCATCCCGCTCCTGAATTTCTATCTAGCGATTCCAGACCTTCTTTTTAACTAAAGAGGTCATGGCTATCTGGTGGTGAGCAGGTTTTTCATTTGAGCACATTGGGTGTGATTTGAATTCCTTATCAAGTGGTGAAGGACTTTTTGCACACTTTTGATTTGAGTCAAGTATTATTCACTAAAGATTTATGGACTTTTAATATACACATTGTATAATTTCAATATTTGTTATTTCACATTATTCCATGTCACATGGTTTGAAATTGCTGTGTTAGCACATTTATTATAGTGTCACGCATCTAGTGCCCCTTATCAACACTTTCACAATGCCAAGCTGTAGCAAGCAAAGCTAGCAGACTATTATGCAGTAAAAAGGTATTTAATTCTACCAATTTTTCACATCTTGAGTATGCCATCCAGTTCTGGTCGCCAATCCTCAGGAAGGATGTGCTGGAACTGGAGAAAGACCAGAGAAGGGCAATAAAGCTAATAGAGGGCTGGAGGATTTTAGTTAGGAGTAACAGCTATAAACATTAACATTTAAAAAAGAACAAACATGTTATACATACCTGCTCTGTGTAGTGGTTTTGCACAGAGCAGCCCGACCCTGCTCTTCTCGGGTCCCCCCGCCAGCACTCCTGGCCCCTCCCTGCTGCCGAGTGACCCCACAGCAAACAGCTTGCTGTGGGGGCACACAAGCAAAGCTGCTGCTCTGTGTGTCCATTCACCAAGATTACCTGTGCACTGCTTTACATGAAAGTGGGGCAGAACAAGGGGCACATGTTCTAGTGACAACTGCCTGTCTCTCAACGTCGGGGGTCATTGTCAATCTCTGTTCTATCCAAAAAGTAAAAATAGTTTTGACCTTACACTTAAAAATGGCAGTGACAAGCCTCAAAACTAGCCATATGCGATGGATGCCTAATGCCGCGTACATACGATCAGAATTTCCGTTAGAAAAAAACTTGGATGGTTTTTCCGATGGAATTCCGCTCAAGCTTGCCTTGCATACACACAGTCACACAAAAGTTCTCTGAACTTTCGACCGTCAGGAACGCGGAGACGTACAACACTACGATGAGCCGAGAAAATGAAGTTCAATGCTTCCGAGCATGCGTCGAATTGTTTCCGAGCATGCGTAATTTTTTGCGCATCCGAATTGCATACAGACGATCGAATTTTCGGATAGGAACTTTTCCCAACCGAAAAATAGATAACATGCTCTCAATCTTTTGCTGGCTGGAATTCCGCCAGCAAAAGACCGATGGAGCATACACACGGTTGCATTTTCCGACAAACAGCTCTCATCAGAGTTTTGCTGGTGGCATTTCCGATCATGTGTACGCAGCATAAGACTTGCAAGGCCAGTGGAATTGTGCCATTATATCATTTCACCATTATTATAATGTGATACCAGAAAGCAATAAAATATCTTACTTTAGCCCTTACAAAATAGGCCCATTTGCAGTTAAAATTAAAAGATATACCGTATATATGCTTATGCACATTTTAGCTGCATACTTAGAAACAAACTTATTGTAAGCCTAAAATATGAGGGGAGAAGGAGAAAGGGAAGAGATAGTGTATAGGGGTGAACTTTGGGTTCTGGTAAAATGTGAATCTGACTCCAATTTAAAATCCAATCTGTTGGCAGTTTGGCAAAATGCCAAATAGCCGGCCTTATTTAGCCATGTAAATAAAGCAGCTGGAGATCACAGCCAACCTCCTTGACCGAATATATACAGTTAATGTCCATGACCATATTTAGTCAATTATGTCACCTAGGATCCATGGTGCTTTTGTTCACTTCCCAGTAGTGATGGGATCTGTCATATCTGTCATAATGATCTGTCATTTGGGGGGAATGAGTACCCAGATAGCAAGCAATTAAGCTGCAAGTTTGAAAATGACTTGCTACACTAATGCCAGGCTTCATACGTTTGTTGCACAACTCCAGATCAACTTTATTTGCATACATTCTGCAAGTCTGCTGCAAGTTTTGGTTCAGTCATGTTGTGAAATAGTCATCCCACCACAGGTGTCACTGTGACTTGCAGAGCTCATGCTGTAGACTCACTACTGCAACTTTGCTCTTGCTAGAGACTTACCATGCAAATTTGCTACAAGTCAGGAAAAATGTCAACTAGAACTTGTGCTTCAAGTGCTCTGCAGGAGTACAATTCGACATTTGAAATGTGCAGCAAGTTAACAAGACTTACAATTCAACACTGCCAAAAATTTGTGGCAAGAAATCCTTGCTATCTGGGTATGAATGAGTACTAATATACCCCATATTACTCCCCCCAATGGGGGTGGAAATATGGGTGTCCCCCTTTTTTTTTTAAAGGTGGCTACCAAATTTTGAAAAGTTTTCTTGTGCAAGCCCCCATATTACTTTTGGGGGACAGGGTGTTAGAATAAGGCTTACATCCAAATAACCAAAAATTTGTCCCAATTTACATTTAGACCGAAACAAATTGCAAATGTCTGAAGTGCACTGTGTTTTCTATGCCTCCTGCTGACATACCCCCCTGCTCAGCTGGTCACAGTGTATTTCTTTCCCTGCATTTTACACTGGACTATGCCTATGCTCCATTCACCTGCTGCTGCTACACCATCTGCTATCATATTTTCAGCTGAGAACAGAGGTCATGTGATGACTTATAAAAAAAAAAAGAGAAAAACGTATTTATAATATATACAGTATCTCACAAAAGTGAGTACACCCCTCACATTTCTGTAAATATTTTATTATATCTTTTCATGGGACAACATTGAAGAACTTACACTTTGCTACAATGTAAAGTAGTGAGTGTATAGGTTGTATAACAGTGGAAATTTGCTGTCCCCTCAAAATAACTCAACACACAGCCATTAATGTCTAAACCGCTGGCATCAAAAGTGAGTACACCCTTAAGTGAAAATGTCCAAATTGGGCCCAAAGTGTCAATATTTTGTGTGGCCACCATTATTTTCCAGCACTGCCTTAAAGCCCTTGGCAAGGAGTTCACCAGAGCTTCACAGGTTGCCACTGGAGTCCTCTTCCACTCCTCCACGATGACATCACGGAGCTGGTGGATGTTAGAGACCTTCGTTTTTCCACCTTCCGTTTGAGGATGCCTCACAGATGCTCAATAGGATTTAGTTCTGGAGACATGCTTGGCCAGTCCATCACCTTTACCCTCAGCTTCTTTAGCAAGGCAGTGGTCTTGTTGCAGGTGTGTTTGGGGTCGTTATGATATTGAAATACTGCCCTGCACCCCAGTCTCCAAAGGAAGGGGATCATGCTCTGCTTCAGTATGTCAAAGTACATGTTGGCATTCATGGTTCCCTCAATGAACTGTAGCTCCCCAGTGCCGGCAGCACTCATACAGCCCCAGACCATGACACCCACCACCATGCTTGACTGTAGGCACTTGTCTTTGTACCCCTCACCTGGTTGCCGCCAAACATGCTTGACACCATTGATTTCAGTAATCCATGTCCTTAGACTGCTTGTCTTCAGAAAACTGTTTGCATGCTTTTTTTGTGCATCATCTTTAGAAGAGGCTTCCTTCTGGCATGACAGCCATGCAGACCAATTTGATGCAGCGTGCAGTGTAAGGTCTAAGCACTGACAGGCTGACCCCCTACCCATTCAACCTCTGCAGCAATGCTGGCAGCACTCATACGTCTATTTCCCAAAAACAACCTATGGATATAACGCTTAGCAGGTGCACTCAACTTATTTGGTGGACCATGGCGAGGCCTGTTCTGAGTAAAACGTGTCTTGTTAAACTGCTGTATAGTCTTGACCACTGTGCTGCAGCTCAGTTTCAGGGTCTTGGCAATCTTCTTAGCCATCTTTATGTGGAGCAACAATTCTTTTTTCAGATCCTCAGAGAGTTCTTTGCCATGAGGTGCCATGTTGAATGTCCAGTGACCAGTATGAGAGAGTGAGAGCGATAACACCAAATTTAACACACCTGCTCCCCATTCATACCTGAGACCTTGTAACATGAATGAGTCACATTACACCGGGGAGAGAAAATAGCTAATTGGGCCCAGTTTGGACATTTTTCACTTAGAGGTGTACTCACTTTTGTTGTCAGTGGTCTAGACATTAATGGCTGTGTGTTGAGTTATTTTGAGGGGACAGCAAATGTACACTGTTATACAAGCTGTACACTCACTACTTTACATTGTAGCAAAGTGTAATTTCTTCAGTGTTGTCACATGAAAAGTTATAACAACATATTTACAAAAATGTGAGGGGGTGTACTCACTTATGTGAGATACTGTGTATATATACAGTGGGGAAAATAATTATTTGATCCCCTGCAGATTTTGTAAGTTTTCCCACTTACAAAGAAATGAAGGGTCTAAAATATTTATCATAGGTGTATTTTATTAGAGAGACAGACTATTAACCAAAAATCCAGAAAAAAAACATTTAAAACAAATGCTATAAATTAAGTTGCATTTCAGTGAGTAAAATAAGTATTTGATCCCCAAGCAAAGCATAACTTTAGTACTTGGTGCAGAAACCCTTGTTGGCAAGCACAGTGGTAAGACATTTCTTGTAGTTGGTGACCAGCTTTGCACACATCTCAGGAGGAATTTTGGTCCACTGTTCTTTACAGATCTTCTCTAAATCCTTATGGTTTCTTGGCTGTCTCTTGGCATATTGCAGTTTTGTCTCCCTTCATAATTTTGCTATAGGATTAAGGTCTGAAGACTGACTAGGCCACTCAATTACGCTAATGTGCTTCTTCTTGAGCCACTCCTTTGTTGCCACTCAATGACCCTAATGTGCTTCTTCTTGAGCCACACCTTTGGTGGTATGTTTTGGGTCATTGTCATGCTGGAAGACCCATCCACAACTCAACTTCAGTGTTTTGGCTGAGGAAAGAAGGTTCTCAACCAAGATTTTACAATACATGGGCCCGTCCATTGGCCCCTCAATGCGGCAAAGTCAGCCTGTACCTTTAGCAGAGAAACAGCCCCAAAGCATCATGGTTCCTCCCCTGTGCTTGACTGTAGGGATGGTGTTCTTAGGGTCATAGTCAGCATTTTTCTTCCTCCAAACATGGTGAGTCAAGTGAATGCTGAAGAGCTCAATTTTGGTCCCATCTGACCACAGCACTTTCTCTCAATCCTTCTCTGAGTCATTTAGATGTTCATTGGCCTGACTGTACATGTTCCTTCTTAAGGAGGGGGACTTGCTGTGTTTGGAGGAAGAAAATGCTGACTATGACCCTAAGAACACCATTCCAAAGTCAAGCATTGAGGTGGAAACATTATGTGGCTGTTTCTCTACTGAAGGTACAGACCCACCTTGCCACATTGAGAGGCCAATGGATGGGGACATGTATTGTAAAATCTCGGATGAAAACCTTCTTCCCTCAGCCAAAACACTGAAGATGGGTCATGGATGGGTCTTTCAGCATAACAATGACCCAAAACATCCTGCCAAGGCAACACAGAAGTGGCTCAAGAAGAAGCACATTAAAGTGATACTAAAGGTTCCTTTAAAAAAATAAATAAATAAATAACAAACATGTCATACTTACCTCTACTGTGCAACTCGTTTTGCACAGAGTGGCCCTGAACCTGGTCTTCTGGGTTCCCACGGCGGCTCTCTTGGCTCCTCCCCACATTAGATAACCCCCTAGGAGAGGCGCTCTCCCGGGGGGTTACCTTGTGGGTGCGCTCCCGAGTCCAGCATTCGGCGTCCATAGATGAAAATGGGGGGGGGGGGCTGGAGGCCAGTCACTGCCATGTGTTTTTTCACCTTAATGCATAGGATGCATTAAGGTGAAAATACACTTACCTTAACAACCCCTTTAAGGTCATGGACTGGCCTAGCCAGTCTCCAGAGCTTAATCCTATAGAAATTTTATGGAGGGAGCTGAAACTTTGAGTTCCCAAGCGACACCCAAGAAACCTTAATTATTTCGAGAAGATTTGTAAAAAAGAGTGGACCAAATTCCTCTTGAGATGTGTGCAAACCTGGTCACTAACTACAAGAAACGTCTTACCTCTGTGCTTGCCAACAAGGGTTTTTCCCACCAAGTACTAAGTCATGTTTTGCATGGGTATCAAATACTTATTTTACTCACTGAACTGCAACTCAATTTATAATAATTGTATAATTTTTTTCCTGGCTTTTTGGTTGATATTCTGTCTCTATCATTTAAAATACACCTAGGATAAATATTACAGACCCTTAATTTCTTTGTAAGCGGGCAAACATACAAAATCTGCAGGGGATCAAATAATTATTTTCCCCACTTTCTATATGTATATATATATATATATATATATATATATATCTATCACAGGGCTTTTTTTTCAGGGGGAACTTGGTGGAACTCAGTTCCACCACCTCTGGCTCAGACCCTTTAGTGCCTGCTCACCACAATCACTTGTAATCACAGAAGTCCGGTTTCTGTGTTTAAGTGACAGCTCTGCACTCTGTGTGTAACCCCCCCCCCCCCCCCCTGAACTATGCACTCTGTATGTAATGCAATCTTGGAATTTAATGCCCCTTTAGGACCCTCCTACTGTTTGTGAAGTTTGACTGACCACATCCACTATTTGATGTGATTTGAAGGGTGTGTGCAGGGGAAGGGTTTTGGGGGGTCGTAGTTGAGTTCCAGCACCTATTGTTTGAGAAAAAAAGCCCTGTATATATATATACACCTTGCTATACACACACACAAACATCTTGCCCTGCATTTTTTATTATTTTTTAAACTGAATAGGTTGTTTTACCAGGTAAGGGCTTACATATACTTTAATGCATCCCTCAAGCATGTGATTTAAAGGATTAGTGTATTTCCAGGGTTGCTCTTTAAGTTGCATCAACTTCAATAGGGTTCTGTGCGATTGTTCAAGGTTCCCACTGCATTCGCCAAACTTTTGCAAACCAAAGTTTGTCTGGTTTGCTCATCCTTAATTGCCTGTAGCAAATAATGAGATTTCAGGAGAGCAGGTTAGGACATTAAAACGAGTAACTAATGGTTGCTAGGAGCAACTCTTTTACTTACCTTTTTTGTTTTCTATTTTTAAAGCAATTCGATTTTGGTAGACGAGTTTACATGATCTACATAAGGAAAAGTACAAAATGTGTTTAGTCCTTTATCTTGAAAGCCAAATTAACAAAGTAGAAAGAACATCGGATGCTCCTAAAAATGAGCATGTATTGCCTTCAGGAAATGTAAGTACATCTCAAAATGTTATGATCCATGTTGGAACCTAATTAAGAAATCCTCACATAAGCTTTCACTGAGCAGATTTTGTTTGTGATCTAATATCATTAAACAGAATTTAATTGGCCTATTTGCAAATCAGGCAAGTGTTTGTAGCAACAAAGTAATTGCTTTTAGTCTAGCTAATTTTTAAAACATTAAAGGTCATTTACAAAGCCACGAACATGTGCATTTACTTTTTTATGAGTCTAATTTTAACATTTACATGTGATGATGGTGTTAGCAAGTCAAAATGGTATCAACAACACAGGGTGTAAAAATGTTATCTCAACCAATGGAAGGCATTTTTGCCATTAATACGATTACTTGGTGCAGACATTCTCCTCTTGTATCCCACATGCTGAACTTGGAATTGATGCCGTTTTAACAAGAGCATGTGTCTTCCTGCATATCTGGCTTCCATAGTGTAATTTTGTTCTTACAGTAAATAGGCACACCAGTTTAAATCCTTATCACACAGAATATGCACGGAAGGCAGTGATCGCATTTTGATTGTTTACCACCCCCACTGGCAACTCAATCACAGGGAACAGAATGTATTCAGATGATGATTTTAACTTAGTATACATCTGCGCAATGTCAAAATCCCTGTCTGCATGTGTTCTGTACTCTCTGTAATCCAACTCACTGACTACTGGTAGCCATTGCTAAAGAGAACCCATCAGAATAGACATATGAGAACTACCATTGCCGACTCATAATTAAAGTATAGGTGCACCTATAAAAAAAAGGAATTAAACGGCTGCAGTCAACTTCACCCCTTAGGCAGGGCATAGATTACTCGATTTTCCTTCCTTCCACCATGGCTGGAAAGAAAGAAAATAGCTTGATGCCCCCATTAACATATTTAGTGTTAATGAAGGAATCGTTTCCGCAGCACTATTGTATTCTGCCAGTGGGGAGGGAGCCTTCCCAGCCGACAAAATACAATGGTTACTGCTAGTGGCTATAGCTGCCGGCAATAATCGTGTGAAGAAACATCTGACAGGCTGATTGTACCCAAGTCGATTGATGGGTTGACTTGGGTGCAATCAGCCTGCCCATACATACACTATATTACCAGAAGTATTGGGAAGCCTGCCTTTACACGCACATGAAATTTGACATCCCAGTCTTAGTCCATAGGGTTCAATATTGAGTTGGCCCACTCTTTGCAGCTATAACAGCTTCAACTCTTCTGGGAAGGCTATCCACAAGCTTTAGGAGTGTGTCTATGGGAATGTTTGACCATTCTTCCAGAAGCGCATTTGTGAGGTCAGGCACTAATGTTGGACTGATGTTGGATGAGAAGGCCTGGCTTGCAGTCTCCGCTCTAATTCATCCCAAAGGTGTTCTATCGTATTAAGGTCGGGACTCTGTGCAGGCCAGTCAAGTTCCCCCACCCCAAACTCTCTCATCCATGTCTTTATGGACCTTTGTGCACTGGTCCTCATCATTTGGTGGAGGGGGGATTATGGTGTGGGGATGTTTTTCAGGGGTTGGGCTTGGCCCCTTAGTTCCAGTGAAGGGAACTCTTAGGCCCCTTTCACACTGGGGCGCCTGCAAAGTGCCCTGAAACAGCCGCTGCTGTGTCTCCAATGTGAAAGCCCGAGGGTTTTCACACTGGAGCGGTGCGCTTGTAGGTCAAAAAAGTCCTGCAAGCCACATCTTTGGAGCACTGTAGGAGTGGTGTATTTACCGCTCATAAAGAGCCCCTTCCCATTGAAAACAATGGGGCAGCGCTGCAAACCCGCCAGCCAAGCGCCGCTGCAGCGGATCTTTGTGGGCGGTTTTAACCCTTTTTCGGCCGCTAGCGGGGGTAAAGCGCTGCTAAATATAGCGCCGTTTTACCGCCAACGCCCGCGACGCTCCAGTGTGAAAGTAGCCTTAAGGTGTCAGCATACCAAGACATTTTGGATAATTTCATGCTCCCAGCTTTGTGGTAAGTCTTAAGTTAAGTCTTTCAAAATGTGCTAGTATGCGATGCATACTAGCACAATATGGCTTTACCTTGCAGGGTGAAACTTTTTTTTTTACTTTACTGCTGCTTTAAAGACCAGAGAAGAATGGGTTTATTGCTGATTTTTTTTTTTTAATTGCAATCTGGGCCTTTTAACATTTTCCTTTCTGCTCTCCTTACGGAGTCACTGAACTGAAACAAATATGCGATCAGAGGAAATTGGAACTTCAAATCTGTTGACTTGTTGGGTTCAATAACACACTAGATCTAGAAGGTCAGATTAGATTAAGGCGGAACTACATTCTAATAACCACAAACTAAAAACACTTTTTAATTCATTATTAACATTCAAAGCAAACTCACCCATCCATCCATGTCTCCATGCTTTATTTTGCTGAGTAATCACTTGGAAAAACACTCTAGCATTTCTGGCTGTGGCTAGCTTTAGTAAGGGCAGGTGATTCATGTAGCATTTACTTCCTGGAGTCCATCTCCCTCTAGCTAAGGCATGAAGGCAGAAGGGCGTGCTTAGCTGAGAAAACCCCTCATCCCCTCGAAGACTCCTGGGATATATGACATCATTTGGTTGCTCTCCTAAGTCTAAGTCTAAAAATCCAAGCTGGATGTAAAGCGAACTGACAGTCTCTGTCTAATAGTCCACAAGCAGCTGCCGACAAACTGTACGAGAGCCGCCCTCTCTCAGCGAGGATCCTGGAAAACAGAGAAACTCCACACAAGAACATGTGCACTTATTCCTCAGAAGCCAGCTGATAAATGACACTTGGTGGTTTGTATGACTACGCGTTTTTGGAGGACGTGGCCTCCTTCTTCAGGTCTATCATGCGGTCTCATAGGAGTGCTTCTATGAGACCACATGGTAGACCTAAAGAAGGAGGCCACGTCCTCTAAAACGTGTAGTCATAGCACCCGTCAAGTCTTATTTATCAGCTGGCTTCTGAGGATTACGTGTACGTGTCCTTGTGTGGAGTCTCTCTGTTTTCTAGGATCCTCGCTGAGAGCGGGCGGCTCTCGTACAGTTTGTTGGCGGCTGCCTGTGCACCATTAGACAGAGACTGTCAGTTCGCTTTACATTCAGCTTGGATTTCTGGACTTAGGAGAGCAACCACAGCCTCTATGGATGTGCTTGTTTTTACCTATACAATGTGCTTGTACTACATTCATTTGTCTATATCTTTTTTAATAAACGGTGTCACACTAGGGCCGGTACGCTCTTTCTTTTACTCTGGTCTTTTCAGCTGTCATTATACCCGTTGGTTGATGGAGCAGCATGGCTAAACCTATGTTACACAATACTAATTTAACCCCTACTAGTAGGATCTGAATGGTTCCTTTCCATACATATACTTTATTGATGGATTATTGTGGAAATGTTTTGGCTTTTATATCCATCTTGCCATCAGCTTTTTGCCTTCATTGATTTTCTGGACTTCAGCGATTTTGGTGTTTTTATTCTTCTTATATGACATCATTTGCATAGGGCTGAAAACCAGGAAGTAACCAGAGAAATGTAAAATAAAAATAAAAAAGTTTAAAACAAGCAAATATGATATGTTTTCCTATCTTTTTACTAATGCTAACAGCATAAGGGTTAAACATGGTCAATGTTGATTGTGAAAGTTCTGTTTTAATTACTTGCACCTTTAAAACAGCAATAACAAGGATAAGTTTCCTTTAACTCTGCTTCAACGTAAAATGACTTCAGGAAAAATGAATTGCAGTTAGCTTCTTAGTAATCCTGAATGGAGTGTTTAATATCTCATGCTGCAAATGCCGACAGACAGCATGGTTCACATAAATATATTGCATAAATATTTGTCAATATGACTAGCTGCATTATTGTAACTTGAAGGTTTTCTGGTTCTTTAAGACTGTCTCATACATCTCCAGCAATCTTTATTAGTTTCTTCTTTAAAGATTTCTGACTTGCCGCTAAACATACATGCACCTTCCGTCTGTAGCAATCTATGTATTTCATTGCATACAAGAAACATTTCTGCCTGCTCAGAAGCTAAATGTCTGAATAGATTTATATCACTGTAATGCTGTATCCTTCATAGCTGAGCTCCGTCTCTTTGTTTATTATGGCATACAGTAGGCGGCCTTGCACGTCTGTTTTTGTGCAGGTTGTATACCTTACAGAATAGGGAGTTAGTAACATTATTTAGTTCTTAAAGATCTGTGAATTCTTGTTAAATGCAGCGTCTGTGATCATCAGAGCTTACACAAGATGGCGCTAGTTGCTATGCAGTAACTACAAGGGATCAAGCATGTCAGTGGAAAAATACTATTCAGAATTCCTCCGACACATTACAGCCACTGTGTTTTTATCTTGTAATGAAGGGGATCTTCCAGAGGTGTATTTAAACATCATGTCACTTTAGGCACACATGAATGAAGGTGCCATTTTGTACAGGTCTTTTGTCCCCAGCCCTGCAGCAAGTTTATTATTATGAAAATTAAGCCAAGCAGTTGATATTAAAAAAAGTACACTTTCTAATTGATATTCAAAGCCTGCACTGATTAGGACTCCACAAATCACGAGTTTGAGAAGAATTAGCATGGTGTTGTGTGCCACTTAAAGTAGCTACTTAATAAGTTCCACCCAAAAATGGAACTCCCGCAGTCTGGATCCCCCCCCCCCACACACATTTGGCATCTTTCAGGGGGGAGCAGAAACCTGTCTAATACAGTTATTTGTTCCCACTTCTGGCAAAAGGTTGCCACAGTATCCGCAACGATCTACGTCATGCACCGCCCCTCCTCCGCCCCCCCCCCCCCCCCCGATTTCTTCTGGGAGACACACAGGTCCCAGAAGACAGCAGGGACCACTCAGAACACGCAGCGTGACTTGCGCATGTGCAGTAGGGAACCAGGCTGTGAAGGGGACGTACTTGTACGCCCTTTTGCCCACCCATGCCATTCTGCCGACGTACATTGTCCTGCAGCGGTCGGAATCGGTTAACTATCAATCCAGTGTGTATTATGTTGATTTATCCAGTATGTCAGAGCAGGCAGCTAGTTATACGTTCATCACAAGATTAGTGGTATCATCAGTTCCTCACCATTAACCACTTCCCGACCAGCGCACGGTGATGTACGTCAGCAGAATAGCACGGCTGGACAAATGGGCGTACTGGTACGTCCCTTTGAATTTGCCGGCGTGCCATCGCATGCCGGCCGGGAGCTCCGTGAGTCAGGTCGCGGGTCCCGCGGACTCGATCGCCGCGGGGATACCCGCGATCGCCTCACGGAGAGGACGAACGGGGAGATGCTGATGTCACTGTCATCGGGAGCAGAGATCAGTGACGTGTCACAGCTAGTCCATCCCCCCTACAGTTAGAAACACTCCCTAGTACTGACTTAACCCCTCCCCGCCCCCTAGTGGTTAACCCCTTCACGGCCAGTGTCATTTATACAGAAATCAGTGCATTTTTATAGCACTGATTGCTGTATAAATGACAATGGTTCCAAAAATGTGTCAAAAATGTTCAAAGTGTCCGCCATAATGTCGCAGTCACGATAAAAATCGCTGATCACCGCCATTACTAGTAAAAAAAAATTATTAATAAAAACGCCATAAAACTATCCCTTATTTTGTAAACGCTATAACTTTTGCGCAAACCAATAAATATACGCTTATTGCGATTTTTTTTTTTTACCAAAAATATGTAGAAGAATACGGATCAGCCTAAACTGAGGAAAAAAATTTTTTTTTATATATTTTTGGGGGATATTTAATATAGCAAAATGTAAAAAATAATGCGTTTTTTTCAAAATTGTCGCTCTTATTTTGTTTATAGCGCAAAAAAGAAAAAAATCACAGAGGTGATCAAATACCACCAAAAGAAAGCTCTATTTGTGTCAAAAAAAGGACGTCAATTTTGTTTGGGAGCAAAGTCTCACGACCGCGCAATTGTCAGTTAAAGCGACGCAATGCCGAATCGCAAAAAGTGCTCTGGTCAGAAAGGGGGTAAAATCTTCCGGGGCTGAAGCGGTTAAAGCACCCACATGCTGCATTGAAAGAAGCATATATGTATATATACATATATATATATATATATATATATATATATGTACATGTGAAAGAAACCAAAGTAGATATGGCGATGTTCTGTTAATATATATATTCCTGATAACAGGTGTTTTTTGGAGGATTAAAAAGAGGTGCTAGTAAACCCACTGCCACTAACCAATTAGTGGGAAAGGTCAGTGAGAGAAAAAAAAATAGAATACAAAAATAGAATACAAGTGATGCTGCTGGTAGGTGCTGTTAATTAACCACCTGCTATCCGCGCTATGGCCGAATGATGGCCACAGCGCGGACCTGCATTCCCGGGAGGCCGTCATATGACGGCCTCCTATGTGCCCGCTCCCCGCGCGCGCCCTGCAGGGCGCGCGCCGGGCGCGCTGTAATCACCGAGTCACTGAGACTCGGCTGATCACCGATCCGTGTAAGGGGCCGGTCCCGACCCCTTACCATGTGATCAGCTGTCAGCCAATGATAGCTGATCACATGATCTAAACAAAAGATCGGTAATCATTTTTTTTTTACTCACGCTGACAGCGCGAGTTGAAAAAAAAGCCGATCACCAGCGCGGATGTGAGGGACATTGGTCCCCAAGTGGAAGAGGCACATCTGCCTCATCAGTGCCACCTAAAAGTGCCACCTAACAGTGCCCACAGTGCTACCTAACAGTGCCCACAGTGCCACCTAACAGTGCCCACAAGTGCCACCTATCAATGCCAACAAGTGCCACCTATCAATGCCCACAAGTGCCACCTATCAATGCCTACCTGTAGTGCCAATCAGTGCCACTTGGCAGTGTTGCCCATCACTGCCACCCATCAGTGCCCATCACTGCCGCCTCATCAGCGTACATCAATGAAGGAGAAAAATTACCCGTTTTAAATTTTTTATAACAAAATATAAAAAAATAATTTTTTTTTTTTTTTAATTCAGTTTTTTACATTTTTTTAAAAACCGCAGAGGTGATCAAATACCACCAAAAGAAAGCTCTATTTGTGGGGGAAAAAATGATAAAAATTTCATTTGGGTACAGTGTTGTATGACCGCGCAATTGTCATTTGATCACCGCAGAGGTGATCAAATACCACCAAAAGAAAGCTCTATTTGTGGGGGGAAAAATGATAAAAATTTCATTTGGGTACAGTGTTGTATGACCGTGCAATTGTCATTCAAAGTGCGTCAGTGCTGAAAGCTGAAAATTGGTCTGGATAGGAGGGGGGTTTAAGTGCCCTCTAAGCAAGTGGTTAAACCCCAATTAAGGGTGAACAAAAATGTCTGCTTGAAAACTGCTAGATCTCATGTGAACGTGATTGTGAAAAATATAAACTATAAATAATAAATAAATCAATCCAATATAATGATTCTGATGTGTTAAATAAAAACTAAGTGTATATAATACAAATCCATGAAATAAAAAGGTGGTGTTTAGATATATTTAAATACTTTACATACTGAGAACATATTCACCTTTCTCTATTTGTCACCATAAAATACAATTTGAAACAAATAATTATGTGCAAAATATATATAAAGCTGGATAGATCCCCCAACATATAAAACTACCAATTTATCAATAATGGCTAATCTATCACAATAGTGTAAAGCTATATGAGCTCAATAAAGTGCTAATTGTGCCATTGAAAAACCAAACGTTAATCTTATACTCCTATTAGTTAATAAAACAATAGTCCAAAATCCATTTGAAATCAATAAAATGTTCTTGTGCCAGTGAGGAAATCGAATTAACTTCCTAATGGGTGATCATACCGTGTGTGCCTTATTCATGCTCCTATTACGGCTGCACTCACCAGATCCTTCTCCCCCTGCTGGGGTCTAAGGCATCCACAGTATATGCCACTGTGTAACAATATTGGGTTTAAAGCCGAACTTATTGTTTGTTACGAGGAGATTCCATCATATATTGAACATCATAAAAAGAGAGAGGGAGCCCAATAGCGTAATACTATAGCAAACTGTTTATTGCACAAACACAAGGAAAGGTACTCACATTCAATAGGAATAATACAAGCGTTTGTTGCTGACACCAGCGCCTGTAGCCGGAAATTATGCGAGGACGTATGCTGACTCCACCCTACGCGTTTCGCCACTCTGACATCATCTGGAGCTCCATATGGCAGCTGTAGTTTTTTACTGTAAATACAAAAAGAACACGGTGAAGCTTGTTACTACCTCATCTTACCCTGGTATTCTGTTCACAGATGGCAATGGGCCAATTAGTTCTCCCAGAATTGAATCTTCAACAAATTGGCTGGATCTAATTTGCTGTTCTGCACAAATCATTGTTTTGACTGCTTACCAAGTTACACATGGGCCATTTGTGAGAAGGATGGAAAATGGACAATGTAGAACAAGCTCCTCACCCCTAAACATAGACCTCTTATGTTAGAAGCTCATTGGTTTCAATGAGGATCATGCTTTAATTGAGTTTTGGAGGTTGCAGGTGATTTTGAGGTGGAATTCTCTGCCTGATGTAATGTCAATCAACCAAAAAGTCATTTTATCTCCTTACTAGATGTTGTCCTATTAAAGTGATACTAAACACACACTGTTTAATTTAGATGATCCCTTCTCTTTCTGTATGTGAATGGTGGGACTGTATTTATTTTAAAAATAATAATAAAAAAAAATCTAAGTACCTTTTTCCTAATCAATATGCAGCTGTCTCATGACCTAGATCTCTCCCAGCCCGTGTTCAGGGAAACAGTGGCAGGAGAAGCTTTTAGTTCCCTGCTGCTGGTCTCATTTTCAAAATGAAAAAAAAAAAAAGCCTTTGGGATACAGAGTAAAAATAAATAAAATTAATAAACTGTTTTAAATTGTCATAGAAATACATAGAAATAAATATTTGAAATTACAATTATTTTAATTTTTTTTTTTGGCAATAATATGTTGTGGGCGGATTTCTGCCAATCACAGGCAGTGTCACACCCCTCCATCCTGTGTATTAGAATAACAGGGAGGTAAACCCACCATCAATCAAGATGTAATATTCAACCCTCTATTGTGTTTAGCTGTTTAGTGGACATGGAGGAGGAGGGAGGGAGTGGGCTGTCATTTACCACTGTATAGTCACATGGGCTGCTCAGATGTGATCAGGGAAGAAATGCTCAGGTAGAAATACACTGAAAACTGTGCATGTGCAAAGCTGTTAACATTGCTCTGCAAAATCCCTAGCTGCACTGGGGACATGGACAGAAGAGGGAGATACAGTAGATAACAGCACAATCAACCAGGTTTTTTTGCAGAATACAAAAAATAATCCCACAGTGACTGAGTATGAACAGCATGTAATACAGCATTTATTGATAGTTTTTAATGATGTGGGTTTACTGACACTTTAAATATTACCATAGGCAGTACTGAAACTCAGTAAAAGCAGGATCCCTACTGAATCCTACACTCTCACAGATTGGAGGTCTACAGTTTAGGACCAAAATGATTGTCTCCATTGGCAGTGGGCTTCCCAACTGAACTGGCAAAGGATCCAAGGGACTTCACTATATTGAGCATATTTTTTACTTTTTGCTATAATAAATATCCCCCAAAAAAATGTAAAAAAAAATGAATTTCTTCATCAGTTTAGGCCAATATGTATTGTTCTACATATTACTGGTAAAAAAAAAAATCACAATAAGCGTATATTGATTGGTTTGCGCAAAATTTAGAGCGTCTACAAATAAATAGATTTATGGCATTTTTATTATTATTTTTTTTTTACTAGTAATGGAGGTGATCCGTGATTTTTGCCGACATTAGGACTGCGACATTACAGAGCTAAAAATAGCCACTGATCACTGTATAAATGACACTGGCAGGGAAGGGGTTAACACTAGGGGGCGATCAAGGGGTTAAGTGTTCCCTAGGGAAGTGGACTGACTGGGAGTAGAGAGAGATCGCTGTTCCTTATCACTAGGAACAACAATCTTTCTCTACTCTACTGTCAGAAGGGGGATCTGTTTGTTTACATTGGCAGATCCCCATTCTGGCTCTCTGTGGAGCGATCACAAGATCTTCACCCTTATGCATTAGTTGCACTAGATGCACAAAAAGGGTGTTGGGTGGGGGGTCTAGTCTGAAATTTGTTTAATAAAATTTATAAGGTATTTTCTTCTCTTAAAGCTACTATCCATTCAATTGACAGAAAGACAGTCATAACTAGCCCCAGAAGACATTAACACCCAATAATAAATGCAGCACATACCTATAAACTGTTATATCACAAGATTTTCAGCTGCAGTAATATAACCAAGAGCAAGTGAACTGCGTAAAACACAGTGCATAGGTTCGCCAGTAGAATATTATCTGAATTTGCTAACATATTTAAAGTAGTTCTAAAGTCTGAAGGTTTTTAATCCTAATGCATGCACTACATTGAGGTACAAAATGCCCCACTACCTGTCATACCCACCCCGATCCCTAAACACTTCTGTCACTGCTTTAGCATTGGCTCAGATGCAAGATGGCTCCTCTTACTTCCTGCTTTCTCATGTAGATTTGGGGGCTGAAGGCATGGATGGGGGGGGGGGGCGCTCATGCGCTTCGTATGGACAGACTGGCACTGGTTGCAGGAAAGAAATTTGCATGATTCCCCTTTCAACACAGACAGTGTTGATGGATTGGCCAGGATACAAACCATGTATGGCCTGTCTAAGGGTGGCATAAGCCATAGGTTCCTACTGCTGTCCAATAATACAAAGAGTAGAGAATTTCCACAGGAATTCCCTACTCAAGAGGACCAATAATTTATGTAGTCTACTATACCACCAGTATGGTGTTGATTACCGTACCCAGACATAAAACTATAAAAATATAACTGAGAAGGCTCCCAAAAAAGTAGGTACTATAGGTAATACTATTAGTTTGACTTGTTCAAAATACTTTATTATAGGACGTTAGACAGCATACAAAACTCATTAATGATTGATTACCACCACATAGAAACATAGGAAAGTGACAGCAGAAAAATGACCGAGTAGTCCATCGAGTCTGCCCATCACTGAAGTTAAAAAATGACAACACACAACGGCGAGGGACTGCCAGGAGAGGATGTAAGGACATCTCTGTGCAATATTGTTGCACAGAGCAGGAAAGTATAACATCTTTTTTATTGTAAACCAAAAAAAAAAAATAGCACTTGGTATGACTAATTATCTAAAGAAAGGAAATATTTTTTACAAGGAAACATGAAGTACTGATTAATATAACATCTCAAAAATATAGTGCCATTTTCTGTTTTAAAAAAAGATCAATTCAACAGCTGTTCTATACTGAAGAGCATGAAAACTACAATTTTTACATGGAATCTACCGCTCAGTAAAGGGATGGCTATTCTAAGGGATTACATCTGATAATTGCTGATAATGCTCTTTTTGGCTCTAAATTGTTTAAGTGAAACTCAAGCCAGGACCTTTATAGTTTTGGATATGCTAGCAAATGATTAGGACCTCTGTCAGCTTTATATCCTTTGTTTGTGTTTATACTAGGGAGACTTAATCCTTTGCTTCCTGTCCCTGTAAAGACAGGATTTAAGGAAAATCTCATGAATGGAAAGACAATAATAAAGCTCTGACAGAGCTTGTGAGGCTTCCTCATTGTTTAAAAATAAATTAAAAAAACAACAAAAAATAGCAGATTTACTTTACAATGTTGCTGTTGTGGCACAGTCTGCTTCTTATTCCTCCTGTATCATATTTTATGGAGAGGACAGCTGGAGCGAGAATTAGAAGGGTTCAAATCAATGCAGCATCACTACCGGCTGGTGGTAATTTTTTTTTGGTGGGGGGCAGCAAAAAGTGCACCCACAGTCACCCCCCTTCGGTCAGGTAACCCACTCCACCACCCCCCCACCCCGGCCAGTCGGTCCACCCGAGCACTTACCCCATCTATGGCAGGCAGCGCTTCAACCGGGCGACAGGTGGCAGGCATCACAGCGGCTTCCCCTCTGTTATAGTAAATATTGTCCCCAGTGTATGTGTTTTTTTAAAGATAAGCCGCTGTATACCTTTTTCATAGCGCTGCCAAGCACTCACGTGACCAGTCACCTCTCTCCTCCTCTCTTCTCCTCCTTTTGGCTGACATCAGCAGGGGATTCTCAGCCCCGTTCGCTATAGCTGTCAGATCGAGATTGGCGGCCGGTCACGTGAGCGCCGAGCGGCGCTATATAATAGGGTATATAGCAGCATATTTTTAAAAAAATCACATATACTATAACAGAAGGGATTGTAGAAAAGAACACTAAGTGGCTTAACAACCACTTTAAGGTAGAAAAAACTGATTAAATACTGTTTAATCCTTTAATATACTCTAAAAAAATATTATTAAACAGACCTGGTGCCATATTGGACATACTTTCAAATAAGACACTTTTTAAACTCCCTACAATATAGACACCACTACACACAAACTTTTGCACATTTTGAATCTTTGTGTGTAGTCACAGACTCTCTTTCTCATTTGATATCAATAATTTATGGTGGCCAGTTCCAATTCTTGTCTCTAAAAGATCTTTCCTATTACTGGGTTTGGAAAATGGACCTCAATCAAGACATTACTGCAGATGCCTGGAAATGCATTAGCACTTTATTACTGAAAAAGTCCACTGACATTATTATTAAGGGGACAAATTACAAGCTTAGGTCTAGATGGTACTATGCTCCCACTGTTCTACAATGCATATCTTCAGAAATCCCTGACATGTGTTGGACTTGTCACAGCTCCACTGGGTCCCTTCTACGCATGTGTTGGCAATGCCTGAGGATCAAACCATTCTGGCTTGAAGTCCATCACCTCATAACCGATATTACTGACATCACACGAACTTTAAATCCCACCCCATTTCTACTGCACCATATAACCATGGAACCATACAAGCATTCACGAAAAACCTGCTTGCTAAACACAGCCGAATTCTAAATCCCATGACTGAGGAAATTACAATATCCCCAATCGTCTGAGATTGCCTCCCGCAAATAAACTCAATTCACCCTATGGGAAAATTGATGCACATTAACCAAGATGATACAACCTACTTTTTAAATCTGGACGAGATGGCACCTTTACAAATGTTCTGCCCCATACAATCGTATAATTCCCCCACCATGCTACCTGTCCATGCTTAAACAGCCAACCCACTTTTTCTCACTGTACAGATTGAAACAAGACACCATTCACTCAGACTGACAGTCAGTCAACAGTAACCCAAAGCACAGTTGTGAACTTGCTTATGAGTTTGGGTTCTCTCCACTGGTTTGTAAGGGCCTCTCCACCTCTTTGGAGTCTCATGCCCTCTTAGCCCTACCTCGGCTTCTTTCTGCCCTTACCCCATGCCCTACTATCCCCATGCCCTACTATCCTTTCATTCCTGGAGACCTTATATTCCACTCCTTCCCACCTATTCCCCTGTTCTGTTTTAAATGCTGCTTTATGCATTGACATACCTACTTAGACCCAGTCTGTCCAGACAGTATGATCGATGGCACCATCCACAGGCAGCTCAACTCTTCAATAAGAAGTTGAACCCAATGACATTTTACTTCAGCTAATTGGAGTACAGAGGATGTTTTTCCAGGCTTTAGAAATGTAAGAACATGGAAAAAATGGGCAAGGTCTATCTAAGACAGAACTAACACTAAACAGGAGGGGAGGACGGAGGGAGAAACCTAAATTACATTAGTAAATGAGTTGTTGTGGCCGGAAACCACCACTACAAATCAGCATACTACAGAAAAACAATAGCCTATAAAATAATAACCTCATGCAGTTCAATCGCCTTACACTACTAGTTATCTCCCTCCCACCCCCTCATTTTCCATGTCTCCCATACTAAAAGTCCTCTCTCCCTTTCACCCCCCGGTTCATTCCTGGATGGTTTACTTGACATCCCCTACAAGACTCTTGCATGCACTCTACATTGTGCCTCACTCCTGGGTTTACCTGGAAACGTCGAAAAGGAAGTACAAGAGGTGCAGACGACCTTGACCTACTTTTCACCCTGTGTCAAAAACACTCCAATAAAATTGTGCCTCCATGTAATCGTTTACTTCAGCTTTTCTTTTGGTGCCTCTGGAACCACAGGACTGCCTTCCTTTATACTGCTTCACTCTTATTTTTCAATTATTGTCTATGTCTGTACTCTGCTACAATGAACTGGTTTGTAACGCTTGTTAAAAATTCCTTTTTTAAATCTAAATTGTTTGGGGAAAAAATGATTAAAGTGATACTAAACACACACTGTTTCATTTACATTGTCCCTTCTATTTCTGCATGTGGATGACGGCACTGTAATTATTTTAATAAAAAAACTAAGCACCTTTTTCCTAATCAATATAAAGCTGTCACATAACCCAGATCTTTCCCAGCCTGTCTGCAGGCAAACATAAGTAGGAGGAGCTTCTAGTGCTCTGCTGTTGATCACATGTTCAAAATAAATAAAAAATACAGCCTTTGGAATACAGAGTAAAAATAAATAATATCAATATACTGTTATAAATTGTCATACAAATATATATTTGAAATCAAATCTTTTATTATTTTTTAGCAATAACATGTTTGTAGCGGTCACAGGCCCACCAGCCTATGTCTTTGAATAAGAGGGAGGTGAAGCCTCCATTAATATAAATGTAATCTCCTGCCCCCATTGTGTTTAACTGGTTGGTGGGCTTGGAGGAGGAGCGAGGGAGTGGGCTGTCATTTACCACTGTGTATACGCCCGCATGTATGACTCTATAGTCACATGGTCTGTGCAGATGTGATCAGGGAGGAAATGTTCACGGTAAAATATATACACAACTGAGCATGTGCAAAGTTACCACCACAGCTGCAAATTCCTTAGCTGAATTGGCTACATGAAGAGAACGTGCAGATAGAGAACAGCAGGATCAACCAGATTTTTTTTAAAGTACAGAAAAACAATCTCATAGTGACTGAGTAAATATGAACAGCAATACATCATATACTGTATTAATAGCTTTTTATGATGTTGATTTAGTGACACTAAACAGAAGACAGAAGTAGCAAAGGTAAATAATTGGATTTGATATCAGACTCCTGTAATCCTCTGCCCAACACAAAACTAGAGCTAGAGCAGTAAGCAAGGCTCTATTGCTTACTGGGAACAATCTTACAGAAGGGGAGAGCATAGGCAATATTGTCTAAAACTCCAGTCATTCAAAAAATATCAGTCTAAAGGCCCGTACACACAATCAGACTTTTTGACAACATGCAAATTAACTGTTTTGGAGCAACATCCGAAACTTTTTCTGTTTCCATCGGACTTTTGTTGGCTGTGCAAACAGACAAACTTTCCGGCAACAAAAGTCCGATCATGTGTACACAAAGGCATCAGACTTTTGTACAAACTACAGTATGCGGCCGTGAGAATGTTTCCAGCGCGAACCCATCGCGCTGGTTCTCGGCAACCGGGTACTGTACATCTCGCGCTGACTGCAATAGGAAAAACAAATTTTCCGACTGCGGCGAGCACGAGAGGGAATTCCCCTCTGGGGGTATACCAGGCCCTTAGGTCTGGTATGACCTTAGGTCATAAGGGAGCGTGGTCATGTCATCCTATGACCACTCCCCCCTATGACCTCACAGTCCCAGCATGCCTCGGGACTGTGATGTCATAGGGGGCGGGGTCACCGACTATATAAGTCATAGCAGAGCGCACAGACAGCATTACAGCCGGAGAGAGCGTCGTGTCAACCTCTGGAAGAGAAGAGGGAAGAAGACGATCCAGATGGCCGGGCTCCTCTGCTAGCAAAAGAGCGGCAAAAGAGCAGAAGATAGCGGAGGAGCCCGGCAGAAGGAAGAAGGCACCGGAGAAGATCCAGAGAATGCGGACACCGGAGAGAGGGAGAAGACGCCGGAGAGACCCTTGAAGTCGGAAGAAGACCCCCGAAGTCAGAAGAGCTGCCTAATAAATTAATTTTAAAACCTGTGTAGTGTGTTTTATTTATTGACACTTTTTTCCCTAGGTGAATGGGTAGGGGTACGCTGTACCCCATACTCATTCACATAGGGTGGGGGGCCGGGATCTGGGGGCCCCCTTATTAAAGGGGGCTCCCGGATTCCGATAAGCCCCCCGCCCGCAGACCCCTGACAACCAACGGCCAGGGTTGTCGGGAAGAGGCCCTTGTCCTCATCAACATGGGGACAAGGTGCTTTGCAGTGGGGGGGGGCGCCCTGCCCCAAAGCACCCACCCCCCATGTTGAGAGCATGCGGCCTGGTACAGCTCAGGAGGGGGGTCTCGCTCGTCCCCACCCCCATTCCTGACCAGCCGGGCTGCATGCTCGGATAAGGGTCTGGTATGGATTGGGGGGGACCCCCACGCCTTTTTCTCGGCGTAGGGGGTTCCCCTTAAAATCCATACCAGACCTAAGGGCCTGGTATGCCCCTGGAGGAGAATGCATGCCGTTTTTTTACTTAAAATTTGGCGTGGAGTTCCCCCTCAAGATTCATACCAAACAGTGCCTGGCATTGGCGGGGATCCAAGTCGGATCCCCGCACCAGTGTGAACCCGGCTCGCAAGGTGTCAATCTCGCCAATTAAAGTGGCGAGATTGACTCAATATCAGACAACAATACAAAAGTTGACCAAAGGGTGGTGGTAAAGAGCTGAAAAACCATGTGATTTGGTGAAAGTTGGCTGGAAAAGTCCTGTCGTCTGTATGCAAGACAAACTTCTGGCCAACTCCCTTTGTAGAAAAATCCAAGGGAAAGTCCTGTAGTGTGTATGGGGCTTAAGAGAAGGTTAAAGCAGAGGACCGTTTATTTTATTTATTGTTTCCCTTGCAGTTTCTTCCATTCCTGCTATGTGGGCAGGCCCTCAGCATCCTCACTTATTATATCAGGCTGTGTGGGTTTGTTGTGTGGTGGGAAGCAAGCCTACTGTAGTAGCAAGGAGTAAGGTAAGTATTTCTGTTTGTTCCAACCCCCCTAGACTAAACAAGCATTTAACACCTACTCTCTGGTGGAAGTGGGAAGAAAGGAGGGGCACAGCACACAGTTTTTTTATTGTTGACTACAGTTTTGCTTTAACTGCAATTTAGTTTTCCAGGACATGCATTACTAGGATGTGATGTCTGCCAGGGGGGGGCTTGATAGCAAGACCTTTTTAGACAGAGTTTCATGTCATTTGGCAGGTAAAAATGTTGAGTACAGCTTTAAATTAGCAGTATCTGTGCATGTACAATACTATGCAAAATTTTTAGGTAGGCAGGTGTGAAAAATGCTGTAAAATTAGGAATGCTTTCAGAAATAGAAGTGTTTATTAGTTTTTTTTTATCAATGAACAAAATAGAATGTACATGAACAGAAGAGAAATTCAAATCAGATCAATTTTTGGTGTGACCACCCTTTGCCTTCAAAACAGCATCGGCTCTTCTAGATACACTTGCACATAGTTTTTGGGGGAACTCGGCAGGTAGGTTGTTCCAAAAATCTTGGAGAATTAACCACAGATCTTCTGTGGATGTAGGCTGTCTCCTTCATGTAATTCCAGACAGATTTGATAATGTTGAGATCAGAGCTCCGTGGGAGCCAAACCATCACTTCTATTACTCATTGTTCTTTTTTTCCCTGAAGATAGTTCTTAATGACATTGCCTGTATGTTTGGGGTCATTGTCCTGCTGTAGAATAAATGTGGGGCCAATCACATGCCTCCCTAATGGTATGGCATGATGGATAAGTATCTGCCTATATTTCTCGGCATTGGGTACACCATTGATTCTGACCAAATCTACAACACCCAGAAATGCAGCCCCAAACATACAAGAAACCTCCACCATGCTTCACTGTTGCCTGTAGACACTGATTATTGTACCACTCTTCAGCCCTTCGCGAACAAACTGCTACAGGAAAATTTTTCAAATTTTGACTTATCAGTCCAAAGTACCTGATGCCATTTTTCTGCACCCCAGTTGCTATGTTTAGCCTTGTTTCCTTATCAGAGCTATGTTTTTGTGGCCACAATTCTCCCATGAAGACCACGTCTGGCTAAACTTCCCTGGACAGTAGATGAGTGTACCTGGGTCCCACTGGTTTCCACTAGTTCTGTGCTGATAGCACAGCTGGACATCATCCAAAGTTGAAGGGAAGTAAGCATGATGTGTCTTTCATCTGCTGCATTAAGTTTCCTTGGCCAACAACTGCGTCTATGGTTCTCAACCTTCCCCATTTTGCTTCCTCAAAATTATCTTGAACAGCACATCTCGAAACCCCAATCTGCTTTGAAATCTTTGCCTGGGAGAGACCTTGCTGATTCAGTATAAGTACCCTGTTGCTCTGCTCAGTCTTGCCATGGTGTATAACCTGTGATGTGACATGAAACTGTCTTCCACAACTCCACCTTAGTAGCAGAGTTTGGCTGTTCCTCACCCAGTTTTCAGCCTCCTACACAGCTGTTTCTGTTTCAGTTAATGACTGTGTTTCAACCTACACATGAAACTGATGATCATTAGCGCCTGCTTGGTATAATTGGTTAATCATACACCTGACTCTAACCCTACATAATCCCTGGCTTTGTGCAAGAGCACAAAGTGTGCAAGTGTAGGAATTGATGCTGGTTTGAAGCCGAAGGGTAACCACACCAAATATTGATTTCATTTAGATTTTAATCCTGTTCACTTATTTAGCGTTTTGTAAATTGATAAAAATAAAAAATTAAAATATATATTTTTGAAAGCTTTCTTACTTTACAGCATTTCTTGACACCTGCCTAAAACGTTTTCACAGCACTGTATATATTTTTTTATGTATATATATATTTTTATTATGCTGTAATCATATCGTACAATTACAGTCTTAAACAGAGGCATGATGTCATGCTGAGGTTGCAGTGGCATCTGCAGGCTGAAAATCCATTTGCTGTGGATAAACTTCCAGCCTGTGTGCAATCACTAGCTATCATAGCTAACATACTAAGTGAGAACTGAGCTGTCATTAACAACCATAGCTCATAAGCTACCCTGCATGCTTACCGTTGGATGCTAGCTTTCAAATGGCAACCATAGATTGATGTTCCTTCTGCATGGAGCATTGTGATGTGGAACATTAATCTAAAGACTGCATATGGAAACGGCTTAAAATTCTGCAGTAATGTGTTGAATGTCCAGATCAAATGCTGAGCAGAACATTATAGAGAGTGCTCTTAGCTGAAATGAGGAGAGCTCTGTGTCAGAAACCATGAAATCAGACCAATACAGAAGTACAGTTAAATCACACTTGTTTAATAATAAAAGTAAAAAGAACAAATGTAGTCAAAACATAGCCAAAGTTCAGTACCTGGAAAGGAAGTTAGCCAAGCCAGAAGTCAGGGATCAAAGTAGTGGAACAGCAAGCAGGATCTGGAGCCAGAAGGGATGTCAGCAAAGCCAGTCTTTAAACAGGAACACAGGAGATTTTTCTTGTGATGTTGACCAAGGCAAAGGCAGAGCTCTTCTGGACTGGATGGCTTAAGTAGGCAGGACTGACGAGCAGGATATCAACAACAGCTGAGTAACTGTGGAGAGAGATGGGAGCTGACAATTATCCGACAGCTGAGTGGCCAGCTCAGAGAAGGAAGGGCTGAGCCCAGCCCTGACACTGTTCCTGATGCTCACGGTTACTCCAAAGTTGTGGCTCCAATAATATACCAAAGGAGCATTTTAAGGCAGAATTTTAAATGTCTATGACAGCTTCACTGGCCTAGCCAATCCATTTCAGTAACACCCTGCTTTTATCACCATCTCAGCTGTATTGACATGGCAGAAGGGCCTCAGCAAACAAAATGTAGTCATTGGAGGGTCTCCCTTTTTAAGAAGACCTACTTCAGGTATTCAGTCATTATCAGTATTGTTATTTTGACTTTGTTAGCAGTTCATGTCCTGAGGTTGTGATTGTTCATAACTATCCTTTATTTTAATAATCTCTAATACATGCCATTTTATTTATGTTGTCATGTCCTGATCCTGAGGTTGTGGGAATTGATAGCCATCCCTTATTTTAATTATCTCTAATATATAGCATTTTATTTATGTTTTTTCATCTTATTCATTCTTTTACTCTTGGCTCAGCAGTATATCCTGATTCATTACTGGGCTGATTTGTCATAAGTAAAGCACAGGTCCAGGTTTTATGATCATTTTTCATCCAGAAATTTGCTATGAATTCTTCCAGCACAATGTACTCAATATAATTAGGAAACTGTTTCAATTTATGGTTAAGAATTACTTTCCCATATATTATGGGATAAATAAAATTCAGAGTCATCTCTAGTACAAGACACGATTTTAGCCGATGTTTCAAGTGCTGTATACAGAGATTAGGTTCTCTTGATGTCTCATTTAATTTGCTGTCTAATTCACTTAAAGACTGGTGCATTTTCTTTTCAACTTTATGATAATTAAAAATTAAAGGGCTGAAAAAGAAAAAAATAATTATATGATGGATTTTTGGCAATTACCTAGGTTTACATGCTTTACAGTTTTATCAATTTAGTACTAAGAAAAGTATGGCAGAACATTGCATGCAAATTGTACTTTTATGGACTTTATGACACAGAGCAAATAATGATAGTATGCTATGACTCACAATAGTCAGCCACATTTCAAAATCTGGTCTACTTGAAAAAGGCTAATTTTCATTACATTAAGTGAATTCATAAACATGAATTCACAAGCTGGGCCAATGTAACTATGTATAAAATATCCATACTTGGAATTCCTCTTTAACCTTCAAAGTACTGAAAATGCTACATGTAGGTTCCTTTTTAAAATAGGATAAAAGAAATATGTGGCGCTAACTAGAATGTAAAAGTAAATCAAATATCATAAAAATATTGTGACTAGATAGTGTAGCTAATGACAATTCTTCAATGTGACATCAATTGGCTAACAGGATATTAACGTGTAGAAATAACATTTAATAAATCCAATAAACCTCATAAAGTGTATAAAAGTGAAAAAATAAAAAAAAAATCACATAAAGTGAAAAAAAGTCGCATGAATAAAAAAATCACATAAAAAAGTCCAAAAATGTAGAAATACAGTCAGTGAATCCAATAAAACTCACGGGGCACATAAAAATGAAGAAAATCACATATTATGAAAAATATTGCATAAAGTGACAAAAGTCGCATATAATGGAAAAAAATCGCATAAAGTGCAAAAAAGTGCAAGAAAACCGCTCATTCAATAAATAAAGGTGCATAGTCCAACAAGTGCAATCGTCATATAATAGTTCATGCAAAAAAACAAAAGTGCATGTGCAGAGAATGATCGGTTTCAAATTCCTCCAATCACCGACAATCCATGGTGCGCCACACGATTCCCCCAGCCTCTCACCTCTATTAAAGACCCCTACGGGTCCAGTCAAGTCTGCAGTCTGGAAGCAGATGTGATCCAATAATCGATCGATCTCCTTCAATTGTCCCAGTACTGGCGGGTCTCTGATGGAAGGCTTCAGGCTTGGCAAGTAAGGTGGGGGCATGCAATATAAAGGAATAACCCCATTGTGTAGTAATCCAACATAGTTTTATTAAAACACAATGTAGTAACTTACATTAAAAAACCTGGATAAACAGCACAGGACAGAGTACACCTGACTCCTCACTGACGCGTTGCGTCACTGCTCACGTGACTTCATCAAAAGGTGATGGAGTCAGGTGTCAGGTGTCTATTTATATCAGTGGTTCTCAACTTCTGTTCTCAGGACCCACTAACAGGCCAGATTTTAAGTATTACCTTGGGGAGATGCAGACTAGAATACTGTAATCACTGAACAGCAAATTATATCACCTGTGATGTTATTCAGTTCTCTTGCAAACCTGGCCTGTTAGTGGGTCCTGAGGACAGGAGTTGAGAACCAATTATTTATATAGTCCGTTCCAATCACAAAACAGCTGATTATGCTAAGCAATTAATCTAACCTCACTAAGTACATGTTAAAAGTATCTCATCACAGTCTGACTAGTGTATTTAATGAATCTTCTGCTAAAAAAATCTTAAATAAAATCTTAAATAAAATATATAAAAATAACGGATTTAACATTTAAAATAACCTGTAAAATACCATGTAAAATAAGCATAGGACAGCACCAGCTGGCGATCAATGGTCATATGACCTAAAAATCTCAGAAAAACAATGGTGACATCTAGTGGTTAAAATGTATTAATTCATTCCTAAGACAAAATTTATATGTGTGTAGTAAACTCCTTAATAAATAGTTCCCATATACTGCCATCTTGTGGATAACCACCAATAAGCATAAATAAATTTCATAGAAAGGTTACCTCAATAATGTAGAGAAAAAGACAGAGAATTAGAAAAATGACATATAGGATTGTGAATGCAAATAAAAAACCTAATAAAGTCTGCATAAAGAATCAAAAAACAGGGAGGCATAGCAGCACAAAGGAGAGGAAAAAATAAAATAAAATAAAAAATATATAAAATAAATTAGTAATTAGAAATAAAACAGTTGAGATCAAATTCAACGTTATGTCCCAATGGAGTCAAAGTACGTATTTTGTGTATTCATCTTGACTCTAATTGGCTAATTTTGATCACCCTATTATCTCCTCTCCAGTGGGGTTTGTATTTTTCAATGCCACATACCACTAGGGATGAGGGATCTTTATTGTGGAATTCTGCGTAATGTCTTGACAGGCTGTGTTTTACAAAGCCCTTTTTTATATTTTGGACATGTTCCCTCAGTCTTTTCCAGACTTCCCTTTTCGTTCCACCAATATATTGGATCCGGCATGGGCATTCTAATAAATAAACCACCCCCTCAGTCTGACATGATATAAAGTCCTCTATTGGGTACTCTTTTGTCGTTACAGTAGAAGTAAAACTGGATTTCTTTTTCTTGCTTTCTTTGGTGTGACGACAAGTGTAACACTTTTTGCAGGGGTAATAACCTTTCCCTTCAAAGAAGGAGAGAGTCTTCCTGGTAGGGGGATCAAGTACATTTTTTGCTAGATGGTCTCTGAGGGTCGGAGCCCTCAGGTAAGTGAATCTGGGCTTCTCAGGGAGAATAGTACCAAGATGGTGGTCTGCTTTAATAATATTCCAATATTTTCTAACAATTCTTTTGATTTGTTTATGTTGGATATTGAAGTCCATGACAAGTGATAGAGTGTTATTATTTATTGTATTTTTCACTGTGTCTTGAATCAACATCTCTTTATCCAACGCCACCACATCTCTTATTCTTTCATCTATAACCTCTGGACAATAACCTTTTTACACAAATATCTCTCCAATTAGTTCCGCCTATTTAAAAAACGTTTCTTTTGTTGTACAGTTTCATCTTATTCTAATTAATTGACCCTTTGGTATGTTATCTAACCATGGTGCATAATGGCAGCTATCTAAAGGCAAATAACTATTTCTGTCCATGGGTTTGAAATAGGTCTGAGTAATAAGTTTTTTCTATTCTTTCTTAAATAGTAGGTCCAGGAAGTGAATCTCCTCATCACTTATTTCCCAGGTCAGCTTTATATTTTTATCATTATTATTAAGGTCAAACAAGAAGTCAGTAAGACTTTCTTTGTCCCCACTCCAAACAATAATGATATCATCTATATAACGTTTAAATAATAATAGCTACGGTGGAAATTTTTTATATAATGCCTCTTCTTCCCATTCCGACATATATAGGTTGGCTACACTCGGCGAGCATTTTGCGCCCATTGCAATGCCACATATCTGTTTAAAGAAAGATTTCTTATACCAAAAATAACTGGAATCTAGACTAAACCTTAAGCAACCCAAAATAAACCTCCGTTGCACACATTTTAAATCACTAAGGCCTCTCTGAGCCCACTTCGTTGCTTGGATAGCCTCTTCATGGTTAATATATGTATATAGTGACGTGACGTCAGCTGTTGCCATATAGGAAAGGCTCTTCGGTCAAGGTAACATAATTCAATAATTGAATGAGATGCTTGGTGTCCCTGAGGTAGGACCTGTTTTTTTTCACCACTGGCTGTAAAAACCAGTCAATGTATTCTCCAATCCTCGCGCCAACAGATTGTATCAGATTTTGTGTGGGAACACTTTTTATATGTTTGGCGGCTTCTCCCATCCTTAATTTATTTCTTTTTTCACTTTGGTTTTGTGCACTTGTTCCCCCTCCTTTTCAGTTCCTTTAAAAGCTTCCTAGCATTTGAGCTGTTAAACTGGTGATTCTTTTTTTTTTGTTTACAAACGATTTTTATTATGTAAAAGGTCAAGGTATAAAACAATTACAATGATGGTACAGAAATGTATACAAATATCTTTAGCAGTAAATGTTGTATAGGAGATAATAAAGAAATATGGTTAGTTAGATGAAAAAATACACATTGTTATAATCAGGCCAGTCAAAAGTATTGTCATAAAAAGGAGGAAAGGACAATTACATATATATAATAGAAAACGGGTGATTCTGAACCCTAGTTTTTGTTTTCCTGGCATCCAAGTAAACTGTATTGTGGATAACAGCTTAAAAAGATGCCATCTGCTACTTTTATGGTGATTCCATGCGGACAGCTGCAAACTTACATTGCTGGCAGCCACCTAGGACCGGGCTTAAAAACCTTCTTCATCCAGTTCCCGCCTGGCCTATAGCAAAATGACAGCCCGGGGAGGGGGTGACTTTTGTTGTTCTAATGACGTTCTATGAAGTCCTCCAAGATTGTGCATCTTACACGGCCGCAGGGCTGCGCAGTAGTGCAGTCTGTCACCGGCTGCGTCCACCGAACACAGCAGATGACTGATCACTATGCCGGCCCGCTGCCAGTACTATTAGATTACTGTGACCAATCACAGCAGATTACATGATAATTGCAAACAAAGGATGGCTTCTTTTCATGCCATCCATTGTATACAATTGTGTTGCTAGCTGTGATTGGTCACAGTGATCACATGGTACAGACAGGGCCAATCACAGCCTATCTGTACCAAGTGATTAGCTTTGGTCAATCACAGCTAATCACAACAAAAGACACTGAATAAACCATCTTCATTCAGTAAAAATAGTTGCTTAAACCAATGAAATCACTGGTACAAGCAATCATAATGTGTAAAAAAAAATCCTGATCACTTCCCCAGAGTAGTACAGTGTTACTATGGTAACACTGTATTGCTCTGGATACAGTGTGTTAAAAAAAATGGTGACAAAAAATTCCAATTTAAAAAAACTCACCATGCCTCTTACTAAATACCTTGGACTGTTTACTTTCCAAAAAGTCATTTGGGGGTATTTGTACTGTCCTGGTGTTTTTGGACCTCAAGAAATGAGATAGGCCATCAGTACATCAGGATTGATCCATTTTCAGGTATATACCCTATAGTTTGTGGACTATATAACGTTCCTACAGACTAAATAATTAACACTGATTCGGGTTATTTTAACCAAGAAAATGTAGCAGAATACATTTTGACCTAAATTTACGAAAAAAGAATATTTATTTACAAAATCTTATAACAGAAACAAAGAAAAATGTGTTTTGTTTATTTTTTAGTTTATTTAGCAAAAAATAAAAAAAACAGTGGTGAATAAATACCACCAAAAGAAAGCTCTGTTTGTGTAAAAAAAATGATAAAACTGTCTTATGGGTATAGTGTTGCATGACCGCGTAATTGTCATTGTGACAGCACTGAAAGCTGAAAATTGGCCTGAGCAGGAAAGGAGTAAAAGTGTCCGGTGTTGAAGTGGTTAAAGCATCTGTAACATGAACTTTTTTGGTTGCTTTGTTGTTGCTGGAGAGAACCTGTGCTGCCTATGATTTCAGCACTGCAAACAATGGACAGCTCAACATCTTTTATTGAAAAAGTACTGCTCTGGAATGACAATACATACATCAACTGCAGCATACTTAATATCCAGGGAATAATGATCTTCAGTGTTGCCACGAAAATCTGACAAAGAGATTTGAAAAAGTGACAGCCACTTCACAGACAGCATGCATAAACAAATGGCTCAGATATGTCATTTTGCTGAACCTTCCGCTCACATAATAAAACAGGATGGGCAAAGCATACATTAATCGTTTCTGCTTTCTCTACAGGCTTTTTGTACATTTGTTCTATCACAGTTCCTTTCCTCCTTAAATTTTCCTGATCAAACACTTATGCACGCAGGACACAGACAGATGTAATATCACTTGACGCATTGACAATAAGAAAATGCTTTTTCCTAACAGCAGTTTAATGGCAAAATGAGTACGCTCTATCAACATGATGATCACAGCCAACGTTGCTGATTACTGTGTGTGTATATCTCCTCTTTGCTTTGATATTGTTTTCATAATTTATTAAAGAACGACACTGAATGCAGCCTTGCTGTCTAGTCCTACAAGAAAAGGTACAAACATGACAGGGAACAAATTCATCTGCAAGTGCCATGTTGTATCATGTGGGTATATACTGCTGTATGTGTCGCTCTGGACCATATAATTACAAACCATCTCTTCATCTCGTATTTATCTTCCAAACAGCAGAAACTACATATTTCTGACATGCTGTTAACAAGTGCTGACAACTACTTGTATGACATTTTGCAAAGGAATCATCATTACTACTAAGTATAGATTCCCTTAAAGGTTGACCACCAACTGATGCAAATTGATTTATTTCTGCCTTCAATAGGACTTAGATTGGGTTCACACCTATGCGAATTGGATGCGGGTTTCTCCGTATCCATTTCGCATAGCAGGAGAATGTGACCGGCTTTCTATGGAGCCGGTTCACATGCCTCCGGGGTGGCTGTGGAGCGCACTGCACAGAAACGCTGTGCATCTTTGCCCCTGTTTCAGGGCCGAATTCAGGCAAGGATTCTGCCGTTAATTCATCCCCAAAATGGAGAACAGGGATGGACAGTGTTGCTGTGCGATCTGAGGCTGGTTTATGTGTGAACTGTGTATAGGTCCATAAGTAAATGCGCGAGTTTGAGGTGGAGAAACTTGACGGTCCTGACCTCAACCCGATTATTCACTTATGGAAACTTGCTTTATGCACTGGTCCAAATCACTTGGTGGAGGGGGGATTATGCTGTGGGGTTGTTTTTCAGAGATTGGGCTTGGCCCCTTAGTTCCAGTGAAGGAAACTCTTAAGGTGTCAGCATACTATAACATTTTGGACAATATCATGCTCCCAACTTTGTGGGAACAGTTTGGGGATGGCTTCTTCCGGTTCCAACATGACTGCACACCAGTGCACAAAGCAAGGTCCATAAAGAGATGGATGAGTGAGTTTGGGGTTGGAGGAACTTAACTGGCCTGCACAGAGTCCTAACCTCAACCTGATAGAACACCTTTTGGATGAATTCAAGCGAAGACTGCGAGTCGGACCTTTTCATTCACATCAGTGCCTGACCTCACAAATGCGCTTCTGGAAGAATGGCCAAACATTCCCCTAGACACACTCCTAAACCTTGTGGACAGCCTTTCCAGAAGAGTTGAAGCTGGTATAGCTGAAAAGGGTGGGCCAACTCAATATTGAATCATAAAGACTAATGCCCCGTACACACGATCGGACATTGATCGGACATTCCGACAACAAAATCCATGGATTTTTTCCGACGGATGTTGGCTCAAACCTGTTTTGCATACACACGGTCGCACAAAGTTGTCGGAATTTTCGATCACCAAGAACACGGTCACGTACGACGAGGCTAGAAAAGGGCAGGTCCTAAGCAAGCGCGGCACCCTTTGGGCTCCTTTTGCTAATCTCGTGTTAGTAAAAGTTTGGTGAGAGACGAATCACGCTTTTTTAGACTCGTGGCTTTCAGATCGTTTTCTGCTGTTCAGTTTGTGCTTGTGGGTTTGTATCTGCTCTTCAGTGCCTGCAGTGAGTTCGCATTGATTTATCATTGTGTTCTTGTTCCTTCGTTACTGATTTTCAGGTCGCTCTTCACAGGCCTTGCTATTCTTCAGTGCATTCTGTTACTTCGTTCTTAGCAGCCGACCGTTTTCTAGCCATGTTGCGTATACGTACTCCTCGTGGAGTTCGTGGTGTGCGGGGGCTTGGTATTGGGGTCCTTACCTTGACACAAGTCCAGTCTATGAACAGGGTGGGGAGGAGTTCATGGACCAAGAATTGGTTGCTACAGCGTGATCAGTTCTTTCATATGTCTTTGCTCCGTGAGATCCGTGAGAATAATCCTGATGATTTCAGGAACTTTCTCAGGATGACGGACCCCGTATTTCACCGTTTGTTGGCTTTGCTGACCCCTTATATTAGCAGGCAGGATACCTGCATGAGGCAAGCCATAACTCCGGAGCAGAGGCTCATCGCCACCCTGTGGTACTTGGCGACGGGGAGAAGCCTGCAGGATCTCAAGTTCTCGACAGGCATCTCCCCCCAGGCTCTGGGGATCATTATCCCAGAGACCTGTTCTGCCATCATTCAGGTCCTGCAGAAGGAGTATATTAAGGTAAGATTTTTATCCTTTAACATCACATTTTATTGTATTTAATGTTTGATAATATATTGTATTTCTTTCCTCATTCCCTAATTACCATGATTATAATATGCTGTGAATGTCCCCTTTGTCCTCATGCATGCTTGATTTTTTTGTATTTTTTTTTTGTCCTTCATACATATTTGCCTTCACTTACCTCCCCAAGCTTGTTCTCCTGGCCCTACATTCACCTCATGTAGTCACTTAACAATGTGATTTGTGCTTTAAATTCAGGCAGAGTGCCAGAGACTTTTTTTGGGGGTCCCCAAATCATTTGGAACCCTCCCTCCTCCCAACTGCTAAGTCAGCTGATACCAATTCTCTATCTATCCTCAATCATCTATCTACTGACTTTGCCAAACCCATACACACTATACCCATTTCTTTTGTGGTCAGATTTATGGATGAATTCCCCAAAGCATGTAGTGTAAGGGCCTGCCTGAATACTTTCAAATGGTACTGTTTAAAGTTTTTTATCCTATTATTATCTTGATAGGTAATAGCAGAATTTTCAAATGTGCTCAAATGTGTACAGTGTGTATTTATATCTTTATATTATGACACTTCTTACCTGTCCAGTGGGCTCTCAATAGTGTAAATAAGGAGGGGCTTGCCAAAGTAATACACATTATTTAGGCATTCACCTTTCAATGAAGTGGAGAGGGTTACCTGTCCAAGAGCTCCCCCCCATGTTAGAAATGGCCCATGAGAGGGGGGGAGGGGGAATCTGATAGGTGTACCTTATACTTTGGTTTTTAAAAACTCCCTCAAATAAATGTTATCTTGATGTTGGCCAAGAATGTTTGTGTCTAATCTGCTTTCCCAGTTTATGTGCAAAATGACTAAGTTTTTTTTGTTGTTTGACTCCACAGTTTCCTTCCACGCCACAGGAATGGCAGACTTTGGCCTCCCACTTTGCCCAGCGGCGGGACTTTCCTAACTGCAGAGGGGCAATTGATGGGAAACATGTCCACATCATCCCACCACCCAACTCAGGGTCATACTATTTCAACTATAAGGGGTTCAATAGTATTGTGATGTTGGCGGTGGTGTCGGCTACTTATGAGTTCCTGTATGTGGACGTGGGGAAGAATGGCCGGATGTCCAATGGTGGAGTCGTCACCCAGATGGAGTTCTACAGGCATCTCCAGAATGGCAGCTTGGACTTGCCACCTCCAGAAGACAACGTGGAAGGACTCCCATTCGTCTTTGTTGCGGATGAAGCGTTTGCGCTGGGGGACCATCTTATGTGGCCATTCCCGATGAGGACCCTCACCCTGGACCAGAGGATTTTTAATTACTGGCTGGCCAGAGCCAGAAGAGTGGTGGAGAACATGTTTGGAATCATGGCCAGCCGGTTCCGCCTATTTCTTACACCCATACACATGGCGAAGTACAAACTGAATCATATCATCCTGGCATGCTGTGTTCTACACAACTTTTTACGGCAACATTCTGCTGGAATTCTAAATGAAACAACCCTGACGTCGCTTGAAAGTGGCCGTCCTGGCTTGCCCTCACAGAAATGTGGTGAGTCCTGAAAATGGCGTGATTGTGTAACATTACAAAGCACTGTTTGGGTGTTATTTACTAAAGGCAAAGACACTTTGCACTACAAGTGCACTTGAAACTGCACTTGTAGCGCAAAGTGGATTTTACCTTAGGAAATAACACCCATTGTCACAGAAAACACCAATTAGAGCACAACAAAAATTTTGGAGCGTTGAAACAATAATCCACACATTCTTGATTAACAATATTTTTAATCCCAGCACAATCACATGTGCATTTATAAAAGGTTTTTAAAACAAACCAACATGTTTGTTGTATAACAATTTTTGGAGTCACATTAGAAAAAATAGAAATGTCCATTTAAGATAAAACAGGCATGTTTAAAACCAACAAGAAAGACACAAATCTTGAACTTACAAAGTTCACATTTGGTAGAACTTGAAGGCAACATCAAACATGAGTATTTACAAACTGTGTTTGATATTGCGTTCAGATGGGGTGAAGTCACCCCAGGAAAAGCCAAATTTTGAAGATGCACACAAATTGTTGAATGTCAACATGTGCGACCTGCCATCACGGGGGATCAAGGGACGTGTTTTGTGGGTGCAACCCCTTCCTCACAGCTATTTTATTATTGAGGAAGGGGTTGCACCCCCAAAACGCCTACATCGATCTCTCGTGATGGCAGATAGCACATGTTGACACACTGTGTGCATCTTCAAAATTTGGCTATTCGCAAATATGTCAAAAAATGGTATAAATTTTTAGCTCACAAATAAAACAAAAGGATTTGGATTTTTTTTAAACTCTCCCTAAAACATCAATGATGTTCTTCATTTTTTTTTAACATCATTGATGTTTTCTGGATGTTTTCCAAGTCCCTATTACACCCCATGATCTCCCCGATCAGGATCTGTGCACTTTCAAAGGTGAAATGCCCTGGATCCACAACATCATGATCACCTAAAAAGATAGAAACAAAAACACACCATGTATTATAAATATGCCGGCATACATCTCTTACCTGAGCCTGTGGTCGCAAACACTCACCTGTTGTGGCGACTATTTCCACCACATCTCCTTCCGCTTCCTGTTGTCTTTGTGGGATCTCCCCTTCTTCCAGAGGTGGGGGGTCTGTGGTCTCCTTGGATGAGGGGTGTCCTCCGAGTCTTTTATCCACTATGTAAAAACAAATAGGTATACTTAGCACACAGATATTTGATGGCAGAACTATAAATATGAAACATTGCTTGGAAGTGGGGTACAATTGTCTATTTTGGCAGAGTAACAAGATGTTGAAATTTTATTGTCCTTTCTCAAGCTTGAATACTTACTTGTTTAGTACAAGCTTCACAGATGGAGTCACCCCTATAGTATACACTGGAGCACCTGTGCGGGGCCCCTAATAAAAAGGGTGTTCTTGTGTCCCACACTAGTGCTCCAGAGTCCAGATGTGAAAACTGCTGCTGAGTGTCCTCTACTTACACAGAATCTAGTGTGCATTTCATTCTAGTTACAAACCCATCTACACAACCAAATTATTTTCAGACAAGTAGGCCATAAAAAATGTTTTAAAATGCATATGGCCAAAACAATGGTGTGTTCTAGGCCGAACGAACAATGTTTCATACGAACGAATAATGTGCCCATGAACATGAATGATGTCATTTTAAACTGGACAACAGTTAAGAAAAGCACATGGAGCATCACAAACGTAATAAACATAAAGAATTGGAAAACATTTGGTGATAATGAAAAAAAGTCCCATCAGATAAAGTATCAATTAAATATCAAAAAGAGTCCAAATCACCAACGATAAACAACAAAAGTCCAAGTGATAATAGTAAAAATTCTGTGACAGCAAGGAAGGATCCACCACCAGGAATGGAAGGGGTTACTCCTTACCAGAAGGCCATGACCCCCCACCTCAGAGGATCACAGCAAGCAGGAATCTTTAAAAGCCATAAATGGGAACTGTCAGCGGTGTCCACCAGAGGTCATCATCAGCCACTCCAACGAACCCAAGGCTCAGATACCATAAAACATAAAAGGGGCTCACATAGTGTAAAACCGATATGATTTATTAAAAATAAATGAGATACAAATGCACACTTACAGAGTGTAAATGGATAGAACAGCCTTAAGTCCGGCTCCGTGGCCACTGGAGCTCGGACAAACCCGTCCTGCTGGAATGCAACTCTCTTGGGGGTGACGTCAGCGCGTCGTCTGGCTCCGCCCTACGTGTTTTGTGACATCATCACGTCTTCCAGGGGCCCCTTCTGGACCAGACTGCACTCCCTTATATATGGACTCCTCAGGCCACCGATTTTGCAGTAAAATAATTGATGTCTGCCCTGGGGGTCAAAGGCTTCACCAATTTCTGCTGTTTCTCCAGCGTTGCCTCCCACTTTGTTTGGTTCTGATCCCTAATAAAGGATTTTGTGTTTCAATTATACTGGCCTATGTGTGTTTTCCTTCAAAAAGGACAGTTTGTTTGTGAGGATTCAGGTACATTTCAAAAATACAATGTGAAATTAACAAGAGACACCAACACCAAATAATCTCCTTGAGATTAAATAATACAAGATAATAATGGTGTTGTGGTAACTTGACACACAAAACACACACAAAAATATTCTGGATTAAAAAAAAAAAAAAAGCATCAGCCTTGAAACAAATACAAACGAAAAAAAAAATAAAATCATCCTTGAAAAAAAAATTTTGTCAGATGTGACAAATCCAAATATATTGAGGGAATCAGGATAAATAATAAAGAAATACGTTTGTAAGAACTCTGTGTAAATATGAGCAGCAAAACTACTTCATTCTTCTAGCATTATAAAGAAGAAGAGAGTGCGCTGCATTAAACAATTTTTAACATTGCAGCCTGAAGAAAGTGCTCTATCCATTCTGAACGCTAATTTTACCAGACCGAGGTGTTCCGTCTCGGAATTTCTTCTGAGCATGCGTGGCACTTTGTGCGTCGGAATTGTCCATACACGGTCGGAATTGATGCGATCGGATTTTGTTGTTGGAAAATTTTATAGCCTGCTCTCAAACTTTGTGTGTCAGAAAATCGGATGGAAAAAGTCCGATGGAGCCCACACACGGTCGGATTTTCCGACAACACGCTCCTATCGCACATTTTCCGTCGGAAAATCCGACACTGTCTACGGGGCATAAGACTGGGATGCTATTCGTGTGTGGAGGGCGCATGTGCGGAGCTCTCGGTGATGGTCACCTGATTCCATAGCTCCATCCTGCTCTGGCCGTCTGTCGCACACCACAGCGATCTGACCAAGCAATACTGCACCATAGCAGGCCCCATTGATCCTGGAAAGGACCAGGAGCAATTGCATTTCCAGGGGGAAGCACGAAAGGACTAATCCTGTCAGTGGAACGCCAATCCCCGGGCCTCAGAGAGATCCAAGATGGCACCCGGCGCGCTCCATGAGTCTGCAGCAGAGGAAGAAGACATGGATGCTGGTGCTGAGTCCTCCACACAATCAGCCACCTTGCTGGGAACCCCCAAAATGAGTACACTCAGTGGCCCTGTCCCATCTCCAACATTAACAGAATCTCTCATAGAGCGAACACTGGACGAACTGTTATTAACCCCTATGGGAGACATAGACAGAAGCCCTGTTATACGTGCCGGTCTAACCCTGCCCCCAACAGTTAATCCCACTGATCTTACTACACTCATGGCCATTTTCTCTAAGATGCTCTCCAGGGGCCTTGCTCAAACAGCTACATAAATTAGCTCCATTATTCAAGCTGATTCCCACAATCTGAGTGCATACAATTGCCAAAACTAACCAAAATACTGCCCGCATACAGGATCTACAAGAACAACTAGAATCGGCTCATGAGAAAATTGACGACCTGGAAAATAGTACCAGGTGCTACAATTTTAGATTTAGCGGACTTCCAGAATCTATCAAGGACTCTTCCGAGGCAGTCCGCGCCCTTATCAAGGACCTCATCCCCGATATACTGGAGCATCGCCTGGAGCTAGATAGAGCTCATAGAGCGCTACAACCACCTTGTGTTGATGGTCCCCCCCCACGGGACATCATTGTGAAACCACATTTTGACCTTGTGAAGGAGGAAGTTATGAGGAGATCAAGGGAGGCGGACCAGCTCACTATCCAGGGTCACCCAGTCCAGGTGTTTGCCGACTTATCCCCTTATACTATCCACAGGCGGGGCTCCCTTAAACTACTACTGCTTGTCTTATCCCATAAGTCTATCAAATATCGGGGGGGCATTTCCCTTTAAGCTAGGCTTTACTTTCCGGAACAAACACATGGCTTCTCTACCATTCAGGATGGTAAACGTCTTCTTCTACGGTTGGGCCTCATCTTATAGAACCCCTCATCAATGTCCGGATCCTCTTCTTCCTACAAGACCAAGGGGTCATCCAAGAGACCTCCTTCAACGAACCCTATCGCTCCTTTATGGCATAGGCATCACACCAAGTGATACAAAGATGCTCAGCCTCCTTGATCCCACTCTTGATTTGCCCGGTTTTTAAATTTTAGATTTTTCCAGGTTATTTACTGATTGGTCTGATACTTACTCAAGTATCACCTTGGCGCTGATGAACACTTCTTAGGTCCTTCTCTCTCTGCATTACTGTAGTTGCTGTTTTGTTTTAGTTTTTAAATAAGTGTGTATGTGTATGTATATATCATCTGTATATATATATGTATGTGTGTCTCTTCCCGTGTATTCATCCATGACAGTTCTTGCTTACATTTTTTAATGTTATCTGTTGTCAGGGAGGGCCTGGGTGGATTTTTTCCCCCTCCCAGGTTCTTCCTCAAAAGTTGACTTTTTCATTACACTTCCATGTTCAGTTAGATTTACTGACTTTCATTTCCAGCCCCATCCTGATACCTCACCAGCCCAATTCCTGGGGCTGCGTTAACCCGTACAGTAATGGTTAGCCCCGGCTGGGGCTCTCCACACATTTGTCATCCTCGGGGGCAATGTTTACTAAAGTGGGTCTAGGCCGGAGCGGATTACATGCTCCTCCATCTACCTCAAAGTTGGGTTCTTCCTTAAGGTCGAGGCAGATCCTTGCCCACTGTTTCGGTGGAAATTTTCAAGGTTCTCTGCCCATGTGGGAACTGGCAGGTCCATTCCCACTCCAACTGGACTTACAATATCCATGTGGTGGATATTGTATGGTCCTACTCTCCCCTTCCTTCTGCTCTCACTTATCTGTCCGCTTTCACATTTTCACTTTCTTCTTTCCAGACACCGAGGAATCCATCCCAAGGTCCACGATCTATTTCCTGTCTCCCAGATCGTCTTGCTCCGATACTCTCCAGGCTTGTCTACACTCTGGAAGGTAAGTCTCTGCCATATGCTAGGCTGTGTCCTCCTTCTGATCCATGATGACTGATGAAACTTCCAAATTTCCTATAAGAGTAGCCTCCCATAATGTTCAGGGCTTAAATTCCCAGTTGAAAAGGCGCAAATTGTTCCAAACCTACCACTCCCAACACTTAGACGTGCTTCTATTACAAGAGACACGTTTCCCCAAACGATACAAACCCTCTTATATCCATCATAAATTTCCTCAGTTCTACATCTAAAATGCAGAAGAGAAATCTAAAGGGGTGGGAAATATTTTTCCAGACATACCTCCTTTTCCCTCTCCTAAGAGGTTGTTGATCCCGACGGTAGATACCTTCTCCTAGTGGGTACCATCAATGGTTCCACTTTTACATTTGTTTCATACTACGCTCCAAATTGAGGGCAAGCAGAATTCTTCTCATCCTTGATGAAGACTCTCTCCCCACACTTTTCAGGTATGGTAATCATGGGGGGTGACTCGAATGTAGCCCTAGATCAGTGCCTCGATAAGTCGGGAGATGGACGAGCTCGGCTCCTCTTCAAAATATAGCACTCCTATAACTAAGCTCATTCACTCCCATGGTTTGGTAGACATATGGAGGGAATTAAACCCCTCCACAAAAAACTACACACACTTCTCAGCCCTGCACTGCTCCTACTCTAGGATAGATCACATTTTTCTTTCTGCCACTGTGATTCCATGCATCTCAAAATCATTAATCAGAGATTCTCCACTCTCTGACTATGCCCTGGTCCTGGTGTATATATCGAAACCCCAGGGCCCTCGCGGGTCCTTTTGATGGCGCATCAATGAAGCCTTGCTGAATGACCCAATACAAACTGTGATACTATCTAAAGAGCTAAAGACACTTTTTGACATGAATGACATGGAGGGTATTTCCCCTGCAACACTCTGGGCCACTCACAGGGCTGTCATTAGGGGTAAGCTTATACAGATTACCTCTCAGCGCAAACGGGAAAAAAGAGCCGAAATTGTCAATCCTGAAAAAGATATTTTTAAAGATATCCAAACACCATAAACAAAACCCGACAGCCTCATCTATTGCACAATTAGAATCAGCAAGTCTATCCCTCAATATTGCTCTCACCACTCAAGTCCAAAAGGACCTACGTTGGGCTACTGCCCGGCACTACCTGCTGAAAGACAAAATAGGCCCCAGACTAGCTAACAGGTTGACCCCTAAACCATCCTTTTCCTTCCCCAAGATTCGCTCCCTTACGGGTTCCCTCACTCAGAATCTGGATAATATAATGGGCACGTTCCACAAGTTCTATTCAACTCTATACCAGGCAGACACTCAGGCCTCTTCGAAAGAGTTGATTGACATTCTTTACGGGATCCCCCTACCCAAACTGGCTTCTGCACACCACTCTGACCTTGAAAAACCTATCACAGAGTCTGAAGTATTAGAAGTCATCAAAAATCTTAAAAATGGATCAGCCCCAGGACTTGATGGGTTCTCCATCTGCTATTACAAGACTTTCACCCCAACCCTCTCTCCATATTTGACAAGACTTTTTAACTCTCTTAGGAAGGGTTCACACATTGATAGCGACGCTAATTCAGCATACGTATCGGTCATTCCTAAACCAGGCACAGACGCTTCTGAGTTTAGCAATTATAGTCCAATCTCTTTGAGCAATAATGATCTCAAAATTCTAACAAAAATTTTAGCCAATAGACTGTCATCCTTTATAGACCGGTATGTACATAAAGATCAGGTGGGATTTATCCCAGGGAGACAGGGGGCAGATCAAATATGGAGAGCTATTGATATTAACTCACTATTATGTTTGGGCTGGTATGGGGGGGTCCCCTCAAGAGGGCTACCTCTTGTCTATCGATTTACAGAAGGCATTTGATACAGTGGAGTGACGATTCTTATTTAAGGTTCTGTCCAGGTGGGGTTTTGGGCTTCATTTTCTAGGAATCCTCAGGGCCCTATATTCTAATCCCAGCGCACGTGTGAGACTTCAGGGCCAATACTCGGAGTGGTTCCCTATATCAAAAGGCACAAGACAGGGTTGTCCCTTGTCACCTTTGATATTCGCCATATCTATTGAGACATTATAAATTGGCATCAGGAACCACCTGGACATTCGTGGGGTCCCGTGTGGCCCGGAGACTCACAAGTGCGCTTTATTTGTGGATGATTTATTACTCTTCGTCACATCACCTTTAATTTCTACACCAAAGATCCTGTCTTTATTACATAAATTCAGGAAGGTTTCTGGTTTAAAAGTTAACCTTTCAAAATCTATAGCTCTCAACATTACGACCCTGACTCTACTTCTTAAGAGACTTAAGAAACATTTCCCCTTCCACTGGAGCTGTTCTTCTCTCCCCTACATGGGGGTCAACCTGACAGCTGACTATACAGTGCTAACTTCCCCGCAATCTATAAAACACTAATTTCCGACTTCGACACATGGTCTAAATGTGATCTATCCTGGTTAGGCAGAGTTGCCTCTGTCAAAATGACCTTACTACCTCGTTTATTGTAGCTCTTCAGATCATTACCTATCCCGATTCTTAAATCTCAACTTAATAAATTCCAATCTAAAGTTATCAAATTTATTTGGGGCTCCAAAGGCTTTCGGTATCCTCAAAGTGTTCTCCTCAGACTACGAACTCAAGGGGGCTTGGGCCTTCCAGACTTATGGAAGTACTATCAGGCAGCTCAACTTGCCCAATGTTCCATAATCTACACAAGGGCTAATAGACCTGATTGGGTCAACATGGAGAAGCAATCCATCCCCAGACACATCATAGATTATCTTCTCTGGTGTCTCACTAAAAGCAGACCACCGAGCATCTGGAGGGTGTGCCATCCTTCAATTACCATTTGTACTCTCCTGCCTCTAGTAACCTGGTTTCTGTTATGTTCCCTATTACCCTTGAATGAAACTCTATATTACAAAAGGGTTCTAGGTTAATGTTTAAGACAGCATTTTGTTACTATAATTGTAGTACATAACATTGTTCTCAGTCTGATGCTCCTCCCTTTCTGATTCCCTTTGCACCTTTTCCTATAACCCGGTTCCTCTCCCTTTTATATGCTTGTCTTGTATTATGCTGTTTTCAAATGTTGACTCCCTTTTTGGGACTTTTGTATAAGCCTTTTTATTAATATATCTTTGAATAAAAATATTGATAGGTAAAGTTTGTGTGTGTGTAAAGGCAGGCGTCCCAATACTTTTGTTAATATAGTGATGTTCAGTCAGTAAATGTGGGCCTGGAGTATTGCATTTATTTATTTTGATAAGTTTAAAATGGTACTACTAAAGGAGAATTAAAAATAACATATACAATGGAGTCTGTCACTAGCATTAACAAAGAAGTCTTTGTTTTCTGAGCCCCCCATGCAGTTTATTTTTTACCTGTTGATCCTGCTGTTACTTTTCAACTCAACTAAAGGCAGGCTCTTTATTGTAGAAGATACATGTAATACCAGGCACCTACCTCACAGTTTTCTCTGACATGTAAACTGATCTGCACATGCGCAGCTCAACTTACATTCCTGACATGGTCCCTGTGTGTCAGGATTAGGGATGAGCCGAACACCCCCCGGTTCGGTTCACACCAGAACCTGCGAACGGACCGAAAATTCGCACAAACGTTAGAACCCCATTGACGTCTATGGGACTCGAACGTTCGAAATCAAAAGTGCTCATTTTAAAGGCTAATTTGCATGGTATTATCCTAAAAAGGGTTTGGGGACCCGGATCCTACCCCAGGGGACATGTGTAAATGCAAAAAAAAACTTTTAAAAACGGCCGTTTTTTCGGGAGCAGTGATTTTAATGATGCTTAAAGTAAAAAAAAAAAAAAGTGAAATATTCCTTTAAATATCGTACCTGGGGGGTGTCTATAGTATGCCTGTAAAGTGGCGCGTGTTTCCCGTGTTTAGAACAGTCCCTGCACCAAATGTCATTTTTAAAGGAAAAAATCTAATTTAAAACTGCTTGCGGGTTTAATGTAATGTCGGGTCCTGGCAATATGGATGAAAATCAGTGAGACAAACGGCATGGGTACCCCCCAGTCCATTACCAGGCCCTTTGGGTCTTGTATGGATATTAAGGGGAACCCCGCACCCAAATTAAAATAAGGAAAGGTGTGGGGCCACCAGGCCCTATATACTCTGAACAGCAGTATACAGGCGGTGCAAACAAGACAGGGACTGTAGGTTTGTTGTTAAGTAGAATCTGTTTGTCATTTTGAACGGGTACATTTTTGTGTTTAGCTCCAGCCAAAAAATCTTTTTTAAGCTTTTTGGAAAACATAGGGAAGGGTTATCACCCCTGTGACATGTGTTTTGCTGTCTTTCCTCCTCTTCAGAAGATTTCACCTCACTTTTTGTCCCAATGACAAATGTTTTTTGAAAATTTGGATTTTTTTTGTGGAACAAGGATTGAAAAGCATCAGTGGATAGGAGAAATGTTTTTCCCATATTAACTCTTACAGGAGAGAATTTCCCTTCCTAGGGGTAGATTTCATCTCACTTCCTGTTGTCTCCTTCCATTTGCAAGTAGGAGTCGTTTGTAAGTTAGATGTTTGAAAGTATACTCAGCAGAAATTTGGGCCTTAGGTGTTGTTGTGGCCACAACAACGTAAGCCCTCACAGGGCCCTGCTGTGAAATATTAGATCAAGAATTGTAATTTCATGCCCCTGTTGAACAGGGGCAGAAAAACTGGGCCTTTGGTGGTGGTGGTGCTGGTGACACAACACTGTAAGCCCTCACTCACTCTTGGTGGGTGCAGAAATGGGCCCTGCTGTGAAATATTAGATCAAGAATTGTAATTACATGCCCCTGTTTAACAGGGGCAGAAAAATTGGGCCTTTGGTGGTGGTGGTGGTGGTGGTGGTGGTGCTGGTGCCACAACACTGCAACCCCTCACAGACACTCTAGTTGGAACGCAGGAACGAGCCCTGCTGCAAAGTATTGCATCAAAAATTGTAATTACACACCCCTGTTAAACAGGGTCAGAAAAATTGGGCCTTAGGCACTGGTGCTGGTGCCACAACACTGCAACCCCTCACAGACACTCTAGTTGGAACGAGCCCTGCTGCAAAGTATTGCATCAAAAATTGTAATTACACGCCCCTGTTAAACAGGGGCTGAAAAATTGTGCCTTAGGCACTGGTGGTGGCGCCCAGAACCAAAAATGTTCTTACAAGCTATCAGCGTGATGATTGAAGAGGAAGAGGATAATTACTCAGGGATAGTCACTCAGCATCAGCATAGGCAGTCTTTGAAGGGATCTGAGATTTAAAAAAAAAATATTCGGTTACATCAGCATCAGGTGCTTGGTAGCTGGTGGTGATCCAAGACTGATTCATTTTTATGAAGGTCAGTCGATCGACCGAGTCGGTGGACAGATGCACCCTGTGATCGGTTACCACGCCTCTAGCAGCACTGAATGTGCATTCCGAAAGAACGCTGGATGCAGGACAGGCCAGTAGCTCAATTGCATACTGTGCAAGCTCAGTGATCCATCCTCAAGACCCAGTAACCCAGAGGATTTTCGGTGGGAAAGGTGTCCAAGTCTGATCTTGCCCCTAGGTATTCCTACACCATGTAAAACAGACCCTGGCGATGGTTGCTGGAACTGATCATACCTTGGGGCTGCGAACCAAAAAATTGTCTGAACGCATCGGTCAGACGGCCACCTTCTCCACCGCTCCTTCTTTGACTGACCGCAGCCTCAGCAACACGTTGTCCAGAAACAGGAGTTTGTAACCTCCCAGTCTCTGGGAACGCGTTGCACAGACCTTTCTGCAAGGCCTCCCGAAGATGTTTCATCCTCTGCTCCCTCTGCGATGGCAAGATAAGGTCCGCAACCTTACCCTTGTAACGTGGATCAAGGAGGGTTGCCAGCCAGTATTGGTCCTTCTCCTTGATACCACGAATACGAGGATCCTTACGCAGGCTTTGCAGGATCAGGGAGGCCATGCAGCGTAGGTTTGCTGAGGCATTCGGTCCGGAGTCCTCTGGGTCACTAAGGACAACAACGTCCGCAGCCACCTCCTTGCAGCCACGTACAAGTTCATGTGTTTCCTGGGACTGATCCCTTAAAGACTGCTGCTGATGCTGAGTGCCAGGCTCCACCTCCATACTGACACAATCTTCCTCCTCCTCCTCCTCCTCCTCGTCCTCTTCCTGTGTGATCGGCGGGCACGCAGGAACACTGTCTGGATAAAGGGAGCCTTGAGAGCTAAGGAATTCCTCCTCTTCCTGCCTCTGTTCTGCCTCAAGTGCCCTGTCCATTATTCCATGCAGCGTGTGCTCCAACAGGTGGACAAGGGGGACAGTGTCACTGATGCATGCACTGTCAGTGCTCACCATCCTCGTGGCCTCCTCGAATGGTGACAGGACAGTGCATGCATCCCTGATCATGGCCCACTGGCGTGGGGAAAAAAAACCAAGCTCCCCTGACCCTGTCCTGGTGCCATAGTCGCACAGGTACTCATTGATGGCCCTCTGCTGCGTGTGCAGCCGCTGCAGCATGGCCAACGTTGAGTTCCACCTGGTGGGCATGTCACAGATTAGGCGGTTCTTGGGCAGGTTAAACTCCTTTTGGAGGTCCGTCAGCCGAGCACTGGCATTATATGACCGGCGGAAATGCACGCAGACTTTCCTGGCCTGCCTCAGGACATCCTGTAAGCCCGGGTACCTGCCCAAGAACCGCTGCACCACCAAGTTAAGGACGTGAGCCAAACAGGGCACATGGGTTATTTGTCCCTGTCGGAGGGCAGAGAGGAGGTTGGTGCCATTGTCGCAAACCACCATTCCTGCCTTAAGTTGGCGTGGCGTCAACCACCTCTGAACCTGCCCCTGCAGAGCTGACAGAACCTCTGCCCCAGTGTGGCTCCTGTCCCCCAAGCACACCAGCTCAAGCACCGCATGGCATCTTTTGGCCTGCGTACTTGCGTAGGCCCCTTGAACGGCTACGGAGCACCGCTAGTTCCGAGGACAAAGCACAGGAAGAGGCCATGGAGGAAGAAGAAGAGGAGGGGGTGGAGGAGAGAGGTGTGTCACAATCATTAGCATTTTGGAGGCGTTGTTGCGGAACAACCTCCAACACTACTGCACCTTGTCCTGCATCCTTCCCAGCTGCCAGCAGAGTCACCCAATGCGCCGTGAAACTTAGGTAACGTCCCTGTCCATGCCTGCTGGACCATGAGTCAGCGGTAATATGCACCTTACCGCTGACCGCCCTGTTCAGCGAGGCATGGACATTGCCTTCCACATGCCGGTAGAGAGCCGGAATCGCCTTCCATGAGAAAAAGTGGCGTTTGGGTACCTGCCACTGAGGAACCGCACATTCCACAAACTCACTGAAGGGGCAGAGTCTACCAACTGAAAAGGCAGCAGTTGAAGTGCTAGCAATTTTTCCAAGCTAGCATTCAACTGCTGGGCATGTGGATGGCTGGGAGCAAACTTCTTTCGGCAGTGCAGCAGCTGGGGCAGGGAAATTTGCCTAGTACAATCTGACGTCGGTGTACCAAAAGCAGATTGCCCACAAGTACTTGGCTGTGACACACCTAATTCTACACCTTCATTCCTCTCAGTGCAGGTCTCAGAGAGGACTGAAGGTATAGTGGGGTTGGAAATCTCAGCTGATGAGGAGCAAGGAGAGGTCCTCTTTGTTCTTTCGTGTGGGTCTTTTAGATACTCTTGCCAACGAACTGCATGGCAGGTCAACATATGTCTGGTCAAGCATGTGGTACCCATGCGGGAGATGTTTTGGCCACGCGAGATATGCTTGAGACATATGTTGCAAATAGCAGCGGTGCGATCTGATGCACTCATCTCAAAAAAGGCCCACACCAAAGAACTTTTTGAATAACGTGCAGAGACTGCAGCGCCCTGCACATGTGGAGCTTTGGGGTGTGATGCAGTCAATGTGCTGCCCTTAGGCTGGCCCCTGGAGGGCATCCTGCCTCATTGGTGATGTGCCGCCTCCTCCTCCTCTCTCCTATCAGGCACCCACGTTGAGTCAGTGACCTCATCATCCCCTCCCTCCTCATCACTGGAGCAAACCTGGCAGTATGCTGAAGCAGGGGGAGCATGACTGCCAGATTGCTGTCCTTCTTGGGCACCCCCTCTGTCCATGCTCATGTTATTGCCTTCATCAAGCTCAGTATCATCATCAGAGCCTTCCAAACGCTGGGCATCCTCCTGGAGCATGTACCCAACACTGTGGTCAAACAGTTCGAGGGACTCCTCAGGAGGACATGGTGGGGCTAGGGAAGGAGTCACTGATGACATTGAGCCGAGGGAAGAGGCCGCTGCTTTGCCAGACAAAGTACCCTGAGCATGGGTGAGAGAGGATGAGGAGGATGAGGACGGCTTGGTCATCCACTCGACCAAGTCTTCCGCATGTTGTGGCTATACACGGCCAGCTGCCGAAAAAAAGGCCAAGCGTGTCCCACGGCCACGTGCTGATGAGGATGCACCGTCTCCACGACCAGCACTAGACACAGAGCCTGCTTGCCCTCTCTTATTGGCTTGTGACTGTCTGCCTCTCCTTCTGGGCCTTCCAGACATACTAATGGCCTGTAGCTGCACTAAGCTGGGATATATATATATATATATATATATATATGTACTGATACTGCAGCTAGCAAAATCAAATGCCTGCCTGTAGTATGAGAACACCACCAACCTTCTACAGGTAGCTTTAGCTGAACACTGTGAGGTGGACGCACCACACTAACTTGTAGGTTTAGCTGAACACTGTGAGCAAGACGAACCCCACTAACTTGTAGGTTTAGCTGAACACTGTGAGCAGGATGCACTGCACTAACTGTAAATAGTCTAGCTGCCTGACTGTGGTACTAATAGGATCAAAAGAACACCAGCAATTTTCTTCAGGTAGCTGTATATACTGTAACAAGACAAGCCTGCCTGTCAGTAAGAAGATAACAGGAACGGATCTAGTTGAACACTGTGAGCAGGACGCACCCCACTAACTTGTAGATTTAGCTGAACACTGTGAGGTGGACGCACCACACTAACTTGTAGGTTTAGCTGAACACTGTGAGGTGGACGCACCCCACTAACTTGTAGGTTTAGCTGAACACTGTGAGCAGGACGCACTGCACTAACTGTAAATAGTCTAGCTGCCTGACTGTGGTACTAATAGGATCAAAAGAACACCAGCAATTTTCTTCAGGTAGCTGTATATACTGTAACAAGACAAGCCTGCCTGTCAGTAAGAAGATAACAGGAACGGATCTAGCTGAACACTGTGAGCAGGACGCACTGCACTAACTTGTAGGTTTAGCTGAACACTGTGAGGTGGATGCACCACACTAACTTGTAGGTTTAGCTGAACACTGTGAGCAGGACGCACCCCACTAACTTGTAGGTTCAGCTGAACACTGTGAGCAGGACGCACCCCACTAACTTGTAGGTTTAGCTGAACACTGTGAGCAAGACGCACTGCACTAACTGTAAATAGTCTAGCTGCCTGACTGTGGTACTAATAGGATCAAAAGAACACCAGCAATTTTCTTCAGGTAGCTGTATATACTGTAACAAGACAAGCCTGCCTGTCAGTAAGAAGATAACAGGAATGGATCTAGCTGAACACTGTGAGCAGGATGCACCCCACTAACTTGTAGGTTTAGCTGAACACTGTGAGGTGGATGCACCCCACTAACTTGTAGGTTTAGCTGAACACTGTGAGCAGGACGCACTGCACTAACCGTAAATAGTCTAGCTGCCTGACTGTGGTACTAATAGCATCAAAAGAACACCAGCAATTTTCTTCAGGTAGCTGTATATACTGTAACAAGACAAGCCTGCCTGTCAGTAAGAAGATAACAGGAACGGATCTAGTTGAACACTGTGAGCAGGACGCACCCCACTAACTTGTAGGTTTAGCTGAACACTGTGAGGTGGACGCACCACACTAACTTGTAGGTTTAGCTGAACACTGTGAGGTGGACGCACCCCACTAACTTGTAGGTTTAGCTGAACACTGTGAGCAGGACTCACTGCACTAACTGTAAATAGTCTAGCTGCCTGACTGTGGTACTAATAGGATCAAAAGAACACCAGCAATTTTCTTCAGGTAGCTGTATATACTGTAACAAGACAAGCCTGCCTGTCAGTAAGAAGATAACAGGAACGGATCTAGCTGAACACTGTGAGCAGGACGCACTGCACTAACTTGTAGGTTTAGCTGAACACTGTGAGGTGGACGCACCACACTAACTTGTAGGTTTAGCTGAACACTGTGAGCAGGACGCACCCCACTAACTTGTAGGTTTAGCTGAACACTGTGAGCAGGACGCACCCCACTAACTTGTAGGTTTAGCTGAACACTGTGAGCAGGACGCACTGCACTAACTGTAAATAGTCTAGCTGCCTGACTGTGGTACTAATAGGATCAAAAGAACACCAGCAATTTTCTTCAGGTAGCTGTATATACTGTAACAAGACAAGCCTGCCTGTCAGTAAGAAGATAACAGGAATGGATCTAGCTGAACACTGTGAGCAGGACGCACCCCACTAACTTGTAGGTTTAGCTGAACATTGTGAGGTGGACGCACCCCTCTAACTTGTAGGTTTAGCTGAACACTGTGAGCAGGACGCACTGCACTAACTGTAAATAGTCTAGCTGACTGAATGTGGTACTAATAGGATCAAAAGAACACCAGCAATTTTCTTCAGGTAGCTGTATATACTGTAACAAGACAAGCCTGCCTGTCAGTAAGAAGATAACAGGAACGGATCTAGCTGAACACTGTGAGCAGGACGCAGCCCACTAACTTGTAGGTTTAGCTGAACACTGTGAGGTGGACACACCACACTAACTTGTAGGTTTAGCTGAACACTGTGAGGTGGACGCACCCCACTAACTTGTAGGTTTAGCTGAACACTGTGAGCAGGACACACTGCACTAACTGTAAATAGTCTAGCTGCCTGACTGTGATACTAATAGGATCAAAAGAACACCAGCAATTTTCTTCAGGTAGCTGTATATACTGTAACAAGACAAGCCTGCCTGTCAGTAAGAAGATAACAGGAACGGATCTAGCTGAACACTGTGAGCAGGACGCACTGCACTAACTTGTAGGTTTAGCTGAACACTGTGAGGTGGACGCACCACACTAACTTGTAGGTTTAGCTGAACACTGTGAGCAGGACGCACCCCACTAACTTGTAGGTTTAGCTGAACACTGTGAGCAGGACGCACCCCACTAACTTGTAGGTTTAGCTGAACACTGTGAGCAGGACGCACTGCACTAACTGTAAATAGTCTAGCTGCCTGACTGTGGTACTAATAGGATCAAAAGAACACCAGCAATTTTCTTCAGGTAGCTGTATATACTGTAACAAGACAAGCCTGCCTGTCAGTAAGAAGATAACAGGAATGGATCTAGCTGAACACTGTGAGCAGGACGCACCCCACTAACTTGTAGGTTTAGCTGAACACTGTGAGGTGGATGCACCCCACTAACTTGTAGGTTTAGCTGAACACTGTGAGCAGGACACACTGCACTAACTGTAAATAGTCTAGCTGCCTGACTGTGGTACTAATAGGATCAAAAGAACACCAGCAATTTTCTTCAGGTAGCTGTATATACTGTAACAAGACAAGCCTGCCTGTCAGTAAGAAGATAACAGGAACGGATCTAGTTGAACACTGTGAGCAGGACGCACCCCACTAACTTGTAGGTTTAGCTGAACACTGTGACGTGGACGCACCACACTAACTTGTAGGTTCAGCTGAACACTGTGAGGTGGACGCACCCCACTAACTTGTAGGTTTAGCTGAACACTGTGAGCAGGACGCACTGTACTAACTGTAAATAGTCTAGCTGCCTGACTGTGGTACTAATAGGATCAAAAGAACACCAGCAATTTTCTTCGGGTAGCTGTATATACTGTAACAAGACAAGCCTGCCTGTCAGTAAGAAGATAACAGGAACGGATCTAGCTGAACACTGTGAGCAGGACGCACTGCACTAACTTGTAGGTTTAGCTGAACACTGTGAGGTGGACGCACCACACTAACTTGTAGGTTTAGCTGAACACTGTGAGCAGGACGCACCCCACTAACTTGTAGGTTTAGCTGAACACTGCGAGCAGGACGCACCCCACTAACTTGTAGGTTTAGCTGAACACTGTGAGCAGGACGCACTGCACTAACTGTAAATAGTCTAGCTGCCTGACTGTGGTACTAATAGGATCAAAAGAACACCAGCAATTTTCTTCAGGTAGCTGTATATACTGTAGCAAGACAAGCCTGCCTGTCAGTAAGAAGATAACAGGAACGGATCTAGCTGAACACTGTGAGCAGGACGCACTGTACTAAATGTAAATAGTCTAGCTGCCTGACCGTGGTACTAATAGGATCAAAATAACACCAGTAATTTTCTTCAGGTAGCTGTATATACTGTAACAAGACAAGCCTGCCTGTCAGTAAGAAGATAACAGGAACGGATCTAGCTGAACACTGTGAGCAGGACGCACCCCACTAATTTGTAGGTTTAGCTGAACACTGTGAGGTGGACGCACCCCACTAACTTGTAGGTTTAGCTGAACACTGTGAGCAGGACGCACTGCACTAACTGTAAATAGTCTAGCTGACTGACTGTGGTACTAATAGGATCAAAAGAACACCAGCAATTTTCTTCAGGTAGCTGTATATACTGTAACAAGACAAGCCTGCCTGTCAGTAAGAAGATAACAGGAACGGATCTAGCTGAACACTGTGAGCAGGATGCACCCCACTAACTTGTAGGTTTAGCTGAGCACTGTGAGGTGGACGCACCACACTATCTTGTAGGTTTAGCTGAACACTGTGAGGTGGACGCACCCCACTAACTTGTAGGTTTAGCTGAACACTGTGAGCAGGATGCACTTCACTAACTGTAAATAGTCTAGCTGCCTGACTGTGGTACTAATAGGATCAAAAGAACACCAGCAATTTTCTTCAGGTAGCTGTATATATTGTAACAAGACAAGCCTGCCTGTCAGTAAGAAGATAACAGGAACGGATCTAGCTAAACACTGTGAGCAGGATGCACTGCACTAACTTGTAGGTTTAGCTGAACACTTTGAGGTGGACGCACCACACTAACTTGTAGGTTTAGCTTAACACTGTGAGCAGGACGCACCCCACTAACTTGTAGGTTTAGCTGAACACTGTGAGCAGGACGCACCCCACTAACTTGTAGGTTTAGCTGAACACTGTGAGCAGCACGCACTGCACTAACTGTAAATAGTCTAGCTGCCTGACTGTGGTACTAATAGGATCAAAAGAACACCAGTAATTTTCTTCAGGTAGCTGTATATACTGTAACAAGACAAGCCTGCCTGTCAGTAAGAAGATAACAGGAACAGATCTAGCTGAACACTGTGAGCAGGACGCACCCCACTAACTTGTAGGTTTAGCTGAACACTGTGAGGTGGACGCACCACACTAACTTGTAGGTTTAGCTGAACACTGTGAGCAGGACGCACCCCACTAACTTGTAGGTTTAGCTGAACACTGTGAGCAGGACGCACCCCACTAATTTGTAGGTTTAGCTGAACACTGTGAGCAGGACGCACCCCACTAACTTGTAGTTTTAGCTGAACACTGTGAGCAGGACGCACTGCACTAACTGTAAATAGTCTAGCTGCCTGACTGTGGTACTAATAGGATCAAAAGAACACCAGTAATTTTCTTCAGGTAGCTGTATATTCTGTAACAAGACAAGCCTGCCTGTCAGTAAGAAGATAACAGGAACGGATCTAGCTGAACACTGTGAGCAGGACGCACCCCACTAACTTGTAGGTTTAGCTGAACACTGTGAGGTGGACGCACCACACTAACTTGTAGGTTTAGCTGAACACTGTGAGCAGGACGCACCCCACTAACTTGTAGGTTTAGCTGAACACTGTGAGCAGGACGCACCCCACTAACTTGTAGGTTTAGCTGAACACTGTGAGGTGGACGCACCACACTAACTTGTAGCTTTAGCTGCACACTGTGAGCAGGATGCACCCCACTAACTTGTAGTTTTAGCTGAACACTGTGAGCAGGACGCACCACACTAACTTGTAGGTTTAGCTGAACACTGTGAGGTGGACGCACGCCACTAACTTGTAGGTTTAGCTGAACACTGTGAGCAGGACGCACCCCACTAACTTGTAGGTTTAGCTGAACACTGTGAGCAGGACGCACCGCACTAACTTGTAGGTTTAGCTGAACACTGTGAGCAGGACGCACCCCACTAACTTGTTGTTTAGCTGAACACTGTGAGAAGGACGCACCCCACTAACTTGTAGTTTTAGCTGAACACTGTGAGCAGGATGCACTGCACTAACTGTAAATAGTCTAGCTGCCTGACTGTGGTACTAATAGGATCAAAAGAACACCAGCAATTTTCTTCAGGTAGCTGTATATACTGTAACAAGACAAGCCTGCCTGTCAGTAAGAAGATAACAGGAACGGATCTAGCTGAACACTGTGAGCAGGATGCACTGCACTAACTGTAAATAGTCTAGCTGCCTGACTGTGGTACTAATAGGATCAAAAGAACACCAGCAATTTTCTTCAGGTAGCTGTATATACTGTAACAAGACAAGCCTGCCTGTCAGTAAGAAGATAGCAGGAATGGATCTAGCTGAACACTGTGAGCAGGACGCACTGCACTAACTGTAAATAGTCTAGCTGCCTGACTGTGGTACTAATAGGATCAAAAGAACACCAGTAATTTTCTTCAGGTAGCTGTAAATACTGTAACAAGACAAGCCTGCCTGTCAGTAGGAAGATAACAAGAACGGATCTAGCTAATCTGAATACAGTGTATATATATATATATATATGCAACACCTGGGATGCATATATATACACAATACACTGTAAGTGTAGCTAACTGACTGACTGTTCTGCCTAATCTATCTAACTCAAATCAAATGTCACTGTCTGTCTCTCTCTCTCTCTCAATGAACGCCGGAACACACACTACACAGGGCCGCCGTGCAGGCGGCCTTATATAGTGTGGGGCGTGTACTAAATCCCCTGAGCCATAATTGGCCAAAGCCTCCTTGGCTTTGGCCAATTACGGCTCTCTGTTCAGGTGGCGCTGTGATTGGCCAAGCATGCGGGTCATAGTGCATGCTTGGCCAATCATCAGCCAGCAATGCACTGCGATGCCGCAGTGAATTATGGGCCGTGACGCGCCACACGAATTTGGCGCAAACGGCCCATATCGTTCGCAATTCGGCGAACGACCGAACAGCCGATGTTCGAGTCGAACATGGGTTTGACTCGAACAGGAAGCTCATCCCTAGTCAGGATGACTGGCTCCTTCACAAGTGTAGCTTAGCTTACATCCCTGACACAGTCCATGTGTGCCAGGGTGACTGTTTCCTGCACATATGCAGCTCAACTTACATCCCTGACGCAGTCCCTGTGTGCCGAGATGACTGGCTCCTGCACATGTGCAAGGGTGACATCATCCTGCGCAAGTCAATGAAAACAGCCAAAGACCAGCGAAGGATGAGGAAAGGTAAGTTTAGCTTTGCTTAGCTGCTTTAACAGACCAAGTTTTGCTGCAAAAAGGGTAGTTAGAGGGTTAAGATGAACTATTTAAAGCTGAACTAAAGTCTGCAATACTTACCCTAGCTCCATAGTCCAATGCCCACAATGTCCCTCATTGGCACCAGCATCTTCTCTCCGGCTTGTCCCCAGTGCCAGTCTTCAGCCATTTTTATTGTGTGGCATGGGATGATGTAACTCCCGTGTATGGGCAGGAGTTAAGTAATTCCGGTACATAGGCACATTGTTGGCTTGTAGGCTGAGCTAAATATGACTGAGCAGGCAGGTAAGTTTATATTATTACACTTCTCTTCTGCAAAAATCAGAAGCCTACTCACAATTTACATAAAATGACTTTAGTTCCTCTTTAACACTGACGGGGTACTTACAGTACAATGGTCATCTTTACAGTGATTGTAAACAATCACCTTGTAAAACTAAACATTCATAGATGAGCGAGTTTGGGGTGGAGGAACTTAACTGGCCTGCACAGAGTATTGACCCCAAACCAATAGAACACATTTGGGATGATTGGGATGAAGCGGAGACTGCAAGCCAGGCCTTCTCGTCCAACATCGGTGCCTGACCTCACAAATGCTTATCTGGAAGAATGGTCAAACATTCCCATAGACACACTCCTAAAACTTGTGGACAGCCTTTCCAGAAAAGTTGAAGCTGTTAAAGCTGCAAAGGGTTGGCCAACTCAATATTGAACCCTTCGGACTAAGACTGGGATGCCATTAAAGTTCATGTGCATGTAAAGGCAGGTGTCCCAATACGTTTGACAATATAGTGTATCAGGAATATGAAGTGTTGGGGTAACAAATGCTTTAATGTATTTATTTATAGCCCGTGTGCTGTGAGTGCCCATGTGCTGTGAGTGCCCGGGGACTGTGAGCAGTGTGTACTGTGAGCGCCCGGGGGCTGTGAGTGCCGTGTGCTGGAAGCGCACGGGGGCTGTGAGTGCCTGTGTGCAGTGAGCACACATGTTCTGTAAGTGCCCAGGGGCTGTGAGTGCCCGTGTGCTGTGAGCACCATGTACTGTGAGTGCCTGGGGGCTGTGAGCACCGTGTGCTGTTAGCGCCCGTGTGCTGTGAGCACCCGGCGGCTGTGAGTGCCCATGTGCTGTGAGTGCCCATGTGCTGTGAGTGCACGTGTGCGGGGAGTGCTTGTGTACTGTGCGTGCCCATGTATTGTGGGTGCACTAAGAGTAGATAGCTACAAATAGGGTCAGTTAAAAATAGTTAGTCTTAATCAATTTCCCCAATAGAATAGAGGGTAAAATGTCCAGCAAGACTGGTGATGCCACTCAGTGAACATCCTGTACCATGTATGCGTTCCTTGATGAGCCAATCGAGGGCGCATACTGCTGTACTAGATGTGAGCGAATTGTTTCTCTGGAAGCCCAGATCCTGGATCTGGAGAATCAAGTAGCAACACTGAGAAGCATCAGCAACCTGGAGAGGAGATTGGATATTACCTACCAGGTGCTGGTGGCCTAGAGGACGTTGGAGAGATGGAAGCACAGGAACCAGAGGTAGGTAGCTGAGTGACAGAAAAGAGGAGGTGTAGAAGGAAGATCTCTAGGGAGGCCAGTTCTGAGTTGGTACACGCCAACAAATATGCCAAGTTGCATGATGATGGGGGTACAAGCTGAGGGGTGGCAGAGCTGGAGCAGGCGCCCTCCCCTAGCTGCTAGAGGAGTGACGGCTCTGGTAAGGAGGGGAGAGGTGATACAGGTAAGGCCTTACAAGTGCTGGTAGTGGGAGACTCAATTATTAGTAGGACAGAGAGAGCAATCTGTCAGAAAGACCCAGGTTGCCGAACAGTGTGTTGTTTACCGGGCGCTCGGGTTTGGCACATAACGGATCGGGTGGACAGATTTTTGGGATACATGATACAAGTTGGTACCAATGACCAAGTAAGAGGAAGGTGGAGAGTCTAAAAAAAAGATTTTAGGGACTTAGGGAATAGATTGAGGAAAAGGACCTCCAAGGTAGTTTTCTCTGAAATACTACCCATACTTCAAGCCACACCAGAGAGACAGCAGGAGCTTAGGGTACTAAACAAGTGGCTGAGGAACTGGTGCAGGAAAGAGGGATTTGGGTTCCTGGAGAACTGGGTTGACTTCTCAGTTGGCTACCGGCTCTTTAGCAAGGATGGGCTGCACCTTAATGGGGATGGTACAGCTCTACTGGGAAGTAAGATGGCCACAAAGCTGGAGGGGCTTTTAAACTAGCTGTTGAGGGGGAGGGACCAGCGAAAGCGATATCTGACAGGGAGCGGGTGACAGAGGGTGATAGGAGAGTCAGCAGTAATAATTGCAGTGAAAATACAACCATAACAACTAATCACGGGGTAAGTGAGAGGGCAATTCAAATTCAAAAACAATGTCAGGAGAAACAAAGGGGAGAAAAATTATACACTCATACAACAATAAGAGGAGTATACACAAATGCTAAGTAACAAAGACAAAGGCTAGCTAATAAAATAGTGAATATGGAGGTGCTATTACATGAGGAGGACTAATGCCGCGTACACACGGTCGGACTTTTCGTCTACAAAAGTCCAACGGACGCTGACGGACTAAAGCTGGCTGGTAATCCGATCGTGTGTGGGCTGCTTCGGACTTTCAACGTACTTTTTTAGCCTCAAATCCGACGTACTTTAGATTTGAAACATGCTTCAAATCTTTACGTCGTAACTACGACGGACCCCGAAGTCCGCTCGTCTGTATGCTAGTCCTACGGACAAAAAAACGACGCATGCTCATAAGCAAAAACTAAACGGAAGCACTCGGTCTAGTAAAACTAGTGTTCGTATTGTAGGTAGCACATTCATCACGCTGCAAAATCTGTGATCGTTGAATGCAGCGCATTTTATTTCTTCTTTACGAATGCTCTAAAGAACGAAGGTGTTTTGCTGTTCATGATCAGAGTTCTCCCAAACTGATTTCTGAATTCTTTTTCTCTTTGATCTCATGAATGATATAGTATGCTTTTTATAAACAATGTTTCCATACTAATAATACTTTTTCCCTTTTATTTTTTTTTTTTTTTAGGTTTGTAAAGTTACCACAAAGAACCCATTATTCTTTTTTTTTTTTTTTCTAGTGATTATTTTTTAATTTTTAGATAAAGTTAACCCAAAGCACCGTTTTTGTTTATGTATATATTTTTTTTTCAAGACTTACCACTTGAACATTCTTAACATTAGTAATGTGTTTTTGGTGTGTTTTTTTAAAACTCAATGAGATTGTTGTCCCTTGTTAATTTAACATTGTGTGTAAAATCAATGATTTAAAAGAAAACACATAAAAGTCTTTTGCTAAACTCAAAAAAGATCCATTTATTCATGGTCAAAATAAAATAAAGAGGAAGTCAACGCTGGAAAAAGTCGGTGTACAAGAAAATTGGGATCTTGAGGAGTCCATATAAGAGGGAGCACAATCTGGTCCAAGAATCCCAGAGATCAACAGCACCAGCAGATGATCTAGATGTCCCCAGACTGTGGTACTACAACAGCCTGCATCTTCTGTCAGACCAGACTGAACCCAGGTCATCACTTTCTTCTCTTCCCTGCAGCCTTTCCTCCACGCTGCCCTGCAGCCTTCCCTGTAGCCTTCCCTGTAGCCTTCTTTTGAGGCTGTGGCTCTGGTGTTTCAGTTGTGGCAGGAGGAGGAGGAGGAGGAGGAGGAGGAGGAGGAGGAGGAGGGGGGGGGGCTGCCTCATGTAGTTGGGTGTTTTTGGTTAGCGTGCCCTGCAGCCCCTTATGGATTGTTTCCCCAAATAGGCGCTCACAAATGAGGCGCTGCTCCCAATCCATCTGAAGAAGCCTGCTGGCTAAGTAGCAGCCATAGGCTTCTTCCGCTTCGGGGGGGCTTGTTAAAAAACGGGTGGCCTGTTGCATGAGGCGCAGGGACGCGTCCTGTGTGACCATCCCCTTCCTGGCCCTTTTTTTGGGAAGGTGGAGGGGAGGCACTTGGGATTGGGTGAGGCTCCTACTGGGCCCAGCCACCTCACTTGGCCCAGCCACCTCACTTGGCCCAGCCACCTCACTTGGCCCAGCCACCTCACTGGGAGCAGCCACCTCCTGCCTGACACTGGGCCCAGCCTCCTCCAGGATGATGGTGAATCCGGCCTCCTCCAGGCTGTCCATGGGCCCGGTCTCCTCCTGCCTGCCACTTTCCCCACATTCCTCCTGGATGGACTCATCCTGTGTATAAAAAAAGGACAATAGTTTTAGTTTCTTTTTTTGGGTTCATCAATGACACACAGTTTGCTTCTCATGACTAGCAAATTCAATGTGAATACATCTCTTTAATAAAAGAGTCTAATCAGACACCCTAATTATTTCAAGCAGGTGCCAAACATATTTAGTCACTACTATCATTTGATATGTATACACAATTTGGAGTGCTAAATTATTTGAGACAATTATAACATCCAGTTAACATCATTAATATTAGTACAGTAAATCTTTGTTAAAATAATTTACCTGACTCCAGATGGTCATATCCGGTTCATCCAGGATGGAAGACCCAGCTTGCTCCTCATCAGCCTCTGCTGGGGTGGAGGGAAGGGTGGAGGGAAGGGTGGAGGGAAGGGTTGAAAGTGATGCCCTGGCTTCATTCTGGTCATCAAGAAAACGGAGTTGTTTGTAGTACCACAGCCTGGGTACATAAACATCATCTGCTGATGCTCCTGATCTCCTTGATTCCTGGATCTTCCTATGCTCCCTTTTATACATGTTCCTCAAGACCCCAATTTTCTTGTACACTGTCTCCATTGTTGCTCCAGGGATGGTCTCCTGGACAAAGGACAGAAGTCTCTCCAGCGTTGACTTCCTCACATGCTTGTTATAATACTGAGGGTGTTTCACCTCCCACAAATTCCTCATCTCTCGATACTTTGAAATAAAAGAAGTAAGGAACTCTGGATCCTTCAATAGGGGATTCATTATATCTGGAAAAGAGAAAGTCACAAGACCAAAAAAACTTATTATATGTTTCTGCTAACCCCTCATCATCTTCTCCCTATGTAGGCCTCATCAATCTATCAAGCCATATAGGCCGCTTGCTACAAAGTCATGACCATAAACCCCCCCCAAAAAAAATATATATCTCAAATTACCTTCGTTTTGGAACGTCCTGGTCCACTATCACCTACGCACAGAACGTACGTACGACACGCGCGAAAGGCCCTCCTTTATACACTACGCATGTGTGAAACTCCGCCTGCGTCGCCCGCCCCTGACGTTCGAAATGAACTCATGTTCTCCGCCCCCTAATTTGACGCACAGAACGTACGTACGACACGCGCGAAAGGCCCTCCTTTATACACTACGCATGTGTGAAACTCCGCCTGCGTCGCCCGCCCCTGACGTTCGAAATGAACTCATGTTCTCCGCCCCCTAATTTGACGCACAGAACGTACGTACGACACGCGCGAAAGGCCCTCCTTTATACACTACGCATGTGTGAAACTCCGCCTGCGTCGCCCGCCCCTGACGTTCGAAATGAACTCATGTTCTCCGCCCCTTTTTTGTTACGGCGCGTAGTGGAGTTAAAGAATGGCGGAGACACCTGAAATGTTGACGACCTCAGGTAGTGGAGACAGCCCGCAGGCTGGAACGTCTGGAACGTCAACCAAATCTGTGAGGCCTAGATTTAAGGCCTCTAATATGAGTTTCAAAGAGATGGTGGAGATGGTGGCCATTCTTCGCAAAGACGACTATGATGGCAATTATGGGCCGTACGCACGGCCAAATTTGCGCAAGGCCAAAATCATGGCAAAGGTCGTGGACACTTTGCAGGCATCATTTGGGGTCCAGCGCTCCAAGGATCAATTGCGCAAAAGATGGTCTGACCTGAAAATCAGGGAGCCGGATCAATACCGACGTATCCGGAAAGTTCTTAAAAAAAGTAAGTACTTGTCGTGTTTTTCTCTTGTGTTTATTACCTTGTATACTGCTCCATGTGCTTTTCCTTTCTATACGATTTTTGTTCATCGTTCTAAACGATCTTTGAAGAAACCTCGTTACATATCCATATCTATATCTATATCTATATAGATATATATCTATATCTATATCTATATAGATATATATATCTATATATATATATATCTATATATCTATATATATATATATATCTATATATATATCTATATATCTATATATCTATCTATATATCTATATATATATATATCTATCTATATATCTATATATATATCTCTATATATATATCTATATCTATATCTATATCTATATATATCTATATATATATCTATATCTATATATATATATCTATATATCTATATATATATCTATATATATATATCTATATATCTATATATCTATATATATATATATATATATATATATATATATATATATATATATATATATATATATATATATATATATATATCTATATCTATATATATATATATATATATATATATATATATATATATATCTATATATATATATATATATATATATATATATATATATAAAAATATAAAAATATAAAAATATAAAAATATAAATATATATATATATATATATATATATATATATATATATATATATATATATATATATATATATATATATCTATTTGAAATTCTCTTAATTTTTTGGATTTACATTTAGTTAGATATTTAGAGATTTTGTTACAGATATAGAGAGAGATCAAAAGATTATTAACTATATTTTGAGATATTGATATCTATCTATCCGGTATGTCTTTATAATTTTAAATATTGAACTAAAATAGGAACTCTACACAAACCACTTCACTACAAATGTTGGAAAATTATTATGTCCTAAAATATCTGTGTGCTAATTAGATTACTAATTTTTTGTTTCACATAGGGGAAAAATCACTCAGCCAACCAAAAGAACACAGTCCACCCCAAGCAAAACAGGATTGGGCAATCAGTCCAAGTCCCATTGACGATGTGGAGGAAGGAGAGGTGGGCGACATGGGCACCCCACCAGGTGAGTGTCTGACACACCAGCTTACGTTAATCTATGCATGGCTGCCTTTTGTTTAATTGAATTTGTCTACTCTATTTTAGGGGATCTGCTTCATTCAAGCAACAGTGACACCCCCGAGGATGTGGAGGAATTAGGCTACATGGCCACCCCACCAGGTCAGTGTCTGAGACAACAGCTTTAGTTCTGGTAAGGTAAACTATGTATGTGTGCATATTTGTAAAGACATTTTTTGGTTTCATTCCACTTTAGGAACAACAAGAAGTGACCATTTCACCTCGGAAAGTGCCCAACGTCTAATTGGTCAAATAATGGGCTGGAATCAAGACATGGATCAAATGCGTAATAGGCTGGATCGTATGCAGCAGGAAATGAAGGACATGATTGATGTTTTGGGTCGAATCTAAATGCCCTTTTTTAAACCCCAAAACATCAATCATGTCCTTCATTTCCTGTTTTGCTGACCCCATTCTGGGCCTTCTCTTTGTTTTTTTTGGCATAACATAAATGGCTGTTTAACCTAATGTCAAAAAGGAGGGCTGTCAAAAATCCACAAAAAAATAAAAATTGATTTTCTAAAAAACAACAAAAAAAAAAAAAAAAAGTGATTTTAAATAACCCAAAAAAAAATAAAAAAGTGATTTTAAATAACCCAAAAAAAAAAAAAAAAAATTGATTTTAAAAAACCCAAAAAAAATTCAAAAAATTAATGTTAAAAAACCAAAAAAAAAAAAAATTGATTTTAAAACACCAAAAAAATTAAGAAAATTAATGTTAAAAAACCAAAAAAAATTAAAAAATAGATTTTAAAACACCAAAAAATCGAATAAATAATTAATGTTAAAAAACCAAAAAAAGTAAAAAAAATTGATTTTAAAACACCAAAAAAATTAAGAAAATTAATGTTAAAAAACCAAAAAAAAAAAAAAAAATTGATTTTAAAACACCAAAAAAATTAAGAAAATTAATGTTAAAAAACCAAAAAAAAAAAAAAAAATTGATTTTAAAAAACCAAAAAAATTAAGAAAATTAATGTTAAAAAACCAAAAAAAAAAAAAAAATTGATTTTAAAAAACCAAAAAAATTAAGAAAATTAATGTTAAAAAACCAAAAAAAAAAAAAAAATTGATTTTAAAAAACCAAAAAAAAAATATAAAAAACTTGCTTTTAAAAAAAAACAAAACTTGATTTTCCAAAAACAAAGCCTGTTTTTGAAAATCCAAAAGCCAAAAATATTTTTTTGTGGATTAGGTAGAAATATTTCAATATAATTATATTTTGCTACATCATTAAGATACCATTATATTTTTGTCTCGGAACATTTTATACTAAATGCAGAACTGAATGCATACCAACCATTAATAAAAACATCTCCTTTTATAGGATTTTAACAAATGTGTGGTTTGTTATTTCAAGGCTCAGTATCAGTTTGGTTATAATTGTCAAAAAGTTGTTTACAGTGGCAATGGAGCTTATTTATACATTTTTAAAATTCTAATACAGTTGGCACTACAACTGCTCGACCATAACCTAGGAGACAGCCCAAAAGAAAGGCAAGCAATAAATATAATGCCAGATTTCACCAATATTTTTTTTATTGTAAAAAAAATTATATATCCTGGCCCATTGCAATGGCCCCCCTACCCATAAAATAATCAACATATTGCTGTCTAACCTGACGGGAACTTTGGGGGGCCAAGCCAGTACGGACAGTATCCAGGCCTGTAAGGTTGGCTTCTATTTGTCCGGCCTCAGGCCCAACTGTGCCTATATAATTGGCAGAATGCTTATTTAAAAAGTTGTGCAGAATGCAGCATGATAAAATTATAAAATTAAGTTTGTATTCCGCCAAATTAATGGCTGTTTGAAACAGGCGGAACCGGCTGGCCAGAATTCCAAACGCATTCTCAACCACTCTTCTAGCTCTGGCCAGCCGGTAATTAAAAACCCTCCTCTCCGGGGTGAGGGTTCTTTGGGGGAATGGCCTCATGAGGTGCTTGCTCAGAGCGAAGGCTTCATCGGCAATGAAGACAAAGGGGAGTCCTTCCACGTTATCCTCATCAGGTGGCAATCCCAGGCCACCACTCTGGAGACGCTGGCAGAACTCCGTCTGGGCAAATACTCCTCCATCCGACATCCGGCCATTCTTCCCCACGTCCACATATAAAAAATCATAGTGTGCCGACACCACCGCCATTAAAACAATACTGTGGAACCCCTTATAATTAAAATAATATGACCCCGAATGGGGTGGTGGCACAATGTGGACATGTTTCCCATCTATAGCCCCTCCACAATTGGGAAAGTCCCAACGGCTTGCAAAATGGGATGCCACAGTCTGCCATTCCTGTGGCGTTGAAGGAAACTGGGGAATCAAACAAGAAAACCAAAATCAATTAATTTGGAAGCTAACATTGCAAGAAAATTAGACAATTAAAAACATTATTCCCCAGCATCAGTATAACATTCAATAATTTAATTCTTCTGGAATAACTAATATGGAAAAAGGCACACTTATCAGATTGCTCACCCCCTCTGATAGAACATTGATTACATTTTAGGGGGTTGTGAAATCCCAAAAAAAAATTACTTTAACAACACGCAGGAATTTAGGGATAACAAAGGCTACAAGACTGCAGTTGTCGCACTCTGCAGGTGCAGTTGCAAACCAGCTTACAGTAAATGAGGTAATGTCAAAAGGCATTCATGTTGCAAACAGTACACAATCACATGCAAGGGCAATTAATGAAAACACTTTGAGGCTTGCATATGATTTGATGATGGAAATCAGCAGAGCTTCTGCTCATTTACTAAAGCACTGGAACAAATGCACTTGTAGAGTGCACATGCATTTTGCAAAGTGCAACATAGATTTGCTTTAGACAAATTAACACCACAGAACATTCAAGCAAATTTTAACGAGGGTGGGGGTGGGGGGGTTGTGAAATCTAGCTAATTGCTAATTAGCAGCACACTATTTGGAGTGAGTTCAGGTGGGGGGGGGGGTTGTGAAATCTAGCTAATTGCTAATTAGCAGCACACTATTTGGAGTGAGTTCAGGTGGGGGGGGGGGGGTTGTGAAATCTAGCTAATTGCTAATTAGCAGCACACTATTTGGAGTGAGTTCAGGTGGGGGGGGGGGGGTTGTGAAATCTAGCTAATTGCTAATTAGCAGCACACTATTTGGAGTGAGTTCAGGTGGGGGGGGGGGGTTGTGAAATCTAGCTAATTGCTAATTAGCAGCACACTATTTGGAGTGAGTTCAGGTGGGGGGGGGGGGTTGTGAAATCTAGCTAATTGCTAATTAGCAGCACACTATTTGGAGTGAGTTCAGGTGGGGGGGGGGGGTTGTGAAATCTAGCTAATTGCTAATTCTAAGCACACTAAATACACTCCAACAAAATACATTCAAAATGAGTAGACTAGGTGGATATGTTCCCATCACTTCATGCTGGGAAGGTTATTGAAGGAAACTATACATGCATGACAAAAAATAACAGGAAAAAATCCCAGCATGTGTGAGGATAAAAAGGGGACATTCACACTATATTGCAATGATGGGAAGTAGTGTTTGAAGCAAGAAATACATTACTTTATCAAAGATTACATAAAAGAACATGTGATGCTAATAAACTAAAAATAGCTTACCTTAATATAGTCCTTCTGCAGGACCTGTATGATGGCAGAACAGGTCTCTGGGATAATGATCCCCAGAGCCTGGGGGGAGATGCCTGTCGAGAACTTAAGGTCCTGCAGGCTTCTCCCTGTGGCCAAATACCGCAAGGTAGCGACCAGCCTCTGCTCCGGAGTGATGGCTTGCCTCATGCAGGTATCCTGCCTGCTGATATAGGGGGTCAGCAAAGCCACCAAACGATCAAAAACGGGGTCCGTCATCCGGAGAAAGTTCCTGAAATCCTCAGGATTATTCTCACGGATCTCACGGAGCAAAGGCATGTGACAGAACTGGTCACGCTGAAGCAACCAATTCTTGGTCCATGAACTCCTCCTCGCCCTGTTCATGGACTGGTCTTGGGCTGAAGAATAAACTACAGCACCAAGCACATACAATGCACGAGCTCTACGACGAGTACGTACAGGTAACATGGCTTCAAAACGGTCGGCTGGTCAGAACGCACTAAACAGAACGCACTGAAGAACAGCAAGGCCTGTGAAGAACGACCTGAAAATCAGGAACGAGCGGCCAATAAAACAAAGATTTCTCAATGCCAACTGACCAAACGCACTGAAAAGCAGATACAAACCTCACAAGCACAGACTGAACACCAGTTAAAACGAACTGAAAAATACGAGTCTCACAAGCGCGAATCGTCTCTCACCAAACTTCTACTAACACGAGATAAACACGAGATTAGCAGAAGGAGCCCAAAGGGTGTCGTACGGGCTATTGAACTTCCGTTTTATAGTCTCGTCGGACTTGGTGTACGTCACAGCGTACTAAACTGGCGTACTTTTGTGTGGTCGTGTGTGTGCAAGTCCGTTCGTAAGAAAGTCTGCCCCAAGTCCGCCGAAGGTACGCCGGAAGTATGTCGGACAGACTGTCCGACTTTTGTAGCTGCAAAGTCCGACCGTGTGTACGCGGCATTAGACTTTGTGGGAATAACTGAAACTTGGTTTGACAGCTCACACGATTGGCTGGCCAACACATAGGGGTATTCCTTGTATCGAAAGCACAGGGAAAGTAGACGAGGGGGAGGGGTGTGATTATGTGTCAAAAGTGATGTAATGGTGGTAGAGAGGAGCGACATTATGTATGGGACTGGGGGGAAGGTGGAATCAGTATGGGTAGAACTTCAAAGAGAGGAGGTGAGTGGAAAATTAATAGTGGGGGTATGCTATAGGCCACCCAACATGAAGGAGGAGCTGGATTTACTATCTCAGTTAGAAATGGCAGGGAAACAGGGTAATGTAATCATAATGGGGGACTTCAATAATCCCAATATCGACTGGGCAGAGGGAACAGCTCACTTACTAATAGCCCGTCACTTCATGAATGTTTTACAGGACAACTTCATGTCCCAAATAGTGGGTTCCCTAACTAGAAAGAATGCCCTGTTAGATCTATTAATTATGAATGATCCAAGTCTGATCTCAGATGTGGAGATGGGCATATGGGTAGTACAAAAACACCCAATTTCAAACGAGCCATTTTTCCTGAGCTACGGTCATTGCTACATGACATTAATTGGGACCAAATTCTGGAATCATTGAACACAGAAGAGAAATGGGAATGCTTTTGGGGGCGTATTAATAAAAGGTATCAAGCAGTGCATTCCATTGTGCAATATAGTAAAGCGAAAATTAGACCTGTAAAGGGAATGGGTTACCACCAGTATTCCTGCACTACAAGGAATGTAATAAGAAATGTCAAATCGCAATCAGGGCGGCTAAAAAATATTACGAGAGACACATAGCGGAATATAGTAAAAATAACCCAACTTTTTTTTAGATATATTAACAGTAAAAAGACAAAATTGGAGCACATTGCACACTTAAAAGATGAGGATGGGAAAATGGTTATAGATGACACAAAGAAGGCAACTGTACTAAATGCCTTCTTCTCCACAGTTTTTACACAGGAAAAAGAAGGGTTTACTTACAGCGCCTGTAATGTTAGTGACACAACACGTGACATACCCACGTGGCTAACAGAGGCCGGAGTCAACGAAAGACTCAATAAACTTAACACAAATAAATCACCAGGACCAGATGGCTTACAGTCCTCAGAGAACTCAGTCAAGTTATAGCCAGGCCATTGTTCCTAATTTTTTTGGACAGCATACTGACTGGACTGTGGTAAATAACATGTACTCAGGCTGGTCTGGAGTGGTGAGTGGGGGACACCAAGGTTCTGACTTGGGACCAATTCTATTCAACATATTCATAAATGATTTAGAGTATGGGATAACTAATTCAGTCTTATGCCGCGTACACATGATCAGATTTTCAGACGGGAAATGTTGGATGTGAGCTTGTTTGCGGTAAGTCCGACCGTGTGTATGCTCCATCGGACATTTGTTGTCAGACTTTCCACCAACAATGTTGACTAGCAGGCTCTCAAATTTTTCGCTAACAAAAGTTTGTTGTCAGACTTTCCGATCGTGTGTACACAAGTCTGTCGCACAAAAAAAAAAACATGCGTGCTCGGAATCAAGTACGAGCCGGAAGTGCTCGGTCTTGTAAAACTAGTGTTCGTAATAGAGATATCACATTTGAAATCTCTCAATGCAGCGCATTCTCTTCTTCTTTATAATGGTATAATAATGAAGTAGCTTTGCTGCTGATATTCACACAGTTCTGACAAACTTATTTTTTATTATTTCTAGTGATTTCTAGTGATCTCATGAATAACATTTTTTTTTTCTAGTGATCTCCATAATATTTTTTTTATTTTTTGTGGTTTTTTTTTCTAGTGATCTCCAGAATAATTTTTTTTTTCGTTTTGTGTGTCAAGTTACCACAACACCATTATCTTGTATTTTAAAACCTCAAAGATAAAACTATGTTGGTGTCCCTTGTTAATTTGATATTGTATTTTTGAAATGTACCTGCCTACTCACAAACAAACTGTCCTTTTTGAAGTAAAACACATAGCCAAGTAGTTGTCAAATCCAAAATTTATAATTTACTAGGGAGCACAAGATCCTAACAAAATAAAGAGCAAGGAAATGATGGAGAAACAGTTGGAATTGGTGAAGCCTTTGCACTCCAGGGCAGACATCAATTATTTGACTGTCAAAATTGGTAACCTGAGGAGTCCATTTAATAGGGAGCTCAATACGGTCCAGGTCTCCGAGAGATCGGGAGCAGCAGCAGATGACATATATGTCCCGAGGCTGTGGTTTTACCACAGCCTGCATTTTTTGCCAGACCACACCAAACCCAGGCCATCACTCTCAACACTTCCTTCCAGACTTCCTTCCATGCTGCTGTGGTGGGTGGGGTGGCTGTGGTGTTGGTGGAGGTAGTGGAGGAGCATGGTCCAACTCACAGAGGTGTGTTTAACGTGTGAGTTAGCCCCTCGTCCCCTTGTTTAGGGCCTGCAGTATTATATCCTCGCATATAGTGCGTTGGGCCTCCTCCATGTGTTGTAATTTACTGGCAGTGACGCATCCAAACGCCTCGTGGCCACCAGGGGTCGTGGTAATTGCCACAGTAGCATGTTTTAGGAAAGCAGCCACGGACTCCTCCAGGTTCCTTGACTTCCTGGTCCGTTTGGTTGGAGGGCAGAGGGGAGGAACCTGGGATTCAGCCAGGCTGCTTGCCACGGCTTCCTCCTGGCTGAGACTTTCCTGTGTATGAAAATGGTACATAGTTTTAGCTTTGCACTATTGAAAAAAATTCAAAGGCCATTTGAGGACCTAGGAGACAAGATAAGAAACACAAACAGTAATTCAAATGAAATATGAGTTTAGTTTTTCCAAAAAAATGTATTAGACAGCTTTCAGATTGGCTTGGAAATCAATTGCCCCCCTACCCACGAAGTACTCAATATAGATTTGCCGTACTTTGCAGGCACTTTGGGGGGGAGGCCAGGACTCTTAAGCGCCGTCATTGTTGTTTGTTCAGGTGAAAAGTCGGCCTCAGTCGCAACTAGATAGTTGGCTGCATTCTTCCAAAGGTAATTGTGCAGATTGCAGTAGCTCAAGATATTTTGATTCAGTTTGTATTCGGCTTTGTTGATGGTTGTAAGGAAAAGCTGGAACCGGCTGGCCATTATGCCAAAGGCATTCTCAACCACTCTTCTGGCACAGGCCAGCCGGTAATTAAAAACCCTCTGTTCTGGGGTCAGGGTCCTCATGGGGAACAGCCTCATCAGATGTTCCCCCCAGAGCAAAGGCCTCATCCGCTACAAACACAAACTTGAGGCCTGCAACATTATCCTCTGGAGGTGGCAACCCCATGGTGCCATTTTGGAGACGCAGGTAAAACCCTGTCTGGGCGATCACTTCTCCATCAGACATAAGGCCATTCTTCCCTACGTCCAGGTATAGGAATTCATAATTGGCCGTCACGACCGCCAACATCATGATACTACTGAACCCCTTATAGTTGAAGTAGTATGATCCCAAGTTGGGTGGTGGGATGATCCGGATGTGCTTTCCATCGATCGCACCACCACAATTGGGAAAGTCCCACTGGTGGTGGAATTGTGAAGCCACAGTCTGCCATTCCTGTGGGTTGGAAGGAAACTGTGGAGTCAAACAAGAAAAAAAATAGTACTTTTGCACATAAAATTGCAAGCAGATTAGATACAAACATTCTTGGTCAACATAAGTATAACAACATTTATTGAAATGAGCCTTTAAAGACAAAAATATAAGGTCAACTTATCAGATTCCTCACCCCCTCTGGTGGCCCATTGGAAAAATGTTATGGTGGGGGGGGGGGGTAGATGATTTGGACAGGTAACCCTCTCCACTTCATTGACAGCAGAATGCATAAATAATGTGTGTTACTTTGGCCAGCCTCTCCTTAATTACACTATTGGCAGCCCACTGGACAGGTAAGAAGTTTCATAATCCAAAAATATGAATACACACTGTCCAAATTGAAGCACATTTTTACATTCTGCAATTACCTATAAAGATAATAGGAGAACAAAACTTTAAACAATACTATTTGAAAGTATTCAGGCAGGCACTTGCACTACATGCTTTGGTGAAATCATTCATAAATATGAACACAAAATAGCTAGGTATAGTGTGTATGGGTTTGGCAAAGTCAGTAGACAGAGTATTGGTATCGGTTGACTTAGCGGTTGAGGGGAGGGAGGGTTCAAACTAAGTTTGGGCCCCCCCCAAAAAAGCCTCTTGCACTCTGCCTGCATTTAGGGACAACAATAACATTTGGATACAATTTAGGGGGTGTTTAGGGTAAGCACCACAATGGAGCTGATAAAATACATTGTTAAGTGACTAGGCAAGGTGACTATGGACCCAGGATAGCATGCTGGGGAGGTTAGTGAAGGCAAATATGCATGAAGGACAAAAAGGAGCATTAAAAGCTTACAGCATGCATGAGGACAAAGAGGACATTCACAGCATATTACAATCATGGTAATTCTGAAATGATGAAATGAATACAATACATTAGCAAACATTAAATACAGAATGTGATGTTAAAGGATAAAACTTACCCTAATATAGCCCTTCTGCAGGACTTGAATTATGAGAGAACAGGTCTCTGGAATAATGATTCCCAGAGCCTGGGGGGAGATCCAAGTCGTGAACTTGATGTCCTGGAGACTTTGCCCCGTCACCAAGTACCGCAAGGTGGCGACGAGCCTTTGCTCAGGAGAGATGGCTTGCTGCATGCAGGTGTCTTGCTTCGTAATATAAGGGCACAGCAAAGTCAACAGACGGTGAAAGACGGTGTCCGTCATCCATAGATAATTCCCGGAATCATCAGGATTATTCTCCTGGAGTTCCCGTAACAAAGGCATATGACAGAATTGGTCACAATTAAGCAACCAATTCTTGGTCCAAGAACTCCCCCCCCCTGTTCATGGACTGGACTTGGGTCAAAGAAATAACTTCAACACCAAGCCCAACAACAGCACGAAATCTCCGACAAGTACGTAACCGCAACATGGCTAATAAACAAACGGCTGCTCAGAATGAACTGACAGAACGCACTGAAAATCAAAAGGACCTGACAAGAACGAGCTGAAAATAAGGAACGACCGGACAAATAGAACGCACTGAAATACAGAAACAAACTGACAAGCATGCACTGAAGAACAGATACGAACCGACAAGCATAACCTGAAAAGCAGAAACGAACTGAAAAGCATGAGGCTGAAAAGCTAGAATTGTCAATCACCAAACTTCTACTAACACGAGATAAACACGAGATTAGCAGAAGGTGCCCAAAGGGTGGCGCACTGGCTATTGAACTTCCTTTTTATCAGCTCCTTGTACATCTTGTACTTCACTACGTTTGTAATTGTTGGCCAACATTTGTGTGGCTGTGTGTATGCAAGACAAGTTGGAACCAACATCCTTCGAACAAAAATCCACGGTTTTGTTGTCGGAAAGTCTGATCGTGTGTACGGGGCATTAGTCTTTACGGATGATAAAAAGATAAACAGAGTAATAAACTCGCATCAGGACATAGAAATGTTATAATAAATAAATAATTATAATAATAAATAAATAAATAAAGACCTGAACATAATAAAAGAGCAGGCAGACAAATGACAAATTAGGTTTAATGTGGAGAAATGTGAAGTAATGCACTTGGGGTCAAAAAACATTAATGAAAAAAATTCACTAGGTGGAGAACTGCTGGGAGAATCAAGGATGGAGAAGGATCTTGGGGTACTAATAGATGATAGATTGAGCAACAGCATGCAGTTGCAAGCTGCAGCTACCAAAGCAGGCAGAATATTAGCATGCATAAAAAAGGGGATATACTCCAGGGACAAAATTATAATTCTGCCACTCTATAAAGCTTTGGTCAGACCTCATCTGGAGTTTTCTGTTCAGTTCTGGTCACCAGTCCTCCGTAGGGATGTGCTGGAGCTAGAGAGAGTCCAAAGAAGGGCAACAAAACTTATAAGGGGACTGGAGGACCTTGATTATGAGGAACAGCTGCAAACACTAAATTTATTCTCTCTGGAGAAAAGACGTTTGAGAGGGGACATGATAGTGATCTACAAATATCTCAATGGGAATCCCAGCATATGAAATAAACTATTCAGTCCTAGGGAGTGTAAAAGGACACAGGGTCACACAATGAATGAGACTGAAGAAGAAGCGGTTTAACCTTAAACTGCGTAGGGGGTTCTTCACTGTTAGGGCAATAAGGATGTGGAAATCTCCCCCACAATTGATGGTGGATGCAGGGAGTATTGATATCTTTAAAAGACTCTTAGATACACATCCTAAATGACACAACATACAGGGATATGGGAAATCAGCATAGACACTGATACATGCACCTACACAGGTTGAACTGGATAGACTATTGTCTTTTTTCAGCCTTACCGACTATGTAACTATGTAACCTTCATCCCAAAAAGGATAAGTTGAAAAGTGCTTGAAAATGGTTAGCTGGAGTTAGACTTTAATTTGTTAGTGACTTATGTAAAGTCCATCTAAATATATTAGTCCATCTAACACTTTTTCCAGACAGTAATGCTGTCCAAGAGTGCCTTCATTGCTTCCCCATAGATAGAGGAGTCACCCTAAGACAGGAAGTGTGCTACTGGCCAGATCACTGGAAGAAAATAAAACAAAAAAAAGACTAAAAACAAATGATACATGCAGCCACCACACTGGTATGCTGCAATGTATACCATTTTTAAAAAGAGAAAAGTTATGGGACTTTAAATGAGGCAATGATCTTGTAGAATCATATGTCTCAATCCCTGTCTATATGAACATGGAGAGGAGGGTGGGACTTTGAATGAAGCATGTGGTAACAATATTTGATCATTGGTTTGTATTGTATATTGGTATCAAAAGCAATTGGTAATACATATCAAAGGTAAATATCTGAGTCAATTCATATATATACATACATATATTAATAGTAGCCCATCACAGTTGTAAGGAGTTGCAACCCATTACATTCTCATACCATATTGAATAATATATGTTATTGTGTTATATGGTTATATTATATGGTTTAACTATATAAAAAAAATGTAAAAGAAAAATAGGCTGGGGGACCCCCTTTATATTCTACTTACAAGCAGCTGTATAATAGGGGTATGGCGGTATGGGTATACCATTTTCATTTTTAGATTAAATACACGTTGAAGGTTTTTTGGTTTTTTTTTGTTAACAGCATTTTATGTTTACACAATAAAGTAAAATGTACAATGTAATGCAGTGAAAAAATAATCAAATAAATAAAAGGTACTGTACGTAACTGACCAAAAAAAGCTAAACAAGTATTTTCATACTATTTAGCACCTAGATTTCCAGACAGTTGTCCTAGGCGTGCTTAAGAGGTACATTTGTGTAGATGACACGTTTCTAATCACAAATTCAGACAAAAGAGAAATTTGTGAGTAAGATGTCATTTTCTCAGATATATCAGAAAAAAATAATGAAATGTCAAAATATAAAATGTAACTCTTTACTTGCTTATTGAAACCATATTTATATGGCAAGCTAAGTGATATGACTATCAAAGCACAAATACTGAGATCTCTACAGACCTTAGTAGACAAGAAATAATATTATCCAATCATTTTTTAAATGTGAAAGATAGCATAGCAGATTCCATACTTTCAAAGTTGAAAAATGGCTGCCTTTAGTATGTGCTAAAAGTCTAGGCAGGCTTATTCAATAAACAACGTGCAGTAACTCATTGCAATCAAATTCATCTAATTCGGACAGGTAGAAGATGGAATCAGATACTGTAAGGTGCTTTGGATGTTGTTTTGTAATTAACGCTTTGCTTCTTGCAATGTTTTACTTAAAAAAAAATATGTAAAATGTTACAATGTTCTTTTAGGACATTATTCGTTTGTCCTCCATCTTTTTTGTAATGTGCAATTGATGTATGCCCTGATTTCATAAACCATATCTACTACGGTCAGATTGGAAAATATATTAATTTCCACATTGTATTTCAATTATTGCTAGCCTAGCCTGAATGATTTTGAAGCTTGTAAACTTACTTTATGAAGATCCCATCACATTTACTTCTTAAATTCTGTGATATGTATTCACTATGCCCTGTGTGTTGCCAACCATCAGTAAATTTACAGACAGTTTGTAGAAAAAAACAGGCACTTTTCTCCTGTCCATAAATGTCCATAGACAGGAGAAAAGTGCCCGTAAAAAATTCACTTGTGGCCAATTCTTAACTGCTGGCAGTGGGGCGGGTCTGGGTGTAGGCCTGGGCAGTGACATCATGGCACACATCGGAAGTGGCTTTAATTCACATGCCCTGCTGCGCGATCCAAGGCCAAACCCAGCAGTTCACCATTCGGCTAGCTCATGCATAGTTCATTGCCAGCCACAAGTGGATTTTTTTAAAGCCTTTTAGCCTGTGCTGAGCCAAGGTAAAAAAAAAAAAAGGTGTGTGTGTAAGGGGGAATGATGTAGGCTCTGAAATGGTGTAAAGGGGCACTGATGTAAGAGGCACTCTGGAGGCACAGCTGTAAGGTAGCACTCTTAGGAAACTGCAAGGTGACACTCTGTGGGCTTTGATGTAGGATGGCACTCTGAGGGCTTTGATGTAGGTTGACAACCTGGGGGCTCTGATGTAAGGTGACACTCTGGGGGCATGGATGTAAGGTGTCACTCAAGAGGCCCTGATATATGGTGCCACTCTGGAGGCTCTGAGGCAATGGGGCACTCTGGGGACACTGCTGTAAGGTGACACTCTGGGGGCTCTGAAGTAAGGTGACACTCTGGGGGCACTAATATAAGGTGGCACACTGGGGAAAATGCTGTAAGGTGATACCCTGGGGGCACAGTTGTAAGACGACACTCTGGGGGCTCTGGTGCAAGGTGGCACTCTAGGGGCATTGATGTAAGGGTGCACTCTTGGGACACTAATGTAAGGCGACACTCTGGGGGCTCTTAAGTAAGGTGACACTCTGGGGGCTCTGAAGTAAGGGGCACTCTGAGGGCTCTGAAGTAAGGGGCACTCTGAGGGCTCTGCTGTAAGGTGACACTCTGGAGGCTCTGAAGTAAAGGGCACTCTGAGGGCTCTGCTGTAAGATGTCACTCTGGGGGCACTGCTGTAATGGGGCATTCTGGGGGCACTGCTGTAGGCTGACACTCTGGGGGCACTAATGTAATGGGGCATTCCGAGGAACTGATGTAAAGAGGCACTGATGAAAGGACCACTTTGAAGCACTGATGCAAGGGAGCACTCTGGGGGCACTGATGTAGGGTGGCACTTTGGGGGAACTGATGTAATAGGGCATTCTAGTAGAACTGATGTAAGGGGGCACTCTGGGGGCACAGGTGAAAGGGGCACTTTGAAGCACTTATGTAAGGGAGCATTCTGGGGGCAGTGATGTAATAGGGCATTCTGTGGGCACTGCTGTAAGGTGACACTTTGAGGCCACTGATGTACAGGGCACTCTGAGGGTATTGATGAAGGATGGCACTCTAGTGGCACTGATGAAAGATGACACTCTGGGGGCCCTATGTAGGGGAGCACACTGGAGGTTCTGATGTAGGGTGACACTCTTGGGGCACTCATGAAGGATGGCACTCTGGTGGCACTGATATAAAGAGGCACTCTAGTGGCTTTAATGCAAAGAAGCACCCTGAGGCTCTGAAGTAGATGGCATTGATGTAAGGTGACACTCTGGGGGCTATGATGTAAGGTGGCAATCTGGGGACTCTGATGTAAAGTGCCACTTTGGGGGCAATGATGTAAGATGGCAGTCTGGGGACTCTGATGTAAAGTGGCACTTTGGGGACAATGATGTAAGGAGGAGGCGCTCTATGGGCAACAACAATGTAAGATGGCACTCTGGGGGCTCAGATGTAACTGGCACTGTGGGGGCTCGGATAACACTACTTGTGGCAGACAAAGCTCCTCCTCCTCTCCCTCCCTCACTCCTCTATGTAGCAGGCACAGTCCATTCCTTCCTTTCTCTATGTAGCAGGCTGTCACATACCTGGTGGTAGAGCCTGATATGCAGAGGACGGCCTCTCTTACACCTCTGACTCGAGGTCCCTGGTAGAGCAGACAGGAGGCGCGAGAGTGCAGAGTCGCACGAGTGCCTGGAAGGATCGCTGACAGCAGAGCTGGACTGGAACTCCTAGTGGGACTGTGGAGGAACACCGACACATTGGAAGACCAGGAACAGCGGTAAGCAGGAAGCTGGAACAGGCTGGTACTGGAACACCACAGGCTGAGGAGCAGATGCAACTTGCATGGATGCTCCCAAAGGGCTGGAGAGAAGGCAGGTACAGGCAGGATGAGTCATACACAGACGGACAAGGCAGGAACTGATGCAGAGGCTGGAGCAGAGTAAGGGTACAGGCCGGATCGGTAACGGGCTTGCAGCGAAGTAGCAGAAGGAGCAGGCAGGTGCAGAGTAAAAGACAAGCCAGGGTTGGATGCAGTGGCGGCCCGTCCATAGGGGGTGCATGGTTGCCGCCCCCCTCCAGGCAGTCAAAAAAAAATGTCAAAAAAGAAAAAAAAACATTTTTTTTATTATTGGCACTTTAAAAAAAAAATACAAAAAAAGGGCCTTAAGTGCACTGTGTTTTGACGCCGGACACAGTGCACTTATGGGAAGCACCACGTCTATGCAATCACAAGAAATATATAGTTATTCCCGCGCTATCAGGTGTAAATGAATTGGACTTAACTGGGAAAAGCTGCCTGCACCAAAACAGGCACAACCAAACCCTGTGGGTAAATAATATTATAACTAGGTGGTGCCGCGCTAATCCTGAAAAAAATCGCTAGAGTCACTTAAAGTGATGTGACATACATAAAAAGTGTAAAATTGAAAATATAATGACAGTGTAGGAGTGATGGCAACAGCCGTGTAACACTCTCCACTCATATGGCAACAGCTCTGAGTGGTGAAATGATAATCTAATGTGATGGCAATAATCAATAAATATATCTCATCATGCCCATAAACCAATATCAATATTGAAAAAGTGTCACTAAACAATAAATAATAAGACAATGCATATCTCTCATCGTATCTGTAAGCAAATTAATAATAAAATAAAAAATGTCAGTTAATAATAAAGTGCATAATGCAATCTAAAGTGACTCAGAATATATAGCAAACATATACCACGTAAAGTGACATTGTGCAACAGTGCAAAAAAACAAACAATATGGAGTATCCAGAAATCCTCATGTGCTTTAACATACAGTCTTTTGATATAATGTGATTATAACATCCTAATATGCAAAGTGTAACAATACAAAGTGTTCCAACAGAAAGAGTCCTTCTTTTTTAAAATGAGGCACTAGCGTTCTAGCATGCAACAGTCGCAGTGCAGTGCTTAGAATAGATCACACGGTGCACATCTTCGTGTTTACACACTCATGTAAGCAGTGGCCCCTTACCTTAGGGCAACGGGGCAAGCGCATATGACCAAAGATCTTTTAAGGGGGTCCTCCTATAGGTGTAGAATACTATCCTCACAATCCTGATCAAAGGGGATGATTCCCTCGGTGGTATAGGGGGATATAAAAGACACGGGGAGCCCCGTAATAACGTTTTAACCAGCGACTTTATTGAATAAAACAAGGGTACTCACTCACTGTTGTTTTTTGATATATATTTTTTTATAATCACCAATTGCCATATATTATAAATTTATATATACCTCTTTCCAATTAAGGTTACACTTAATATATTTATCAAGACTTAATGTGTTGATCAATCACTAATATATCAATCACTAATTCATTTTATTTATTAGACACGTATTAATGCCCCCTATCTATCTACTTACCATCATTCATGTTCAGTTGGGGAGCAGCTTATCTGTGTTTTTTTTTTTTTTTGGGTTATGGTCCACTAATTTAAGTAATACATTTTGAACTCTAATTATTGTTAAAATTCACCAACATTGGCGAGGAGTAAATTGCTTCCATTCTCCCATTGCACCCAGGAGAAAGGAAACAGGAAGTACTATGGGAGGAATGGACAGACCTCTCCATCACCGCTGGGAAAGAGGACACCACAGGACAGGAGAGGACACCACACAGCAAAGTAAGTAGTACCCCTGTGCTCCTGGGAGGGTTCGATGTGACACAGGCAAGGCTGCACTTGGGGGGACACAGGAGGCTGCATTTGGGGGACACGTGCTGCATTTAAGGGACACATGAGGCTGCATTTGGGGGACACAGAAGGCTGCATTTGGGGGACACAGGAGGCTCATTTGGGGGACACAGGAGGCTGCATTTAAGGGACACATGCTGCATTTAAGGGACACATGAGGCTGCATTTGAGGGACACAGGAGGCTGCATTTGAGGGACACAGGAGGCTGCATTTGAGGGACACAGGAGGCTGCATTTGGGGGACACAGGAAGCTGCATTTGGGGGACACAGGAGGCTGCATTTAAGGGACACATGAGGGTGCATTTGGGGGACACAGGAGGCTAAATTTGGGGGACACAGTGCACAGTAATGAAAGTGCACAGTAATGAAAAGTAAAGTGCACAGTAATGAAAATCACAAAGGTGAATAAAAAAAGAGTGATAATGAGCCACTCAATCTGGGTGCATGTACAAAAGTGCTAAAACACAAAGCAGATCAGGAACATTGAACCATAATAACAATGTACATAAATAGTGTGTACACTCAAACACATACAAAAAGGAAAGTCCACTATCAAACAACAAAGCAAAAAATATTGTGTATTTCCAAACAAATATAAACACCAAAGTCCCAAAAGTGACAAAGGGGGAAGGTCCACTTCCAAAGGTGATGAATGGCTGGTATTCAAATCAAATAATGGGAATACATGTGGAGACTTCAAAACGATTTTCAAATATAAAATACTCTCACCAGATATTGTGGACGCACCTACCATACGGCAGTGAGTCAAACGGGCTGTAAACGCTTAGTTCCTAGTGCTCTAGTGAATGGAGAAGCCAGACGAAACCAGATGTAGACTCCTGGACTCCGAACCATACGGCAGGACAGCAGTAATGAGCCAACCGAGGGGTCAAGCCAGAGGACAGCTGTGGCGGTGGACGTTCTCATCAAGGGCCACAATGCAGGAAAAATATAAAAATGGCTCCAAATGGTGCAGGTCAATTAATAAGATTTATTTAAGATCATACATCAAATGAACAGATGTAGAAAGGATAAAACGTGATCATAAAATAGTATAAAAGCAATGTGGAAGGCATAAGATAAGCAGGCCTGACGCGCTTTGTTGCCATAGGTCATCAACTGGGGCATATTAGAGATTCTGCTGGTGTCGATGTTGGCGTTCTTCTGTGGAAAGTGAGGGGTGAAGTAGGCCAAGCTGCATTGGTTCTGGTGCGTCAGGGGTTGACGCGGCAGGAGCTGGTGGAGCAGAATTGAAGGAACTGGGTACTCGTGGTAGCATCCATACTGAGCGTGACTGCGCGGTGGTTCGTTCCCTCAAACTACGATCAATCTGGATTGATAAGTTAATAAGGGCCTCCAGTGTAGAGGGGACCCCTATCCGAGCTAGTTAGTCTTTCAGGGGTTCAGAAAGGACCATACAGAACTGGTAGCGCAGAGCAGCGTTGTTTCAGTTTGTGTCAGAACACCAGCGTCTGAATTCTGAAGCGTAATCTTCAACTGCTCTGCGACCCTGTTGAAGCGTATAAAGAGCTGCTTCTGGGTTGACAGTTTCCTGGGGGTCCACATACAACTGAGCTATGGCTTCAAAGAAAGAGGCTAAGTCCGTTAAAGATGCAGCCTTTTGCTCTAAGAGACGGTAAGCCCAGGATTGTGGTTCTCCCTGAAGTAGGGAAGTGACAAAGCCGACCTTAGTTGCTTAGAGGGAGAAAGTGCGTGGCTGAAGTGCAAATTAAAGTTCACACACATTGCGAAAGGACCTGAATTGATTGCGTTCTCCAGATCCCTGGGTGGCAGCTGTGGAAGACAAGGTCTGTATACGTCTTTCCAGCTGGGTATAGCATTCTTGTAAGTCTTTAACAGCCTGCGTCAGGCCTGCTAGATCCTAGCAAAGTTCCTCCATAGGAGAGGGTCCTGGCACAGGCTCAGACTTGGCTGTCTGCTACTGTCACGTATCCGGTGGTAGAGCCTGATATGCAGAGGACGGCCTCTCTTACACCTCTGACTCGAGGCCCCTAGTAGAGCAGACAGGAGGCACGGGAGTGCAGAGTTGCACGAGTGCCTGGCCGGATCGCTGACAGCAGAGCTGGACTGGAACTCCTATTGGGACTGTGGAGGAACACAGACACAGTGGAAGACCAAGAACAGATATAAGTAGGAAGTAGGAACAGGCTGGTACTGGAACACCACAGGCTGAGGAGCAGATGCAGCTGTAGGTGGGATGGATGCTCACAAAGGGCTGAAGAGAAGGCAGGTACAGGCAGGTACAGGCAGGCCAGGTCATACACAGGCGCACAAGTCAGGTACTGATGCAGATGCTGGAGCAAAGTCAGGGTACAGGCCGGATCGGTAGAGGGCTGGCAGTGAAGTAGCAGAAGGAGCAGGGAGTGCAGAGTCAAAGACAAGCCAGGGTCAGATGCAGGAACATCAGGAACAAGCCGGGTCAAACAACAAGAACAGATTTCAGATACTGGTTAGCAGGGATACACGGGGAATGTTGTAGAGCAGATATCAGATACTGGTTAGCAGGGATACACGGGGAATGTTGTAGAGCAGACAGCATTGAGTCCGGGTGCTGAACCAGTTTAAATAGCTTATTTTGGCACATGAACTGTTACAAGGTGCACGTGCGCGCACAGCGGCGCACGCAGTTGCACCTGCGGTATTCTCCTAACAGGAATTGAAGGTTCAGGATGTCTTCTGCGGCTACCATCTTGGTTGCTGGCATGCCCTTTCTGACACAGGCACAGCTCCTCTTCCACTCCCTCCTCCCTCCTCCGCTTAGCAGGTACAGCTCCTCCCCCTCTCGCTCCCTCTTCTGTGTAGTAGGCACAGCTTCTTCTCCCCTCCCTCTTCTGTGTAGCAGGCACAGCTTCTCCCCTCCTTCCCTCCTTTGTGTAGCAGGCACAGCTCCTTCCCTCCTACCTCCTCCATGTAGCAGGTACAGCTCCTTCCCCTCTAGGTCCCTTTATGTAGCAGGCACCCCCTCCTTATTTTCTTCCTCCTCCATGTAGCAAAACACATAAGCGAATGGGGCCCTGAAATTGTCACTGGGCATACTGGCTCTAGTTTAGTAGCACTCCACAAAACAGGAACCACGCTCAGGAACAGGGAAAAGACTCAGAGTTGAGAATCCACATACAGTACATATAAAAATCTCTGTGTAGCAGGCACAGCTCTTCTCCCTGCCTCATCCTCTTGTAGCAGGCACAGCTCATCCACCTAGTCTTTTCCCTTCCTATACCTAATCCTTCACTGACATCTGGTACTTGCAGAGCACAGTGTGTGTCACTCAGAGAAATTACATCACACACTGCGCTTTGTTTACATGTCCGGCATAGAAATCCTGCAAATACAAGGTGTGTCTAAAAATTTTGGTGAATGGTATCAGAAACCAAACAAAACAGAAGATACAAATTACCTTTATTGGCCTTTAAAATCATTGTGATTCTTCACAACACACTTTTGGCAACATTTATAAAGCTTCTGGAAACTGTCAGCAAAGGCCTCTTAAGGAATCGATCGCAGAACCGCTGTTCCATTCTTGGATTGCCACCATGTCCACAAAGTGCGCGCTTTTCATGATGCTCTTCAGGCAGGGAAACAAAAAGAAGTCTGCAGGTGCCAGATCAGAGGAGTACAGTGGATGATTGAGAAAAGGTAAGCTGCGCTGAGCCAAGAGTTGGTGCACACAGATTGCACAGTGCACAGGCACGTTATCATGGAGCAACATCCGCTGTCCAGTCCTGTGCAACTCTGGCCAAAGACGGCAGATACGTCATAGCAACTGTTTCAAAACTTCCTAGTAGCATGCGGCGTTCATGGGTTGACCTGCATGAGAAAACATGTGCAGTTCATTTCGTTCTGGATCGAAATTCAGACAAATTATTTGTTATTCGGAAATTCAGATGTATTTGAATTTCCAAATTTCAATAGCAACGAATTTAAACGAATCCAAAATAAGGAAACAAAATTTTGGACAAAAGTTGAATCAAATTTTAACTGTTTTCTAATTCAATTTGAATTATTTTCGTTTTCAAACTCAATTCAAAACATTTTCGAAATTGAATAGTTTTCGAATGCAATTTAAATTTGAATTTCCGAATACAATAAAATAGAATGAAAAATAAATGAATAGAATACAAAAGAATAGAATAGAACAGAAAATAAAGAAATGGCACAGAAAATAAAGGGATAAAATAGAAAATAAAGGAATGGAACAGAATAGAGTAAAGCAGAACAAAATGGAATAGAAAATAAAAGAACAGAATAAAATATAATAGAATAGAAAATAATGGAATAGAATAGAATAGAAAAGAATATAACCCTCTTCTGAAATTCGAATTACAAATAGAATAAATTTGAATTGGAATAGAATAGAAAAGAATAGACTAGAATACAAAAGAAAATAAAAGTATAGATTGAAATTGAAAATAATAGAATAGAATAGAAAAAAAACTATAAATACTACTTCTACTAATATTGTACAAAAACATCTGTACGACTAGTGTCCTATCAACATCTGTCTCAGTGTGTACCAGCGCACACCAAAACATCTCTCACAGTGTACCATTGCACAAAACCTCTGTAATACTCGTGTTCCAACAACCAATGTGAAAGTTGAAAAATGGCCTGGGCAGGAAAGAACTGTCCAATATTCAGGTGCTTAATTCAAGTGGTTGTAAACCCACATGAAAAAAAAAAAAAAAGACCTGCAAGACAAAGGTGTAATGAGCTAGTATGCATAGCATACTAGCTCATTATGTAATACTCACCTGAGATCGAAGCCCCCACTGCAGTGCCCGTACACAGGACCGGCCGGCGCCATTTCTTCCGGGTATCGAGGCTCCGTCATTGTGATTGGCTGGAGCCGCAGTGACGTCACTCCCGTGCATGTGCACAGGAGCCACCGGTAATGGCACACTCACTGAAGCCAACGGCACATACGTGCCATTGCTTCAGTGTGCATGTGCCGATGATGTCGGCACATGCAGATACAGGGGATATGCATGCAGGTTTGGGATGTATACGGGGTAGCTACAGGTAAGCCTTATTATAGGCTTACCTGTAGCAAAAAGTTGATTGTAAGGGTTTTCAACTACGGTATATATATATATATATATATATATATATATATATATATATATATATATATATATATATATATATATATATAGAAACAACATGGGGGCTGAGTTTGCTCTTTAAAGTTCATAGCCCCTTCCAGAACAAAGAATTATTTTTCTAAGGATGTACAATATAATTCAAAATAAACATCTAAAAATGTTGGCTTAGTGGCATTCGTAACACTGTGAGTATTGCAACTTCTACAAACCTGTTTATTGTCCTGTGAGGTATGTAAAAAAAATATGCATTTGATGTATATTGAGTCCCTTACACTGACTGTGCCCTTACATACACTATATTATCAAAAGTATTGGGACGCCTGCCTTTACATGCACATGAATTTTAATGGCATCCCAGTCTTAGTCCAAAAGGTTCAATATTGTGTTGGCTCACCCTTTGCAGCTATAACAGTTTCAACTCTTGTGGGAAGGCTGTCCACAAGGTTTAGGAGTGTACCCATGGGAGTGTTTGACCATTCTTCCATAAGCGCATTTGTGAGATCAGGCACTGAACTGGACGAGAAGGCCTGGCTCACAGTCTCCGCTCTACTTCATCCCAAAGGTGTTCTATCGGGTTGAGCTCAGGACTCTGTGCAGGCCAGTCAAGTTCCTCCACCCCACATTTGGGAGCAGTGGGATCCATCTGCCTTGAAACTCTAGCTGTGTAGTCAGTGCACTCTCACTGAGGTTAGACCCCCAGATGCCGCAAGACCTCAGCTTTTAGTTTGTCATAATCTCAGGCATCCTTAGCGGTCAAGTCAAAGTATGCTTTTTGAGAGTCCCCTGCAGTGGAGCAGTTCAGCAGTCCTTAGGCCAAGCCTACCCCTCTGCAGTTCTTTCAAAAGTACATAAGAAGGCCTCCACATCATTCTGGGATGTCATCTTTTGTAGAAGGTGGCTCTTTGTGCCTGAAAGGGTGTCACCGGGGAACACAGTGGAAATACTTTTAGTCTAGGCTGACAGCCGCTGCAGCACTTCTGCTAAGGCCTGTCGGTCTCTCTCAGCCAGCTGCCCGAGCCAAGACAGTCACTTGAGCTTCCGTTCCCACAAGCTGGGCGGACAACAATTTATTTGTTTCTTGTTGGGCAACAGCAACTTGCTGGCAGGTTTCTTGTGCTTGCCACTGCTGATCAGCTAACATTCTATTAGTTTCTTGCTGTCCATTACTTTGGACCAAAGCCCTTATCAAGTCCTCCATGTTGAGCTTGCGTTCCCACCAGCTGGGCGGACAACAATTTATTTGTTTCTTGTTGGGCAACAACAACTTGCTGGCAGGTTTCTTGTGCTTGCCACTGCTGATCAGCTAACATTCTATTAGTTTCTTGCTGTCCATTACTTTGGAACAAAGTCCTTATCAAGTCCTCCATGTTGCAGATTCACAATAACACAGTACCTTTATGTGGTATAAATACATAGTCTGCTGTCCTTTTAAATTCACCATTGGCGGGGTCCTCTCAGGAGAGAGAAGAGAATGACATTATAACAGGGAGATGGCAGGATAAAAATTATCCTGGGATGCCATCACAACATTTGATTAGAGGTGCCCTAGCAAGGAACTGGTGACAGTGATGGACCAGGAGGGGTGTGAGTACTGCTGGCTTTACAAGGCAAGGGGAAAAAACACTATCAGGGTGGGTAAGAGAGGGATTGGAGGGGGGGGGGGGGTATAATGAAAAATTAGTTTTTGCCCAGAGTGGGGCTTTAAAGTGGCCATGTTAACTGCCAACAGACAAATTACCTGTAGGGTTTACTTTTCTATAGTAACTTATTATTGTAAAATTGTACAGCAAGAAATATGTGGACTGCCATTCTTGAACTCCTTTTATAAAAGCTGCCTTGCTGTCTACCCATTGAGTCCCTTGCAAATCACAGACTCTTCCTCTTCAGTGGGTTTGCACTCTTTCAGCAGGTGCACTCTTTTGGCATGTGTATCCTCATCTACCAAAATATGCTATTTTTACTGTAAATACAATATATGTATATAATAAATGCACATTTTTTTTTTCAGGTAAAAAAATGTGCAATTACTGTTTTTTTTAGGAGCCTGGAAAGCATTGCACCAGCAGTCAGCAGATTGCTGGTAACATGCAGGACTCCTGCAGACTGTCAGTGTAAGCTGTCTGCCCATACATTGTATGGGCAGGCAGTTTCACACTGACAGGAACAATCAATGAACTACTAGAGCGATCAACAGCAACGTGATAGTTCATTGAGAACTACAAAGGATGTTGGTACTTGTAGCTCATTCATAGAACTCCACCCACATGGCTGTACTCTTTTCAAAAAGTGACAGCTGGTATGGGGAACTTCTCCCCGTAGTGCTGTCACACAGAGGGCTCGGATCGCCAAGCCACTGAAGGAGTGGGAACATGTTACACGTTCCACCCTAAAAATGAGTGGAACATGTTACATTTTCCCAAAGGTGAACTTATGCTTTAATACTTTATAATGTAGCAGGAGTATAGGCTACCAAGGGATGCATTAGAGGAAGAGGTGCACAAAATCATTAATAGTCCCTATTGTGTTAGTGCGATTTGAAGAGATCAGGATCAGTTCACCTAAATCTCATATATTGGTTTTGGCAAATGGTGGAAATGTTATAATCTAATGTTTTTATATTTTTCAGGGATTCTGATGCTGAGACTAAATTTTAAGATCTGCCATGGCCAGTACAAAGGTGTTCCTGTTGAATTTATAATTTATTTTATATTGTAGAGAAAGTAAATGGAGACTTGTGATTACCCAACTGTGGGTGCAAACACCCAGCATCCCAGGATGGATAAGAATAGAGCCAGGAACTATGGCATAAAGTATCTAACAAAAGTGAGTACACCCCTCACATTTTTGTAAATATTTTATTATATCTTTTCATGTGACAACACTGAAGAAATTACACTTTGCTACAATGTAAAGTAGTGAGTGTACAGCTTGTATAACAGTGTAAATTTTCTGTCCACTCAAAATAACTCAGCACACAGCCATTAATGTCTAAACTGCTGACAACAAAAGTGAATACACCCCCTAAGTGAAAATGTCCAAATTGGGCCCAAAGTGTCAATATTTTGTGTGGCCACCATTATTTTCCAGCACTGCTTTAACCCTCTTAGGCATGGAGTTCACCAGAGCTTCACAGGTTGCCACTGGAGTCCTCTTCCACTCCTCCATGATGACATCAAGGAGCTGGTGGATATTAGAGACCTTGCGCTCCGTCACCTTCCGTTTGAGGATGCCCCACAGATGCTCAATAGGGTTTAGGTCTGGAGACATGCTTGTCCAGTCTATCACCTTTACCCTCAGTTTCTTTAGCAAGGCAGTGGTTGTCTTAGAGGTGTGTTTGGGGTCATTATCATGTTGTAATACTACCTTGCGGCTCAGTCTCCAAAGGGTGGGGATCATGCTATGCTTCAGTTAGTCACAGTACATGTTGGGATTCATGGTTCCCTCAGTGAACTGTAGCTCCCCAGTGCTGACAGCACTCATGCAGCCCCAGACCATGACACTCCCACCACCATGCTTAACTGTAGGCAAGACACACTTGTCTTTGTACTCCTCACCTGGTTGCTACCATTCACGCTTGACACCATCTGAACCAAATAAGTTTATCTTGGTCTCATCAGACCACAGGACATGGTTCCAGTAATCCATGTTCTTAGTCTGCTTATCTTAAGCAAACTGTTTGCAGACTTTCTTGTGCATCATCTTTAGAAGAGGCTTCCTTCTGGGACGACAGCCATGGAGACCAATTTGATGCAGTGTGCTGCGTATGGTCTGAGCACTGACAGGCTGACCCCCCACCCCTTCAACCTCTGTAGCAATGCTGGCAGCACTCATATGTCTATTTCCCAAAGACAACCTGTGGATATGATGTTGAGCATGTGCACTCCACTTCTTTGGTCGACCATGGCGAGGCCTGTTCTGAGTGAAACCTGTCCTGTTAAACCACTGTATGGTCTTGGCCACCTTGCTGCAGCTCAGTTTCACGGTCTTGGCAATCTGCTTATAGTCTATGCCATCTTTATGTAGAGTAACAATACTTTTTCTCAGATCCTCAGAGAGTTCTTTGCTATGAGGTGCCTTGTTGAACTTCCAGTGCCCAGTATAAGAGAGTGAGAGTGATAACACCAATTTTAACACACCTGCTCCCCATTCACACCTGAGACCTTGTAACACTAAGGACTCACATGACCTCGGGGAGGGAAAATGGTTAATTGGGCTTAATTTGGACATTTTCACTTAGGGGTGTGCTTACTTTTGTTGCCAGCGGTTTAGACATAATGGCTGTGTGTTGAGTTATTTTGAGGAGACAGCAAATGTGCACTGTTATACAAGCTGTACACTCACTACTTTACATTGCAGCAGTGTAATTTCTTCAGTGTTGTCTCTCTCCTTGTGCTTGCCTTTGTTGCTTCTTTTTGCATACTGATAAGTATGCTTTTTGGGAGATTTAAATAGATCTGATTGGCCTCTGTCATTTATGGGACTGATGCAGAAAAAGTGTACAAAATAAAAAATATCTTTTTGCTCATAGCATCCAATTACAGTTATTAATCGGGTAACGTTGAGGACCGTAGATTCAGTCGGCCAAGGAAACTTAAGGCAGGAGATGAAAGACACATCATGCTCACTTCCCTTTGACATTCGAAGATGTCCAGCAAAGCCATCCACCCAGAACTGGCAGAAACCAGTGGGACCCAGCTACACCCATTTACTGTCCGGAGAACTCTGGCCAGAAATGGTCTTTATGGAAGAATTGCACCCAAAAAGATATACCTCCGATGTGGAAACAAGGTTAAATGACTCCACATTGCACGAAAACATAGGAACTGGGGTCCAGAAAATTGGCAGCAGGTGCTCTGGACTGATGAGTCAAAATATGAAATATTTGACTGTAGTAGGATGCAGTTTGTTCGCCAAAAGGCTGGAGAGTGTACCTAGGAGATTTGATGCTGTTTTGAAGGCAAAGGGTGGCCACACCAAATATTGATTTAGTTTGGATTTATCTTCTTACTTTACATTTTGTTAATTAATAAAAATAAACTATAAATAATTCTATTTCTGAAAGCATTCTTAATTTACAAAAAATTTTTCACACCTGCCTAAGGCTGGGTTCATCACCATTGCAAATTGGATGTGAGTTCTCCGCATCCAATTCCTAATAGCAGAAGATTTTGACTGGCTCACTATGGAGCCCATTCACATATCTCCACTGCAGCTCCTCTACGAATTTGCACAGGAGCCCTGTGCATCTTTTGGTCCATTTCAGGTCCGAATTCAGCTCAAAATTTGGGCTGAAATCGGACCTGAAACAGTGAACCAGGATGTACCAGACCCCTGCTGGAAGCCGCATGCGGCGATGGTGTGAACCCAGCCTAAAAATTTTGCACAGTACCATATTTTCAAATTGTTAAAGTAGAACAAAAGGCAAAACTTTTTGTTTTTTAGATACAGTAAGGGAGGGTCAATTTCTTTTTTTGCCACCTGTGTCCCATTGGGGAGATTTCCAGATTTCCCTTCACTGCCCCATAGCCAAAATGGGAAACGAGGAAATCCCTCCAATGTGTGGGAATCTCTAGTTGTCACCAGGATTACCAGGAGTAGCATCTCCATTGAAAGATTTCACCTGTATTTCTACTGTGGTGACAATACAAAATTTGGGATTCCTTCCACTTTAACACTTGGTGATAATTGTAAACAGGACAAATAGAGAGAGTGAATTTCTCTAATGGGAACACAGACAGCAAAGAAACCTGGAAAGTGCTCTAATCCCTCTCCACTCTATCCAAAAAAAAAAGTAAAATCTTTAGTTATATTTTAATTGGTCCATGCAAAAATTTTCCACAAGTAGTTCATACGCAGCTCAATCCTAGCCCAGTCTGAGCATTATCAGCCATGATCAGACAAGGATATGACTATTTAGAACTTCCCTTATAGGGGTGATAATGATAATTTATAATCAATGGAAACCTTTGTTGTTGTTCATGGTGTTTTAACAACTTGCTGCAGAATCTACATGTGAGTGGTCTAATCCTAGCACACGAGCACTGCTACTCTACAGTGGAGTTCTGCAAAATATCAAAGCAATAGCAAAATATCAAAGCAGGTCCTGGACGGTTCAAGAAGAGGCAGTTGTTTGACTGTTCATCATCGTGGTAAGGTATTTTCAGTCTTAAAGGAAAACTATTAGCTACGCTGCCAATGCAGACTTCCTGTTATGAAATTTGTATTTTAGCTATAGATTATCTTATCAATACAACTAACTCACTGACCTGGAGCTTATGGAAAAATCAGGTATTCTGATTTTACTGGCCGCCTGCTGTTTCTGGCTTGGTGACTCAGAAAGAGGTTGGCAATGGCAGCCTACATATTTATCTCACTACAGTTTTTTTTTTTTTTTTACACTGTGTATGGATCCCCCCAAGCCTTTTTAGGAAGATTGCAAAGGATTACATCCTACAAGATTTACTCACATTGGGTTAAGTAAAATTTTTGCATCCAATGACCTTCTAAAATACAAACCATATAGTCTCCTAATTCGGCATGAGGCGTATAGCCTTTCACTGCTTCATTATTTTAAGCAATCCAGTAAAAAAAAAAAAAAAATTTACATAGTTATCCTATTTTTAAATGATGCTAAATTGCTTCTCCTTTCCCAGTATTCATGAGGTTTGAAAATCTATTAATACGATATGATTTTGAAAACATTATGATGTTGGGGAAATTCCCATCTTAAAAGCTCCATGAAGCTCGAAGCATCTCTTTATTTTATTTGCTTTTTCCCTGACAGCTAACCGTTAAGCATTTTCTATTTATAGCTCTATAGTGCTGTTCCTATACAGCGTTAGACAACAGTCTGGAGTAGAGGAGGGAGGTAGAGCACAATGTATGTGTATACGTATATGTTACATAAAATATCCAGATAATCTAATGTGTATATATATATATATATATATATATATATATATATATATATATATATATAATGCTTGATTTTGATGTTGCTTTGTTCTGAGAATAGCCTGCACAGAGAAGATAAAGCAGTTCCTGGCAGGGAAGTGGAAGAGGGGGGCGTTAAAATCAGAGTTTAATGCTGAGCTTCAGATAGATCCTTCACTGGCAGAATTAATGTGCTGCTATATATAGAAGCCTAGTGTTCCTAGGGGGAAACTTAATGATGCAATGACGTCACTGCAGGTCAGCTCCAGACTGGTGGAAGTCAGTTGCATGCATCTGGCTGCAGAATATTAGCAGGATTGGAAGGTACAAGCAGGGAATCACAGTCTCTACACCAAGAAAAAGGCAGTTTTGCTATGCAATGCTTTGCAGTCACATGCAGCTTATTTACAGACTCTCTTCTACTATCCCCAGATTAGTCATATAGCTCATATACTTGGATACAAGAGCCTGAAAATGGGGAAGAAAAAGAGAAATCCCACATCTAGACTTTGCCTTCTGAACTGGAATTTGTTATGAGGTATGTGTCTTTTACTTTCTTTAAAACATTTCATCTTTCAATAGAACATACATGTAGGATCTTTGCATCCCATGCCTAGCAACTGCTGGTCCTTCCACGTATGAGGATACTGTGATTCTTCACAGTGATTTCTAAACTTGACACATATGTGTACATCATCGTCCATGAAGATGCTGCTTTAATTGATAGTGCTGCAATTCATTCTATTTACAAGCCACTTGTAAATAGATTACTAGATTAAATATGATTCAAATGAAAATCTTGATTTTCTGTTTTTAATGTGGACCTGTTGGCTTTGGTACTCCAGTTTCCCACCAGTTGCCATCCTGGTTCAAGAATGATCCTAACAGCATGATTAAATAAAAGCAAACATCACCGGAGCTTTTAACCCATCTGCTCTGATTCTGTACAATACAGAATTCACATTGCTTCCAAAGGGATAGTTCTCTTTGATAAATCGGAGGCTGTTTGTATGAGACATTCACAGAAGCTCCCATCACATACAAGATATCTGCTACCGGCCATAATGGAAAAAACATACAGTAAACATAGACCATGAACAGTATACCGACTAAGAAAGGCTGATGAGAACATCAAAAATCTCTAGTTTGGGTGTTTTGGTAAGATATATATATATATATATATAGACTAAAAATAATAAATAAAAAAAATAAAAGGGATAAAGAATGTAATTTTCTTTTAAAGTCATCATACATACTCCTTGTACAGCACAGCATCTGCAAAGGAAAAAAAAATGAGAGCAAGCATATAGATGTGTGTCATACTGTTTCAAAGTGACATTGCTGCACCAGATACAGAGCAATGAGTGAAAGCAATGTTCAAAGTGCTGGAGCACATAGCAACCAATCATTGCTCCTCTTTTGTTGTCACGATTGCTCTAAACTGATGAAAGGTAAGATTTCATTGGTGGCTATTGGCTTATACACTTTGCACATCATCATTGCTCTTTAAACTACCGTATTGGGTAATCCCATATGTACAGCAAAATGCCACATCGTATGTCTCGTATTCACAGACGCAATAGAAGGTCTGTTGGTTTTCCCAGGCAACACTGCGCTGAATGAACAGCTGGGTTTTTCCGCTATACGCCTGCATCCACAAACCCTGGGTAGTTCTTTTAGCTAATTATCTTCTGCTCATGATAGATTATGACACAGCCATCACCCTGATGAAAAATTATTCATTCTACACTCTGGAAATATGCTGGTTTGTAATCTCTTGCATAAAAGATCATGTGTTTTACAGCCTGTTGTCTGTCATTTAGATTATTATAAGGACATTTACTTGCCTAAGTCATATCTTTATATTTTTAAGGCAATTAGTCTCCAACCTCTGTCTAATGACAATGTTAAACTATTTTACGTCTGAAACTTCAGTTGATATACTGTTGATATACTGAGAAAGTAATTGTCACTTTAGCAACGAATACGTTATGCACTTAATTATGTAAGGTGGCAATAAAAAAAAAACAAAAAAACTTTTTATGCACATGATTGGATGTTTGAGACAAACATTGGTCTTCGACACCAAGAGTTAATAGAACATAGAATTCCCTTAGTAAATCACATCTAAAGTCTACACCATGTATGCATTTATTTTCAGATGTTTCCCTTGTAGTAAGTTCTTTATAACCACAGATATACAGTATTATACAGTGTATCAGAAGGATTGATTGATTGATTGATCAAATGATCGATCAATTGATTGATTGACGTATTGGTTTTATAACAGAAAAGGGCAGAGGTAGACCAATTCGTATGGCAACTCTGCTTTACCATACAAATTAGTGGGGTTGGTGATCACCACATTTTTATTTACATGCAAATTCCCAAGTAAAAGCATATATACAAAAGTGCCCATTGCCCCAAAAACCTAAATATATACCTTCTGTGGGAAGGCCCAGCTTATTTGGAAATAGATCTTTTAATAAACCTTACATTTTCAAGTTACTGTTTAATCAAGGGAAAACAGGTGTGTATGCGCCACAACCTTCCCACATAATCGCTCTACCCAGTGCTCAGACCCCGAGGCTACTGACACCTCCAACGTACCAGAATAAGGAAAGGGATGGTCAGCACCTGACATCCAAAAAATAGTATTCCTTTATTGAAAAGACATGTACAATCCTGTAAAAGCAGCCTACGCGTTTCAGAAGACAGTCCTTAGCCATGACTAAGGCTTAACATCCGAAACGCATAGGCTGTTTTTACAGCATTGTACATATCTTTTCAATAAAGGAATACTATTTTTTGGATGTTGCCCTGCGTGCCAACCATCCCTTTCCTTACTGTTTAATCAGTCCTGTTTTACTGAGAGTAGGCATCTCAAGGTGCCTAGAGATACTGGTCCAGTGATATAAGAGTTCCGGGATGCCCCATACCTGGGCACCCTATAAACAAATTACATCATTAAGACAATTTTGAGGATTCTTCACTCCCTACAGTTTAAGACTTTTCTGCTCTGACTATCAGTGGAACACTTGAAGAGTCACACTTTTGAACTGTGAGATGCATGTGGATGTGTCAGGTCTTTTGTTGTGAAAGAATGGATTTGTAATATGGGGGAAGTAAGTGACAGTACCATAGCTTACAAATAAATCAAGTGACCTTTCCAGGATGGGATGAATTTAGATGTCAAACTTGAAGACTGCAGACCACACCAAAGGAAATGCAAAGAAAAACCATGTATTAGTGAAATAAAACAACATTTCTTATGGGTATCAGACTATCATTCACAATACACAATTACTTGTCACACAGCATGGCAGATTCCACCACCCACCCTGTCAAAGGCATGTTTTATTTGCACAGATCTTGTCTGGCTTCATTTCCTCCTGAATGCCTATGAGTCCTAGAAGAAAGTCATTCATTGCTTTGAGCCTTTGCTCCAGATGTACATTTGCAGCAGTGATAGGGGAGATGATCCAACCTTCAGGTGCTTGCTGCTAATAGCCCACAAGGAAGAGCAGGGCTGTACTTAAAGACTTCTACCCTTAAAGACTTGGCCCTCCCACTACTGACTAATGAGAAGAAGGTGCCAGCCTCCCCTGCAGGCAGAGCAGAGAATGAGAAAAAACTAGGCTCTGATGCTCAAGGTAAGTACTTACCACAGTATGTGCAGGCACCCTGAGGATTATTCCCTCTGCCCATAGCAGCTGGTATGATTTTTTTGTGGTTTGAAATAACAAAAAAGAAAATATGATTGCAATAAGCAACATTAAATTAAAAGTCCCTTACCTACCAAAAAATGTAATTTTGTTTGGCTAGGTTTCTAATTCAAATTCAATTTCTAATTCTAAAACACAATTCCTTTAAATAACTTGCTTAGGGGATGCTTTAAAGCTGCACCTGAAGTTATAAAACAATACACAGTAGTCCTTTTAAATTGACATTTACAAAAGAAAAACAAAGAAAAAATGGTATGCCTTAAAATTTCTACCAGGCCCTTATCCAGGAATGCAGCCTGGGTGGCCAGGGAAGGTGTAAAGGGAAAAAGGCTTCTTCCCCACAGCCAGTCCCCAAAAAGGGGGTTCATGGGGGGACTTATAGAATTCTCCTTTAAAACAAAGGGGTCCCTGGATATCTTAAACCATGGGAATGAGTACAGGGTGCATTATTATGGCTTATTACTTATTACTTATTCCCAACAAAAGAAAATGTAAGCAAACACAATGGGGTGGATTTACTAAAGGCAAATAGACTGTGAACTTTGCAAGTGCAGTTGCACTTCTTTTCCTTAGTAAATGTAAATGTGGTGAAGTTTCACTTTATAAAGAATACCCAATCAGATGCAAGGAAAAAAAAAACACAATTTTGCTTTCACACAATTGGATGATGAAAATCAACATTTACTAGGCTCTGGGTAAAATGAGTGAAACTGCATTTGCAAAGTGCACAGTTTATTTGCCTTTAGTAAATCAACCCCACTGACATTGTGAGAGTTCTTTAACAACTTTACTACGGCTGTACATTGAAAAATTACAAAATAGTGAAGATTTATTTCTGCGCTGCTATTTATAAACATAAAACAACCTAGGACAGTCATTGTTCCCCTTAAAGTGGTTGTACACCCTGTACAACCACTTTTACCTACAGGTAAGCCTATATTAAGGCTTACCTGTAGGTGCCTGAAGTATGAAACCGTGGAGGTTTAGGGGACATTTAGAAAAAAGTCGAGCGCCAATAACTAGGGCGCATGCGCCGATGTCTACGGTGCATGCGCACTTTTGAAAGGGCACATCGTGCTGTTTCTAATAGGGGTCACACCATGACTGGCAGCTCCCGCGCGGGAGTGACGTCACGCGGCTCTGGCCAGTCACAGAGCCAGAGTTTGCGGCCCCGGAAGGAAGAGGGTTGAAGATGGACGTTCGCTGTTAGTGGGGACAATAGTGACATCGCAGGCTTCGGTTTCAGGTAAGTGACACATAACAGGCTACTATGCAATGCATAGTAGCCCATTATGTTTTACCTTTGCAGGGTTTACTTTACCCACCAGGTTTGCTTTACCCACCAGGGTTTGCCTTACCCACCAAGGTTTTCTTCCTATTTAACGGCTGTGATGTGAGCAGTCATTGGTGGCTCAGATCAAAGGCTCAGTGTACTAAACCAATATGGGATCACTTTTATCAGTTTTATCACCCTTTGCATCTGTATATCTCAGCTCCATCCTCTCTCTGCAGTGACTGTATATTAACCACTTCACCTCCCTTATCCTGCACATCTGCACATCAGCATAAGCTTTGACAAGTAAACCTGGAAGCTGATTGGTTACTATGCACAGCTGTAATATAAAAAAGAAACTGCGCTGGCCCAAAAAATTACAAATATGTGAATGTCGTAGCAAGTAGCAGCTAGCACACAGACAAACCAAGTCACAACAAATATATATAAAATAAGTGCAGCGCTAAACCACAACCGTAAACCATACAAATACCAAAAAAAACACATATGAAATTGTGCGTGATATGGTAATTAACAGTAAAGTGAATCAACATACGTGATATAATAATAATAAAGTGAAATGTCACAGAGATTACTGAAGCAAGTATAAGTGTCTGTGATAGCATATGTTAAACTCTGTGATCAGAGTCCATAAATAAAGATGAAAAGAGTCTCCTTGAACAATGAGAGTTCTTGGACACAGGGATGTTGACTTGAACCCGAACCACACAGGAACCACAGGTAATGCGTCTTAAACATCTAAAGTTGGACACTCTTACCAGATGTAGTGGGACATATCTGCCATATGGCAGTACGTCTGACAAAGCCTGTGGAGATGGTCTCCCGTGGAATCCCGCAGATTATCCCTTCGATCCTGGTCTTGGATGGGCAAGATGTGTCCTTAGGGTCGCAGTCACCGACAGCCCGGATGGTCCCAGATGGCACCTATCCCCTCACCGTCACACTCTCCCACATCGGATGGATTCACAAAGGTCAGAGGCAATCAGATCGTATGTGGAATCATGGAGAAAAAAAGAAAAAAGGGGGCTCCACATGGCATAGGTCAAAAAGTAAAAGGGTTTTATTGTATAAAAAACCTTACAAGATAAAAAAGTGATCACTGAATAAAATAATGGCAACGTGGGAAGCAAACGCCCTACGCGTTTCGACTGAAAAGCCTTCAACTGGGGCATTGTCAGTTGAAGGCTTTTCAGTCGAAACGCGTAGGGCGTTTGCTTTCCACGTTGCCATTATTTTATTCAGTGATCAGTTGAAGGCTTTTCAGTCGAAACGCGTAGGGCGTTTGCCTCCCACGTTGCCATTATTTTATTCAGTGATCACTTTTTTATCTTGTAAGGTTTTTTATACAATAAAACCTTTTTACTTTTTGACCTATGCCATGTGGAGCCCCCTTTTTTCTTTTTTTCTCCATGATTCCACATACGATCTGATTGCCTCTGAACTTTGTGAATCCATCCGATGTGGGAGAGTGTGACGGTGAGGGGATAGGTGCCATCTGGGACCATCCGGGCTGTCGGTGACTGTGACCCTAAGGACACATCTTGCCCATCCAAGACCAGGATCGAAGGGATAATCTGCTGGATTCCACGGGAGACCATCTCCACAGGCTTTGTCAGACGTACTGCCATGGCAGATATGTCCCACTACATCTGGTAAGAGTGTCCAACTTTAGATGTTTAAGACGCATTACCTGTGGTTCCTGTGTGGTTCGGGTTCAAGTCAACATCCCTGTGTCCAAGAACTCTCATTGTTCAAGGAGACTCTTTTCATCTTTATTTATGGACTCTGATCACAGAGTTTAACATATGCTATCACAGACACTTATACTTGCTTCAGTAATCTCTGTGACATTTCACTTTATTATTATTATATCACGTATGTTGATTCACTTTACTGTTAATTACCATATCACGCACAATTTCATATGTGTTTTTTTTGGTATTTGTATGGTTTACGGTTGTGGTTTAGCGCTGCACTTATTTTTTATATACTATGCACAGCTGCACCAGATTATGTGTGTACCAGTTTTAGTAAATACCCCCCTATGTTTTATCCACCTCAGTACCAGCATGTTTCTTCATTTCTTAAAAATGTGGCAAAAAACCAGATCACCTTGGAGTGTCTACTTTTCAAAAAGGGGGCATTTTGGAGGTGTGCATTTTTATTCTGATATATTGTATAACAGAAATTAAGGTAAACAGATTATTTTTCAAATGGTTTGGCCTTTTTTTTTCTTTATATATTAAAAAACTAGAAAAAAACAGTAGTTATTACATATCACCAAAAGAAATTACAATATAAAATTAATTTGGGTAGAATGTTGTATGATGGAGTAATTGTCAGTTCAACTATCACAGCACTGAAAATTGAAAAATGGCCTTACAGGCTGGAATTCAAGTGGCTAATAACATTTACATTAAAAAAATGTAAACAATACCCTTCAATGCAAATCCCCAATTGTTCTTCATGTAATCCATCAATGTAGATCCTTTGTCAATCACAATGACCCAACAATGTTATCCTGCCACCATGACGACCGCCATTTAAAGAAAGTTTCCCCACTGCCATGATGACCTGCTATCCAAAAGTGTTACCCCTCCACTGTGACAACCCACTGCCTGACAATGTTGCCCAACCACACTACTGCCACTAAATGACAGATGCCATGTAAACAAACAAGCTAGGGATCCCAGCCGCTGTGTTTACTTTCCAGCAGCCCCAGGGATCTGTCATTAGGCGACAGTAGTGTGGCAGGGCAACACCATTGGGCGGTGAGTCATTGTGGCAGAAGAGAAACATCGTGGTGATGGGTCATCATTACTGATGAGTTTGATGTTCGGGTCGAACATACATTCAACTCGAACGTCGGGTGTTCGCCCGTTCGGCGAAGATCGAACATTAAGGGGCGTTTGCGGCAAATTCGAGCACCGCAGAATGCCCCATAATTCACTGCGAGATCACAGTGCATTGCTGTATGATGAGTGACCAAAGCATGCACCTGACCTGCATGCTTTGGCCAGTCCCAGGGCCCTCTGCTAGGAGAGCCATGATTGGCCAAAGGCAGGGTGCCTTTGGCCAATTATGGCTCAGGGGGACTAAGTCCATGCCACACACTATATAAGGCTACACGGTGGCCCTGTGTAGTGTTGTTGGTGTGGATGGAGAGATAGCTTGATTTAGATTAAGCAGGCAGGTTATTCAGTTAGTGGCATATATATATATATATATATATATATATATATATATATATATATATATATATATATATATATATATATATATATATTTAGACTGACTGTACATTATATATATATATATGGTTATATATATATATACTCTGTATATAGTCTATATATAGACTATAAATTCAGTGTTTACTCTATATTTAGTCAGTAAAGGCAGTGTATTAATATATATATATATATACAGTACACCCCTCACATGTTTGTAAATATTTTATTATATCTTTTCATGTGACAACACTGAAGAAATTACACTTTGCTACAATGTAAAGTAGTGAGTGTACAGCTTGTATAACAGTGTTAATTTGCTGTCCCCTCAAAATAACTCAACACACAGCCATTAATGTCTAAACCGCTGGCAACAAAAGTGAGTACACCCCTAAGTGAAAATGTCCAAATTGGGACCAAAGTGTCAATATTTTGTGTGGCCACCGTTATTTTCCAGCACTGCCTTAACCCTCTTGGGCATGGAGTTCATCAGAGCTTCACAGGTTGTCACTGGAGTCCTCTTCCACTCCTCCATGACGACATCACGGAGCTGGTGGATGGTAGAGACCTTGCGCTCCTCCACCTTCCGTTTTGAGGATGCCCCACAGATGCTCAATAGGGTTTAGGTATGGAGACATGCTTGGCCAGTCCATTACTTTTACCCTCAGCTTCTTTAGAAAGGCAGTGGTCATCTTGGAGGTCTGTTTGGGGTCGTTTTTATGTTTAGAATACTGCCCTGCTTCCCAGTCTCCATGCTCTGTCACAAGAGGCTTCCTTCTGGGACGACAGCCATGCAGACCAATTTGATGCAGTGTGTGGAGTATGGTCTGAGCGCTGACAGGCTGACCCCCCACCCCTTCAACCTCTGCAGCAATGCTGGCAGCACTAATATGTCTATTTCCCAAAGACAACTTCTGGATATGACGCTGAGCACGTGCACTCAATTTCTTTGGTTGACCATGGTGAGGCCTGTTCTGAGTGGAACTTGTCCTGTTAAACCGCTGTATGGTCTTGGCCACTGTGCTGCAGCTCAATTTCAAGGTCTTGGCAATCTTCTTATAGCCTAGGCCATCTTTATGTAGAACAATGATGATTTTTTTCAGATCCTCAGAATTTCTTGCCATGAGGTGCAGAGCGATAACACCAAATTTAACACACCTGCTCCCTATTCACACTTGAGACTTTATTATACTAACGAGTCACATCCGAGACACCGAGGAGGCAAAATGGCTAATTGGGCCCGAATTGGTCTTTTTTACTTAGGGGTGTACTCACTTTTGTTGCCAGCAGTTTAGACATTAATGGTTATGTGTTGAGTTATTTTAAAGGGACAGCGAATTTACACTGTTTATACAAGCTGTACACTCACTACTTTACATTATAGCAAAGTGTAATTTCTTCAGTGTTGTCACATGAAAAGATAGAAGAAAATATTTACAAAAATGTGAGGGGTATACCGTATATACTCGAGTATAAGTCGAATTTTTCAGCACATTTTTTTGTGCTGAAAGTGCCCCCCTCGACTTATACTCGAGTCAAGCACTTTTCTGCAGCAAAAAATTTCATTTTCCGAACCGACTTTGGGGCTGAAGTTCCTAGCACTAAGTGGCCCCGAGATACGGGGCCCCAAAATCCGATTTTGGGGCCCCATATCTCAGGGCCACTTAGTGCTAGAAACCCCAAATTTGGTGTGCTAACCCAGTTGCACTGGTATCCTAACATATCCAAAGCTGGGGTTCCTAGCACTAAGTGGCCCTGAGATACGGGGCCCCAAAACCGGTTCGGAAAATGTCATTCTCTGCTGCAGAAAAGTGCTTGACATTTTCTGAACTGATTTTTTGGGCCCTGTATCTCAGGGCCACTTGGTGCTAGAAACCCCAGCTTTGGAAATTTTATGGTGCTGGGTTTGCACACCAAATTTGGGGTTCCTAGCACTAAGTGGCCCCGAGATGCGGGGCCCCAAATTCAGTCAACTGTGTCCATCTGCAGCAATGTCATTTCGGGACCCTTTGGGTTCAGAGACCCCAAATTTTGGCTGCAGCTAGGGGGCATCTAGGAACCCTTAACTACAGAGTTTGAAGTTCAGGGGACCTATGGCTGCAAATGGGCACAGTGAGACATGCAAATGGGCACAGTGATGCTGCAAATGGGCATTGTTGACCCTCTTTTCCTCTTACAGTAGCTGTGCATTTCTCACCCTCGTCTTATACTCGGGTCAATAAGTTTTTCCCATTTTTTTTGTGGTAAATTAGGGCCTCGACTTATACTCGGAACGACTTATACTCGAGTATATACGGTACTCACTTTTGTGAAGTACTATATCTTTATATATAGAGATATATATATATATATATATATCTCTATATATATATATATCTCTATATATATATATATATATCTATATATATATCTATCTATATCTATATATATCTATCTATCTATCTATCTATATATATATATATATATCTACATATCTATATCTATAGATAGATATATAATTATACAGGATTATTATACAGGATTTACATAGCGCCAACAGTTTGCGCAGCGCTTTACAACAATTGGGAAGACAGTACAATTACAATACAATTCAATACAGGAGGGATCGAGGGGCCCTGCTCGTTAGAGTTTACAATCTGGAAGGGAGGGTCAAGTGGAACAAAGGGTAGTAGCTGTGGGGGATGATCAGATGGACAAAATGAAAATACAGTTGTTAGGTGTGGGTAGGATAGGCTTCTCGGAATAGGAGGGTTTTCAGGGATCGTCTAAAAGCTAATAGAGTAGGAGATAGATGGACAGATTGGGGTAAGGAGTTCCATAGGCTTGGAGAGGCTCTGGAAAAGTCTTGGAGACAAGCATGGGAGGAGGTGAAGAGAGAGCTAGAGAGCATGAGGTCTTGAGAAAAACGAAGAGAACGATTAGGTTGGTATTTTGAGACTAGGTCAGTGATGTAGCTGGGGGCAGAGTTGTGGATTGCTTTTTAGGTAGTTGTTAGTATTTTGAATGTAATTCATTGGGTGAGCGGAAGCCAGTGGAGGGATTCACAGAGAGGATTAGCAGAGACAGAGCAGTTGGTAAGGTGGATGAGTCTGGCAGCAGCATTCATGATGGACTGAAGGGGGGATAGAGTATGCAGAGGTAGGCCAATGAGGAGGGAGTTGCAGTAATCGAGGCAAGAGATGACCAGGGAGTGAATCAAGAGCTTTGTTGTGTCATTGGTTAGAAAGGGGTGTATTTTGGAGATGTTCCGGAGGTTGAGGCTGCAAGATTTGGACAATGATTGGATATGGGGCTTAAAGGAGAGTTCAAAGTCCTGGACTACTCCTAGTACCTTGGCATGTGGGGATGGGCTGATAGTTGTGCCATCAATTTTGACAGAGAGATCAGGGGAAGTACATATATAGTGTGACAATCTGGGGTGATTAGGTTCAAGTGGTCCATGCAGTTTTCCAGAAACGTGCCACTCCAGACTGCGTTTTTAGGGCATGGCAGCCCACTTTTATTTAAAAGCTAACAAAAAAGTTCAAACAAACAGTAATCTTCCTTCACAGGGGGATCCACCACCACTGTATAAACACAAACTATAGCCTCCTGGCTTACTCACTGTCAGCTTTTTGCTGTTTTGGTTGTGGGCCTCGTCTGCCTGCTACAAACGTGCACACACAGGCTGCCACCTGCAGTCTTAGACTCCGAGACCTCCTGTCTCTTTCTCCTGGAGCCGTCTCCTACTGGGACCCTCCCAACCTCCTAGGCCAGACTTCCTGTCTACCGGGCGGAGCTGTCTCCAAGTCTGAGCACTGACCTCTATTCCTGGGATGTTTATGAACCCAGCCCACAGGTGTGCAATTAGTATTCCTGCCAAAATCAGGCATACACTGCTCATATGCACCTGTGACACCGGGTCGCATCTCCACATATCCTCCCCCCCTGTTTCGCACCAGAGGGAGAAATACAAAACCCTTCTTCCTAAAGGGGCACTCCACCCACCTCTTTTTCCGGGTATGCTTCCATGCGGACTTCTTTCTAATTTTTGGGAGCTTACATTTCTTCTCACCTCCCCCAGATCTACTCTCCCAAGACTGTGGGGGTCCTTGTTTGACATCTGTCTCAACTTTTCCCAGCACTTTTTGGGTTTCAGGTTCGCTGATACCTGCAAGGTTAAAACCACTAGGAACTCTGGTCCCATCGCTTGCTAGGACAGTGTCTGAGGAGGGACCACACACACCAGGAAGCAGTTACTCTCTATGGGACCTTCACACAGTTCCACATCGCCCCCTGTTGTCCAACACCCCATCAGCGACTGTTCCTTCACAACACTTTTTTCCACACCAGTTTTCACCATTTCTGTACCGCTGGTATTTCCGATACCTCTGCCTTGTCTAACAGGGCTCCAGAGTGCTTGTCATACACAATCTTTGTATGAAGCAATCCAGCACACTGTGAGACAACTTTCCACATCAATACAAAACATTGCATTAAATGATTCAGGCATTTGCGATTTCTGCACGGTACAGCCTGCAATATCCAGCTCCAATCAGCCATACCCTGTGGTACCAGTTCTCCAAACACAGGAGAGGATGGCAGGACATATACTGGCTGTACACTTCATGATGCTAACATTTCATTAAGCATGTCTGTCACAAAATACACATTTTCTCTTTTTTTCATTGTGGACACAATTTCCGCTGTGCGTTTACACTCGCTCGGACATTCAGTCATGAGAGGATTAGTCTCTGCAACAACCATGCACCTTGGTCTATAGGCTGTTCTGAAAACACCTCTCTTGGCACAGCAGCCATAGCGTCCTCTACTCTTTTAGCCGCAAAAGCTTCTTCCAGCATTGCTATTAGTCTCTTGGTCAAATCATCCCAGTAGGTATTGCTCTGTTGGACTACATCGTCCCAATGAGACCTAGACAGACTAAGAGGCTCAACAACATCTAAAACACTGCTCTTGTCAGTTTTACACTGCTCAACATTAAACACATCACTTTGTTTTATCCTGCATTGTGGCAACACATTTTCAACCCCACCATGTTGCTGTACCCCACCCTCACCAGCATGAGCAGATGGAGTTTCGCTGCAGACCTCAAGCTTTTTCACTTTAACAGTTGACTCCCCACTGAACAGAGCACTGCAGCGAGGCAAGACCTTTTTAGCACAAACAGGGGATCTCCCATTTGGGATCACTTCCACTCCTGTGTGCACAGTCACATAATCAGTCTTTCTCATTCAGTCTGCAGACTTGAAATCACAGGCATTGCTACGGGCAACCGCTCTCCTCTTGAACTTCCAGTCAGCCTGTTGCTTTCTCCTGCTGTATTTCCCCATGCGGTTACCGGGTAAAGTGAAAGAATCTCGGGCTTCCCAGCCCTCTTTGTGGGAACAGTGAGCCACCTCTTCATAGGAACCCCACCACCCAGACCACTTTTCTTGGGCATCCCAGCCCTCTTTGTGGGAACAGTGAGCAACCTCCTCATAGCAGCCCCACCATCCAGACGATACTTCGTCTCTGGTTACCATGAGAGACCGCATTCTCCCTGCAGAGCTTCTCCTGCCCTCTCCAACTTGCTGTAACAGTTCCTCTTGAGCCCACCAGCCAGGACTCTCATCAGGATCGTTCCACCATCCACCATAGGTCTCACGATCGACCTCGACTTTGTTGCTACTGTCAACAACATGCATCTTTGCAGCAACAGATGAACAGTTCCTTCAGAATTTTTTTTTTTGCGTACTGTCTCCTTACAGCTGAGACACAGCACCCATCACTTTGCTTCACACAGCAACAGCAATACACACAGTCTCTGACACTCACGGTTTCCGACATGCGGGGATCTGGACCAGCGCCATCCATGCCTAACGCCAATTTCTCCACCAATTGTGACAATCCGGGGTGATTAGGTTCATCTCTCTGCTCCCTGACTCTGGGACACAGCAAGAATACGGGGTGGTGGTGCGATGTTGGTCTAACGAGTAAGGTGGACCCACATCCCAAAAATGTCAGGGAGAAATGGAAATTGGATCCTCTTATGGGACTTTAAAGGGGACACCTACTTGTGAGTAATAGAGTATAATTAGGAGTGTATAGAGTATAGGTTGATTGCAAGGGCAAGGTATTTATTAAGGTATGAATACAGGTAGATCTAGGGTACAACAATTAAGTTGGCATGGAGTACAGGATACAAGATACAAACATAAAACATGCAATACAATATGCAGAGGATTCACAATCATAGAACTCCGGTATGTGTGGGACACACACACAGAGAGTACCCTCTGTACTCTCTGTGTGTGTGTCCCACACATACTGGAGTTCTATGATTGTGAATCCTCTGCATATTGTATTGCCATGTTTTATGTTTGTGTCTTGTATCCTGTACTCCATGCCAACTTAAGTGTTGTACCCTAGATCTACCTGTATCCATACCTTAATAAATACCTTACCCTTGCAATCAACCTATACTCTATACACTCCTTATTATACTCTATTACTCACGAGTAGGTGCCCCCTTTAAAGTCTCGTAAGAGGATCCAATTTCCATTTCTCTGGGACACAGCAAGAGACAATCCCTACCTTAGCAGCAAGTGACAATCGGCAACGAGTGACAGGTGACGTGGCAAGTGACAGTCCGCAACTTGTGGCAGGAGACGTGGCAAGTGACAATCCACAACTTGTGACAGGTGACATGGCAAGTAACAATCCACAACTTGTGGCAGGTGACGTGGCAAGTGACAATCCACATCTGGTGGCAGGCGATGGTGGCAAGTGACAATCCGCAACGTGTGGCAGGTGAAATGGCAAGTGACAATCCGCAACTTGTGACAGGTGACGTGGCAAGTGACAATCCGCAACTTGTGGCAGGTGACATTGCAAGTGACAATCTGCATCTGGTGGCAGGCGACGGTGGCAAGCGTCAGTCCGCAATGTGTGGCAGGTGCCGTGGCAAGTGACAATCCGCATCTGGTGGCAGGCGACGGTGGCAAGTGACACGCTCAGGACTCCCACTGATTCTGCATTATGGTGAGTTGAACTATTTAACTTTATATAACAATGTAATAATAGAAATAATGCGCTTCAATCATCCTGACACCATAACAACCATGGTGCCGGGATGATTGAAATGCCAACACCAGCCACTTCCCAGATAAATTGCCTGCAAAAAAAACTTATTTTCTGGCAGTGCCCCTCTCGAGACTAGACTCTTGATCCACCCCTGGCATGCGGTGTATACAGTATCTAATACAGTGTGTACAGTTTCTACTACACATCTGGTGGTGTACATAGTACACAATACAGTGCAGCCATAGTACAGTTTCTACTACTTTTCTGGTGGTATACACAGTATCTAATACAGTGTGTACAGTTTCTACTACACTTCTGGTGGTGTACACAGTACACAATACAGTGCAGTCATAGTACAGTTGTTAATACAGTGCAGGCGGTGTACACAGTATCTAATACAGTGTGTACGCTTTCTACTACACTTCTGGTGGTGTACACAGTACACAATACAGTTCAGCCATAGTATAGTTTCTCCTACTTTTCTGGTGGTGTACACAGTATCTAATACAGTGTGTACAGTTTCTACTACACTTCTGGTGGTGTACACAGTACACAATACAGTGCAGTCATAGTACAGTTGTTAATACAGTGCAGGCGGTGTACACAGTATCTAATACAGTGTGTACACTTTCTACTACACTTCTGGTGGTGTACACAGTACACAATACAGTGCAGCCATAGTATAGTTTCTCCTACTTTTCTGGTGGTTTACACAGTATCTAATACAGTGTGTACAGTTTCTACTACACTTCTGGTGGTGTACACAGTACACAATACAGTGCAGTCATAGTACAGTTGTTAATACAGTGCAGGCGGTGTACACAGTATCTAATACAGTGTGTACACTTTCTACTACACTTCTGGTGGTGTACATAGTACACAACACAGTGCAGCCGTAATACAGTTGTTACTACAGTGCAGGTGGTGTACACAGTATCTAATACAGTGTGTACAGTGTCTACTACACTTCTGGTGGTGTATACAATATAAAATACAGTGCATCTGTAGTACAGTTGCTAATACAGTGCAGGCAGTGTACACAGTATCTAACCCAGTGTGTACAGTTTCTAATATACTTCTGGTGGTGTACACAGTACACAATACAGTGCAGCCGTAGTACAGTTTCTACTACTTTTCTGGTGGTGTACACATCTCTCCCTCCTCCCAAGGGTTCTCTCCTGCGCAGAGATGCGTGAAGCCCAAGTGTATGGGTTCATCTTTACAAACTGACTCAGTACAAGGAGGCATGGGAGGTGAGAGAGGCAAGGGTGGGACTGCAAAGTTCGGAGACAAATGTACAGGAGGCTTCCGCAAGCGCTCCTTAAAAGGAAGTCTTTCTCTGAGTCTGGAGTCAATGAGGATGGCAAATGTGATCAACCTCTCCAGCTCAGGCATACACTGCTCATATGCACCTGTGACACCGGGTCGCATCTCCACATATCCTCCCCCCCTGTTTCGCACCAGAGGGAGAAATACAAAACCCTTCTTCCTAAAGGGGCACTCCACCCACCTCTTTTTCCGGGTATGCTTCCATGCGGACTTCTTTCTAATTTTTGGGAGCTTACATTTCTTCTCACCTCCCCCAGATCTACTCTCCCAAGACTGTAGGGGTCCTTGTTTGACATCTGTCTCAACTTTTCCCAGCACTTTTTGGGTTTCAGGTTCGCTGATACCTGCAAGGTTAAAACCACCAGGAACTCTGGTCCCATCGCTTGCTAGGACAGTGTCTGAGGAGGGACCACACACACCAGGAAGCAGTTACTCTCTATGGGACCTTCACACAGTTCCACATCGCCCCCTGTTGTCCAACACTCCATCAGCGACTGTTCCTTCACAACACTTTTTTCCACACCAGTTTTCACCATTTCTGTACCGCTGGTATTTCCGATACCTCTGCCTTGTCTAACAGGGCTCCAGAGTGCTTGTCATACACAATCTTTGTATGAAGCAATCCAGCACACTGTGAGACAACTTTCCACATCAATACAAAACATTGCATTAAATGATTCAGGCATTTGCGATTTCTGCACGGTACAGCCTGCAATATCCAGCTCCAATCAGCCATACCCTGTGGTACCAGTTCTCCAAACACAGGAGAGGATGGCAGGACATATACTGGCTGTACACTTCATGATGCTAACATTTCATTAAGCATGTCTGTCACAAAATACACATTTTCTCTTTTTTTCATTGTGGACACAATTTCCGCTGTGCGTTTACACTCGCTCGGACATTCAGTCATGAGAGGATTAGTCTCTGCAACAACCATGCACCTTGGTCTATAGGCTGTTCTGAAAACACCTCTCTTGGCACAGCAGCCATAGCGTCCTCTACTCTTTTAGCCGCAAAAGCTTCTTCCAGCATTGCTATTAGTCTCTTGGTCAAATCATCCCAGTAGGTATTGCTCTGTTGGACTACATCGTCCCAATGAGACCTAGACAGACTAAGAGGCTCAACAACATCTAAAACACTGCTCTTGTCAGTTTTACACTGCTCAACATTAAACACATCACTTTGTTTTATCCTGCATTGTGGCAACACATTTTCAACCCCACCATGTTGCTGTACCCCACCCTCACCAGCATGAGCAGATGGAGTTTCGCTGCAGACCTCAAGCTTTTTCACTTTAACAGTTGACTCCCCACTGAACAGAGCACTGCAGCGAGGCAAGACCTTTTTAGCACAAACAGGGGATCTCCCATTTGGGATCACTTCCACTCCTGTGTGCACAGTCACATAATCAGTCTTTCTCATTCAGTCTACAGACTTGAAATCACAGGCATTGCTACGGGCAACCGCTCTCCTCTTGAACTTCCAGTCAGCCTGTTGCTTTCTCCTGCTGTATTTCCCCATGCGGTTACCGGGTAAAGTGACAACATGCATCTTTGCAGCAACAGATGAACAGTTCCTTCAGAATTTTTTTTTTTGCGTACTGTCTCCTTACAGCTGAGACACAGCACCCATCACTTTGCTTCACACAGCAACAGCAATACACACAGTCTCTGACACTCACGGTTTCCGACATGCGGGGATCTGGACCAGCGCCATCCATGCCTAACGCCAATTTCTCCACCAATTGTGACAATCCGGGGTGATTAGGTTCATCTCTCTGCTCCCTGACTCTGGGACACAGCAAGAATACGGGGTGGTGGTGCGATGTTGGTCTAACGAGTAAGGTGGACCCACATCCCAAAAATGTCAGGGAGAAATGGAAATTGGATCCTCTTATGGGACTTTAAAGGGGACACCTACTTGTGAGTAATAGAGTATAATTAGGAGTGTATAGAGTATAGGTTGATTGCAAGGGCAAGGTATTTATTAAGGTATGAATACAGGTAGATCTAGGGTACAACAATTAAGTTGGCATGGAGTACAGGATACAAGATACAAACATAAAACATGCAATACAATATGCAGAGGATTCACAATCATAGAACTCCGGTATGTGTGGGACACACACACAGAGAGTACCCTCTGTACTCTCTGTGTGTGTGTCCCACACATACTGGAGTTCTATGATTGTGAATCCTCTGCATATTGTATTGCCATGTTTTATGTTTGTGTCTTGTATCCTGTACTCCATGCCAACTTAAGTGTTGTACCCTAGATCTACCTGTATCCATACCTTAATAAATACCTTACCCTTGCAATCAACCTATACTCTATACACTGCTTATTATACTCTATTACTCACGAGTAGGTGCCCCCTTTAAAGTCCCGTAAGAGGATCCAATTTCCATTTCTCTGGGACACAGCAAGAGACAATCCCTACCTTAGCAGCAAGTGACAATCGGCAACGAGTGACAGGTGACGTGGCAAGTGACAGTCCGCAACTTGTGGCAGGAGACGTGGCAAGTGACAATCCACAACTTGTGACAGGTGACATGGCAAGTAACAATCCACAACTTGTGGCAGGTGACGTGGCAAGTGACAATCCACATCTGGTGGCAGGCGATGGTGGCAAGTGACAATCCGCAACGTGTGGCAGGTGAAATGGCAAGTGACAATCCGCAACTTGTGACAGGTGACGTGGCAAGTGACAATCCGCAACTTGTGGCAGGTGACATTGCAAGTGACAATCTGCATCTGGTGGCAGGCGACGGTGGCAAGCGTCAGTCCGCAATGTGTGGCAGGTGCCGTGGCAAGTGACAATCCGCATCTGGTGGCAGGCGACGGTGGCAAGTGACACGCTCAGGACTCCCACTGATTCTGCATTATGGTGAGTTGAACTATTTAACTTTATATAGCAATGTAATAATAGAAATAATGCGCTTCAATCATCCTGACACCATAACAACCATGGTGCCGGGATGATTGAAATGCCAACACCAGCCACTTCCCAGATAAATTGCCTGCAAAAAAAACTTATTTTCTGGCAGTGCCCCTCTCGAGACTAGACTCTTGATCCACCCCTCACATGCGGTGTATACAGTATCTAATACAGTGTGTACAGTTTCTACTACACATCTGGTGGTGTACATAGTACACAATACAGTGCAGCCATAGTACAGTTTCTACTACTTTTCTGGTGGTATACACAGTATCTAATACAGTGTGTACAGTTTCTACTACACTTCTGGTGGTGTACACAGTACACAATACAGTGCAGTCATAGTACAGTTGTTAATACAGTGCAGGCGGTGTACACAGTATCTAATACAGTGTGTACGCTTTCTACTACACTTCTGGTGGTGTACACAGTACACAATACAGTTCAGCCATAGTATAGTTTCTCCTACTTTTCTGGTGGTGTACACAGTATCTAATACAGTGTGTACAGTTTCTACTACACTTCTGGTGGTGTACACAGTACACAATACAGTGCAGTCATAGTACAGTTGTTAATACAGTGCAGGCGGTGTACACAGTATCTAATACAGTGTGTACACTTTCTACTACACTTCTGGTGGTGTACACAGTACACAATACAGTGCAGCCATAGTATAGTTTCTCCTACTTTTCTGGTGGTGTACACAGTATCTAATACAGTGTGTACAGTTTCTACTACACTTCTGGTGGTGTACACAGTACACAATACAGTGCAGTCATAGTACAGTTGTTAATACAGTGCAGGCGGTGTACACAGTATCTAATACAGTGTGTACACTTTCTACTACACTTCTGGTGGTGTACACAGTACACAATACAGTGCAGCCGTAGTATAGTTTCTCCTACTTTTCTGGTGGTGTACACAGTATCTAATACAGTGTGTACAGTTTCTACTACACTTCTGGTGGTGTACACAGTACACAATACAGTGCAGTCATAGTACAGTTGTTAATACAGTGCAGGCGGTGTACACAGTATCTAATACAGTGTGTACACTTTCTACTACACTTCTGGTGGTGTACATAGTACACAACACAGTGCAGCCGTAATACAGTTGTTACTACAGTGCAGGTGGTGTACACAGTATCTAATACAGTGTGTACAGTGTCTACTACACTTCTGGTGGTGTATACAATATAAAATACAGTGCATCTGTAGTACAGTTGCTAATACAGTGCAGGCAGTGTACACAGTATCTAACCCAGTGTGTACAGTTTCTAATATACTTCTGGTGGTGTACACAGTACACAATACAGTGCAGCCGTAGTACAGTTTCTACTACTTTTCTGGTGGTGTACACATCTCTCCCTCCTCCCAAGGGTTCTCTCCTGCGCAGAGATGCGTGAAGCCCAAGTGTATGGGTTCATCTTTACAAACTGACTCAGTACAAGGAGGCATGGGAGGTGAGAGAGGCAAGGGTGGGACTGCAAAGTTCGGAGACAAATGTACAGGAGGCTTCCGCAAGCGCTCCTTAAAAGGAAGTCTTTCTCTGAGTCTGGAGTCAATGAGGATGGCAAATGTGATCAACCTCTCCAGCTCAGTGGGTATATCTCAGGCTGCTACCTCATGCTTGATGGTATCCGAGAGTCCATGAGAAAAAGCAGCCACGAGGGCCTCATTGTTCCAAGCAACCTCTGCTGCCAGACTATGGAATTCAATGGCGTAATCGGCAACAGTTTTCTTACTCTGATGGACACAAGGCACTTGGCAAGAAAAGCGGAGCGCGCGGGAACGTCAAATACCCTTTGCGTCTCCCATAGAGGGTTTGCCCAGGCCAAGGCTCTCTCAGAAAGCAAAGATTTCATGAAACCTACTTTGCTTCTGTTTGTGGGAAACGCCTGCAGCAGCATCTCAAAGTATATCTCTACCTAGTTGAGAAACCCTTTGCATTGGACTGGATCACCCCCAAATCACTGGGGAAGCGGAGCGGAACCAGACATACGTCTTATAGAGGTAATATTCCAGGTGGGTGCCTGCACAGAGACAGGAGCATCAGCAGGGACGGCCTGCAACACAGGTTGTACCGGAGCAACCACAGTGGGAGATTCCAGGTGAGCCGTGCGACTCAGGAGCATTTGTAACGCCATGGCAAACTGATACATGCAGTGATCCTGCTCTTCCAATCTGGAAAAAATATGACCAACAAGTGGATTCACTGCATCTTCTGAATTCATGGCCTTCGCCTACTGTCAGAAACCATGAATCAGACCGAGTCAGAAGTACAGTTAAAACACACTTGTTTAATAATAATAAAAAAGGTAAACAGAGTAAACGTAGTCAAAATATAGCCAGAGTTCAGGAACCGGAACGGATAGTTAGACAAGCCAAAACATCAGGGGGCCAGAGATTAGCGTAGTAGAACAGCAAGCAGGATCTGGAGGCAGAAGGAATGTCAGCCAAGCAAGTCTTTAACAGGAACACAGGAGAGCATCTCTAGAGATGTGACCAAGGCGAAGGCAGAGATCATCTTGACTGGACGGCTTAAGAAGGGAAGGACTGATGAGCAGGATATCATCAACAGGTGAGTCACTGTGGAGAGATGAGAGCTGGCAATTAGCCAACAGCTGAGCGGCCAGCTTTGAGAAGGAAGGGCTGAGCCCAGCCCTGACAGAAATACAGTGCAGCCGTAGTACAGTTGTTAATACAGTGCAGGCGGTGTACACAGTATGCAATGGAATTTAAAATTGTGCTGGGTGATATCCAATCACCCCCCGTGACAAAATTAAATTGTGGCGCTCTCTCTAAAACAATTTATCTCCTTCAGTGAGAGATACAAAATCTATTGACTAAATCTAACCCACACCCTAGTGATAGTGTGTATCAAAATACTAAACGACTTAACAACAGGTATTAAAAAAATGCCTGCTGATACCCTCACAATGTGTTCATTGTAAGAGGTAGGTGAAAACCACAATAGTGACACCAACAATAACTAACGTGACTTAGTGTTAATATTAATCAGATATTGCTATATGGGTTCCTATATAGTAGATGAATATACAATCTATATATATAAGTGCATAAACACAATATAAACAATAGTGTCCGTGATAGTAATCAAAAACATAAAATGTGCAACGGCAAGTCCTTCTGCTGTAAGCGTGTGAATACTTCTACTCGAAATCTTCCACCACACCTTCGTGCTCAGTGACCACTCTCCCTATGGACAGTCACTCACCAGCTCCTCATGCCTTCACTTTCGTGAGAGGCTAACAAGGCATAGATGACTGCTGCTACTGGCAAGGGTCAAGCCATGTCCATCCAGGAGGTACGTTCCATATAGAAAAAAAGACTTCTAATAGTGTAATACCGTAAACACTTTAATAACTCACACTGCAAATTACACTCCAAAGGTTCCACTCACATTGTGTAAAATAACAAACAGCACAGCACAGCAAACTCCACAGCAATCTGCCCGATTGAATATGAAACCACAGCTGAGATAAACCTCCTGGGGGGTATGCGGTCACAGCGGACCCTCTATTCGCCAGCGCTCAAAGTGTCTCTCACCCTCTCGTCGCTTGCTTCATAGATGGGTATAGCTGTCCTCCCCACTGGGTAAACTGAACCGCCAGCTTCTTCCTGTCACTAGTACGTGGTGTTCCTCTTCTTACGGCCACGCCCCCGACATGTTTCGATACACCTGTACCTTAATCATGGGATAGGCCGTTTTGGACATCCATCACCCCTTATATTCCCTCCCATTGTTAGTATGACTGAGGACGCTGTGGGGGTTGACCTAGTAGGGGTAGGTTTACATCTAGGAATAACCGTCCAGTTACAAGGTGTACACAGTATCTAATACAGTGTGTAGAGTTTCTACTACACTTCTAGTAGTGTACACAGTAACTAATACAGTGTAGTGTGGTGTTGCAAAACAAAATATACATGTCCAGAAGGCCACCAAGGAGAGGCAGACGCTCACAGGCCACTAAAAGAGGGCAAGCAGCCTCTGTGTCTACAGTAAACAGTGCTGGTCGTGGACATGGTGCATCCTCTGCAGGTGGCCGTGGGGCACGCTTGTCCTTTTTTTCTGCTGCTGGCCATGTTATTGAGCCAGAACATGCAGAAGAGTTGGTGGAGTGCATAACAAAGCCGTCCTCATCCTCCTCATCCTCCTCATCCTCTGTCACCCAGGCTCAGAGTAGTTTGCCTTCCAATGCAACTGCCAAAGCGGCCTATTCCACTGGCTCCTTGTCCACAGTCACTCCTTCTGTAGCAGTGTTGGGTACATGCTGCTGAAGGATGTGCAGCCATTTGAAGGCTCCGATGTTGGTTCCCAGGTTGAGGAAGGGAGTAATGTGAGCCTAGAGAGAGGGGGTGCCCAAGAAGGACAAGAAACTGGCAGTCATGTTCCCCCAGCTACAGCATACTACCAAGTTTGCTCCAGTGATGAGGAGGGAGGGAATGATGAGGTAACTGACTCTACTTGGGTGCCTGAGAGAAGAGAGGAGGAGGCACAACTCCAATGAGGCAGGATGTCCTTTAGGTGGCAGCTTAAGGGCAGCCACCCTATTGCATCACACCGCAGAGCTCCGCAGGTGCAGGGCGCTGCTGACTCCCTGCTGAATTTTAAAAGTTCCTTGGTGTGGGCCTTTTTTCGACATGTGTCCAGCAGATCGCACCATTGCTGTTTGCAACCTATGTCTGAAGCAGATTAAGCGTGGCCAGAACAACAGCCACTTGGGCACCACATGCTTGACCAGACATATGATGACCTGCCATGCAGTCCATTGGCAACAGCACATGAAAGACCCACATCAAAGAAAAAAGCGAACTTCTCCTTGCTCCTCATCTGGGATCTCCAACCCCACTATACCTCCAGTCCTCTCAAAAACCTGCACTGAGAGGAATGAAGGTATAGCAATAGGTGTCCCAAGTACTTGCAGTCAATCTGCTAGCAGTACACCACCATCTGATTTTAGCAGGCAAATTTCCCTACCCCAGTTGCTTATCCTTAAAAAGAAATTTGGTCCCAGTCATCCACATGCTCAGCGTCTGAATGCTAGCTTGGCCAAATTGCTAGAACTGCAACTGCTGCCTTTTCAGCTGGTAGACTCTGCCCCCTTTCATTTATTTGTGTAATGTGCTGTACCTCAGTGGCAGGTTTCAAAACGCCATTTCTTTTCACGTAAGGCCATTCCAGCTCTCTACCGGCATGTGAAAGGCAATGTTTTGGCCTCGTTGGACAGGGCGGTCAGCAGTAAGGTGCATATTACCGCTAACTCATGGTCCAGCAGGCATGGGCAGGGACGTTACCTTTCCTTCACAGTGCACTGGGTAACTTTGCTGGCAGCTGGGAAGGATGCAGGACAGGTTTCAGTAATGTTGCAGCTTGTTCCACCACCACGCCTCCAAAATGCTAGCGGTGATTCTGCCACAGCTTTCTCCTCCACTCCCTCCTCTTCTTCTTCCTCTATGGCCTCTTCTGCAGATTTGTCCTCTGAACCAGCGATGCTCCGTAAGCGTTCAAAGGGCTACGCAAGCAGTCAGGCAAAAAGATGCCATGCAGTGCTTGAGTTGGTCTGCTTAGGGGGCAGGACCACACTGGGGCAGAGATTCTGTCAGCTCTGCAGGGGCAGGCTCAGAGGTGGTTGACGCCATGCCAGCTTCAGCCAGGAATGGTGGTATGCAACAATGGCAAAAACCTTCTCTCTGCCCTCCGACAGGGACACTTGACCCATGTTCCATGTTTGGCACACGTCCTGAATTTGGTGGTGCAGCTGTTCTTGAGCAGGTACCCAGGCTTACAGAATCTCCTGAGGCAGGCCAAAAAAGTCTGTGGTTATTTCCACCGATCATATAATGCCAGTGCTCGGCTGGCTGACATTCAAAGGGAATGCAACCTGCCCACCAACCACCTCATTTGTGACATGTCCACAAGGTGAAACTCAACTTTGGCAATGCTGCACAGCTGCACACGCAGTGGAGGGCCACCAATGAGTACTTGTGTGAGTATGGCACCAGGACAGGGTCAGGGGAGCTTGGCTTTTTTTTCACCACGTCAGTGGCTACTGATCAAGGATGCATGCACTGTCCTGTAAAAACCATTTGAGGAAGCCACAAGGATGGTGAGCAGTGACAATGCATGCATCAGTGACACTGTCCCTCTTGTCTTCCTGTTGGAGCACGTGCTTCGTGGAATAATGGACAGGGCTTTTAAGACAGAACAGCGGGAGGAAGAGAAAGACTTCCTTACCTCTCAAGGTCCCCTTTATCCAAATAGTATTCCTGCGGGCCCGCCAAACACACAGGAAGAAGAGGAGGAGGAGGATTGTGTCAGCCTGGACATGGAGGATAACACTCAACAGCAGTCTTCAAGGGATGGTTTTCAGTCCCCAGAAACCCAAAGAGTTGTACGTGGCTGTGAGAAGGTTGTTACGGATCATGTGATCCTTAGTGACCCAGAGGACTCAGAATCAAATGCCTCTGCAAACTTATGCTGCATGGCCTCCCTGATTCTGCAAAGCCTGTGAAAGGACCCTAGGATTCGTGGTATCAAGGAGAGGGATCATAACTGGCTGGCCACCCTTCTTGATCCATGTTACAAGAGTAAAGTTGCAGAACCCATGCTGAGGGAGCAGAGGATGAAACATCTTCAGGAGGCCTTGAAGAAAGGTTTGTGCAATGGATTTCCAGACCATGGTAGGTGACAATTTCCTGGTGCTGGATAATGTGTTGCTGAGGCTTCATTCAGTCAGAGGAAGAGCGGTGGCCGGCTGACCAATGCCTTTAAACAATTTTTCAGTCCTCAGAGCCAAGGTCTGATCATTTCAAGCAACCATCACCAGCATGGTGCAGGAATATCTAGGGGCAAGAGCAGACTTGGAGATCTTTCCAACAGAGCATCCACTGGGTTACTGGGTCTTAAGGATGGACCACTGGCCAATTGGGCTACTGGCCTGTCCTGCATCCAGCATGCTTTCTGAATGCACATTCAGTGCTGCTGGAAGGTTTGGAACGGATCATAGAAAGCGCCTGTCCACAAACTCCGTTGATAGGCTCACATTCATAAAAATGAATCAGTCTTGGATCAGCAGCTATCAAGCACCTGATGCTGATGTAACTGATTGAATTTTCTATGGATGTGGGATCCCTTGAAGACTGCCTATGCTAAGTGACTATCCTATTCCTCCTCAATCTTGATGATGCTAGCTTCCAACAATATTTTTGGTTCAGGGCACCACCACCCAAGGCCCAATTTTTCTGTCCCTGTTCAACATTCAACAATTCATCATTAAAATATTTGATCTAATATTTCACAGCAGGGCCCGTTCCTGCGCCCAACAAGAGTATCTGTGAGGGATTATAGTGTTGTGGTACCACCCAAGGCCCTATTTTCCTGCCCCTGTTTAACAGGGGCATGTAATTAAAATTATTGATATAATATTTCAACGCAGGGCCTGTTCCTGCACCCAACAAGATTGACTGTGAGGGCTTACAATGTTCTGGTACCACCACCACCACCAAAGGCCCAATTTTTCTGCCCCTGTTTAACAGGGGCATGTAATTACAATTTTTGATATAGCATTTCACAGCAGGGCCCGTTCCTGCGCTCACCAAGAGTAACTGTGAGGGCTTACAGTGTTCTGGTAACCACTGATACCAGAGTATATAGTGCCTGGAGGCCTGGGGGACCCCCACACCATTTTTTTTTAATGTGGGTGTGGGGTTCCCCTTAATATCCATACCAGACCCAAAGGGCCTGGTAATGGACTGGGGGGGCACCCATGCTGTTTTTTTCAATGATTATCATCTATATTGCTGAGACCCGCCAATACATTACAGCCGCAAGCAGTTTTAAATTACTTTTTTTCCTTTAGAAATGTCATTTTGCTGTGGGCATACTATAGACACCCCCAGGCACAATATTTAAAGGAATATTTATTTTTTCTTGTTTCACTTTAAGCATTATTAAAATCACTGCTCCCGAAAAAACGTACGTTTTTAAAACTTTTTTTGCATTGATACATGTCCCCTGGGGCAGGACCCAGGTCCCCAAACACTTTTTATGGCAATAACTTGCATACAAGCCTTTAAAATGAGTACTTTTGATTTTTCACGTTCGTGTCCTGTAGACTTTAATGGTGTTTGCGTGTTCAAACAAATTTTTTGCCTGTTTGCATGTTCTGCTGTGGACCGAACCATGAGGGAGGGGGGGGTTCGGCTCATTCCTAGTTGTCATGATTGACGATGGATCTACATTGCTGACGGTCATGATTGACAATAGATTTGCATCAGGGGACACTACTTAAGTTTTCTGTTTTTTCAAATAAATTACTTTTTACAGTGTGGGTGTCTATTTACTTTTGACTTTTTTTGGAAATTAGTAAAACGGGATACTAATGTACCCCATACTAATTTACTTGGGGGTGGATATCTTGAAGCCCTTTTATTCTTAACCGCCCCCCCCCACATCTTCTTGGGAGACTGGATGAGGAGAAGAGGTCCTTGTCCCTCAATATATAGAAAAGGTGTCTTTTAATGGGGAAGGCTTGACAGCTGTCTATTAAAGTGGTTCTAAAGGAAGAAGGTTTATTTATCCTAATGCATTTTATGCATTAACCACCCCGGACCATTTGGCTGGCAAAAGACCAGAGCACTTTTTGCGATTCGGCACTGCGCCGCTTTAACTGACAATTGCGCGGTCGTGCAACGTGGCTCCCAAACAAAATTGACCTTTTTTCCCACAAATAGAGCTTTCTTTTGGTGGTATTTGATCACCTCTGCGGTTTTTATTTTTTGCCATATAAACAAAAAAATAGCGACAATTTTGAAAAAAACACATTATTTTTTACTTTTTGCTATAATAAATATCCCCCAAAAATATATAAAAAAACATTTTTTTTTTCTCATTTCAGGCCGATATGTATTCTTCTACATATTTTTGCTAAAAAAAATTACAATAGGCATTTTTTGATTGGTTTGCGCAAAAGTTATAGTGTCTACAAAATAGGGGATAGTTTTATGGCATTTTTATTAATTTTTTTTTTTACTAGTAATGGCGGCGATCAGCAATTTTTATCATGACTGTGACATTATGTCGGACAGATCGGACACTTTTGGTGCTATTTTGGGACCATTCACATTTATACAGCGATCAGTGCAATTAAAAATGCATTTATTACTGTGTAAATGTGACTGGCAGTGAAGGGGTTAACCACTAGGGGGCGCTATAGGGGTTAAGTGTGTCCTAGGGAGTGATTCTAACTGAGGGGGGGTGGGCTATGTGTGACATGACACTGATCACCGCTCCCGATTACAGGGAGCTGTAATCAGTGTCCTGTCACTAGGCAGAATGCGGAAATGCTTGTTTACATCAGCATTTCCCCGTTCTTCCTCTCCGTGAGATCACACTCATGGAGCTCGCGGCGTGCCCGCAAGCTGCTTCTTAAAGGGCAATGTACAGGTACGTTAATATGCCTGTACGTGCCCTTCTGCCAACGTATATCGGCGTGAGCCGGTCAGCAAGGGGTTAAGATAAAAAGCCTTCTGTGTGCCACAGCCCCCTCGTTCAGCACCCCTGATCCTTACCTGAGTGCCAAGTTGCACGAGAGATTCGGCTGTCTGGGACACTCCCTACTGATTGGCTGAGACACACAGCAGGTGCCATTGGCTCCCGTTGCTGTCAATCAAAGTCAGTGAGCCACTGAGGAGAGAGAGGGGTGGGGCCAAACCACATCTCCGTGTCTGAATGGACACACAGAGCAGCGTCTTGGCTCGAGTGCCCCCATAGCAAGCTGCTTGCTGTGGGGGCACTTACCAGGAGGAAATGGTCAGGTGTGTCAGAAAGGGACCCAAAAGAGAAGGATCTGGGCTGCTCTGTGCAAAACTATCACACATAGAAGGTAAGTATAACATATTTGTTATTTCTAAACAAAAAAAAAAAACAAGACTTTAGTATCGCCTTAAAAAGTGGGGAAGGGGGCAATGTTGCCCTGCCTCTACTTCCATAATAGATGACGGAATGCATAACACTGCTAGAATGTCAGCATACAGCTTGGGATCCTAGATAACATAATTCCATGTATGGTGGGTCAACACCATCTGGCAGTTCACCACTTCTAATCAGAATTCATCTTTCACTAATTTATTGTCAGTATAATTTAAAGTGGTAGTAAACCCTGGATTTGTATTTTTAACCTACAGGTAAGTTTATAATAAAGAATACCTGTAGGTAAAATGAATATCTCCTAAATGTGTACTGTTTAGGAGATATCCTTGCGAGCAGCAGCTAGTGACATCATCGGTGCATGTACTCTAAAGGAACAGCGTACCTGTGCTGTTGCTTCAGAGCTGTGTGCCACAACCAAGATTCCCGCAAGCGCGGGAGTCATGTCATCGCGGAACGTCCAATCAGATGCCCGGTGTCCCCTAACCCGGAATGAACACTGTGTGAAGATGGAAGCCTCTGCAGTGGTGACAGCGCGCTGCTGGAGGGCTTCATTTTAAGGTAAGTCCTTCCTAATGTGATAGCATGCAGTGCATACTAGCACATTATGTTATTGCCTTGCAGGTGGAAATAGTTTTTTTTTAACCTTATTACAGAGTTTACTATTGCTTTAAACCTGGTTGGTTGTTACATGCTTCTGCATTTTGTGATCAACTAACACTGCTTATACTGCCTTATTAAAAAATATAATGTAGTTATTAATTACATTAATTTTAGGACAGTATTAAGGGAAAAATTGAAAAGGCCACTTTCATACTGAGGCGCTTTACAAGCATTTTGTGCTAAAAATAGCACCTGAAAAGCGCCTGTAAACTGCCTCTTCTGCAGCTGCAGTGTAAAAGCCCGAATGCTGTCACACTGGGGCAGTGCGCTTGCGGGAAGGGAAAAAAAAGTCCTGCAAGCAGCATCTTTGGGGCGGTGCAGGAGGCTCTGCTGAAGCGCCTGCAAAGCGATTCGGCAGCGCTTTTAACCCGAAAAGGACCACTAAAACGACTGTAAAGCGCCGCTAAAACTAGCTGCGTTTTACCATGAACACGGTCAGCGTCTCACTGAGAAAGTGGCCTAAACACAATGTTGGTAGCGTTTGCATCATTTGCAATTTACATTATGATGGCTTCTTCCATAAAAGACCTCAGGGGCCTAGATACACTCACTATCGACATGAACAGCCCAATAGAATTTGAAAAGCAAGTATCTTTAAAGCCTCATACTCACGATCGGACTTTGTACAAACTTTCCCATGGATTTTTGTACAAAGGGCGTTGGCTGTAAACTAATTAGACATACACACGGCAGGACTTTTTCAGCCAACTTTCGCCAAATCACGTGGTTTTTCAGCTCTTACCGCCACCCTTTGGTCAACTTCTGTATTGTTGTCTGATCTTTTGCATTGGTTCTGAGCATGCATGTTTGTACTTTGGACTAAAGTCCTATGGACTTGTGTACACACGATAGGATTTTGCACCATAGGAATTTTGTTGCAGGAAAGTTTGTCTGTTCGCACAGCCAACATTTGTCTGATGAAAACTGAAAAAGTTTGTCCGATGGAACGTACACACGGTCAGATGTTGCCTTAAAACAGCTAATTTGCATGTTTGCTGTCAAAATGTCCTATCATGTGTATGGGCCTTAATACCCACAAGACACGCATGTAGTTACACCGGAGCTTAACATATAGTGTGTTTTCCCTTTCTTTCTCCCTTTTAAAGCCTCATACACATGATCGAACTTTGTACAAACTTTCCCGTGGATTTTTGTAAACTAATTAAGCATACACACGGCAGGACTTTTTCAGCCAACTTTCACCAAATCACGTGGTTTTTCAGCTCTTTACCGCCACCCTTTGGTCAACTTCTGTATTGTTGTTTGATCTTTTGCATTGGTTCTGAGCATGCGTGTTTGTACTTTGGACTAAAGTCCTATGGACTTTTGTACCATAGGACTTTAGTTGCCGGAGAGTTTGCACAGCCAACATTTGTCCGATGGATACTGAAAAAGTTTGTCCGATGGAGCGTACACACGGTCGGATGTTGCCTTAAAACAGCTAATTTGCATGTTTGTTGTCAAAAAGTCCTATCGTGTGTATGGGCCTTTATTCTCCTTTTCTTTGGGACAAATCAGTACCTTCTTCATATGACTAAAAGCCTGTACACACGATCAGACTTTTATGACAACAAACATGCAAATTAGCTGTTTTAAGGCAACATCCGACCGTGTGTACGCTCCATCAGACAAACTTTTACGGTTTTCATGGGACTTTTGTTGGCTGTGGGAACGGACAAACTTTCCGGCAACAAAAGTCCGATGGAGTAAAGTCCGATCGTGCGTACACAAAACCATCGGACTTTTGTACAAACTACAAACACGCATGCTCAGAACCAATGCAAAAGATCAGACAGCAATACAGAAGTTGACCAAAGGGTGGCACCAGAGAATTGAACGTCCTCTTTTTGAAGTGTCATCAGTAGGTTGAAATGTCACTACGTTCGTGTTTGTTGCCAAAAAAGTCCAGCCGTGTGTATGCTTAATTAGTTTACGGCCAACGCCCTTTGTACAAAAATCCACGGGAAAGTTTGTACAAAGTCCGATCGTGTGTATGAGGCTAAAGATTGTGATTCATGGTAATCATCTCGCCGACATAAAATCCAGCTTTTGAGTGTCCTACTTGTAGGCTCGGAGAGCATCCATATTATTGTGATGTTTACTATGGACCTATTTCCTGATCTGGGTGATGAAAATCTGTGATATGTACTATTCGTGCCTTATCTGTAGATCGACTTTGGTAGTATCTTTCACCAGCGGAACTACTATAAATATTCTTTACCTAAAGAATGACCACTTCTTTTGTCATGGTTGTAACAGTTTAATAAACATTTTGAAATAAAAGATATAGTGTATTCCTACAGCTTTAACTCTTTAGGACCTGTGCAGAAATTTTTGAGGGTTTCAGTGGCTGTAGCTGCTAAAGGGCTAAACAGGGCCCAACCTGCTAACCTTTTTGCCTGCTTTTGTTAAATTCACTATGCATATAAGATGTTGATTGATAGATGTGTATTGAGAGCAGGAGAACCCCCAAAAGTTTTTATGTTCACAGCAATTCATTTCGGCATATTTATGAACTATTGGACGTGATATTCACCAAACATTCACAGGTGATTTATCACTTCCTGTTATTTAGAGCTTATGCATACTGCAGCTCAAAAAAAGCTGCTTTTACAGGCGTTTGAGCTCTTATTTTTCTGCCCCTATCTGCATCGTGAAGAGTTACCTGTTTTGTGAATGTCACATTTTCTGCTTCATAAATATGCCCTATGATGTATGTTCACTGACCCAGGGGCGGACTGACCATTGAGCCACTCGGGCACTGCCCGAGGGCCCTGGGCCACTAGGGGGCCCCATCAAGGTTGCCAGCCTCAGTAAAACCAGGGACAGTATTTAAAAATGTCTTTTTTTTTACATCTGTCTGTGTATACTGTGTGTACATGTATGTGTATACTGTGTGATTGTATACTGTGTGTGTGTATACTGTGTGGCACCATAATCTCTGATTGCCTGGGGGCCCCATAATCTCCTATTGCCCGGGGGCCCCATGAGTTGTCAGTCCACCCCTGCACTGACCTCATATTAAACTGAAGTTTAAATGTCCATGCCACCACCAAAGATCCTGCACAAATACAAAGCTGCATCACTCAAACGTATCCATTTTATTAAATGCACAAGAACACAACAACATGACTAAATATAATGTAAATCCTAGCCTGAAAGTCAAGATTACATGTACAGTATAAAAAGACTCAACCCCAAACTATAAAAATATCTATAAACGGCTCATTCATAAAAATTCCTCCTATATAGAGAAACATATTAATAAATTAACAATAACATACAATTGTGAAGTAATGAGCACAACAGACACCAAATATTTTATATAATAAATAATTATCATAAAAAGATGGAACCTCTCAGGTGTTCTAAAACAGACCACCTTCCTGAGGAAAGATTTTGATCTAACCACACACACACATAAACATACTGTATATGACAAATACTTGTAAAACAGATCAGCATAATTTATTTGTAAATTATTTATTATGGGATACATTATTTATCATGAGATAAATGTATTTATAATACATTTATCATTAAATTATATAAAAGACATTATGTAAATGCCACAGACATATGCATATGCAAGAAATTATAAAATACAAATATGAAAAAATGAGATTTGAAATACAAAATACATGTGTTGACTTATAGCAACTATATCAATGAGTCCTTAGTATGCTGCAAGAAAAATAAAGGGAAAATATAAGTATTATCCTATATCCTATATAGTAACTACCTCTATAAACCCCTGTACTGTACACACTAAAAATTAACCTCTAAGGCGCTATGAGATGGACGCTTAATCACAGAACTCCGTCCCTCTTCGTCCATTCAGCGCTCTCAGCAGCGAGCATAATCACCCCAGAGAAGCCAGCATGGGACTGGGACAATTTAGACACCCATGGGAACTGTTTTATGCCGGTGGGGTCAGCTAGACTTACGGACACGATTTGAAGCACTTCTAGGGGCAAAAAAAGAATTCAAGATGGCGGCGGAACGGCCACTCCATGAGGCAGCTCACACAGGGTTCGATGTCTCATCTCCCTGGCAGGACTCACCACAAGAAGAGGTATGTGGAGGGGCCCCCATTATCACATCACTCGGGGGCCGACATCACCAGCTTCCACGGTGTCCCTAATCAACCAGACACTTGATGACATGCTCATGTCCCCCTCAGCTGCGGCTTCACCGAGGCCTAATATGACTTATCAGGGTATGGGGCTAAACACCCCACAGCCACATGATATCTCCCTCATGTTCACTAAATTTGCAGAGATGCTGGACAGGGGCCTAGCTCAGACCACAGCCAGAATTACTTCTTACATTAAAATGGATCTCCAACTTTTGGGCTCTCGCATTGAGACCATTGAAAACAGAGTAGATGTCACAATAGACCTTGTTAACCAGAACACAGACCATATCCAAGATTTACAATTAGAAGGGGCCATGGCCAGAATTGATGACCTTGAAAACAGGTCGAGACTGCTCAACTTTAGAATCAGGGGCCTGCCCGAGACCATTACGGATTTACCGGAAGCAGTGAACTCCCTCATTAAGAGCCTTATTTGAGACATCGGAGCCCACAAACTGGTGCTTGATCGGGCCCACATGGCCCTGGGACCCCCCCGACCTGATGGACTGCCTCGTGACATTGTGGTCAAGCCACACTATTATAAAGTTAAAGAGGAAGTCATGAAAAGGGCATGCTCCACTCCACAAATCCAGATTATGGGTCTTCCAATCTCCCCTACACGATTCAGAGAAGGCGAGCACTCAAACCCTTTTGACAGCGCTGACACAGAAGAACATCAAATACTGGTGGCTTTTCCCCTTCAAGCTGAAGTTCAAGTGTAACAATAAGCCCTTCAGATTTTCTACATTTATGGAAGGAGAGAACTGCTTTTCACACTGCTTTTATAATAACTGGTTATAACTAACCCCTCTACTTATATTCTTCTTCATCGGACACGGATTACCTCAGGGTCCACCTGGATCTACTGAATCAAGCCTCGGACCATTCACTAAGGAGAAACTTCCCCTCCCCTTTATATAATTCTGGCCTACCATGAAACTGTGGACTATTTGACTTTATTGGGTCTGATTATCCCCCTAGTCATGTATGCTGTTATCACAGTTTTCCAGGGGACACTCACAATCCTAGCCCCCCCCCCCCAACAATAACCATGTGGTAGATTAGCTATTAGGGCCTAACAACCTTCGAACGCTGGTGCTCAATTTGTTCCCACCCCACATCACTCCCTGGAATTCTGAGTCCCCTACCCCCCTTTAGAGGGATCAACCCCTCTCTAATAGAATCTTTTCCCTTCTTTCCAGAATCCCCAGCATTCATCACACCTGCCTTAGCTTAACCTCCATTAAATTTTCTTAAGTTACAGTTTTTGAGGGTGATGCCTCAAGGTTTATACAAGTTTTATTGTTCTACATTAGGGAGTGCTGTGGAGGGAGCAGTACTAGTGCACCTCCTCCTGTACTCAGAGACGCAGATTTTTCTCTCTCCTGGTCAGTATCCCCCCACTGGTGGTCGGGAACCATTTTTGTCTCTCGGGGTATGGTGGACATACTCTACCCCTACCCTTGGGGATCTCTCTTATTCTTTCTCTCTCTTGTCTTCTATCTGTTTCTACTGTTTTGTACTAACTTTTCTATTTTCTTAGTGACATTTGTGCTCTCGCGACTCTGCAGGATCCTGGACGGTGTTATAATGGACTTACACTCTCGGACTCTGGATTATCCACCAGGCTGAAGGTAGGTGATTGGGGGTCATTGGCACTACCTCCTAGACTGCTCCATGGCTGACACACCTAGACCCTCCTTGTGCATTGCATCACACAATGTTCAAGCAATTAACTCATCTATTAAACACCAGAAGATCTTACAGTACTACCATGACCAAAAAATAGACATATTGTTTCTTCAAGAAACAAATTTTCCGAAATCCTATTCCCCCTCGTTCATTCACTCTAAATTTCCCAAGTTCTAATTGGCAAATGCTGACAACAAAACTCCTTTCTGAATTTAAGGATCCAGAAGGTAGATTTCTACTCTTTAAAGGTCTCATTGACAACCAGCTCTACTCCTTCGTATCGTACTATGCGCCAAATAGGGGGTCAATCAACATTTTTTAATGCCCTTTTTTTTAAACCCACTTACTGAAGACTTGTTCATCTACGGAGGGGACTTTAATATAGCTTTTGATACAGGATTAGATAACCCTTCAGGGAATGGACCGTATCTATCCCACCAGGCAGAGCCTTAATGTGGCTAAACAAATTTACTAACAGGGGTTGGTTGATTATTGGAGGGAAATGAACCCAACAGCACAGGATTATACACACTTCTCTAGTCCCCACAATACCTTTGCTAGAATAGACCACTTCTTTATTTTGACAAGTCATATCCTGTTGGTGACTAAATCCCTCATAAAAGACTACTCCTTTCTCCTCCTAATAATAAGCAGACCAACAGAACGAAAGAGGGACAACTGGAGACTTAACGCTTAGTAACCCTACCTATGTTTGTGAAATTGAAAAAGACATACAGGAATATTTTCTATTGAATAATATAAATTACATTTCCCCAATCACTTTATGGGAGGCATACAAAGCCTCCATTAGGGGAAAACTCACCCAAATGGCCTCAAGGCTACGTAAAGCCCGCAAAGTAGATATTGAATGGTTAGAGAAGGAATTCTTACTTCTAAGCAAAAAACACAAACGTAACTCTTTATCAGGTTCAGTGGAAAAACTAGAAGCGGCATGCACAGCCTTAAATCTAGCTCTCACTGCCATAGCAGTGTTTGCATTGGGAAGGTGGCTGGTTTTATCACCAAAAAGATGACAGGCTCCTTGCTGGCGACTAGGCTGACCCCTAAAGTAAAGACACAAACCTTACCTATAATAAAACTATGCAATGGTTCCCTTTCCCAAAACCCTCAGAAAATCATGGAAGCTTTTCATGACTTCTACCGAACCCTGTATAGTAGGGAAGGGAATGATTCCCCAACTAGCTCAATTGACTCCTTTCTTAGTTTACTGAATATCCCCAAGATCAAGGACCACCGCAGGGATAAATTAGAGACACCGATCTCAGCAGAAGTTTCACAGGTCATTAAAGATCTCAAAAGCAACTCGGCCCCCGGACCTGATGGCTTCTCAGTACCTTATTACAAACACTTCTCCTCAATATTAGCTCCCTATTTGGCTTGATTTTTCAACAAACTCCGTACAGGAGCACAACTTGATAAGGCATTAAATCCGGCTTTTATCACAGTGATCCCCAAACCTGGCAAGGACCCTAGTTGTAATTCTAATTATCACCTCATCTCCTTAATAGATAATGATCTTAAATTTTTTACAAAAATTATGGCAGACCGAATATCCAATTTCATTAGTCTTTATATCCACTAGGACCAGGTCGGCTTTATACCTGGGAGATAAGGCCCAGATCAGATTAGGAGGGCGATTGACATTGTTTCCCTTCTGAGGTCTAGATGGGACAATGGCCCACCTTAAACTGTATTTCAACTCTCTTTAGATCTCATGAAGGTGTTCGATTCCGTCTCCTGGTCTTATCTGTTTCCAATTTTACAATGATCGGGCTTTGGTCAATCCTTTATGAACATGATAGGGGCCCTCTACTCCATTCCAGAAGTAAAAATTAAACTGCAGGGATATTACTCGGAACCCTTTCCAATCCTTAACGGTACAGGGCAGGGGTGTCTCTTGTCCCCACTGATATTTGCAATTGTCATTGAAACCTTAGCCATTGCCATTAGAGACCACCCTGATATACATGGGGTGAGATGCGGGCCACAAACCCACAAATTCATACTTTTCCATGATGATATTTTGCTTTTCCTCATATCGCACCCACTAACCTCACTACCAAATATCTGCGAGGTACTTGATGACTTTGGCAAAATCTCGGGACTCAGGGTCAACTATACTAAATCCCTGGCATTAAAAGTCAACTTACCAGACCATCTGGTCACACAGCTTAAAGACAACTTGCAGTTTGGATGGAACGAGACGGCGATTCCCTATCTAGGGATTAATCTGACAGCCTCAGTAGACCACTTATATGCTGCCAATTTTCCCCCAATGTTTCGTAAACTGGAAAAAGATCTCTCACAATGGGATAAACTGGGACTCTCCTGGCTAGGCAGGATCAATTCCGTAAAGATGACCCTGTTGCAGCGCATCCGCTATCTATTTAGGTCATTACCTATCCCGATTCCTAGGGATCAACTTAGAAGGTTCCAATCCAAAATTATCAACTTTATACGGGGAGCAAAAGAACATAGAGTTGCCAAGGGGACCCTTTTTTTGAACTAGAGATCAAGGAGGAGTGAGTCTACCAAACCTTATCTGGTACCATCAAGCAGCCCAGTTATCCCAACTCTCCATTATATATTTCAAAACAGCACACCCAGACTGGATACATATAGAAAGGCAAGCAATACCCTACTACACATTGGACAATCTTCTCTTTTGCCCTTCTAAATCTAGACCCACTCCTACACTAGCCCACTCCTTAGTCCTATGAGATTCTCTCAAAAATAACCTACATTTGATCTCTAACTGGCCCCCACTCTCTCATATCCCAACGCTATGGTACCACTCACTATGGCCCACTGTGTAAGCAAGCTTGATATGCCCAGGTCGGGAAGGTTAAGACTCCACCAAATCTCTCATTTCATTCACTCTTTATGGACCTCTAAACCCAACCCACTTTCGATAACGGCGTATGAAATGTGATGTGGTCAAGCCATGGAGCAGAAGAGAGGGATAACAGTGATATACCGATCACTTGCTGTGGCAGAGTCAAAATCCCTCTTCATGAGGGAATGGGAGAAGGACTTGGGCAACACTGGAGCCTAACGGAGTAGCATAGGGCTTCGGCCTCAGCCTCCAAGGGCATACTGAACATAGCACTAGTCGAGGCTAACTTAAAAGTCTTAATGAGGTGGTATTTAGTTCCACTAAAATTGCCAAAATCTACCTGAGCGCTTCTCATCTGTGCTTCCGTAATTGCGGACACTGACTTATTTAAACTTACCCCTGACCTGGTTTTGCCATGTCTTGGGACTGACAATATCTCCCCCATCTTCAGGATATTAGTTACCCATATCTTTTTTGCAACTAGACATTTTAGCACTAGGAAAAAATAATGTTGCTTTAAGTATAACTGAACTACAACAGCCAGACAATGTATTCCCTGCCATTGGCGTTCAAGCCACGTTCCAACGATGAAGGAATGGTTTCATAGTATAAACAAAATGTAAGAGATGGAGAAATTTACTCATATCTTTCAGGACAGGCTAACTAAGTTCACAACCATATGGTGCTATTGGACTCTCTTTAAAACATCAGCGACATATCTTTCCTACCAGTAGACCTTTCAATTTCACTGATAGAGGTAGAATTAGTAGATAAGATTATCGGGCTGCACTTAGGGGCCATATTATGACTACGTGGAGGTGAGCTCTGGAACATAATGGGGGAGGGGGGGTGAAGGTGCAGTCTTGAGAAACTGGATCCCCTATTCCTACCGCCACCCTCCCTGCCTCCTTTGCTTCCTTCCCTCCCACTTCCCCTTCTTTCTCCCCTTCCCCTCTGCCCCCCCCCCTTTCATTTTCTGAACCTTCAGCCGATCCTGAATCCATATAATTGCATGATATTTTTTTTTGAGTGCGACAATTGGCTTCTGAATAGCCACCATTTCATATTGTTTTGTTCTTTTTGTTTCTGTATGTTTTCTGTTGCTTTTGTTCTTGAAAGACGACCAAAATATGAATGTTCATACTGTTTTGGATACATGTGTAGCTTTCGTCACTTTTTCGCCAGCAATTGCTTCAAATTATTACTTTAATCTCTTCACCCCAAAGCAACTGCTAGTTATTTTTTTTCGGGCCTACAGTTACCTTACTTCCAGTGTCCATCCTAGGGTTACTCATCCCTCGTTCAATTGAAACACTGGCTCCAACACTTAGACTTTTCTTTTTCTTTCCAAGTTTTTATTCGGTAACATCATACGTAATAGAAAGACAGAGGGATTCAGGTACCTTGGACGTTGCGATTGGAGATAATTTCTACATCCAGAGAAATAACACTTCCACAGCTGGATTCAGCAATCACCGGATAGGCCCCTCTCACCGACCTAGCAGCTGATGCAGTGCTCGAACATGGTCTCTGCCACAGACTGTACAGTCTTTAAAGAACTGACTGTGGTACTAATCCAAGATGCGTCTACGACTGAGTTCCCAGGCTCTTCTTAAGATGCCAGCCTTATGCTCGGTCCTCTCCCGCAGAGTCCTCCCCTAGTCACTGCAGTCCCTTGCTTCTTCCCGGAGGCCTGACAGCAAAGAGACCATCATTCTGACCTATAGGCCACCAAGACCCCGATCCTTCCTTTAGTAGCTAGGCGATAGGTCCGCCAAGCTTAAGGCAGAACTTTAAGGATTCGTAGTCTCCCAGGCCAGGAGGGCCACGAGGTGGGGAGTGTCAACCCACCCCCAGAGCCCGGGGGGTCAGGAGCGCGGACCATCCAACAGTCACCCAAGAACCACCTAAAATGGCGTCTGTCCCTTAAATACCCCTACCCAAAAATATCCGGTGTGTGAACCACTCCCACCGAAAAGCCTCTGAGCAGCGAGTAATCAATGTGTTTGGCCAGACTGTATTTTCCAATCCACCAATGATGACAGCACCACCCATGGTTAGATGGAAATCTGCACAGTCCAACCAATCTGACACAGAAACCATAAAATTTAAGCAATAATAAGTTGAGCCTAAACTGTAGCTTCAACTATTTTAAATTTTTTTAAAAACATAGCGTTTGCTCATCAGGAGCAGGTCACTACTAGGGATGAGCTTCGAGTTCCAGTCGAACTCATGTTCAACTCGAACATTGGCTGTTCGCAAGTTCGCCGAACAGCGAACAATTTGGGGTGTTCGCGGCAAATGCCGCGGAACACCCTTTAAAAGTCTATGGGAGAAATCAAAAGTGCTAATTTTAAAGGCTTATATGCAAGTTATTGTCATAAAAAGTGTTTGGGGACCCGGGTCCTGCCCCAGGGGACATGGATCAATGCAAAAAAAAGTTTTAAAAACGGACGTTTTTTCAGGAGCAGTGATTTTATTAATGCTTAAAGTCAAACAATAAAAGTGTAATATCCCTTTAAATTTCGTACCTGGGGGGTGTCTATAGTATGCCTGTAAAGGGGCGCATGTTTCCCGTGTTTAGAACAGTCTGACAGCAAAATGACATTTGGAAGGAAAAAACTCATTTAAAACTACCCGCGGCTATTGCATTGCCGACAATACACATAGAAGTTCATTGATAAAAACGGCATGGGAATTCCCCACAGGGGAACCCCGAACCAAAATAAAAAAAAAAAAATGATGTGGGGGTCCCCCTAAATTCCATACAAGGCCCTTCAGGTCTGGTATGGATATTAAGGGGAACCCCAGCCAAAATTTAAAAAAAAAATTGACGTGGGGTTCCCCCTAAATTCCATACCAGACCCTTCAGGTCTGGTATGGATTTTAAGGGGAACCCCGCGCCAAAAAAAAAAAAAAAAACGGCGTGGGGTCCCCCTAAAAATCCATACCAGACCCTTATCCGAGCACGCAACCTGGCAGGCCGCAGGAAAAGAGGGGGGGACGAGAGTGCGGCCCCCCCCCTCCTGAACCGTACCAGGCCACATGCCCTCAACATTGGGAGGGTGCTTTGGGGTAGCCCCCCAAAACACCTTGTCCCCATGTTGATGAGGACAAGGGCCTCATCCTCACAACCGTGGCCGGTGGTTGTGAGGGTCTGCGGGCGGGGGGCTTATCGGAATCTGGAAGCCCCCTTTAACAAGGGGACCCCCAGATCCCGGCCCCCCCCCTGTGTGAAATGGTAAGGGGGTACTTACCCCTACCATTTCACTAAAAAACTGTCAAAAATGTTAAAAATGACAAGAGACAGTTTTTGACAATTCCTTTATTTAAATGCTTCTTCTTTCTTCTTTCTTCCTTCATCTTCTTCTTCTTCTGGTTCTTCTGGCTCTTCTGGTTCTTCCTCCGGCGTTCTCGTCCAGCATCTTCTCCGCGGCGTCTTCTATCTTCTTCTCCTCGGGCCGCTCCGCACCCATGGCATGAGGGGGGAGGCTCCCGCTCTTCTCTTCATCTTCTTCTCTTCTTCATCTTCTTCTTCATCTTCTTCTTCTTCTTCTTCCTTCTTCTCTTCTTCTCTTCTTCCTGTCTTCTCCGGGCCGCTCCGCAGCCATGCTGTGGCATGGAGGGAGGCTCCCGCTGTGTGACGGCGTCTCTTCGTCTGACGGTTCTTAAATAACGGGGGGCGGGGCCATCCGGTGACCCCGCCCCCCTCTGACGCACGGTGACTTGAGGGACTTCCCTGTGACGTCACGGGGAATGCCACAGGGAAGTCCCGTCATGTCACCGTGCGTCAGAGGGGGGTGGGGTCACCGGGTGGCCCCGCCCCCCGTTATTTAAGAACCGTCAGACGAAGAGACGCCGTCACACAGCGGGAGCCTCCCTCCATGCCACAGCATGGATTGCGGAGCGGCCCGGAGAAGACAGGAAGAAGAGAAGAAGAGAAGAAGGAAGAAGAAGAAGAAGAAGAAGAAGAAGATGAAGAAGAAGATGAAGAAGAGAAGAAGATGAAGAGAAGAGCGGGAGCCTCCCCCCTCATGCCATGGGTGCGGAGCGGCCCGAGGAGAAGAAGATAGAAGACGCCGCGGAGAAGATGCTGGACGAGAACGCCGGAGGAAGAACCAGAAGAGCCAGAAGAACCAGAAGAAGAAGAAGATGAAGGAAGAAAGAAGAAAGAAGAAGCATTTAAATAAAGGAATTGTCAAAAACTGTCTCTTGTCATTTTTAACATTTTTGACAGTTTTTTAGTGAAATGGTAGGGGTAAGTACCCCCTTACCATTTCACACAGGGGGGGGGCCGGGATCTGGGGGTCCCCTTGTTAAAGGGGGCTTCCAGATTCCGATAAGCCCCCCGCCCGCAGACCCTCACAACCACCGGCCACGGTTGTGAGGATGAGGCCCTTGTCCTCATCAACATGGGGACAAGGTGTTTTGGGGGGCTACCCCAAAGCACCCTCCCAATGTTGAGGGCATGTGGCCTGGTACGGTTCAGGAGGGGGGGGCCGCACTCTCGTCCCCCCCTCTTTTCCTGCGGCCTGCCAGGTTGCGTGCTCGGATAAGGGTCTGGTATGGATTTTTAGGGGGACCCCACGCCGTTTTTTTTTTTTTTTTTGGCGCGGGGTTCCCCTTAAAATCCATACCAGACCTGAAGGGTCTGGTATGGAATTTAGGGGGAACCCCACGTCAATTTTTTTTTTAAATTTTGGCTGGGGTTCCCCTTAATATCCATACCAGACCTGAAGGGCCTTGTATGGAATTTAGGGGGACTCCCACATCATTTTTTTTTTTTTTTTTTTGGTTCGGGGTTCCCCTGTGGGGAATTCCCATGCCGTTTTTATCAATGAACTTCTATGTGTATTGTCGGAAATGCAATAGCCGCGGTAGTTTTAAATGTGTTTTTTCCTTCAAAATGTCACTTTGCTGTCAGACTGTTCTAAACACGGGAAACATGCGCCCTTTTACAGGCATACTATAGACACCCCCCAGGTATGAAATTTAAAGGGATATTACACTTTTATTGTTTGACTTTAAGCATTATTAAAATCACTGCTCCTGAAAAAACGGCCGTTTTTAAAACTTTTTTTTGCATTGATTCATGTCCCCTGGGGGAGGACCCGGGTCCCCAAACACTTTTTATGACAATAACTTGCATATTAGCCTTTAAAATTAGCACTTTTGATTATTCATGTTCGTGTCCCATAGACTTTAACGGCGTTCGCGTGTTCGAACGAATTTTTTTCCTGTTCGCATGTTCTGGTGCGAACCGAACAGGGGGGTGTTCGGCTCATCCCTAGTCACTACACATGTTTACCTGCCTATATCTATGTCCTGCTTAATCTGTCGTTGCTAATGTACCATGTTGTCTTAACACGCATATCAATATGGCATAACGAAGAGAGAGTACCTGAGTGTTAATCATGGGGTGGACTGAAAACTGCCATAAAAAAGGAAGCGTTAAAAAGAAGATTGAAGAGTTGAAGAGGAGAGGAAGGAGAGGAAGAGAGAATGGAAAAGGGAGAAGCCGAAAAAAAATAGAAAGAAAAAAAAAAGGGAGCGAAGGAGGAAAAAACGACAGGAGGTGCTTCAGGGGATCATAGCACCACTTCCAATAAATGGTAAGTATAAGATTGTCAAATCTGGGCGGGCTAGCATACCATATCCAAAGATGGCAGACCAGGGCCAGATCTAGCCTGTTTGATGTGGGGGTGATATAAAAAAAGTCAGGATGGGAGGTCAATAGGGTAGTGTACAGGGTGACAGCAGGGCAGAGAATAGGATCAGCAGTTTGTAGGGCAGTGTACAGAGGCTATTGTTTTTTAGGGCAGTGTACGTGGCTTAGCAGGGCAGAGGACAGGAGGGAGATGGGCATTGTACACTGAGTCAGCAGGGCAAAGGATGAAAGGTCAGCAGGGGACGAGCTGAGGACAGGGGTAAGCAGGATGGAGGACAGGGATCAGTGTTGGCAGGGCAGAAGACAGGGGTCACGGCTGGCAGGGCAGAGGACAGGGGTCACCGCTGGAGAGGCAGATGACAGGGATCACTGCTGGAGAAGCAGAGGACAGGGATCACCATAGGCAGGACAGAGGACAGGGACCACCACTGGCAAGACAGAGGACAGGGGTCACCACAGGAGAGGAGGAGGACAGGGAACACCGCAGGCAGAGAAGAGGACAGGGATCACTGTAGGAGTGGCAGAGGACATGGATCACCACTGAAGAGGCAGAGGATGGGGATCATCGCTGGCAGGGCAGAGTACAGGGATCACATCTTGGGAGGCAAACAACAGGGATAACCACTAAAGAGAGAGAGAGGACAGGGATTAGCACTAGAGAGGGAGAGGGCAGGGATTACCTCTAGAGAGGGAGAAAACAGGGATCACTGGAGGAGAGGCAGAGGACAGGAATCACTGCAGGAGAGGCAGAGGACAGGGATCACACCTTGAGAGGCAGAGGATAGGGATCACACCTTGAGAGGCAGAGGACAGGCATGAACGCTAGAGAGGGAGAGGTCAGGAATCAATGCTGGAGAGTTAGAGGACAGGGATTACCTCTGGAGAGTTAGAGGACAGGGATCACGGCTGGAGAGGAAGAGAACAGGGATCACGACTGGAGAGGGAGAGGACAAGGATCACGGCTGGAGAGTCAGAGGACAGGGATCACAGCTGGAAAGTCAGAGGACAGGGATCGCAGCTGGAGAGTCAGAGGACGGGGATCACGACTGGGGAGGCAGAGGGCATGGACCATGGCTGGAGAGTCAAAGGACAGGGATCATGGCAGGAAAGGTAGAGGACAGGGATCATGGCTGAAGAGGCAGAGGACAGGGATCACAGCTGGAGAGTCAGGGGACAGGGATCATCACTTGCAGGGCAGAGGACAGGGATCTCCACTGAAGAGTCAGAGAACAGGGATCATGGCTGGAGCATCAGAGGACAGGGATCACCTCTGGCACGGGCAGCACTTGGCAGAGCTCCTTTCCCATCTCAGCACTGTACACAGCTCCTCCTCCCCACACTACACAGAGCTGAAATCACATTAATTTACTTACAGCCACGATCTTCACATGGTGTAACTGGCTGCTATGTTGCAGTTTTGACCTGTGAAATTCCCTGCTCGGAACTCCAGTGTAGTTGCAGTAGCCAGATATACCCTGTGAAGATTGTGGCTGTAAGTAAAAGAATGTGATTTCAGCTCTGTGTAGTGTGGGGAGGAGGAGCTGTGTACAATGCTAGGATGGGAAAGGAGCTCAGCAGACAGGCAGAGTATCCAGGGTGAGGGGGGGTGTTCAGGGGGCTTTGGGGGTGCAACTGAGATGTGGGGGGTGCAACCCACCCCAGCACCCCCTTAGATCCAGCCATGTGGCAGACTCAAAGGAATATGTCATGAAAGTCCATTATTATAGCCATAAATTTTTTGTTAACCATAATATCATTACTCGATTCTTCACTGCCTCAACACTGAGCATGAGAGATTTCCAGTAGTAAGCTTAGTAGTTTTAAAGATATGGGTAACTAGCCTACATTCAGAAAGAAAGAGTGCTGCAATAGGTTTATAGAGTAAAACCTCATAGGGATTCTTCCACATATGAAGTAGTATACAGAGGAGATTGTAAACCCAGATCCACAATTCGCCCAAATGTGTGTCATAGCATCATTCTGGGGACAGCTTTGACAATGACATGTAAAGGGATAATTTGGTATAAAGAAGACCAGATAGGCTGGCGTGTAATACCAACGATTTAAGGTTTTGTATGCTTTTTCAACATTGGAATTATTTTTTTTAAAGGATGAGACACAGGTTTCCTGTCCAAGAAGCAACATCTCTTGAGATACTCCTCTTAGTATGCTTAGTTTATTTCAGCACATTGGATCAGCCAGCATTTTATACCCTTTTCTTGTCTCTCCCCCTTTTTTGCCCAGCCCACTCCCTTGTGCCGTCTTATTTTATAAAATAATGTTTGCTATTTTAATACCACACTCCTACTCAGTATGTGAAAGGTGTTTTTGTATATAACAATTACCCCCTTTTCCTGGCTACAACTGTACCTGTTTCAAAACTTTCTAACTTTTTAAACCTGGAAAAACACTCAATAAAGATTCAGTGTGTTAAAGCAATATTCCTCAGGCCAGTTTTATACATTGATAGAATTTATGCAAACTTTATTGCAGATATTTTTTGTCATTTTTTTATTTATAATAACCAGACACAACAAAGAAAGATTAACCACTTTTAAACCAAAGTGGAATAAACAATTCAGAATTTTTATTAAGGTATAAGCAGGAAGGCAAAGTGCATATAATACAGTAATATGATCATGTACAGGTGGAAATGGAAATACAAGTGCTTACTAATGTCATTATTTAATATTCACTCCATTTTCCAAGTAGAGAAAGAGAGAAAAAAAACTCAACAAGCAAAGGGGTACATAATCGAGGAGTATGGGGATGTAATGGGTTATGAGAGAGGGTATGGGGAGTTCTGAGCAAGGATTACTGTAGGGGGGGTTAAAATGAAAGGCTAGAAGTGAGGAAAGGCAAAGGGACCAGATTGAATGAGGAGAAAGTTGGGGTGGAAAACAAGTAATGGAAAGCAGGGGTAGGGGGCCCTCTGGTAGAGTGTCGAGTTGTGGATTAAACAAACACGAGGGCCTTCCCTTCCTCAGAGGACATAAAATCAATTTATCATAACTAAGTTGTTTTGTATGTGTGATGTTTGTTTTGGGAGGATAGGATGAGGATAGGATGAGATTTTATTTTTGTCTATTATCCTCTATTATCCTCTACTTTTCATAACCATGGTGATATTGAGGAGATAGAGGGGTTCATTTCAGGGGAGTGCAGGATTTAGCTTCATTCTGAAGGTGATCAAGGGTGAACTACTTGTATACCTTTATGGGGATGTTAGTGTAATGCCACGTACACACGGTCGGACTTTCTGTCAGGAGAGGTCCAACGGAATCTTTTCATCGGACATTCCGATCTTGTGTGGGCCTCATTTGACTTTTCTTTTCGAAAATTCTGACGGACCTAGAAATAGTACATGTTTTAAATCTTTCCGACGGAATCAATTCCTATCGGGAAAACCGCTCGTCTGTATGCTGTTCCGACGGACCAAAAACAATGCATGCTCTGAAGCAAGCACGAGACGGCAGCTATTGGCTACTCTCTATTAAACGTCCTTTTTCTAGTCCCGTCGTACGTGTTGTACGTCACCGCATTCTAGACGGTCGGACTTTGGGGTGATCGTGTGTAGGCAAGACAGTTTCAGTGGAACTCCGTCGGAAAAACCTTCAGAGTTTATTCCGACGGAAAGACCGGTCGTGTGTACATGGCATAACAGAGAACAGGCAAGATCATCTACTTTTTTGCAGATTTATACCTGTTTTTTTCTGTATATACAGGCCATTGCAATATGCCCCTTAAACAGTGTGCTAGGTGGAAGAATCTGCCCTCTAAAACCATTGTTGTATTAAGCAGAAAACTGTATGCTGATAGTCCTGTAGATTTGCATTTTCCTTACATGGTTTATTATGAAAGAGGAAAAGCTTATTGCAATAAAGCTAAGGACAGTGTTGAGAATGCCTAAAACCTTGTTCTGCATTGACCCAAAGAAAAGATCTTTGAGCAAACTACATGAAAGGGAGTTTTGGATTGTAAATAAGATACATTTAGATGTTTCTAGTGTGGGATCTGCTGTGGTCTACATGAAGCCTAGAGCACAGTAGAATGTATCGAGAGCCTAACCTTTGACATTATAAGCACAGGGCAGTTAAACAGAGCAAAGGCATGATGGCAAGCCTTGATCGGTAACTTTATTGGCAAACAAGTCCCCCACATTCATACAGGCTCTGTACTTGATAAACAAATTATTATACTGTAGTCTGGTCTGCCTGTGCATTGCATGGAGAGGGCAAAAGACAATTCATGGGTGCATGTGCCAGAGTAGATAAGCTTTTTAACAAATCTCTTATGCTGGAGCTAAAATGCTGCACTAATGTACAACATGAATTAATTGGCTGTTTCAGTTCAGTAAAATAACAGTATACCACAATGGTAAACATAGTAACAAAAGGGCCCCTGTGTTAGAACACATTTCTGGCTCCTTATTAAACTACTGGCCAAAGTACAAATACTTAGATAGATAGGTAGATGCAGATAAAGAGTAATCTTTATTAGAACATGAACTCTCCAACTGAGATTCGACAGCAAACACCCTAATTACTTCCAATCCAAATCAAATCATTAGGATAGCGTAGACACATTTTGCATGTGTTAGTGTCAGTCATGAAAGAACTGATGTAGGTGCTCTCCGCCCACAACAAGACTTAGACTTTACAAACCAAAAACACTTTTAAGGCATGATAAAGAATGTCTCCAGTTTCTCACCAAGTTTAAAAGTGAGCAGTATTCAGATCTATGCAACAGAGAGAGTGGATGCAAAAACAACCTGACCCACAATCAGTAAAAATGGGCCTCCGTAGTCCCAGCGGGTTCTTATGCAGCAAAACAGCATGCACATTTTTTGCCTCTAATATGCCATGTAGAAGAGGACCTGCTTAAATGGCAGGGATAAGATTTAGCCAAGGAAGATTTAGCCAAGGAACACAGTGGCTAGCAGCACTAGGGTGGTCAGATTGAATCCCAACCACGACACTATCTGCATGTACTGTAGTTAGTTTGTTCTCCCCATGCTTGTGTGTGTGTGGGTTTCCTCCGGGTACTCCAGTTTCTACCCACACTCCAAAGACATTCTGGTAGGTTAATTGGCTCTTGTCTAAATTGTCCCTAGTATGTGTATAATTGTGAGTTAAGAATCTTAGATTGTAAGCTCTTTGAGGGCAGTGACTGATGTGAATGTACAATATATATGCAAACCACTGCGTAAAATGTTTGTGCTATATAAATGCCTATAATAAAAATAATAGCCATTAACAGATATCATAGAATGCGTGTAAGTGCACCCTTATTTCTTATGAGTTAGAATTTTCTTGAACTAGAAAAATGTTTTCCAAATTTTTGGAAACAGCAACTAAAGTTTGTTTCAATTTTAATTGCAAAAAAGGGTCTACATCTATATTGCAGGTTTCATTACAAATGCTTTCCCTCCTGTTGCCTATCAACAGGATCACTAGGATTCTGTTGATGGGCAAATTGACATATACCGCTTGCTTTAGACATCAATTTAAAGCGCTTCTGTGATTTTAGGATTCATTGACAGGTGCATTTGTACTGCAGCTGACTTACTTCTGACCTGCTGTGACCTGCTTCATGTTGCTTTTGCATTTCTATAGACTTGTATCAGGAGGTAAACAGTTCTAAAGCCCATTGATATGGGGTCCTAGAATGATAGTAGCAGTCATTCTGCAACATTTACCTGAGCAAATGGTCCTAACAAAAACATATGCTAAGCATTATATTAGATAACCTATATGTCAAATTTACAGCCAACAGGTCTTCAAAGACCTTAACATTCACAGAACAAGAAAGTTACTGACTATTAAATAACCAAATAAGCCAATGACCTGCTAAAATGAAGAAAAAAAACAGAAAGAAAAAATCATGCATATTATTTCATCTTCATGGTGTATTTACAAGAAACATTTGGTTAGCACCAGTTTTACTGGTCACTACAATGTCATATATTTTATACGTAAAAAGTAAACCCACTAATTTTCAAAAACAGAATAAAATGAATGCTGTATAAAACCAAATCGTTCTTCAATGTTTTATATGATACTTACAGTAGGAAGCACTGCTAGGAGTTTCATGGACCACTGTTCTGGGGCAGATACAGAAAAAGAGAACCTGCACTTCCTACCACCACCTCTGCCTCTTACTGATCCCACACCCCCACCACTGATCTCATCCCTATCCCCCCCCCCATCATCACCTCTGTTGTAGTGGTGATGGGGGATAGGGATGAGATCTGCGGTGGTGGGGGGATGGGATCAGTAACAGGCAGAGGTGGTGGAGCCTGCCTTCCAGTCTGATGTGCCTGCCTTCCAGTCTGATGTGCCTACCTTCCAGTCTGAGGTGTCCACTTTCCAGTCTGATGTACCCGCTTTCCAGTCTGATGTCCCAATGCCTGCCTTTCAGCCCAAAGTCTCGGTGCCTGCCTTCCAGCCTGATGTGCCTACCTTCCAGTCTGATGTACCCGCTTTCCAGTCTGATGTCTCGGTGCCTGCTATCCAGCCTGATGTGCCTTCCTTCCAGCCTGATGTGTCTTCCTTCCAGTCTGATGTGCCCGCTTCCCAGTCTGATGTTTTGATGTCTGCCTTCCAGCCCAAAGTCTTGGTGCCTGCCTTCCAGTCTGATGTGCCTACCCTCCAGTCTGATGTGTCCACTTTCCAGTCTGATGTACCCGCTTTCCAGTCTGAAGTCGCGGTGCCTGCCTTCCAGCCTGCCTTCCAGCCTGATGTGCCTACCCTCCAGTCAGATGTGATGTGCCTACCTTCCAGTCAGATGTGTCCGCTTTCCAGTCTGATGTCTTGATGCCTGCCTTCCAGCCTGAAGGCTCGGTGCTTGCCTTCCAGCCTGATATATCTACCTTCCAGTCTGATGTGCCCGCTTTCCAGCCTGATGTCTCGATGCCTGCCTTTCAGTCTGATGTGCCCACTTGCCTGTCGGTGCCCGCTTTCCAGTCTGATGTGCCTGCCTTCCAGCCTGGTGTTTCGGTGCCTGCCTTCCAGCCTGATGTCTCTGTGCCTGCCCTCCAGCCGGATGTCTCGGTGCCTGCCCTCCAGCTTGATGTCTCTGCCTTCCAGTCTGATATGCCCGCTTCTCAGTCTGATGTCTCGATGCCTGCCTTCCAGCCGGATGTCTCTGCCTTCCAGCTTGATGTCTCTGCCTTCCAGTCTGATGTGCCCACCTTCCAGTCTGATGTACCCGCTCTCCAGTCTAATGTGCCTGCTTTCCAGTCTGATGTCCTGATGCCTGCCTTCCAGCCTGATGTCTCGGCGTCTGTCTCCCAGCTTGATGTCTTTGCCTCACAGTCTGATGTGCCCACTGTCCAGTCTGTCCTGATGTCTGCCTTCCAGCCCGAAGTCTCGGTGCCCGCTTTCCAGTCTGATGCGCCTGCTATCCAGTCTGATTGTCCTGCCTTCCAGCCGGATGTCCCGATGCCTTCCTCCCAGCCAGATGTCCCGATGCCTGCCTTCCAGCCGGCTGTCCCGATGCCTGCCTTCCAGCCGGATGTCCCGATGCCTGCCTTCCAGCCGGATGTCCCGATGCCTGCCTTCCAGCCGGATGTCTCGATGCCTGCCATCCAGCCAGATGTCTCGATGCCTGCCTTCCAGCCGGATGTCTCAGCCTTCCAGTCTGATGTACCCGCTCTCCAGTCTAATGTGCCTGCTTCCCAGTCTGATGCCTTGATGCCTGCCTTCCAGCCTGAAGTCTCGCCTGATGTCTCGGTGTCTGCATTTCCACCTGATGTCTCGATGCCTGCCTTCCAGTCTGATGTGCCAGCTTCCCAGTCTGATGTGCCAGCTTCCCAGTCTGATGTGCCTGCTTTCCAGCCTATTGTCCCAGTGCCTGCCTTCCAGCCTGATGTGCCAGCTTCCCAGACTGATGTGCCAGCTTCCCAGACTGATGTGCCAGCTTCCCAGCTTGAAGTGTCCATGCCCGCTGCCCAGCTCGAAGTGCCCGCTGCCCAGCTCGAGGTGCCCGTGCCTGCTGCCCAGCTCGAGGTGCCCGCTGCCCAGCTTGGTATATTCCTGCCCGCTGTCTGCCCGGATGTGCCCACTGTCTGCCCGGATGTGCCTGCTGTCTGCCCGGATGTGCCCGCTGTCTTCTCAGATGTACCCGCTGTCCAGTTTGATGTACCTGATGCCCAGCCTGATGTGCCCTCATCTGTTGTTCGGTTTGAGGCCATGAACTTTGGACAATTTCACCTTGTTGGAGCGTCCGGAGGCTGCTCCTTGGGGGGGGTACTGTCACGAGAGGGTTTACCCATTGGTGGCGCTATCGGTCTCTTGGATCGCAGTACCAGTGTCCACCAGCGGGTGTCTTCCAACACCTGGGACCTGTAGTAAGAGGTCTCTCCTGCTGGTGGCACTGTTGCATCCTCGGGCCGTAGTACCGGTGTCCACCAGCGGTTGCACTCCGGCAGTGTGGAGCAATCAGCACACTCTGCGCTCAGCTGTAACATGAGGTCAATTACTACAGCCTTATAAATACCCAGCAAGCCCCCATAGGCTTGCCTTGGTATCTTTCTTCCTTGTGCCCTGACCTGTTATCCCGTATCCTGTAAACCTGTATCTCCTGTATCTGAACCTGAGCCTGCTCCTGAGCCTGTATCCATTCCCATCCTGATTCCGTCCCTCCTGTGTTCCTATTCCCTTGTATCCATATCCCATCCATTATCTCCCTCTCCTATCCTGCCCTTGTTAAGTTGCTGATCCCATGTGTATGACCCTGGCCTGGCTTACGTGTTTGATTTTGGTACTTCCCTTTGGCTGTATATATTATCTGTTGTTTGTGGGTTTCTGTTGGTTGGTTGAGCACTATTTGTATTTGGGGTGTTTGTTTATTTATATGACTTATCTTAAATAAACATTATGCTTATTTCACTTTACATGCGTTTTGGTTTCCTCTTTGCAGTCCACACAAACTGGTCACACCTGTTCATGACAGCATTACAGCGGGGTACACGCCAGGGTTGTCCCCTCTCACCTTCCCTTTTTGCCTTGGCATTGGAGCCATTGGCCATATTGCTCCAGGCATCCCAACGGGTGGTGGGGATGAGGATTGGTCCCTTGGAGGAAAAAGTGTCACTCTACGCAGATGACACTCTACTCTATCTGCAAGACACAGACTCCTCCTTGAGATCTGGCCTGGTCCTCTTTGATGACTTTGGGCGCTATTCAGGGGTCCGAATTAACTGGTCCAAGCCAGTGCTTTTTCCCTTGGATAGCATGTCGAGAGTCACGGCGGCCACCACCCCCTTGAAATGGGTAGATACCTTTAAGTATCTGGGTGTACATATTCATCTTGACCTGCACTAATTCTATGACCTTAATATAAGACCAGTGGTGGAACAGTTGAGAGCTAGGTGTGTTTCTTGGGGGAATCTTCTGCTGAACCTGTTGGGACGCATTAACCTTATCAAGATGGTTTTTCTCCCTAAGTTTAATTATCTTTTCAGGAATTCACCGGTTTGGTTGCAGAGTTCCTTCTTCTGAGACTTAGACAAATGTATTAGAACTTTTATTTGGGGGGGCTCCATGCCACGTTTGGCTAGGTCCACCTTGTGTCTTCCTGTGCGGTGTGGGGGGCTGGCGTTGCCTAACTTTCAGGTATACTATTGGGCAGCTGTTTTGGTGTCGGTCCGCTGGTGGTTTTTCCACTCAAGGGCCAATGCAGCTGTGTGCCTGGAAGCGACCCTCTTGGGTTCTCTCAGCAAATTGGTGTACCGGGGTCCCAGGGCCTGCGCCAGCCTGCTGCTCCCGACTAGGACGACTTTTAGGGTATGGGGGGTGGCTAGGAAATGATTACACAAGTGGAACTCCTGGTCTCCATTTCAGCGACTCTGGGGGAACCCTAATCTTCCACACTTTCGGACCATCCCAGATCCGCAGGTGTGGGCGAAACATGGCATCAGGATTCTTAGGGACATCATGCCATCAGGGACATTACTTGATTATAAAGACCTCTCGGACAGGTTCCAGTTGCCTAGATGGATGTACTTCCGTTACTGGCAACTAAGCCATGCCACCAGGGCCCAATTTTTGGGACAGATAGCCATGACTATGGATCCCATAGAGGAACTCTTGGCCCAGGAGTCCCTGTCCAAACCTCTCTCTTCCCTCTATTTATCGCTACTCAGCTTGGAATCTCCTAAGATGGAGCGGCTCTGGGAGGCATGGAGCAAGGACATTCCCACCCTGGAGAGAGAGAATTGGAACAAATGTTTTGAGGATAGCTTGGGGCTGGTTATTTCCTCCAGAGATAAACTGATATGAACCAAATTCTTACATAGGGTATATTATACTCCACAGAGACTGCACAGACTGTTCCCCCAGAGTGATCCCTTATGTGGTAGATGTCAAACGCAGACTGGCACATACCTTAACATGTTTTGGAGCTGCCCCAAGGTAGCACGTTTTTGGGCGGCAGTTTTTGAAGTTATTAATGAGCGCCTCCAACTGTCCTTGGTGATGTCCCCTGAGTTGGCCTCACTTGAGATTCAGGAGGATGACCAGAGGCCCCGCTGTACTAAGCTTCTAGTTTCTTATTTATTATACTATGCAAAAAGAGTCATACTACTGAAATGGAACTCCCCCTACCTCCATCAGTGATACTTTGGGAAACATCTATCAATAAAGCCTTGCCACTTTATAAAATGACCTATGTTAATAGGAAATGTCCCAAAAAGTTTGAAGGGATATGGTTGCCGTGGACAGCGGGAGGATGCTAGGTGCCTTAAGGTGTGCGAGGTGGCTGTCCGCCTCCCCCCCTTTCCCCCCCCTACATTCCCTTCCCTTTCCCCTTCCCTGGTCCCTATTCTCTTCCTCTCCCTTGCTGCACTGTCTTTAATTTGGGTGACCGCCTGTGGTTGTCGTTGAGAACCAAAATGTAATTTTCATAGTTACATTTAGATGTAAGTGGTACAGATTGCACACTGCTTCTATATTCGCTAATGCCTTACTGTAGCTGAATGCATGTACTTCTGTGCAGATTTGTACCAACCACCAATGTCTTAGCTGTTGTACCATACTTCACTTTTCTATAATAAACTGAAATATAGTGATCACTTGATCCCTGGGCCGCTCAAAACAGCTGGGTACTGGGAGCCACAAATCGCTGTGTAAAGTGAACACAGCAGTTTTGGGAGCAGCTCCCTGCATGCCCCAGGCTGGATCAAGTCCGTGTATGTGATTGAGCCTGCCCGTGTCGGTCGCCCACAGTAAATGTACTGTGGGCAGTCAGCGAGTGGTTAAAGTATAACTAAAGGCAAAACTTTTATTTTAGTTTTTGATAGAGTGGAGATAGATTAGAACAGTCTGTCGGTTTTTTATTGCTGTCTGTGCCCCCGTTAGGGAGATTCACCCTCTCTATGTGTCCTGTTTACCATTATTATTGAAAGTGAAACTAAAAGAAAATCCCAAATAGAGGGGAAATCTTCCAATGTCCTCTCACTTCCTGTTTTGGCTATGGAACAGGAAGTGAAGGTAAATCCCTGACATGGGTTATAACCTTACTCTATCCAAAACGAACAAAAAAGTGTTGCCTATAGTTCTACTTTAACTGCATAATAATTGGTTATTTGTTGGCTTTCATATTAGATTGTAAGCTCTAACATGCAGGTTACAAATGCTTCTTATGTTTTATTATGTTCTCTTGTTGTCATAGATGAATGGATTGGGTGGAGTCATTCATCAATCCACCAACCTGCCAGTTCATCTGCAGCTTTGCTGATCTCAGAATGGTAAGTACAAGGCTTTAAATCCTCCAGAAGGCTTCTGTAACCAGATGTCCCAGCTATATTTATACAGTACATATACCACCCAGTTATAGATTTCCTCTATAGAGCCTGTCTCTAGATAAAAATGAATATCTTTTTCAGGGATTGGTTATAAAGCACATTAGAATATATTAAAGGAAGCCTATACCAAAAGAATATGGATTCCACTGTTCCTGAACTCAATAGTCTCTTACTCCCGGATAGCAAGCAATTGAGCTGCAAGTTTGAGAACGACTTCCTATGCTATTGCTACACTTGCCAGGCTTCACAAGTTTGTTGCACAATTGCAGCAAGTCCGCATTGTATAACTCCAGATCAACTTTCTTTGCAAACATTCTGCAAGTCTTCTGCAGGTTCTGGTTTAGTTATATTGTCCAGTAGTCATCAAAGGGTTCACTGTATCTGAATTTCGAAAAGTGTCAACTGGAACTTGTGCTTCAAATGCTCTGCAAGTGTACAACTTGCTAGTAAAAATGTGCAGCAAGTTAACAAGACTTGCTATTCAACACTGCTACAAATTTGTGGCAAGTTATCCTTGCTATCTGGGCTAATGTATTCAAAAAAGACCTTCTGATCTTACATTGACTTCTCTAACTATATGCTTGTTCCAGGTCAGTGACTCCATGGAATTGGTATTTATACAGTGGGGACGGAAAGTATTCAGACCCCCTTAAATTTTTCACTCTTTGTTATATTGCAGCTATTTGCTAAAATCAGTTAAGTTATTTTTTTTTCCCTCATTAATGTACACACAGCACCCCATATTGACAGAAAAACACAGAATTGTTGACATTTGTGCAGATTTATTAAAAAAGAAAAACTGAAATATCACATGGTCCTAAGTATTCAGACCCTTTGCTCAGTATTTAGTAGAAGCACCTTTTGATCTAATACAGCCATGAGTCTTTTTGGGAAAGATGCAACAAGTTTTTCACACCTGGATGTGAGGATCCTCTGCCATTCCTCCTTGCAGATCCTCTCCATTTCTGTCAGGTTGGATGGTAAACGTTGGTGGACAGCCATTTTTAGGTCTCTCCAGAGATGCTCAATTGGGTTCAAGTCAGGGCTCTGGCTGGGCCATTCAAGAACAGTCACAGAGTTGTTGTGAAGCCACTCCTTCGTTATTTTAGCTGTGTGCTTAGGGTCATTGTCTTGTTGGAAGGTAAACCTTCGGCCCAGTCTGAGGTCCTGAGCACTCTGGAGAAGGTTTTTGTCATATCCCTGTACTTGACCGCATTCATCTTTCCCTCGATTGCAACCAGTCGTCCTGTCCCTGGAGCTGAAAACACCCCCACAGCATGATGCTGCCACCACCATGCTTCACTGTTGGGACTTTATTGGACAGGTGATGAGCAGTGCCTGGTTTTCTCCACACATACCGCTTAGAATAAAGGCCAAAAAGTTCTATCTTGGTCTCATCAGACCAGAGAATCTTATTTCTCACCATCTTGGAGTCCTTCAGGTGTTTTTTTAGCAAACTCCATGCGGGCTTTCATGTGTCTTGCACTGAGGAGAGGCTTCCGTCTGGCCACTCTGCCATAAAGCCCCGACTGGTGGAGGGCTGCAGTGATGGTTGACTTTCTACAACTTTCTCCCATCTCCCGACTGCATTTCTGGAGCTCAGCCACAGTGATCTTTGGGTTCTTCTTTACTTCTCTCACCAAGGCTCTTCTCCCCGATAGCTCAGTTTGGCCGGACGGCCAGCTCTAGGAAGGGTACTGGTCGTCCCAAATGTCTTCCATTTAAGGATTATGGAGACCACTGTTCTCTTTGGAGCCTTAAGTGCAGCAGAAATTTTTTTGTAACCTTGGCCAGATCTGTGCCTTGCCACAATTCTGTCTCTGAGCTCTTCAGGCAGTTCCTTTGACCTCATGATTTTAATTTGCTCTGACATGCACTGTGAGCTGTAAGGTCTTATATAGACAGGTGTGTGGCTTTCCTAATCAAGTCCAATCAGTATAATCAAAACACAGCTGGACTCAAATGAAGGTGTAGAACCATCTCAAGGATGATCAGAAGAAATGGACAGCACCTGAGTTAAATATATGAGTGTCACAGCAAAGGGTCAGAATACTTAGGACCATGTGATATTTCAGTTTTTCTTTTTTAATAAATTTGCAAAAATGTCAACAATTCTGTGTTTTTCTGTCAATATGGGGTGCTGTGTGTACATTAATGAGGAAAAAATGAACTTAAATGATTTTAGCAAATGGCTGCAATATAACAAAGAGTGAAAAATGTAAGGGAGTCTGAATACTTTCCGTCCCCACTGTATATGAAAGTCAGAGATGGCATCCTCTGTATTTTTATCAGTATTCATCTTGTTAAGACTGGCTTCACAGATATCTTCCTGCAATTCTTCATTGCTTTGGGTAGGTACACTGACCTGCGCTGCCATTACCATCAAACGCCCCTACAGCAAGCATTAACAGATCAAAAACAGAGGTTAACTTTTTTCAACATCACACGTCAATACACCACACAGATGTGAACTAACACCATTGAATAATGATGGGAAAGAGGTGCACATCCCTATGTAATGATATGTTCTCTTTACTGACACATCTATTAGCCAACAGTTGGCTACAACAGCCAGGAGTGTGCGTAATCCCCTCTGCGGTTGCTAATATATGACATACGGTAGTGATGGTGAAACAGGTAAAAAAGACCTTCAAGGAAAATGCTCTCCCAAGAAAGGCAAATCACACAGAGGATTTAAAAATAAAGCGCAAAAAAGAAACCCCATGTAAATTCACTCCAGCTCTTTGGAGAGTCATATTATTGTGAGATTTTGAACGCCAAGCTATCCTAGAAGGCAACAGTGAGGCAGGGTGAAATCACCAGTGCCTCCTGGAAGCATCAGAAGCTCAGGCATAGGTATTTTTTCTCTTTTCTTTAGCAATAGCGTTTATTTTAAATTGTCTTTGCAGGCAGGCAACAACTAGGAAATTTGCCCTGTGAATAAACACATGTAGCCTGCTATCACTGTGGTGCATATGGATAGGGAGAGGTGACATGACATTAGCAGCATTGAGATGTAGTAAAGGATGAAAATTTGTTAAAACCTTTACCTAACCCACCCCCAAATTCTTTCAAATACCCAGCATTTTTCTACCTGACATTCAGTAAGGGATTTACATCTGCATTAACAGACCTGCCAGACCTACAAGCCCTCCACTAATTGTTCCCTATGCACATTATCCGCAGCCCTCCTTATGTTTTCCTTATCACATCTAAAACTCATGGGGGGGTTTATTTACTAAAGGCAAATCGACTTTGCACTACAAGTGCACTGCAAGTGCACTTGGAAGTGCAGTCACTGTAGATCTGAGGGGGACATGCAAGGAAAATAAAAAAACACGTTTGCTTGTACAGATTGGATGATAAAATCAGCAGAGCTTCCCCCCATTTTAGATCTTCCCCTCAGATCTAAAGAGACTGCACCTACAGTGCAATTGTAAAGGAGGAGGAGAGGAGGAGTTCTGATGTCACGACACTGCAACATGTCGAATGTGGCCATCTTTGTGGTTGGAAACAAATGCTGCTTACACAGACTGCTGTTTTTTACATGCTTGTTTTTATCTGATGAAATGTGAGTACCCTGGATTTTTCTTTGAATAAATATGACCCTGGTTTATAATACTACACCATGAGGAATACTTTCTTTTATATTTTACGCATGCACCTTTGATTATTTGGTGGAACTACAAGACCCAGCCATCTGTGATCTCCATTAATTGCTTCATGACTCTGTGGATTTATCATGCCTGTTTGACCACCTGTGATTAAGTGGTCCATTCTTTTTGGTAAGAGGCCTGGTGTGTTGATGTTCGGTGGAGGATAAGTCCGTATTCACCTAATTTGTGTTTCTGTCTACACTGTGGGTGATTCCAGAGTTTTCTCCTGAACAAGGATTTTATTTCAAACACTATGGACTTTTTATTTGTAATACTACATTTATAGCACTGCATATCATTATATTTTTCATGCTCCTTATTGTCACCATACAATTTATGCAGCTGCTTTATTACCATTACCAGCGCAGTGATTAATCTTGAATGTAGTGCACTTGTAGTGTAAAGTGGTTTTGCCTTTAGTAAATAACCCCCATAATAAGTATGGGTGTTGTCATCTGACTCTCTCAGCCTTCATATTGGCCCTTCTAAGCCAGCTGACCTAAGTTTAAAGCTAGAAAGTATAGTTGTAAAGAATTTGATCTGGCAAATTCCTACAATTAATGTGCTGGAATCATAAATTTTGAACACACGGGATTTGCAAGAATCCTTGGTAATAGTGAACCTGAACTTCATTCCTATTTACAACTTAAGTAAACTTTCTGAAATAATTGTTTGCTATGTAAAATAATTCATTTTGCATCTAAGTATATTAAATAGTGAAATCATTTGGCTTTGAAAATCACTTTAGGGTTGCAAAAATAATTTGATAGCAGAAAATAGACTGGAATATTTATTTCTTGGCTGATCAGCTAATTAAATACTGAAATACTTTTACACAAGCACAATAATGCTGTAAAATTATGTAATAAAATAATTGTACGTAATTTCTAAAATATAATTTATTTCTTGTACATTGAGCCATGCAGGATTCAGAGACAATTGGGTTATACTGCAGATTACAGGAGGATCTGGACACTGCAAAACAAAATAAAAAAAACAGTGACCAGTCTGGTATAAGCCCTCCTGCTCCCAGCATGTCTCAGTGTTTTGCTAGTGTCTAGGAGGAATGACGCCTTTTCTCATTTGAGAACAGTTTAACCATTTTTCCTAGCCAAGAATATTTTTGCAGAGTTCCACCCAAAAGTGGAACTTACACTCATTCCACTCATTTGTCTCCTCTCCCCCTCCGGTGCCATAATTGGCACCTTTCGGGGGGGGGACGGGACAGGATACCATGACATCACCGTGGGGCTCCCTCCTCCTCCCTCCTTCTCTGCCTCTCACCGGGCCAGTAGGAGAGAGGAGCGGGGCCTCACGCATGTGCAGTAGGGTTCCCGGCGTGAAGCCGCAAGGCTATACTGCCGGGTACCCTTACCCGCAATGGTGGCGGCAGCACCCGACAGCTGATGGAAACATCAGCTGCGGTGCCAACATCGCGGGACTCCAGGACAGGTAACTGTCCGATTGTTAAAAGCCAGCAGCTGCAGTATGTGTAGCTGCTGGCTTTTAATTTTTTTGTGAGGAACACCACTTTAAGTCAAGACTTCTCTAAATGCTACTTAAACTGTGCACTTTATGCAGCTGTCTGGATTGGCTTATCCTCAACAATAGCTTTAGAAACTGTACCCAGAGCCAGCTGGACTGGTTGATTGCAGTGCCTGTCTGGAATATGACCCCCAGGCACTGGGTTCTGCATTGTGGAACATTCCAGACCTCTGTGCTGTGTTAGCCATGGAGCATTTTACAGGTCCAGAGCTGTGGCACAGCCTCTGGTGTAACACAGTCTCTAAAGACTCACTCTGTGAGTCGATTATGCGGGCTGACAATTGGGATCTACTCTGTTTATTAGAACCATTAAGAACCATTATTATACTCATTTGCAGTTGGTTTTCAACCAAAAAAGGTTTAAACACTAAGGTCACTAAGTAGAGTGTCTTGCACACATACTCCATGCTCTTGCTCCCTCCATTCAATATGAGGTAATACCTTCTGCACCACCACCACCACTGATTTTACAACAGACACATGGTTTCACCGCAGTTAGCCCTCGCTGCCACCCATCTGGTTACCTCTGGGCTTTGAACCTCTTCTGCTTCCAGAAGCTAATTTGTGAATACCCAAGGATGTCCTTGTTTGCAGTGCAACATGTTAGATCTCAAACACATAGGGAGCAGGCTCACTGTATTAAATCGATTTGGCCACGATCCACTATCTATTCCAGAGCAGCCTACAGTACACCCTTCCAACACAGTCCCTACATTCCTCTGAGTCTTCCTTAGCTCCATTGTGTGTAGAACCATACTCAGTGTAAACCCCAGGGGAATTCACAGCAATTTTGATTGCTCACTCTGATGACATTAAGTGAGAATTTTTGGTACACAAAAGCGTAAGATAACACCTTCTGCTTCAGAACCATTATCTGAACTGCCTGCAGATTTAGCCACCTCTGAGCCTATGGCTATGTAGGCTCTCTCTGTTGAAGAGTCACACAAATCCTTGACAGATGATGGCTCTTATTGATGTGGTATATACTAACCTAATGATGAGGAGCAGCCTGTCTGTGACTTCCACTGATGCCTGTCTCAGATCCCTTAGTCCTCAGGGCCCACTAACAGTCCAGGTTTTATGTATTACCTTGGGAAGATGCAGACTAGAACACTGCAATCACTGAGCAGCAAATTATATCACCTGTGATGTATTTCAGTTATCTTGCAAACCTGGCCTGTTAGTGGGCCCTGAGGACAGAGTTGATGACTACTGCCTTAGAGGCTCTAAGACTACTAAAACTTTCTCCAAGCTCTTGCTACTCCCAGACATCCTGTATGGAGATTGGGAAACTTGATATAGGCTGCTTTCACCTCCCAAGTGTTTCACAGTCAGATATCAATTTGAGAAGTACTTTTTAAAGAAGTAAGCTGTTCTTTCCATTGATACCATCCTAATAATGTAATGATGATTCTTGTAGAGGATGCGCCAGTGTTTAAGGATCCCATAGATGTTTGGAGATACTTTCCATGACCTTGTTTCTTCTGGCAGGCCCTGCATTGCCACCTGCCATAGCTGTCAAACATTAGGGTAATGGATTAAACTCACGGTAAGGGTTCCAGCTTCCCTTCACATCCATCCTTTATTTGTGGAGTGTTTTACAACCTGTGCCAGCAGCCTTGAACTACTGTGTAGACAGGTTTGTGAATATCTCCCTGCATCCTATTAGTAAAGATGTAGAGAACCTTTTGGTTGCAATGCCTTGCTGCTCAGCAGGCATATGACAAGCAACTGTTTCCCAGATATGCAAGGCTACCACTTTGTTTTCTGTTCACACATTTTCTAAGTTTTACCAGGTGGATGTTCAGCTGTGCCAGCTGTGGGTGTAAGGTATATCAGATTTCTGTTCTTTATAGTAGGTTTGTTAGCCCACCCCTCAGTTGGGCTGCCTCTGGACATCCTAATTGTCTCTGACTAGCAAGAAACTAACAAGAAAACTAACAAGAAAATTACGACCCAGAGAAGAGAATGAAAGGAGGGTCGGCGTAACTAAAGTGAGAAACAGGTCTGGGAAGGGTTAAATCCTGGCAATTTAGTGGTGAAGGGGCGTAGTTCTTACCTTATTGGAGGCTGAAGGTCAGATGGGCAGGGAGGAGCTACAAAGGTGGTTCGTACAAGGTATGCTGGGTGTTCATCCCAGAAAGTTTAGGGAAAGAGAAAAATTCTCACCCTCCCGCCCTGTATTTTGGGTTACTGGGGTATTAGGGGTCTCGGGTTACTATTTTGGGTTATAAATTTGTAGGCAAGTACTTATTATTAAAAAAAAGGGGGAATAATTTTCATAGCAGCTCATATTGTTACAAAATTTGGGGCCCATCTAGGGTACGGCACTCCCACCTGGTGGGTTATTGGTGGTTATCGCAGGAGCTAGGTGTCCTGGGAGAAAATGTAAGAAGGTGTGAGGTCGTAACATCTTCAAGCAGGACGGGGTACGGCTGAGAACATGGGCGATTACAGCTATAAAGTGTGCCACAAGGACACCCAAAGACCCCTTCCTGGTTGCATTGTTCAATTGTTTTTATTGATGTTAATTATTGGTTTGTTTAAAAAAAAGGCCTGCTGTGGCCATTTAAACCCATGTCACGCAACTTTGTGTCTTTATTTAGAAAGGTTAACTGACCATGGTTGACACATTCTTTAGTCAAGAAAATTGGATTTTTGTACTCATTGTAAAGTCATTTTTCTAGGATTTCACAGGCCTGTGTTTATGGACTTGCTTTTAGCACTGCTTGTTACAAAACTAAGGCATGCTGGGAGTGGGAGGGATTACATCAGACTGATCTTTTTTGTTTGCTTTTGTGCAAATCCTCCTGTAGGCTGCAAAACCCAATTGTCTCTGAATACTCAAGAAAATGAAAATGAACTCCAAGAAAAGGATTTTATGGTGAGTACAAAAATTTTAATCTTAAACTTGCTTTTTGTTTTTTTAGGCTGTGCATATTGATTAACTTATAACATAGTACAGTATGTGAAAACATTAATTGATGTCTTTATAGCTAAACTCCATAAAACTGGCTAAATACCTTCATTAAATGCATAATGGGAAGCTTTTTTACCTGATAAAGGATTTTTATTCCTGTCTATCCAGTTCTGACGTTTTAAGAGCTCTGCCACACAGCACATTCCTGTCTGGCAGGCCAGAAGACCTTTTTTTCTTGGCTGCAGAACAAGTCTTGTCTGACCCTCAGCCTGTGACTGAACAGTGAAAGAAAAAGCAGCACACTGATGAGTTCAACAATCAGTAGGGATGAGCCGAACACCCCCCGCTTCAGTTCGCAGCAGAACATGTGAATGGACCGAAAGTTCATGCAAACATTCGAACACCATTAAAGTCTATGGGACCCGAACGTGAAAATCAAAAGTGCGAATTTTAAAGGCTAATATGCAATTTATTGTCCTAAAAAAGTGTTTGGGAACCCGGGTGCAAAAAAAAGTTTTAAAAACTGACGTTTTTTCGGGAGCAGTGATTTTAATTATGCTTAAAGTGAAAAAATAAAGGTGAAATATTCCTTGAAATTTTGTATCTGGGGGGTGACTATAGTATGCCTGTTAAGTGGCGCAAATATGGATGAAAATTATTGAGAAAAACGGCATGGGTACCCCCCCCCCAGCCCATTACCAGGCCCTTTGGGTCTTGTATGGATATTAAGGGGAACCCCGCACCCAAATTAAAAAAAGGAAAGGCTTGGGGCCTCCAGGCCTTATATCCTCTGAACAGCAGTATAAAGGCGGTCCAAACAAGACAGGGACTGTAGGTTTGTTCTTACATTGAATCTGTTTGTAATTTGGAACAGGTAAATTTTCTAAGTGTAGCTCCAGCCAAAAAATCATTTTTTAAGCTTTTTGGATAACATAGGGAAGGGTTATCACCCCTGTAACGTTTGTTTTGCTGTCTGTGCCCCTGTTCAGAAGATTTCACCTCACTTTCTGTCCCAATGATAAATTGGATTTTGAAGATTTGGGGTTATTAGGGAAACAAGGATTGGTGATAAAGCAGCAGTGGAGACACCCTTTTCCTATATTAACTCTTACAGGAGAGAATTTCCCTTCCTAGGGGTAGATTTCCTCTCACTTCCTGTTGTCTCCCTCTGTTTGTAAGTCGGATGTTTGAAAGTAGGGGACCACCTGTATATACTATACGGCCTGCCCTATATACTCTGCAGAAAATGGGCCTTAGGTGTTGGTGGTACCAGAACACTGTAAGCCCTCACAGTCACTCTTGGTGGGCGCTGGAACGGGCCCTGCTGTGAAATATTATATCAAGAACTGTAATTACATGCCCCTGTTGAACAGGGGAAGAAAAATTGGGCCTTTGGTGGTGGTGTGGTGGTGGTGCCACAACACTGTAAGCCCTCACAGTTACTCTTGGTGGGCGCAGGAATGGGCCCTGCTGTGTAATATTAGATCAAAAATTGTAATTACATGCCCCTGTTAAACAGGGGCAGAAAATTTGGGTCTTAGGCAGTGGTGGTGGTGCCACAACACTGTAACCCCTCACAGATTCTGCTGTTGAGTGCAGGAACGAGCCCTGCTGTGAAATATTAGAACAAATATTGTAATTACATGCCCCTGTAAAACAGGGGCAGAAAAATTGGGCCTTAGGCGGCGGTGGTGCCACAACACTGCAACCCCTCACAGATACTCTAGTTGAGTGCAAGAATGAGCCCTGCTACGAAATATTACAGCAAACAATATAATTATACGCTCCTGTTAAACAGGGGCAGAAAAATTGGGCCTTAGGCACTGGTGGTGGTGCCACAACACTGCAAGCCCTCACAGATACTCTAGTTGAGTGCAAGAACGAGCCCTGCTGTGAAATATTACAGCGAAAATTGTAATTACAGACCCCTGTTAAACAGGGACAGAAAAATTGGGCCTTAGGCACTGGTGGTGGTGCCACAACACTGCAACCCCTCACAGATACTCTAGTTGAGCGCAAGAATGAGCCCTACTATGAAATATTACAGCAAACAATATAATTATACGCTCCTGTTAAACAGGGGCAGAAAAATTGGGCCTTAGGCACTGGTGGTGGTGCCCTGAAACAAAAATGTTCTTAGAAGCTATCAACATGAACATTGAGGAGGAATAGGATAGTCACTCAGCATAACAGGATAGTCACTCAGCATAGGCAGTCTTCAAGGGATCTCACATTCATAGAAAAATGAATCAGTTACATCAGCATCAGGTGCTTGGTAGCTGGTGATCCAAGACTGATTCATTTTTATGAAGGTGAGCCAATCAACTGAGTCTGTGGACAGGCGCACTCTGTGATCGGTTACAAAGTCTCCAGCAGCACTGAACGTGCATTCAGAAAGAACGCTGGATGCAGGACAGGCCAGTAGCTCAATTGCATATTGTGCAAGCTCTGGCCAGTGATCCATCCTCAAGACCCAATAACCCAGTGGATTTTTGGTTGGAAAGGTCTCCAAGTCTGATCTTGCCCCTAGGTATTCCTGCACCATGTAAATCAGACGCTGGCGATAGTTGCTGGAACCGATCAAACCTTTGGGCTGCGGACTAAAGAATTGTCTGGAGACATCAGTCAGATGGCCACCTTCTCCACCGCTCCTTCTGTGACTGACTGAAGCCTCAGCAACACGTTGTCCAGGAGGACCAGGAAATTGTAACCTCCCAGGCTCTGGAAACACATTGCACAAACCTTTTTGCAAGGCCTCCTGAAGATGTTTCATCCTTTGCTCCCTCTGCGAAAGCTGGATAAGTTTCGCAACTTTACCCTTGTAACATGGATCAAGAAGAGTTGCCAGCTAGTAATGATCCCTGTCCTTGATACCAAGAATCCAAGGGTCCTTTCGCAGGATCGGGGAGGCCATGCAGCGAAGGTTTGCTGAGGCATTTGATCCGGAGTCCTCTGGGTCACTAAGGATGACATGATCCACAGCCACCTCCTCCCAGCCACATACAAGTCCATGGGTTTCTGGGGACTGAAAACGATCCCTTGAAGACTGCTGCTAATGCTGAGTGCTAGCCTCCACCTCCATGCTGACACAATCCTCCTCCTCCTCTTCCTCTTCCTGTGTGATCAGCGGGCCCACAGAAATACTGTCTGGATAAAGGGGGCCTTGAGAGGAAAGGAAGTCCTCCTCTTCCTCCCTCTGTTCTGCCTGTTCATTATTCAACGAAGAGTGTGCTCCAACCGGAAGACAAGAGGGGCAGTATCATGATGCATGCACTGTCACTGCTCACCATCCTCCTCAAATGGTGACAGGACAGTGCATGCGTCCTTGATCAGTAGCCACTGGCGTGGCGAAAAAAAGCCAAGCTCCCCTGACCCTGTCCTGGTGCCATACTTACACAGTGTGGCAGAATCACCACTACTAGCATTTTGGAGGTGTGGTGGCGGAACAAGCTCCAACAATACTGCACCCTGTCCTGCATCCTTCCCAGCTGCCAGCAGAGTTACCCAGTGCGCCTTGAAAGAAAGGTAACGTCCCTGTCCATGCCTGCTGGACCATGAGTCAGCAGTAATATGTACCTTACCGCTGACCGCCCTGTCCAACGAGGCCAAGACATTGCCTTCCACATGCCAGTAGAGAGTCGGAATGGCCTTCTGTGAAAAGAAATGACGTTTGGGAACCTGCCACTGAGGTACCTCACATTCCACAAATTCACGAAAGGGGGCAGAGTCTACCAGCTGAAAAGGCAGCAGTTGGAGTGCTAGCAATTTAGCCAAGCTAGTATTCAGCCACTGAGCATGTGGATGGCTGGGACCTAATTTCTTTTGACGGTTTAGCAACTGGGGTAGGGAAATTTGCTTGCTACAATCGGATGTTGGTGTAGCGACAGCAGATTGCCCACAAGTACTTGGCACATCTAATTCTACACCTTCATTCCTCTCAGTGCAGGTTTCTGAGAGGACTGAAGGTATAGTGGGGTTGGAGATCCCAGCTGATGAGGAGCAAGGAGAGTTCCACCTTGTTCTTTGTTGTGGGTCTTTTAAGTACTGTTGCCAACGGACTGCATGGGAGGTCGACATATGTCTGGTCAAGCATGTGGTGCCCAAGCAAGTGCTGTTTTGGCCACGCTTGATATGCTTCAGACATATGTTGCAAACAGCAACGGTGTGATCTGCTGCACATGTATCGAAAAAGGCCCACACCAAAGAACTTTTCAAAATATGTGGGGAGTCAGCAGCGCTCTGCACATGTTGAGCTCTGCATTGTGTGATGCAGTCGGGTGGCTGCCCTTAAGCTGGCCCCTGGAGGGCATCCTGCCTCATTGGAGATGTGCCTCCTCCTCCTCTCTTCTATCAGGCACCCACGTAAAGTCAGTGACCTCATCATCCCCTTCCTCCTTGTCACTGGAGCAAACCTGGCAGCATGCTGCAGCTGGGGGAACATGACTGCCAGTTTCTTGTCATTTTTGGGCACCCCCTCTCTCTGTGCTCATGTTACTGCCTTCCTCAACCTGGGTACCATCATCGGAGCCTTCAAAGCGCTGCACACCCTCCTGCAGCATGTACCCGACACTGTGATCGAACAGTTCGGGGGACTCCTCCGTGCATGATGGTGGGGCTAGGGAAGGAGTGACTGATGACATTGAGCCAATGAAATAGGCCGCTTTGGCAGCTGCATTGGCAGGCAAACTACTCTGAGCCTGGGTGACAGAGGATGAGGAGGATGAGGACGGCTTAGTTATCCACTCTACCAACTCTTCTGCATGTTGTGGATCAACACGGCCAGCTGCCCAAAAAAAGGACAAGCGTGCCCCACGGCCACGTGCTGAGGATGCACACAGAGCCTGCTTGCCCTCTTTTAGTGGCCTGTGAGCATCTGCCTCTCCTTGGTGACTTGCCAGACATGCTGTAAAATTTTATTAGCAAAACACCGCCTGAAGTTTACTAGAAAAAGTACACCAGGAATGGCCTGCAGTCACATATAAGCTTGGCTAGACTAGAATGCAGTGGATATATATATGTAGGAGACTGTATATATATTTTATGCACTACAGATCACTGAATCACCTGCGTGCCTGCCTGAAAGTGTATTTTAAAATGTACACCAGGAATGGCCTGCAGTCAGATATAGGCTTGGCTAGACTAGAATGCAGTGGATATATATATAGGAGACTGTAAATATATTTTATGCACTGCAGATCACTGAATCACCTGCCTGCCTGCCTGCCTGAAAGTATATTTCAAAACGTACACCAGGAATGGCCTGCAGTCAGATATAGGCTTGGCTAGACTGGAATGCAGTGGATATATATATGTAGGAGACTGTATATATATTTTATGCACTGCAGCTCACTGAATCACCTGCCTGCCTGACAGTATATTAGAAAAAGTACACCAGGAACAGCCTGCAGTCAGATCTAGCTACACTGGATACAGTGGATGTATATATATACAAGACTGTATATATATTAAATGCACTGCAGCTAGCTGAATCACCTGCCTGCCTGAAGTATATTAGAAACAGTACACCAGGACAGCCTGCAGTCAGATCTAGCCACACTGGATACAGTGTGTATATATAGTGGGGACGGAAAGTATTCAGACCCCCTTACATTTTTCACTCTTTGTGATATTGCAGCCATTTGCTAAAGTCCTTTAAGTTCATTTTTTTCCTCATTAATGTACATACAGCACCCCATATTGACCGAAAAACACAGAATTATTTGACATATTTATTAAAAAAGAAAAACTGAAATATCACATGGTCCTAAGTATTCAGACTCTTTGCTCAGTATTTAGTAGAAGCACCCTTTTTATCTAATACAGCCATGAGTCTTCTTGGGAAAGATGCAACACGTTTTTCACACCTGGATTTGGGGATCCTCTGCCATTCCTCCTTGCAGATCCTCTCCAGTTCTGTCAGGTTGGATGGTAAATGTTGGTGGACAGCCATTTTTAGGTCTCTCCAGAGATGCTCAATTGGGTTTAAGTCAGGGCTCTGGCTGGGCCATTCAAGAACTGTCACGGAGTTGTTGTGAAGCCACTCCTTTGTTATTTTAGCTGTGTGCTTAGGGTCATTGTCTTGTTGGAAGGTAAACCTTCGGCCCAGTCTGAGGTCCTGAGCACTCTGGAGAAGGTTTTCATCCAGGATATCCCTGTACTTGGCCGCATTCATCTTTTTCTCGATTGCAACCAGTCGCCCTGTCCCTGCAGCTGAGAAACACCCCTACAGCATGATGCTGCCACCACCATGCTTCACTGTTGGGACTGTATTGGACAACTGATGAGCAGTGTCTGTTTTTCTCAACACATACCACTTAAAATTAAGGCCAAAAAGTTCTATCTTGGTCTCATCAGACCAAAGAATCTTATTTCTCACCATCTTGGAGTCCCCTTCATGTGTTTTTTAGCAAACTCCATGCGGGTTTTCATGTGTCTTGCACTGAGGAGAGGCTTCTGTCAGGCCACTCTGCCATAAAGCCCTGACTGGTGGAGGGCTGCAGTGATGGTTGACTCTCTACAACTTTCTCCCATCTCCCGACTGCATCTCTGGATAGCTCAGTTTGGCCGGATGGCCAGCACTAGGAAGGGTTCTGGTCATCCCAAACATCTTCCATTTAAGGATTATGGAGGCCACTGTGCTCTTAGGAACCTTAAGTGCAGCAGAATTTTTTTTGTAACCTTGGCCAGATCTGTGCCTTGCCACAATTCTGTTTCTGAGCTCTTCAGGCAGTTCCTTTGACCTCATGATTCTCATTTGCTCTGACATGCACTGTGAGCTGTAAGGTCTTATACAGACAGGTGTGTGACTTTCCTAATCAAGTCCAATCAGTATAATCAAACACAGCTGGACTCAAATGAAGGTGTAGAACCATCTTAAGGATGATCAGAAGAAATGGACAGCACCTGAGTTAAATATAAGAGTGTCACAGTAAAGGGTCTGAATACTTAGGACCATGTGATATTTCAGTTTTTCTTTTTTAATAAATCTGCAAAAATGTCAACAATTCTGTGTTTTTCTGTCAATATGGGGTGCTGTGTGTACATTAATGGGGAAAAAAATGAACTTACATGATTTTAGCAAATGGCTGCAATATAACAAAGGGTGAAAAATTTAAGGGGGTCTGAATACTTTCCGTCCCCACTGTATATATATATATATATATATATATATATATATATATATATATATATATACTAAATACACTGCAGCTCACTGAATCACCTGCCTGCCTGAAGTATATTAGAAACAGTACACCAGGAACGGCCTGCAGTGAGATCTAGCTAAACTGGATACAGTGTATATATTTATATACAAGCCTGGATGTATATATATACTAAATACACTGCAGCTAACTGAATCGCCTGCCTGCTCAATCTAAATGAAATGACACTCTCTCTCAGTCAACGCCAGCAACACACTACACAGGGCCGACATGCAGGCAGCCATATATAGTGTGGGGCGTAGACCTAACCCCCTGAGCCAAAATTGGTCAAAGGCACCCTACCTTTGGCCAATTATGGCGCTCTTTGCAGACAACGCTGTGATTGGCCAAAGCATGCGAGTCATAGTGCATGCTTGGCCAATCATCAGACAGCAATGCACTGCGCTGTCGCAGTACATTATGGAGCGTGACGCGCCACACGAATTTTGCGCGAACGCCCCATAATGTTCGTATTTCAACGAACGATCGAACAGCCAATGTCGACCTGAACATAAAGCTCATCCCTACCAATCAGCTTCAAGGATTTTTTGTTAAAACTTAATTGAACAAGCTGAAGTTAGAAAATGATTGGCTACCATGCACAGCTGCACGGGATTCTCCACAGTTTTAGTAAATCAACCCCTAAGTCCCTCTGCTTTTTCCTCCTATTAGAATGACACTAGTTAGCACATGAACACTGCAGCATAACTCACTTGCTAATTGTGCTGCTTTTCTCTTCCATTTTAAGCTTGGCTGTACAGGAGACTGCAAGTGTCTGATACCAATCCAGGTACTTAAACAGTTTGCATTGTGTTTGCATTCACTTGTGTCTTCTGAATCTGTCAGCATTACATTGGTTGCAGTAATCATAAAAATACTTTCTTTAATTATCTAGATTTTATTGGATGCAAGATGGCTCTCTTAAAGTTCTTTTTAACAGCTCCTTGTACCTTTTTTCAGTTTTAACCCAGACTTGAAAAAACTACAAATAATATTTCAGAATGTTCACACTTTCATGTGCTGTCACTCATTTTCTAGTTTTGCTTTTCCATTCCCTGGTTTCCCCATAAATTCTGGGCAAGAGATGGCACACCGGCTTTAGTAAAGCATTTTATGTTCCGAGGTTTACTATTTAAGTCTTGCCAAAGGACAGTTGTGTCTTTTTGTTCTTTTTCGTGTGAAGTATCTGCAATATCCTAGAATTTGTTATGTTTTACTGCTTAATCTGTACTAATAATTTGTGTTTCTTTGCTTCACTGACTTACCTTTAAAAAACTGATATTTTATTGCCCTATACCAACTGAAGGAATGGACACTTTCTGTACAGAGTGCAATTGCTGAAAAGCCAAAAGGCAAAATTTCACATCCAGGTAATGTGATCTTCTCTCCCAGTTATTTGATTGATTGGAACAAAATGTGCTAAAAGATATATACTGATTATAGTGATTGGTGATGACATCTTCGTATAGAGCAGCAGACAAGTGTGAAGAATGATTTAGTTATCTAATACAGAATGAAAAAGGCTCTTCTTGTATTCTGGATGGCCCTTACATGCTGCCGACCAGAGCTCCCAGACACGGCTAGGCCCCATCATTTTTGTGGTTACGTTGAAGGGTAGGAGATAAGGTAACATGTATCAGTAATCCAATGTGATAAATAATGGGTGGATATTATTGTAGACTCTGTCTCAAAAACACACAAGAGTACCAGCAGAATAACCATTGAGGACGGAAAGAAACACAGCCTGAAAACAATACTTTTAAGTGATCATCTTATACAGTAAATAAAAGAGAGAAATGGGTTTCTGCAATTAACATTATGCAACAAACGTATTTATATGAAAACAAGATGTAGAATTAGGGCAGTGGTCTTGATTCACCCATCCATGCACTTATTGAAACAAATTGGAAGTGTGAGGCTCTAAAGCTAGCCATAGATGATTTGTTCACTGGCTGAATGAAAGAAAAAGATCAGATTCCTCCATCCACAAAAGCAAGGTGGATGGAGGAATCAGTCGCACTAAGACAATGGGGCTGATTTACTAAAGGCAAATAGACGCTGCGCTTTGCAAAGTGCAGTTGCTCCAGAGTTTAAAGCGGAGCTCCTTTAGAAAAATACTGTAGCTACTGACTTTTAATTTTAGGACACTTACCTTTCCACGAATCTACCGGTGTCTGCACCCGATTTTTTAATCAGCTTTCGGGTGCCGCTGTGGCCATCTCAGGTAAGGAAAACTGGCAGTGAAGCATGCGTGAAGATCGCAGCTCTTTGTGAATGGCTCGGCGGTGGGGGAAGGAGGAGGGGCGAACTTCCAGATGACCTTGCCATGGTGAAGTCATCTGGAAGTGGGAGTGGGTACCTGTCAAAACCAGGTACCCGATCTCCCCACCTGAAAGGTACCAAATGTGGCAGCGGAGGGAGGAGGAGGCAAATAAGGGGAGCTTCCCCTTTTGGGTGGGTAATAAATGAACAGAACCTCTGCTGACTTCCATCATCCAATCATGTGCAAGCAAAATGCCATTTTTTTTATTTTCCTTGCATGTGATTAGGTATTCTTTGCAAAGTGAAGCTTTACCTCATTTACTAAGCTCTGGAGCAACTGCACTTTGAAAAGTGCACAGTCTATTTGCTTTTAGTAAATCAACCCCAGTGTGTTGTGATAGCAGGACTCTCTACTGTCAGAACACACTTATCAGTGGCTGCCACTGATCAACAAGAGTTTTCCATCATTCCTATTCAACAGAAGTAAATCTAACGATTGACTTCTGTCAAACAAGAACAGCTACACATGGATCAAAATTCAGCCTTCAGTTCAGTTCCTTCAGAGCGCATGCGCTAGTGATGTCCCTGGCTGCTGCTTTCTAGAGTATCTCCTAAACGGTACACGTAGGTAAAAATGATAAAACAGAGTTTACTACCCCTTTAAGTCTTGCCAATGGACAGTTGTGTCTTTTTGTGCTTCTTAATGTGAAGTATCTGCAATATCCTAGAATTTGCTGTGGACACTTTCTGTACAGAGTGCAATTGCCGAAAAGCCAAAAGGCAAAATTTCACATCCAGGTACAGTAATGTGATCTGATTTTATTGATTATTTGGAACAAAATGTTCATTGGAACAAAGTTATTTCATTCATTGGAACAAAATGTGCTAAAAGATATATACTGATTATGGTGAATGATGAAAAGTGATGACATCTTCATATAGAGAACAACTACACATGGATCAAAATTTAGCCAGTCCTTGCTGAACCAGATGAATTACGATCCATCTATGGACAGTTTTAGTTTTAAGTGGTTCTATCATTACGATTCACAAATCACATAAATATGTAGGGGAAGCACCACCAAATCCCAGGATTAGGAAAAAAACAACAATTATTTAGAGTTAAAAGTAATGATTTTGTAACATAATTTTAAAAAAAACTGCAGCCCCCAAGCTTCCACCATTTGTAGCTTATACTATGTAAGCTCTGGCTAACAATCATAAAAAACTGCTCTGATCTGTTATTTTCAGACAACCTCTGGTAGACTAGCAGGAGGAGCTGCAAAAGCACAAAGGAACCTCTACATGTAATGATCAAATATGACTGCCCTTCATTGTATATAGATAATTGCAAACAGGAATGAAGTCAGGTTTAAAAAAAAATAATACACATTGAGGTCACTGTTTACATTAAGCTGATCACTTTGACATGTATTACTAAAAACTATAAAAAATACTTGGGGGGCCTATTTATAAAAAATAAAAAAAATGTTGTGCAAATGCCTCATTCGCAGAATCATTATAAGATCATTTTCCTAACAAATCTCAATGCAGCATTTTTTCTGTCCATGTGAATCATAATTTGATTACAGAAGCTTCCTTCTAAATTCCTGATATCATTCTTCTAGGAGAATTTTCAACTTCATTCCTAATTTGTGTTAATTATTGAATGAATTATTAATCTTCTTCCTTTATTTTCCTCTTTCCCTCTTCCCTCCCCGCCCAAACAAAAATCCCCTCCTTCAGCACAAATCTCCCCCCTCCCTCTTCCCACTCCCAGGCAAAAATCTCCCCCCAGCATAAATCTATCCCTTTTCTTCTTCCGTGCAAAACACTCACCAGACTTTAGATGCAGAGCAGTGTCTGGCATTAGTAAACTGAAGTCCTCCTATGCTTACTCTTGGCGGTGTCCTGAGACACATCAGAGCCAAGGACACCGGGAAAATCTTTTTCAGCTCTGCACTGCTTTGCACCTGAGGTCGGTATGGCAATGTACAGCTTTGGAAGGAATCCCACATAACCCTAAAATGTTGGCTTCACTGGCAATAGGGCATATGTGTCCCCATTGCCCGGGCCTGGCAAAGTTAATGACTTGGCTTATTTTTAATACTTATTGGACTGCACAGTCATATTCAGATACCTTGCACAACTGTAACAGGAATATAGACCTACAACAACTATGGAAATGGAGGTGGGTAGTACAGAATCTAACTGCTGATCTATTTCTGTAACACTGGATCCCATTGCAGTTTTAAGAAGAAAACAACCTTCACTATGTAAAAAATGTGTTTGGGATTGTGTTTAGCAGAAAAAGAAAATCTATGATGTTTTTATGACATCCACTTCTTCTGTCCACACTACTGCAGAGCGAGCTGTGTCGTACAAAAATAGAAAAGATTTGGCATCCCTTGGTTAGCAACTAGCATCTAATCTCCTTAATCAATAGACAGCGCAAAATGAAGATGGTATACTGTAATCACACAATTCCAATCCTTCCTCTCCCAAGAGAGCAGTCGTGATTTGTATACTTCATACAATTATTTTGGTTGTCAGGCTTGCAATATATTTGCACATATTTACAGCATGGTTGTGCAAATGAATATTGCTTTTAAGGCTCATGAAAATATTCAGAGAGACAGATACTGAGGACCTGCTGAGAGACTATTGGTAGCCACATCAAGCATGCCCACTTGGCCCACTCCACCAATTTGAATTTGTGAGCAATGCATGCAGGAATTTCATTAATTTGTTAAAAAAAAACAGGCAGCTTCAAACCTATACAACATACAACATACTTATGCTTAGGCTGGCCATATATCTGAGGACCCAACCTTTCTGAAATGAATGTTTCCAGTCTTGCACAATGTCCAGTTTTACTAGGCAGCACTGGGTGACACTTTTTTATTGTCAACCTCCAGTAGAGACTAAAAGCAAACTGGATACACTTTCCCAACACTCCTACAACCACAAAAAAACAGATGTGGTTGTTCACGTGACACACACAGTGAGATTTTCATTCATTTGATCATGTAATGAGCAAAGTCTTTTCCTACATATGGCAAGATGCATCAGAGTAGAAGATAATTGCTAAATGCATTAACTATTTTTGTTTTGCTTGCAAATGTATTTATTTATAAGCAGAACAATAGTTGGTTTGGTGTTTAAGGTTAGTCTATGCTTGTTGCTAGCTAGCTATCGCTAGTTTTCAGTAACTTTTTACAATATTTTTGACAAAATTGCAGCTATTGGTCGATGAGCATTCACCCCCAAAAATCTGTATCTCTTTAAATATATTTTAAGATTTTTATAGGGCTGATTCCAAATCCCCCCAAGGTGAGTCATCTGGAAGCAATGGCCAGTCAGATGGAATCTGTAGGTATTAGCATTCATTTCTATTGCGCAAACAGCATCTAATGTTAGACAAGTATACTAAAATGATTTCCAAAATGAACAGCCAAAATAGTGTTTTTAGATTGCTAACAAACATAACTTTTTATAGGATCAACTGACAAAGATTTAACACAAGGATAAGGATCTTCATTTAAGCTATGTGACTGTTATTTTCAAATCTCATTGGACTTACCTGTAAATAACTGTCACTTTTTTAAAAGCAAGCTGTATCCTGGTGATTTAGCTTTGTGCATTAAGCCCTTGAATTGTCTTTAACCAGAAAGTGACATAGAACAACACGGCAACGTAGCAATTGGCACATCAGGACACTGTCTGATTGAACTTTGCATGCATTCCCTGTGGGTTTCCTCCCGATGCTTTGGTTACCTCCTACACTCCAAAGGCATGCTGGTAAGTTACATGGCTCCTGCCCAAATTGGCCCTAGTATGTGTATGTATGCATATGTGATATGTACCTTAGATTGCAGGGCCAGATCTACTGGGGTGCTGGGGTGGGCTGTGCCTCCCCCCCAGATTTCAGTCATGCCCCCCTCCCAGGCTGCTACTGATATTGTGGTTGGTGCACTGGGCTCCTCCTCCCTGCACTCCCACACAGGGCTCCCCTGAGTCCCACCAGATACAGCCTGCTCTGCACACTTCTCCAGAGCCCAAGCACAAAGCTGACTGCTGCACCTATGCGATTGTTCACAGTTTAGACTCTGCTCTAATGGCGCTTATGGGATGCTGCCCCACTCATCAACTATGTGTAGTTTAGGGCCCATTCACTCCAGATACAGTAGGATGCATTTTTGACTGTACCTCAAGTGCACAAAATCCAGGTTATCCTATGGGCATAGTTCAAACTATTGCAGTATAGTGTAGTGAAGAGAAGTACAGCAAGGTGCATTTGTTTGCACTGCAAATGCATGTAAACGCACAAAAATGCACTCCAATGAGAGGGATGCAAGAGGAAGAAATGGTAATGGGCTTTAGAGGAGGAGGTGCTGGAATTTGGAGAGCTTAAAATAAAACAGGAGGGGAAGGGGCTGGACTTAATAGAGACAAAAAATGGGGGGATGGACTTTAGAGAGGCAAAAAACAGAGAGGGGGGCCTGGACTTTGGAGAAACAAAAAAAAAAACAGGGGGAGGTTGAACTTTATAGAGACAAAAAAAAGGGGAGGGGTAGCAGGGGCATGGACTTTGAAGAGACAAAAAAAACAGAGGGAGATCTGGACTTTGGAGAGACAAAAATTAGGGAGGGGGGTTGGATTTTGGAACGGGCAAAAAATTGCGCGGGGGGTGGGACTTTGGAGACATAAAAAAGGTGGGGCAGGGGGAAGGGAGCTGGACCTTGGAGAGACAAAAAAAGTTGGGTTTTAAAGAGACCAAAAATGGAGCCGGGGACTGAACTTTGGAAAGACAATTAAAAAATGAGGGAGAGAGAGACTAAAAAAAGTCTGTACACATGTGCTAGTTTGCTTTGTTCAGCTATTACCTAGTTCCCTGGTGCCCTACACGTGGCCCGATGATACTTTATGTGCGACCCGTGGGCTCTTGGGCACCAGTCACACTGCAGAGTAGCAGAGTATTGGTAACTGTAAGCGCAAACACACAAGTCCATATATAACAGGAGATATAAAGGGCTGAGCAACTTAGTCCATAGGGGACAGGCTGGAAGTTCAAGGGTTAAGTGGTAACCGGTATTGTAATGGTTAAAGTAGGCTGGTAGGCTAGGCAGCTGCTGTACTCAGAGAGCTGGCTCTGTGATGGATGAGAGAGGGGTAGAGAAGGAAGCGCCACCTGAGTGCAGTATTAACAAATGATGTTTAATGACACTAGGTAAAAACACACTTACAGGATAAAAACATATAAAAGGCTCATCTTTATAGGTATGAGGTCCTCGGTGTTCCGAGGCCTCAATTTACCCCTACCCATTTACATAGGGCAGCCTGGGATCTGGGGGCCCCCTTGTTAAAGGGGGCTTCCAGATTCCGATAAGCCCCCCACCCACAGACCCCCACAATAACCGGGCAAGGGTTGTGGGGATGAGTCTCCATCAACATGGGGACAAGGGCCCCAAAGCACCCTCCCCTGGTTGAGGGGATGTGACCTATTATGGTTCGGGGGGTGCTTTCGCGTCCCCCCTCCTTTTCCTGTAGCCTTCCAGGTTGTGTGCTCAGATAAGGGTCTGGTATGAATTTTGGGGGGGACCCACAAGCCATTCTTTTAAAAATATTGGCACGGGGTTCCCCTCAAAATCCATACCAGACCTGAAGGGCCTGGTATGGATTTTGGGGGACCCCCACGCCATTTTTTTGGGGGGGACGGGGTTCCCCTTAAAATCCATACCAGACCTGAAGGGTGCATGCTTTGGCCAATCATAAGACGTCAATGCACTGCAATCTCGCAGTGCATTATGGGGCATTCCGCAGTGCTCGAATCTGCCACGAACACTCCATAATGTTCTAAATTTGGCAAACGGGCGAACACCCGAGGTTTAAGTCTAACTTACGATTGACTCAAATATCGGGCTCATCCCTAATGACCACTAATACCAGAGGAAATGTTGGAAGTTAACACTTTCACTGCCATTGCCACCAACACAGGGGGATAACACTTTCACTGCTATGACCACCAATGCAGAGGGAGTCGGGATTAACTTTTACTGCCATGACCACCAATACAGAGGAGAAGGGAGGGTTAACTTGACATGACCCCCAATAACCACCAATGTGGGGGTGTTAACTGTCACTGTCACTGACTCTCAATGCTGGGTGGGTGGGGTTAACTTTTACTGCCACTGACCACTAATGTGTCTGTGTTAATGTTATTAGTACTTCCACTAATTATTGAGGCCATTGACACCAATGTTGGGCATTACAGTGGAGCCTCGGATTGCGAGTAACGCGGTTAACGAGCGTTTCGCAATATGAGCACTGTATTTGTAAAAATCATAACTCGGTTTGCGAGTGTTGTCTCGCAAAACGAGCATGAATTAGGCCAAAGCGGTGTGCAGTGGCGCTTTTGGCCTGGGGTGGGGGCGCTGGAGCCAAGCAGAGCCGAACATTACGTTTGGAAATGCAGGGAAAGGCCCGAGTACAGCATGGCTGACCTCGGCAAATCTCGGGTAGGAAGTCTTTCCGAGGTTTGCCGAGGTCAGCCAAAGTGTCCTCTGACTTTTTCGGCCATTTCCGGGGCTCTCCGGCGCCCCCCCGCCTCTGGCCGCATGCGGTATTGCATCCCATTGAAGTCAATGCGGAACAAATTATTTTAGTTTCCATTGATTTCAATGGGAAGACTCGCTTTGATATGCGAGTACTTTGGATTACGAGCATACTCCTTGAACGGATTATGCCCGTAATCCCAGGTTCCACTGTATTACTGACACCAATACTCCAACTTCAGTGTGCATTGCGACACACTGCAAAAAAATAAGGTTCAAAAATGTGTTGCTATTTTGCAGCCCTCTAGAAGTGTAGGGGACCACATTTGAGGCCCTCTATGATTTTCCAGGTAACCCCACTGACCTAGTTCGTTGTCTTTGTCAGACTACATTAGCAGTTTGCTCGATTTTTTGGGTTGAAGAGCAGGCACTGAACGAGATAGAACGAGATAGCAATACAAACTCCCAGTTCACTGGTTCTCAGACGGAGAATGCACCGAAGCTCCCATGCACCAGTTGGCATTATGCCCACTGACTTTTTTAATGCACACCCAGATCAGACAGGCTAACTCCAGCCCTGTTAGATTGTAAGTTCCTTGAGGGCAGGGACTGATGTGAAGGTGAAGTGCTGTGTAAATTGTTGGAGTTATATAAGTATTGGTATTAAATAAATAAAATTAAATAAAATTAAAAATTAAAATTAAATAAATAAATTCACCTGCAATTATTCTAGAACTGCGGGCAATGTACACCATTTCAGTGATGTAAAAAATTCAGACTCATGAGAGCTTGCAAGCAACAGGATCATACTGTGCAAGGCAAACACTCACCTTTGTTCTTGTTTCGCTCCTTTCGCTCCTTTAAAACACAGCAGAATGTAAGTTACCAGCAAGCGAGCAATACCTCACATGTCCAGCTTGTGAGAAAGCACAGGTGAGTCTTGCATAGTGACAAATATATACAATATCTCACAAAAGTGAGTACACCCCTCACATTTTTGTAAATATTTTATTATATCTTTTCATGTGACAACACTGAAGAAATGACACTTCGCTACAATGTAAAGTAGTGAGTGTATAGCTTGTATAACAGTGTAAATTTGCTGTCCCCTCAAAATAACTTAACACACAGCCATTAATGTCTAAACTGCTGTCAACAAAAGTGAGTACACCCTTAAGTGAAAATGTCCAAGTTGGGCCCAAAGTGTCAATAGTTTGTGTGGCCACCATTATTTTCCAGAACTGCCTTAACCCTCTTGGGCATGGAGTTCATCGGAGCTTCACAGTTTGCCACTGGAGTCCTTTTCCACTCTTCCATGGCGACATCACGGAGCTGGTGGATGTTAGGGACCTTGCGCTCCTCCACCTTCCATTTGAGGATACCCCACAGATGCTCAATAGGGTTTAGGTCTGGAGACATGCTTGGCCAGTCCATCACCTTTACCCTCAGCTTCTTTAGCAAGGCAGTGGTCATCTTGGAGGTGTGTTTGGGGTCATTATCATGTTGGAATACTGCCCTGCGGCCCAGTCTCCGAAGGGAGGGGATCATGCTCTGCTTCAGTATGTCACAATATATGTTGGCATTCATGGTTCTCTCAATGAACTGTAGCTCCCCAGTGCCGCTAGCAGTCATGCAGCCCCAGATCATGACACTCCCACCATCATGCTTGACTGTAGGCAAGACACACTTGTCTTTGTACTCCTCACCTGGTTCCTGCCACACACACTTGACACCATATGAACTAAATACGTTTATCTTGGTCTCATCAGACCACAGGACATGGTTCCAGTAATTCAGTAATTAACTCACCACCATCACTCCTCATGTCCACTGTCTCAATCCTCCACAAAGATCTTGGGCAAAAATTTACTTTTCTTGAAAGTGAAAATTGACATTGGGAAAGTGAAAGTATATATATATATATATATATATATATATATATATATATATATAAATATTGTCTTTTGCCTTTACAGATACAAGATTTAAAACACAGAGGACATCAGAGGACACCATCATCACTTCTTTGTCTCTCTCAAAGCTTTTTGCGGTCTGGGCTTGCTGTTCTTAATCATAGTAGCCAGGAAGCCCTTATCCCAAAAAGAATTTGCGAGGGAGGAATATCTTCAAATACAATGAAGCTGGAAGCTAAAGCAATGCAGTGCTATGATATATATTATTACTCTGTCAATAAGGGATAAGTATTCTGCACCAATAATGTAACGGCTTCAGATTTGTTTTGTATTTGGTTGTAACTTTGAGATACACTAGGCTAGAACAAATAGCTAGGGATTGCATTTGTCCACAGTATTTTGTCCACTGTAAATAAACTATTACAATATAATAATAATAATAATAATAATAATAATAATACACATTTTAGCCTAATCAATATATCTTTGTGTCTGTATTTCAGCTTGTAATAAGAATATAGAGGATTGGATTTGTTTTAATGCTTTCCCCCTGTACATGATTAAATGATCTATACAGACAGGAATGTAAAGTGACACTAAACTCTGGTTTGTAAAAAATATAATCTATTCAAGTATGTATTCTTAAAAAGTAACTCCACTTTTGTTAAAAAAAAAAACATTCCCCTATGGGTGATCTATGTACACTGCAAGGATTTTAACTAACTTCTTTGCAGATTCCTACCTTTTGTTATTCTGAAGATATAGCTGTTTGTCTGTGTTCATGTGCACAATAAATCTAATGGGAGTGGTTTTATAATTATCATTCAGCTGCTGCACATGCAGGGCTCTAATGAGGAAAATGGCAGGGTCTGCATTCCTTTAGATGAGCTTTCCCTTTGGGAGTATCTCACCAAAATTTGTTTTTGCTGCAGGGGATGCTCCAAATGGGATTTGCATCATAGTATTGGGTTGGCAAAAAGAGGATGAACTTTAATGGCACCACAATTACAAAATAGTTAAAATTCACATATTTTATCAGCCATAATACAAAAAATGCACAACAAGATTAAAAATACATGCTTGTTAGCATTTGTATACCAATAGGTAAGTGGTACAACTAACACTCCTGATATAAGAAAGACTACCCAGTTGGAATAGAAATGAGTAGCAGTTGCCCTACACACATATGGTTAGGGGCAACGGTATTCAGGGATGATAAAGTCAAGTTCCATATGCTGCTCAACATGTTTCACGACAAACGAGCTTCTTCAGGAGCTTGTTAAAATTTCTCTGTACAATTAAAGGTAGAGTAGTCAACAGTAGTACCAACACATATGTAAATAAAATACACTATATATAATCTGGACACCAAGGAGGTGATCAAATACTTACAGTGTATACAAAAAATAAAGAACTAAGGCAGGCAGAAAGTAGTGGCGGAGGTACAGCCAAACCCCAGGTCCCAAACAAGTGGATGTGGGGGCTCATCTAGAGGCGGTAACAATTATAAAGTAAGGTACGTACGTGTAGGGCAAAATTAGGTTACCTGATCCAATCAATAGCGCACTTACACTTACATTGGATCCAATAAGTGGCTCCTGACACTGGACCTAAAAGACAGGTTCAATCAAAGGTGTGGATACATTTCTGAAAAAGTGAATAAACCATAGCTATAAAGGATACTTACACACTTATAACAGAAAATAAAACAGCACAAGTAGATTAAGGGTTTGATCACAAAAGGCCATAATTTGTATCTTAGTGCAGACTTCTGGGAAAATCAGTAAGCCAATCACACAAGCAGGAAATGACATATCTCTGTTCAGGTAGCCATATTGCATTGCATTTTACAGAAAATTACAGTTCTTCAAATTGAAAGGAAAGGTAATTTTTAATACCATTTAACTATGAGAAGATGATAAGAAAGAAAGAGAGCGCACCAGCCTAGTGCATTATCCTAAGTAAATTTATTAATTAAAACCAAGATTAAAATCTACTCACAAAGGTAGGAAGAACCCTCTATCTTTTTCTTCAACAAAATGGCGGCGATTGTTTATCATTGGACGTCAATCCTGCCCGCCAATGGGCGCACAGGAAATGACATCATGACTGCACTTTCACCCCGTGGACCGCAACCAGTAAGTGATGGTGCGGCGTGCGTTCCACTCGGCGGTACAGAGCATCGAGATAATGGACCGGCTAGAGGCTGTCGCTATAGTCGCCGGAACAGCTACGGTTCACGCAGGGGCACCTTATGAGATGTTGAGAGCTGTTGCTTGCCTTCTGTGCTACTTGGTACGTTTCTTTACTTTTGATTTTTGTCTTTTGATGTTTTGTTTTTTAGCGGATTTTAATTAATTAATGTTAGGTATGCCCAGGATAATTGGATATGCGGTGTCTGCTAGTGGATCTCGGTCAGCTCGCTGCTGGATGCATGCACTCCTAATGTGCGTGCGCTTGTAGAGCAAAACCAAAACCAAAACCAAATAAAATAAAAGAATATAATAAAATAAAATATAATCTAACAAATTATTATTTTACAATGATGTGGCCAAAGTCCGTCCCCTTTGTAGGACCTCCCACCAATTGAGGGAGGGGTTTCAGTAGTAATCTGAAGAGTGCTTCTCAGATGGACACATGTATAAAAGACTAGCAAGAGACTAGCACCGATGAGGCTCTGATGAAGAAGGGACACCTTCGGAAGGCGTTAGCCAGCAGCGGCTCGTACGTCCTCTTCCTAGGACCTGGAAAACTGCTACCAGTGGACCAATCGCTTTGTGACTGTATATAATGTGATTTTTTTCTTCCTACCTTTGTGAGTAGATTTTAATCTTGGTTTTAATTAATAAATGTACTTAGGATAATGCTTTAGGCTGGTGCACTCTCTTTCTTTCTTATCATTTACTACTAGGATAATCCCATCCTGTAGAGCAGCAAGGCCGAAATCCATTGTCCTTTCTGAACCCTTGGGATCATCTAGCTAATACACCTCTGCGCAAGAGTATTTTGCTTCTATAAACTATGAGAAGACAATGGCTCAACAGGAGGGACAGTATTGATGCAGGAATCGAGCAAGTGTCTTTCCTGCAGCCTGTGGTTGCAGAAAATAAATTTGCTCTGTGTATGGCCGGCTTAAGGAAATCATTATCATTATTCCGGCCGAAATTTGACTTTTAAGATAAAAATACCCCTAGAGTACTCATGCCACGTGCAATGTAACAAAGGTATGCTGTAAACTACGCCCAGTTTTCTATTTGTGCAGCATTGTTTTCTTACTTTGTGAAGTTCCTGCACAGCGCAGCCCTCTCCAGTGTAGGCATCTGAAGCCATAGTGTCCTTCTTCCTGGATACCGTGCATGCTGGCTACCCAGCATGCACCTGCCGATCTCCCGCATGTGCAGTACAATCTTGGTCAGCTGACCAAAATTTTCCATAGATGCCAACGTTAAATGTTACTGGAGCCGTGCCATGCCAAGCTGACCAAGAATTTTTATAAATGCCAATGTTAAATCTTACGGGAGCAGTGCCATGCCAAGCTGACCAAGATCTCCCAATGCAAAACCGGAAATGACGTCCGTGGCTGCAGCCAGTAAAGGAGGAAGTGAAATTAGATATAGGCTTAAATCAGGTAAGTGAACAGAAAAAAAAAAAAAAAAAAATTGCCAATTCATTTTAAGGATGCACATTAGTGCTGCATGGTGAGGAGTGAAAAATGTGGGTGGAACTCTGCTTTAAGGATATCATTTAGTGTCACTTTAAGACTGTAGGCTAGCAGGTATATTATAATATTACTGACTAAATTACAACAATAATATAACATAAAACGCAGGGCCCTCCTGTATCTTTTGTATTGAACTGTACTGTAATTGTGTTGTCTCCCCTATACATTGTAAAGCGCTGCGTAAACTGTTGGCGCTATATAAATAATATATAATAATAATAATATGTAAGAATAGTTTTATGTTTTTAAATTGTTTTATAATAAAAAAGGTAAAACTTTTTAAATAGTTTGTTGTTATTTGTACTGACTAATTCCCTTTAAATCCTTTTATTTGAATCATTTTGTTGTAAATAAACTAGTGTGTCTGTCACATGCATGTCTCCCTAATGTTTCTTTAAATTACAACAATAATATAACATAAAACACAGGGCCCTCCTGTACCTTTTGTATTGAACTGTACTGTAATTGTGTTGTCTCCCCTATACATTGTAAAGCGCTGTGTAAACTGTTGGCGCTATATAAATAATATATAATAATAATATGTAATAATAGTTTTATGTTTTTAAATTGTTTGTAATAAAAAAGGGAAAACTTTTTAAATAGTTTGTTGTTATTTGTACTGACTAATTCCCTTTAAATCCTTTTATTTAAATCATTTTGTTGTAAATAAACGAGTGCGTCTGTCCCATGCATGTCTCCCTAATGTTTCTTTTAACTGACTCTTTTGAACTTAAGACCAAGAAGCGGACAACTATTTTTGAGTTTATTCCATGATTTGAGATAAGTTATACAAGTGAACACATCAGATTATTATCATGTGACACACTTTCTTGATTATATTTCTGTGCTCTTTTGGTGTATTTCTCTGACAGGGTATTACCCAGAAGTACAGTAGTTGAATGTAATATATGATCCATTTAGGCTCCGTTCACACAAGTGTGATTTCAGATGCAACTTGAGTCACACAGAATCACATGACAAGGGAAATCACATTGTTTCCAATGATGCCAGTTCACATGAATGTGACTCAGCTTGGTGCAATTTTGGAACGCTGTACTATTTAGTTTGATTCCAGTGTGATTTTGGCTACCATGGAATATGCAAACCACATCCAAGTTACACACAAGTTACTAGACAAAAGCGTTGTCGCAGATTGCGGGCTATCATTAAGCAGAGTTAATACTCAGCTGACCAGTGGATAGATGACTTGGCAAAAAAACATCTGTCCAATCTCTGAGACTTTTACTCTTTATATGTCTTGACCCTAAAGAAGTTGTCAGCAGTTACCCCCCTCCCCAAAGCACCTTGTCCCCATGTTGAGGAGGACAAGGGCCTATTCCCGACAACCCTGGCCCTAGGTTGTCGGGGTCTGCGGGCGGAGGGCTTATCGAAATTCGGGAGCCCCCTTTAATAAGGTGGTCCCCAGATCCCGGCCCCCCACCCTATGTGAATGAGTATTGGGTACATCGTACCCCTACCCATTCACCTGGGGGAAAAAGTGTCAATAAAAAAACACACTACAAAGGTTTTTTAACTAATTTATTAGGCAGCTCCGAGGGTCTTCTTCCGACTTCGGGGGTCTTCTTCCGACTTCTTAAATTACTTTAAAAACCTGTGTAGTGTGTTTTTTTATTGAAACTTTTTTTCCTAGGTGAATGGGTAGGGGTATGATGTACCCCATACTCATTCACATATGGTGGGGGGCCGGGATCTGGGGGACACCTTATTAAAGGGGGCTCCCTGATTCCAATAAGCCCTCCCCCCGAAGACCCCAACAACCAACGACCAGGGTTGTCGGGAAGAGGCCCTTGTCCTCATCAACATGGGGACAAGGTGCTTTGGGGTGGGTGCCCCCCTGCCCCAAAGCGCCCACCCCCCATGTTGAGGGCATGCGGCCTGGTATGGCTCAGGAAGGGGGGGACGCTCGCTCGTCCCCACCCCCTTTCCTGACCCGCGGCCAGGCTGCGTGCTCGCATAAGGGTCTAGTATGGATTTCGGGGGGACCCCCACGCCGTTTTTCCGGTGTAGGGTGTTCCCCTTAAAATCCATACCAGGCCGAAGAGCCTGGTATGCCCCCAGAGGGGAATTCCCTCTCACGCTCGCTGCCATAGGAAAATGTGTTTTTCCTATTGCAGCCAGCGCGAGATGTACAGTACCCTGCTGTCGCCGAGAACCAGCGCGATCCCATCACGGGCAGGTACTGTAGTTTGTACAAAAGTCCAATGGCTTTGTTTACATACGATCGGACTTTGCTCCATCGGACATTTGTTGCCGGAAAGTTTGACCATTCACACAGCTAACAAAAGTCCGATGAAAACCGAAAAAGTTTGTCCGATGGAGCGTACACACGGACAGATGTTGCCCCAAAACAGCTAATTTGCATGTTTGTTGTCAAAAAGTCTGATCATGTGTACGGGCTTTAAGAGACTAAGCAGTTGGGTGTTATTGGCTGAACTATTGGTTGTTTGTAAGTTTTAAATTTTAAACTAAATAAAGTTATAATTAATTATAAAGTTATAATAATTAATTATAAAGTTATAATTAATATTTAAACCCAATAAGAGGCTGTGGCCTATTTATCCCCACATTCTGATTTGTGTTGTGATTTATTTTATCATATCATTATGTGTTTGGATAAATGAGAGCGCATATGGGGTATACAATCCCATGGTATTATCCATGCTTTTTTTTCAGCCATGGTGGAACTCAGTTCCCCTACCTCTGGCTCTAGCCCTTTGCTCTCTGCTCACCACTCCGGCTTCTGTGTTTACAAGTGACAGCTAAGCTCTCCGAAGCAGCTGTCAAAAATTCCTCCCTGCCTTGAACTCAGGGCAGGGTCAAGGAAGATACAGGTACCCTGGGTGCAGTGCCATTGGTTGGAGGGGGGTGTTGCGTGGTAGGCGGCACCTTTTCTGTTCACCATATGTTGCCTGGTGACCTGATGCCAACACCCTTCAGCCTTATACAGCAACAAAGGTGAGACATGTGGAAGATGGTGGAGATTTTAAGAGGGGGGTGGGTGAGGGTAGCAGAAAGGGGTGTGTGGAGCGTTCAGAGCTGAGAAGGGATAGAAGAGACAAATGGATGTGGGAAGCAGAAATAAAGAGCTGTGTAGTTTGGCCACACCATCCATTTGATGTGGTTTGGTGGGGGGTGCTTTGGGTTGGGGGGGGGGACGGGGAAGTGATTCTAAAGTTAAAAGGTTTTTTTTTTTTGTAATTATTTTATTTTCCAGGAAATTGCAGTTTACAGTCAAAAAAGAAGAATAGTAAAAAGGCACAGTCAAATAACATTGAAGGTCTCACAAATACGTCCAAATGCAGACAGACCTAGCACAGCACGGCATGGATGGGCATATAAAACAGTAGGAGTTTGAAAATAGCCATCCGCTTAAATAACATGTATGGCATATATAGCTGCGGCATGAGAGACCTAGAGCAGACTCAAATACTGAAAACTGTGCAACAATTTAGAACAAAACAATTTACCGGGAAGCCTGTTACAAGGTTTTCTAACTTCTTAACTTTCAGTAGTTGTTTGCTCCTATCATCTCCCTAAATACTTACCTGAGTTCTTTTTCGACCCAGCACTGTGCCGTTCTGCAGCAGTGCTGCTCTTTCTCCTCACTCTCAGGCTGGGTTCACACTGGTCCGACAAATGCTCCGACATTGGGAGCTCATGTCGCATGACGTGTGAAATCCAATATTTCCCTATGGGAGCCGTCCTAACTGGTCCGACACAAGTCGTTCTGACTTTAGAAATGCTCCCTGTACTACTTTGGTCCGACTTTGATCCTACTTCAGCCCATTGACTATCATTGAAGTCGGATCGCTGTCTCGCATGATCCGACTTCGGCACGTGACTTGTGCTCAGATGATCTTGAGGGGGAACTCCGCGCCAAATTTTAAATAAAAAACCGGCATGGGTTCCCCCCAAGGGCATACCAGGCCCTTAGGTCTGGTATGGACCTTGAGGCAAACCCCCTACGCCCAAAAAACAGCGTGGGGGTCCCCCCCAATCCATACCAGACCCTTATCCGAGCACGCAGCCCGGCCGGTCAGGAATGGGGGTGGGGACGAGGGGGCTCCCAGATTCCGATAAGCCCTCCGCCCGCAGACCCCGACAACCAACGGCCAGGGTTGTCAGGAAGAGGCCCTTGTCCTCATCAACATGGGGACAAGGTGCTTTGGGGTAGGGGGGCCCGCAGCACGCCCCCCTCCCCCAAGGCACCAACCCCCCCATGTTGAGGGCATGCGGCCTGGTACGGTTCAGGAGGAGGGGGGGCGCTCGCTCGTCCCCACCCCCATTCCTGTCTGGCTGGGCTGCGTGCTCGGATAAGGGTCTGGTAGGGATTTGGGGGGACCCCCACGCCATTTTTTCGGCATAGGGGGTTCCCCTTAAGGTCCATACCAGACCCAAGGGCCTGGTATGCTCTTGGAGGGGGAACCCATGGCGGTTTTTTATTTAAAATTTGGCGCAGAGTTCCCTCTAAGATTCATACCAAACAGTGCCGGGCATTGGCGGGGATCCAAGTCGGATCCCCGTTCATTGAAAGTCGGACACATGCCGGCTCCATGTCGCAGGGCAAAGTCGGATCCAAAGTAGGTCAATTAAATCCAGGGAGGAGGAAAGTAGGGGGTGGGGACAAGCCACGCTTTGTGTATCAATGGACATGCACAGCTCCACTGAGAAGAGAGCCTACATGTCTCCCCTATAACATGTGGTTTGCTATGGGGCAAACACAGAAGAGGAGGAGCAGAGAGCGCTGGCAGGGGACCTCAGAAGAGGAAATTTGGGGCCGCTCTGTGCAATACAAGTAGATGTAAGCATATAAGAATAAAGCTCTTTTTTTTTATTTTAGGTTAAAAAGGTAGCTTTAGAATTACTTTAATCATATACTTATTTTGATTATAGATATACATTTCTTCCTTACACCCAGATGAAAAGATACCCATTAATGGCTACAGTGCACAGGTGACACGTTTGATCCTGCATTCTTCTCTTTATCCCACAATGCCAGAAGGTAAAACAAATCTAAACACCTGAACCCAGCTTTGCAATGTTGGCATATGTTAATAAAACTGTACACATCATTGCAACTACCATACTTAGTTTGCAATCACAAAATAGGAAAACAATAAATAAATAATAATAATTATATTAATATACTGTATATATTGTAATAAAAACATTTTTTTTTTATTTAGCTGTAAATTTCTTGCCATTTCCATGACCTACCACAAAAAAACCCTACTTATGTTCATGGCAATGCTATACAGTACTGTATATTGAATGTGTATATTATTTATTGCTAGTGGCTGTAGTGAGTCCAAGAAACACAATGATTGTGATCTTTGCCCCAATCGTAACCTCTGACTTTTGACCTTGACCCTGGCACTAACCTAGATCAAGCTCTGATCTACCACTTAACCACTTCAATACAAGGCACTTTATCCCCTTCCTGCCCAGACCAATTTTCAGCATTCAGCGCTGGTGCATTTTTCATGCAGCACTGCACCCATATGAAGTTTTTATCGTTTTTTTTCACACAAATAGAGCTTTCTTTTGGGGGTATTTATTCACCACTGGGTTTATTTTTTGTTTTTTGCGATCTGATAAATACAAAACATTTTGGGGGAAAAAAATGTTTAATAAACATGTTTAATAAGTAGTTTTTCTTCATAAATTTATGCCAAAATTTAATTGCTACATTTATTTGGTAAAAATAACCCAAATCAGTGTATATTATTTAGTCTGTAGGGAAGTTTTAGACTCCACAAGCTATGGTACCAATCACTGAAAATTGATCAGCCCTGATGTATTGCCTGCTAACTTCTTGAGGACCTAAAATGCCAGGACAGTACAAATACCCCCTTTTTGGAAAGTAGACAGTCTAAGGTATTTTGTAAGAGGCATGGTGAGTTTTTTCAGTTTTTTCCCATAATTCTTTGGAAAATGAATTAAACAAAATTCATTATTTTTTTCACTAAATTGTCATATTAACAAGTTATTTCTCTAAGATGGCATAGCCATACTATCTGCTACTCCTTCTGAGTATGGCAATACCATGTGTGAGACTTTTTCACAGCCTAGCCACATAGAGAGGCGCAACATACCAGGAGCACCTTCTAGGGACATAAATTACACATTTAATTTCCTGACTACCTATCACAATGGAAAATGGAAAAACCCACAAAATGACCACAAAATGACCACATTTTGGAAAGTAAATACCCCAGTGTATCTACTATGAGCCAGTAATGGCAAACCTTGGCATCCCAGTTTTTGAACTACATTTCCCATGATGCTCAACTACATTGCAGAGTGCATGAGCATCATGGGAAATGTAGTTCCAAAACTTCTGTAGTGCCAAGGTTCGCCATCACTGCTATGAGGCATAATGGGTCTTTTGAATATGTATTTTTTTAGTTTTTGGAAAATGTGGAAAGAATATGAAAAAGTATTTTTTTTTCAAGTTGTCAATTTATAAGATATTTCTAAAACACAGCATGTACATATCAAGAATTACACCCCAAAATATATTTTGCTACTCCTCCTGAGCATGGTAATGCCACATGTGTGAGACTTTTTCACAGCCTAGCTAAACAAAGGGTAAACAAAAGATTACCTGTTGTTTTAGTAGAGCAGTTGTCTGCAGAGGAGAGCATTGGTCCAGGAAGCAGGCAGAAATGTGGTCAGCAAACAGCCAAAAGAATCATCCAGGCAGCAGGCAGGAATATGGTCGATAAATGACCCAGGGTCCACAAAAAGTCCTGGGTCAGTACAGGCAGCAGGCAGATATGTGGTTAGCACAGCCGAAGTATTGGTCCAGGCAACAGGCAAGAGCATGGTCCATAAAAAGTCTTGGGATCAGTACAGGCAGCAGGCATATATATTGTCAGCACAACCAAATGATTGGTCCAGGCAGAAGGCAGGAACATGGTCCAAAAAAAAGTCCTAGGTCATTACAGGCAGCAGGCAGAGATAAGGTCAGCACAGTCAAAGTATTGGTCCAGGGAGCAGGCAGAAACATCAGACTTAGGGCCTCGATGAGGTAAGACCTGGGGGACAGGGGTAGAGGCTTCTTCCCATCCAACCTCTTCAAAGCCTCCAGACTCCAGACTCTAAACCGTGAATTACAAAACCGGCAGAAAATCAAAAACTTGTTTTCTCTATTCTGAAGCCCCTCACATATGTGACACCCGTGCACTATCTTGAATCTCACTACTACAGTAGCAGGGCAAAAGATCAGTCCAAGCGGCGAGCAGAAAACGGTCAATTACCAAGCTGAGGTCAGTGCAACTGGAAGGCAGAAAAGTGGTTTAGAAACAATTCATATGATGGGCAGAGGCATCATCGGTGAACAGGCCAGGGTCAGTTCAGGTGGAAGGCAGAAACGTGGGTTAAAAACAATCCAAACAGCAGGCAGAGGCATCGTCAATAAACAGGCCAGGGTCATTTAAGGTGTAAGGTAGAAATGTGGTATAGAAAAAATCCAGATGGCAGGCAGAGGCATTGTTGGTAAACAGGCCAGGGTCAGTTTACGTGGAAGGCAGAGGCATGGTCAATTAAGGCAGCAGGCAAATGATTAGCATAGATATTAAAAACTGAGAAAAAAACTTTATGAAACATTAAAAAAAAACAGGGAAATGACAGGCTGTTAAAAATAAGGGGAATTAATATTTTAGTGACGTGTGATAATGTCGGAAGCTGTCTCTGATGCATAGGCCTGGTTGGGAGGGACATTGGGTACAATGAACACTTGTGTCTCATCTAACTCCTTGTCTGCTGCATACCCTACATTTTTTTGGCATCTTCTTCCTGTTTCTGTGGGTGGAATTGATGGCTTAATTCCAATGTAAAAATGCATATAAAAGCAAAGGAGAAGGCCTTCAAAAAATACAAGGTTGAGGGATCATCATCAGCATTCAGACTTTATAAAGAATGCAACAAGAAATGTAAGGGTGCAATAAGGACGGCTAAGATAGAACATGAAAGACACATAGCGGGCGAGAGGGAAAAAAATCCCAAGAAATTCTTTAGGTATGTAAACAGTAATAAAGGGAGGACAGACCATATTGGAATGAGGAAGGACATCTGGTTACAAAGGATGGGGAGATGAGGAAGGTATTGAATTTATTCTTCTCCTCAGTTTTCACGAGAGAATCGGGGGGCTTCAGTAACCATAACTGGAGTGTTTATCCTCATGACACATCACAGGAAGCACCTCCATGGTTAACGGAGGATAGAATTAAAATTAGACTTGGGAAACTTAACATTAATAAATCACCGGGACCAGATGGCTTGCACCCGAGGGTACTTAGGGAACTCAGTCAAGTAATTGCCAGACCATTGTTCCTAATTTTTACTGACAGTCTACTGACTGAATTGGTACCAGCTGATTGGAGAAAAGCCAGTGTAGCACCAATATTTAAAAAGGACCCAAAATACATCCCTTCCAATTACAGACCAGTTAGCCTAACGTCAATAGTATGTAAACTCTTGAAGGGGATGATAAGGGACTATATACAAGATTTTAGTAATGAGAATAGTATCATCAGCATGGATTCATGAAGAATCGTTCTCGGGAGCGAGGTGCCACAGCGTGACTGATTGACGCAGGGAGGTGCGATCTGAGCATGACGGAGTGAGAGGCGGAGCATCGCAGTGGCGCGCTCGAGCAGGAGATCGGGTTCGGCGGGCTGAGTGAGAAACGCCAGGAGAACCACGAGCAGTTGCAGGGGCGAGTTTATGCCTGGAAGCAGACAAGAGAAGAGCACAGGTCGGGCGGAGGTACCCAGATACCCGTTCATCACCAAGTACCTCACCGGAAAGACGGAGCCAGTCATGTCAGTGGAGGCCGGGGCCGTTTCACAGCGTGCTGCTCGGGCCGCTCTGAGACAGCAAGCGGCCATGGAGGAACCACCTACCCCGATCACTGTAAGTGTTTCAGCTGGGAACATCCGTATGGAGGTGGCAGAAACCGCAGAAATAAGCCCCCCAATCGTGCCCCGGACTGGGGCTGTTACAGAGACTCAGGTATGTTCTGTTAATAGGGGGGAAACTATTGTACTGGCTACTGATGGTGTACAGGACATTAGGAAGCTCATACAGGCGTTACCAACTAAAGAGGAATTACAAGTCCTATTGAGCGACCTAAAAGTTGCGGTGAGGGAAGAACTAAGTGAAGTAACTGCCAAATTAGAGGTGATGGACAAAAGAATGGGTATCTGTGAGTCCTCTCAGTCCTCGGCAGACGCCCGAATAGAGTTACTGGAAAGGAAGTTTAAAACACAACATCAAAAACTGTTACAGTTGCAGTTACAAGCAGAGGAATTTGAGAACAGAAGCAGGAGAAATAATGTACGCATTAAAGGGATTCCAGAAACAATAAAACCACCCGAGCTGAGGAAAACAGTAACCGATGTCTTTAATAAATATCTAGGAAAGACAGCTGACAATCATATTGAGCTGGATCGTGTTCATAGGAGCCCAGCAGGGCCTATGTCAGAAACAGGACCCCCTAGAGATGTGCTTTGCCGGGTACATTTTTTTAGGGTGAAGGAGGATATAATGAGAGCTGCATGGCAGAAAGGGGTGTTGGAAGTCGCAGGTCAGGGGGTCCAGGTGTATCCAGACCTTAGCCGGCAGACGAAAAAAAGGAGAAGGTTACTGAGACCACTGTTGGATCAAATACGGGCAAAAGGTGCAACTTACAGATGGGGCCACCCATTTTCAGTAATCATAAAAAAGGACGATCACACCTTTGCCCTGATGGCGCCAGAACAACTACCGGACTTATTTAAGTTCCTAGGGTCAGAAATAGTGGAGATCCCTGATTGGATTGATATGACTACGGACAATGTCAGAGAGTATACCCAACAGAAATAACCGTGAGGGAGTAGGAATAGAGGAGAAGGAAATGGGGCCATGATTTAATGATGGACTTGCTTATTGCTTTTTTCTTTTTTTTTTTTTTTTTTCCTCTTTTTCTCTCTTGTTTTTTTTTTTCTGTTTGTCATCTTGTAATTGACTCTTTACAACTGTGCGTTGTCCCGGACTTGATGGAAGGTTCGGGGGACACTCTCTCCCCCCCTGGGGGTGCCCATCGTGTTCCACCTCCCAAAAGGGGGAAGGGGGGGGAAGGGAAGAGGGAAAGTTTTCTCTTCTTTTCCTCTCGCTTTCTTTTTCCCTGCGAGTTTCTTTATGAATGTTTATGCATAATGGAAGGTGTTTTACCTGAGTGTGATACATTATAGGCAATACCAATGGAAGGCCCGTTACTGCTCCCAATTTTTTTTTTTTTTTTTTTTTTTTTTTTCTTTTTGTGTGTGTGTGTGTCACAGGGGTGGGTAAAGTAAGTGAGTGAATTATTGTTGTGTTTTGGTGAGAAATACGTTATGGGAATTTAGAAGCACAGGATGTCCTTTGATGGAATGTTTTTTTTTTTTTTTTTTTTTTTTTTTTTGTTTGGTAAAGGTAATAAGGATTTGCTGTATTATGGACACAAAGCACGGGGGTTTGGGTGGTTACACATGCTACACTGGTTGTACACGCGTAAGAAAGGGGGGGGTATAGATGGGGGTAGGGAAGGGGGGGGTGGGGGGTGGGGGGGAGGGGTTAGAAGGGAGGGAGGGGGGAGGGAGAAGGGGGAGGGACATAATGACACTAAATAATATGTTTTTTGTTAGTACACAAATTTTTACACCCATGGATAAGGGTCCTTAGGGCCCCCTAAGAATTAGAGGGAGCTGAGAAGGTGATGGACACAAGAACTTTGTAGTTGCTGCATTGTTTTCAGGGTTTTTTTTTTTTTTTTTTCTCCTTTCCCCTGGCCCCCCCCCTGCTCTCCAAATACCCCGGTCCTACCGGGGATGCGGGGGGGGGGGAGGGGGATAGGGGTGGAGGGGGGTGAGGTATGGGTTATCTGGGAGTAGGGGGCAGGGAAAGGGATGGACGGGGATGTGGGAGGAGGGGGAGGGAGGGGTTGGATGGGGTTATATGTTAACAAGCGTAATACAAGTATGGAAATGGAAACATAGACGTAGAAGGATAACTGACTGGTAATATTACAGGTGTATTCTCCTGGGCTATTTCACTCTTAGTTATTACTAATGGGCGTGCTACTGTATTTTTCTGATATATAGATACTCAAACTTTTTGACAAGTATGGAAATGGAAACATAGATGTAAAAGGGTAACTGACTGGTAATATTACAGGTGTATTCTCCTGGGCTATTTCACTCTTAGTTATTACCAATGGGCGTGCCACTGTATCTTTTTTTTTTTTTTTTTTTTGATATATAGATACTCAAACTTTTTGTGCTCAGGGGCATCCCCCTACAATAGACGTCTCCCCTCTGAGTGGAGGACAAGTCGGAGGCGTTTACAAAGTTGGGTTTTTTTTTTTTTTTTTTTTCCTTCCTCCAAACGGCATCGAGGTTTCGCGCCGTTCGGATTGTGACCTCCAATTGGTACAAGGGGGGTCTCCCCTTCCTCCTTTTTTTTTTTTTTTTTTTTTTTTTTTTTCCAGCTCTCTCTCCCTGGGATCCTGGTGGGGGGCCCCTCTCCTCGTAAATTCCAATAGACCGTAAAAGGAAAGGTAAAGAAAGAGGAAAATATGACTAGAATAAAATTTACCTCATACAACGTCAAGGGACTGAATATCCCGGAAAAACGGATTAGGTTGCTTGCGGAGATGGGAAGGTTGGGGACGCAGATTGGCTTCCTCCAGGAGACACATTTTAGAAGGGACAGAATACCAAAACTCGGAAATCATAAATTCTTAACAGCTTATCACAGTACATCTCCGAGTTCTAAAACTAATGGAGTATCAATCATAGTCTCAAAACAGATCCCGTGGAAGGAATTGAAGGTAGTCACAGTTGAGGAGGGTCGCCTTTTAATTGTAAAGGGACAAATTGGACTACAGAGGATCACACTGGTGAACCTGTATCTCCCAAATGAAGAACAGGTTAGCTATCTGGAGACCTGTCTACAAATGATATACCAACATAAGGAGGGCATTTTAGTGATAGGAGGCGACCTAAATTTAGTATTAGATCCGCTCCTGGACACGTCCAGGGGAGCCTCACATCTCTCTTTGACAAAAACACGAAGAATTAAGAAATTATTGAGTAATTTGCAAGTAATAGACACATGGAGGTCAATCCATGCCCAGGACAGGGACTACACGTTTTATTCATCAAAACACAAAACATATACGCGTATCGATTATGTTATGATATCACAGACAGTCATATCATCCTTGGTGAGTGCGGAAATAGGTTCATTTACCCTTTCAGACCACGCCCCGACAGATTGTACGCTGGATCTGGGGGAGGAAGAACGTCGGGAATGGCATTGGAAGATTAATGAAACTCTTTTAAAAGATATGGAGTATGAGCAAAAACTTAATCAGGAATTAGACTCCTTTTTCCAGATAAATGAGTCGAGTGAAGTCACCCCATTCTGTGTGTGGGAAACACACAAATGTGTGATGAGGGGAGTTCTGATATCGCTCGGGGCCCATAGGAAAAAGAAGTTTAACGCACAGATTGAGGATCTGCTCGAAAAAATTAGGGTAGTAGAACTGAAACATAAAAAATCTCAAACACAGGCATTAGAGGAGAAACTAGGTGGCCTTAGAGGAGATCTGAACTTGCTCCTCACCGAACAGGCTAAAGCTAAACTGAAACGGGGTAGGCGGACACTATACGAATTTGGGAATAAACCAAGTAGGATGCTGGCAAAGGCCCTTAAGGATGCCACCACACCACCCCATTTGACGGGTATTAAAACACAGCAGGGGGTGGCGGCGAAATCATCACAGGAGATGGCACAGATCTTTAAGGAATACTATGAGGGTCTGTACCAGCTGGATGGTCATCAGCCCCCACATAGGTGCAGAAACAAACAAGAGAGGGCAAAAGAATATTTGGACAATTCAGAAATGCCAAGGTTAACGGAGGAGGTAGCAAGAGACCTAGATGCACCAATCTCAATAGAAGAATTCAAAAAAGCAATAAACCTTCTAAAAGTAGGGAAAGCCCCGGGCCCAGACGGGTATACTTTGACGTACTATAAATTTTTTGCTGAGAAATTGGCCCCAAGGTTTACAGCGGCTTTTAATTCCCTACGGGAAGGGCGGAAGATACCTAGAGAAACCTTGATGGCACACATAGCAGTAATTCCGAAGGAAGGAAAGGATCCATCTCAATGCTCTAGCTACCGTCCAATTGCGTTACTGAACGTGGACTTAAAAATTTTTTCTAAAATCCTGGCGTTAAGATTAGAAGAACATATCCCGGCACTAATTCATCCAGACCAGGTGGGATTTACGGCAGGAAGGGAAGGTAGGGAAAATACGCAAAGAGTAATAAATGCAATATATACTGCACAGAGCAGACAGGAACCCCTCGTACTGTTCTCAGCGGACGCAGAAAAAGCTTTCGATAGGGTTGATTGGATTTTTCTCAAAACAACCTTACAACATATCGGACTGGGTGAAGGAATGTTGAGCTGGTTCTCAAACCTTTACTCAATTCCAAGCGCAAGGGTTAAGGTTAATGATAGGCTATCGGACCCCTTTGAGATACAAAATGGAACGCGGCAGGGGTGTCCTCTCTCACCAATTATTTTTATTCTCACACTGGAACCTTTCCTAAGGAAAATACGTGCTGATTGTAATATCAGGGGCATTAAGACGGAGAGAGAGGAACACAAATTAGCAGCATATGCTGATGATCTGATCTTCTTCATAACCTCTCCAACTATATCCCTCCCTTCCCTTCTAAGCGAGTTAAACAAGTACGGGGAGTTAGCAAACTATAAGGTAAACTACACTAAGTCTGAAGCTATGGGGTTGGAGAGGGATACAACTGAAATATATCGGATAAAAGCACAATTTAATTTTAGGTGGACAGATTCCCACATAAGTTATCTGGGGACTAAAATCCCAAAGAAGCTTAGTAGAATGTTTGAACTAAACTATGCCCCGCTGTCAAGACAAATTAAACAAGACTTTAGGAGATGGGATAGGGATATCTTCACCTGGTTTGGAAGGACAAACATTATAAAGATGAATGTGATGCCCAGAATTCTCTATCTGTTTCAAACTTTACCAATAAAGATCCCATCAAACTTTCTAAAGGACCTTAGATCAGGGTTTTTAAGGTTTATATGGGCAGGCAAACCAGCAAGGGTAAGGAGAAATATCCTAGTACTCCCAAAAGGGAAAGGAGGTATTGGTCTCCCAGACCCAGTACTTTACTGGGAAGCCCTCCAACTAGCGAGAGTGGTGGAATGGTGCGCCTCGGTAAGGAAACCGCACATACAGTTAGAGCAGGCGACGTCTAAAATTCCACTGGAAGGATTAGCATGGATTAAAAAATCAGAATTGCCCACCATAGTGAAAAAACACCCGTTAACAGGGGCAACTATTCGCTCCATTTACATGATCTTCAAAAAAACAGATCTTTCACCAATTCCGAGTCCAATGACTCCGGTATTGGGTGCCCCGGACTTCTTACCAGGTTTAATCGATCGGAGGTACGAAGTAATAAAACACAAAGGGAAAAATAGGCTGATAGACTTTTCCAGGGACTGCCGCCTGATGACAAGATGCGAGATAGAGGGAGAGGTGACAGAAGACTTGGATTATTTTAGGGCTATGCAGTTAGGAGCGTATATCCGTTCAAAAAATAAAAAATTTTCAGTAATACGGGAACTGACTAGATTTGAACGGATCTGTCTAAGTGGTGAAAATATCAGGCATTCCTTATCATATTTCTATGAAATATTAACAAGCCTGGAAGTGCCACAGGAGTTCAACTTTATGCAAGCCTGGGAGAGAGAGTTAGGAGTAATGTTTTCTCAAAAGCAGAAGACGAAAATATTAAAATCAGTACATAAAACATCAATTGCCAGCAGATATCAAGAGGGAGGATATAAAATCCTTACCAGATGGTATAGAACACCAGCAGCTCTTCAAAAAATTTATCCACAAGTATCAGATAGATGCTGGCGCTGTAAGAGGGGGGTGGGAACGTTGACACATATATTCTGGGAATGTGAGGATATTAAGGGCTTCTGGGAAACAGTTGAGGAAACGATTAAGGACATTACAGGTGTGTCTCTTGGGTGTAACCCGGTTGCATTTCTATTAAATGATGTTCCCCTATCGGTGGAAAAATATAGGAAGTCCCTGCTTAGACACCTTCTCACCGCCGCAAGGGCGTGTATCCCGGCTCTGTGGAAGAGTACAGTCCCCCCGACTAAACTCCAATGGTGGGCTAGAATCACAGAAATTCAACAAATGGAAAACTTGACGATGATGCTGAAAGAACAAGATGAGAAATATCGGATGATTTGGTCTCCCCTAGTAGAGTATAGAATTAGAGAGCAGGAGAAGGGGGACAGATAAGATCAAATGGACCTGAGGAGAGGGGCTCCCCCCTCCCCCCCCCCTTTGGGGGGGTGGGGTAAACAATTTTTTTTTTTTTTCTCTTTCCTTGTACTGGTGGGGTGGGGGGGGGGTAATGGGGTTAAGGAAAATGTAAAAGGGGGAATTATATGCTTGCCCTTGGAATAGAAGAGACTCAGAACCAATTGGTAAGGAAATGAGTGAAAAAGCTAAATTATGATAGAAAGAATATATATATGCTGATATGATGTTTAAAAGAATATGTTCCATGTGGCATGTGATATATGACTGTCAGAAAATAAAGAATTTAAAAGAATCGTTCTCGGAATAGTCAGGGGTGGGTAGTGGGGTCCCCCAGGGTTCTGTGCTGGGACCAATCCTGTTTAATTTGTTCATAAATGACCTGGAGGATGGGGTAAACAGTTCAATCTCTGTATTTGCGGACTATACTAAGCTAAGCAGGGCAATAACTTCTCCGCAGGATGTGGGAACCTTGCAAAAAGATCTGAACAAATTAATGGGGTGGACAACTACATGGCAAATGAGGTTTAATGTAGAAAAATGTAAAATAATGCATTTGGGTGGCAAAAATATGAATGCAATCTACACACTGGGGAGAACCTCTGGGGGAATCTAGGATGGAAAAGGACCTGGGGGTCCTAGTAGATGATAGGCTCAGCAATGGCATGCAATGCCAAGCTGCTGCTAACAAAGCAAACAGAATATTGGCATGCATAAAAAGGGGATTAATTCCAGAGATAAAACAATATTTCTCCCACTCTACAAGACTCTGGTCCGGCCGCACCTAGAGTATGCTGTCCAGTTCTGGGCACCAGTCCTCAGGAAGGATGTACTGGAAATGGAGCGAGTACAAAGAAGGGCAACAAAGCTAATAAAAGGGTTTGGAGGATATTAGTTATGAGGAAAGATTGCGAGCACTGTTCTCTGTGGAGAAGAGACGCTTGAGAGGGGATATGATTTCAATATACAAATACCATACTGGTGACCCCACAATAGGGATAAAACTTTTTCGCGAAAGGGAGTTTAACAAGACTCGTGGCCACTCATTAAAATTAGAAGAAAAGAGGTTTAACCTTAAACTACTTAGAGGGTTCTTTACTGTAAGAGCGGCAAGGATGTGGAATTCCCTTCCACAGGCGGTGATCTCAGCGGTGGGCATCGATAGTTTCAAGAAACTATTAGATAAGCACCTGAATGACCGCAACATACAGGGATATACAATGTAATATTGACATATAATCACACACATAGGTTGGACTTGATGGACTTGTGTCTTTTTTCGACCTCACCTACTATGTAACTAATGTTCTCTGGAAAATGTTTCTCATGCAGTTTGCTTACACAATCAAAGCGAATGCTTTCTGGCAGTGATCCTTGCAGGTAGATCAGGGCATTGACTATTTCTTCTATAAATTTGAGGAAGGTGATGGATTTTTTCAGCTGACTTATGATAAATGACATACCAGTGGCGGTGCGTCCATTAGGGACACTCAGGCGCCACCACCCTCTCTCCAGCCACCCCTTATTGCATGAATCTATCCACGGCTGCTGTAGCCACCCCTTATTCAGGCGTCCGACCCCTTTTTTGGGTGCCGGGCACCTGAATTACAGCCGGGGGGTGTTTTTGAAGCACCTGATTAGAACCATAGGCTTTAATAGGCTTCAAAAAAGGTGCACTGTGAGCGCAAACCATTGCGCTCGCAGTGCACCCAGGTGTGTTAGCAAAGTAAATTAATATTTGCTTTGCTAACACAGAACCGCCTCTCAGCCATATAGGAAGCCCAGATGTAATACCCGGCACCTGATTGGCTGAAGGAAGAGGCAATCCCATTGGCGCCAAGGAATACAGGAAGTAGACACGCAGGAGGAGGAGTCCTGCATCCATCGCCACGCTATCATCACACAGATCCTCACCTGACCAGCTGCCTGACATGCCACCACGATGGGGTAAGTGCCCGGCGGACGGCGGATGGGCACAGTGGCTGCATATGATGGGGCACAGTTGGCTGCATTTGATGAGCACAGAGGCTGCATATTATGGGCACAGTTAGCTGTATATGATGGACACAGAGTCTGCATATGATGGACATGGAGTCTGCATATGATGGGCACAGTTGGCTGCATATTATGGGCACAGTTGGGTGCATATGATGGGCACAGTTGGCTGCATATGATGGGCGCAGGTGGCTGCATACTATGGGCACAGGTGGCTTCAGATGATGGGGACAGTTGGCTACATATGATGGGCACAGGTGGCTGCATATTATGGGCACAGTTGGCTGCATATTATGGGCACAGGTGGCTGCATTTGCTGGGCACAGAGTCTGCATATGATGGGCACAGTTGGCTGCATATGATGGGCACAGTGACTGCATTTGATGGCACAGTGGCTGCATATGATGGGCACAGTGGCTGCAATTGATGACACAGTGAGGCTGCAATTGATGTTTTTGTTTCAGTATTTTTCAGAATTTTTCAGTTCGTTTGCACCCCCCCCCCCAAAACAAATTTTGAACACAGTCGCCACTGTGACATACGCATTATAAATGGACAAATAGAAAAGGTAAATTGCAACCTATTTATATTAGAAGAGGGTATAAATATGGCTGTAGCATCTGATTTAAATCCACCCCCCAATGAACTGATTATGATCGTGGATACACTCATGCTTTTGGATGGGACTTAGTCTTCCGTGAATTTCCACCAAGATGTCATTGTAAATGATGGACAGGACGTACACATCTCTCTTATCCCTCAACTTCACTGCCTACACTTCCTTGTTCCTCATACTTGCTGACTGAAGACTTCTGTGTGTCTCCGATAGAGAGCGTGACACCTCTCCACCCTCAGTTGTTTGTGGAAGGCCAGAATAAAAGCACAGCCAGTGAAGGTGCAAGAATAAGAAAAAGGAGAAGAGGAATGTCCAAAAGGCAGAATCCAGGTCTCAGGGAAGACTGGTCACCATAAACAGCTTCAAGGCCAAGACACCACTGGAAGCTCTGAGGACCAGCACTAAGCAGCTGCCCCGCTCAGATGTGGACCTACATGGAGTTAAGGAGAACTAACCTTTCTACACATGTTAAATCTCCCCACTAGCCACTCCTCCCATGTGTATATGTGTTGGTCCATGTGTCTACACAGACTGGTTTTCACCTTTCAAAGCTCTGATGAAGAGGTTATCCTCGAAACGCGTCAGATAATATTATAGTATTTGCCCCTGTTCGGGCATGTTCTACAAGTGTATGTATATATATATATATTGTGTAACCCTTTCCTACAAAACGTAGTATGTTTTTATTCCTCACATGTATGTATTTTATCACTTATAAATAAACTGTAGAATTTGATGCTAGTGTTTGATTACGCTCCTTCCACCCTTTCTTCCCACATTGTCTTCTTCAGACCACCCTGGGTAAGTCCAGGCAGCAGGACACACTAGATCATCTTCTCCAGTTTGGCCATTACAATAGTACTACATACTCATACCCACTACACCCTCATGAGCGCAGGAGTTTATCTTTATCTTTTTCTCTGTTTACACTTGCCGATTGCCCCCTTTGTAGCCTTGTGGTCACCAGACTTTGTGGGAATCCCTTCCTGTGTGTTTGGGTGGTACCGCAGGCCAAGGTTTTCTCAAGTTACAGGTGGTGGAAAAGGGGCAAACTTGTATAGTAGCTAAACAATAGCAAGAGAAGGGCGCACCGACCTAGCCAATTACCAAAATAAATTTTATTTGAAATTAAAAGCAACATTTGTTATACTCACATACCCACGGTGTATATAGGCATATCATAGCATAGCAAGTGAGATCAATCACCTTCAGGTCTGCTGTAGCCAACCAGTGGTGTGGGAAGACCAGGCGGCGTCTGTGATGGCTGACATGTTTCGAGGGAGAACCCTCTTCCTCGGAGCCAAAGTAGTGAATGACTAACCTCTCTTTGCAGTACACATATATACACATATCAGGCAGTGTCCACCCAGAAAGACTCCGCCTCCCCAGGACATTGGGGGGGTGGGAATGCTACTAACAGACATCTCTCCCGCCTACCTGGTCGTCAATCTACTATAGGCCAGACTGGAATCGGTTAATCTTTGCAAATTTATTTATTTTATTTTTTACATACATACATTTTTTCGTTTACACTATTCACCTTGTGGAAGATTTATTGAGTTCTCGCTGTACTAATGACAGGTTATCACAACAATTGTGACCGAGATCCAGTCTGCCTTGTTCACAATTTTTAATAGGAGACCTAGAGCTGTCAGTGACAGCTTGTTCTCCGAGCTGGGAGCATGCTAGGAGGCTCACTTCCAGCACAAACACTGGGCGCATATATGTGGCACTTCAGAAGAAGGTCCACTTCTGTGATGTCGCATATACACTATATTACCAAAAGTATTGTGACACCTGCCTTTACACGCAGATGAACTTCAATGGCATCCTAGCCTTAGTCCATAAGGTTCAATATTGAGTTGGACCACCCTTTGCAGCTACAGCAGCTTCAACTCTTCTGGGAAGGCTGTTCACAAGGTTTAGGAGCGTGTCTATGGGGATGTTTGACCATTCTTCCAGATGTGCATTTGTGAGGTCAGGCACTGATGTGGACGAGAAGGCCCGGCTTGCAGTCTCCATTCTAATTCATCCCAAAGGTGTTCTATTGGGTTGAGGTGCAGGCCAGTCAAATTCCTCCACCCCAAACTCGCTCATCTATGTCTTTATGGATCTTGCTTTGTGCACTGGTGCGCAGTCATGATGGAACAGGAAGGGGCCATCCCCAAACTGTTCCTACAAAGTTGGGAGCATGAAATTGTCCAAAATGTCTTGGTATGCTGACGCCTTAAGAGTTCCCTTCACTGGATCTATTGGGCCAAGCCAAACCCCTGGAAAACAACCCCACACCATAATCTCCCCTTGACTTGGACCAGTGCACAAAGCAAGGTCCATAAGGAGATGGCTGAGCGAGTTTGGGGTCCAGGAACTTGACTGGCTTGCACAGAGTCCTGACCTCAACCCAATACAACACCTTTGGAATGAATTAGAGCGGAGACTGTGAGCCAGGCTTTCTTGTCCACATCAGAGCCTGACCTCATAAATGCACTTTTGGAAGAATGGTCAAACATTCCCATAGACACACTCCTAAACCTCGTGGACAGCCTTCCCAGAAGAGTTGAAGCTGTTATAGCTGCAAAGGGTGGACCAACCTAATATTGACCTCTATGGACTAAGCCTGGGATGCCATTAAAGTTCATGTGCATGTAAGGCAGGTGTCCCAATACTTTTGGTAATATAGTATATGTGTTAGCTTGGTGTAAACCGTTTAAAAGGCTCTATCCTGTGAATGCCATGGTCCAATCATCATATCACTATGTATTACGAAAAAAAGTGGACAGTGAAACTTCTACCTATCCTTAAAGCGGAGTTCCGTGGGAAAAAAATAAATAAAAGTCAGCAGCTACAAATACTGCAGCTGCTGACTTTTAAAATAAGGACACTTACCAGGGCACCTCACCTGAAGCCGACCCATCCCTCGGATCGTGGGTGGAGGCGTCAACATCTTCAGTAAGGGAATCAGGAAGTGAAGTCTTTTGGCTTCACAGCCTGGTTGTCGACTGCGCATGCGCGAGTCACGCTGCGCATCCTGACTGGTCCCTGCTGTCTTCTGGGACCTGTGTGTCTCCCAGAAAACAGCAGGGGGGATGAAGGAGGGGCTGGACATGGCATAGATCGGCACAGATTCTGCGGCGATCTATTGCCAAATGTGGGAGCAAATACCTGTATTAGACAGGTATCTGCTCCCCCCCCCCCCCCTAAAAGGTGCCAAATGTGACACCGGAGGGGGAGAGGAACCGAATAAGCGGAAGTTCCATTTTTGGGTGGGACTTCGCTTTAAATAACTCACATACCTCCATGACTCCTTGATTTTTTTTCTAATTCAACAGGTACATGCTATGCACAAAGGATGGAAACTCTGTACGTTTTACTATACTGGAAAGTGTACAGTTGACTAACAATGCATTAAATATTGCTTATGATGACTGGAAGTATCAATTACTCCACATTTATAAGGCCATACTGTCTCAAATGAAGCTCAAATCACTTACTGTTACTAGGCCATATACAGCATGGGCAGCAGATGACTTGCTGAGAACAGCAGGTGGAAAGACATCTGTTTATCTGCAAACTTGTCACTGCTCTGCCAGGACCCGCTGTGATCTCCTCTGAAACTCAGGTGACAGCTTTTTGTTACTTATGCACCAAAATACTCAAAAGAAAACAGGATTGGCACTGGGGATGAGCCGAACACACATGAAAATTCAAAAGTGCTAATTTTAAAGGCTTATATGCAAGTTATTGCCATAAAAAGTGAATGGGGACAGGGTACTGCCCCAGGGACATGTGTCAATGCAAAAAAAGTTATGAAAAACGTCATTTTTTTCAGGGGCAGTCATTTTAATAATGCCTAAAGTGAAACAATAAAAATAAAATATTCCTTTAAATATCGTGCCTGTGGGATCCCCTTAGCCCCGTAGCAAAATGACATTTCTAAAGGAAAAAATGTCATATAAAATTGCTCGCTGCTGTAATGTATTGCTAGATCCCGGCAATATACATAATATTTTTTTGTAATGGTGTGGGGGTCCCCCCCAAAATCCATACCAGGTTCTTCAGGTCTGGTATGGATATTAAGGGGAACCCTGTGACAATTGTTTTTAAAAAAATGGTGTGGGGGTTCCCCAGACCCCAAGGCACTATATACTCTGAACTGCAGTATATATACTATATGGACTGAACTATATACTCTGCAGAAAAATTGAGCCTTAGGTGTTGGCGATGCCAGAACACTGTAAACCCTCACAGTTACTCTTGTTGGGCGCAGGAACGGGCCCTGCTGTTAAATATTAGATCAAAAATTGTAATTACATGCCCCTGTTAAACAGGGGCAGAAAAATTTTGCCTTGGGTGGTGGTGGTGGTGCCACAACACCGTAACCCCTCAAAGTTACTCTTGTTGGGCGCAGGAACGGGCCCTGCTGTTAAATATTATTTCAAAAATTGTAATTACATGACCCTGTTAAACAGGGGCCGAAAATGTGGGCCTTGTTTGGTGGTGGTGGTGGTGCCCTAAACTAAAAATATTGTTGGAAGATAGCATCATCATGATCGAGGAGGAATAGGATAGGCAGCATAGGCAGTCTTCAAGGGATCCCAGATCCATAGCAAATTCAATCAGTTACATCAGCATCAGGTGCTTGATAGCTGCTGATTTAAGACTGATTCATTTTTATAAATGTGAGCCTATCAACAGAGTCTGTGAAGAGGCGTACTCTTTGATCCATTACAAACCCTCCAGCAGCACTGAATGTGCATTCAGAAAGCACGCTGGATGCAGGACAGGCCAGTAGCTCGATTGCATATTGAGCAAGTTCTGGCCAGTGGTCCATCCTCAAGACCCAGTAACCCAGTGGATACTCTGTTGGAAAGGTCTCCAAGTCTGCTCTTGCCCCTAGATATTTCTGTACCATATAATGCATACACTGGCGATGGTTGCTTGAACCTATCAGACCTTGGCGCTGAGGACTGAAAAATTGTTTAAAGGCATCGGTCAGCTGGCCACCTTCTCCATTGCTCTTCCTCTGACCGAACAAAGCCTCAGAAACATGTTGTCCAGCACCAGGAAATGGTAACCTCCCAGGGTCTGGAAATGCATTACACAAACTTTTCTTCCATTCCTCCTGAAGATGTTTCATCCTCTGCTCCCTCTGTGAAGGCAGGATGAGTTCTACAACTTTACCCTTGTAACGTGGATCAAGAAGGGTTGCCAGCCAGTAATAATCCCTCTCCTTGATATCACGAATCCTAGGGTCCTTTCGCAGGCTTTGCAGAATCAGGGAGGCCATGCAGTGTAAGTTTGCAGAGGCATTCAATTCTGAGTCCTCTGGGTCATTAAGGATCACATTATCCGTAACTACCTCCTCCCAGCCACGTACAACTCCTTGGGCTTCCCTTGAAGACTGCTGCGAGTTATCCTCTACATCCATGCTGACACAATCCTCCTCCTCTTCTTGCTGTGTGTTTGGGGGCCCCGCAGGAATGCTATCTGGATAAAGGGAGCTTTGAGAGGAATGGAAGTCCTCCTCTTCCTCCCATTGTTCTGCCTCAAGTGCCTTGTCCATGATTCCACAAAGCTTGTGCTCCGGCAAGAAGACTAGAGGGACAGTGTCACTGATGCATGCATTGACGCTGCTCACCATCCTTGTGGCCTCCTCAAATGGTGACAGGACAGTGCATGCATCCTTGATCAGAAGCCACTGGCGTTACAAAAAGAAGCCAAGTCCCCCTGACCCTGTCCTGGTGCCATACTCTCACAGGTACTCATTGATGGCCCTCTGCTGTGTGTGCAGCCGCTGCAGCATTGCCAACGTTGAGTTGCACCTGATGGGCATGTCACAAATGAGGCAGTTGGTGGGCAGGTTTGAATGTCAGCCAGCCTAGCACTGGTATTGTATGACCAGCAAAAATGACCACAGACTTTTCTGGCCTGCCTCAGGAGATCTTGTAAGCCTGGGTACCTGGTCAAGAACCGCTGCACCAGCAAATTCAGGACGTGTGTCAAACATGGAACATGGGTCAAGTGTCCCTGTTGGAGGGTGGAGAGAAGGTTGGTGCCACTGTTGCATACAACCATTCCTGGCTGAAGCTGGCATGGCATCAACCACCTCTGAGCCTGCCCCTGCAGAGCAGACAGAATCTCTGCCCCAGTGTGGCTCCTGTCCCCTAGGCAGACCAACTCAAGCACCGCATGACATTTTTTAACATGGGGAGCACTACTGGTTCAGTGGACAATTCTGCAGAACAGGCCATAGAGGAAGAAGAAGAGGAGGGAGGGGAGCATACCAATGTTGTGGCAAAATCACCACCAGCTTTTTGAAGGCGTGGTGGCGGAACAGGCTCCAACACTGAACCCTGTCCTGCATCCTTCCCAGCTGCCAGCAGAGTTACCCAGTGTGCCGTGAAGGAAAGGTAACGTCCCTGCCCATGCCTGCTGGACCATGAGTCAGCGGTAATATGTACCTTACTGCTGACCACCCTGTCTAACAAGGCCAAAACATTGCCTTCCACATGCTGGTAGAGAGCCAGAATGGCCTTACGTGAAAAGAAATGCCATTTTGGAACCTGCCACTGTAGTACAGCACATTCCACAAATTCATGAAAGGGGGCAGTGTCTACCAGCTGAAAAGGCAGCAGTTGCAGTGCTAGCAATTTGGCCAAGCTAGCATTTAGATGTTGAGCATGTGGATGGCTGGGAGCAAATTTCTTTTTACGGTATAGCAACTGGGGTAGGGAAATTTGCCTGCTGAAATCAGTTGGTGGTGTACTGCTAGCAGATTGGCTGCAAGTACTTGTGACACCTATTGCTATACCTTCATTCCTCTCAGTGCAGGTTTTTGAGAGGACTGGAGGTATAGTAGGGTTGGAGATCCCAGATGAGGAGCAAGGAGAAGTCCGCCTTTTTCTATGATGTGGGTCTTTCAAGTGCTGTTGCCAACCAACTGCATGGCAGGTCGTCATATATCTGGTCAAGCATGTGATGCCCAAGCGGCTTCTGTTCTGGCCACGCTTAATCCGCTTCAGACATAGGTTGCAAACAGCAACGGTGCAATCTGCTGCACACGTATCGAAAAATGCCCACACCAGGGAACTTTTAAAAGTCAGCGGGGAGTCAGCAGCACCCTGCACCTGCGGAGCTCTGCAGTGTGATGCAATAGGGTGGCTGCCCTTAAGCTGCCCCCTGGAGGACATCCTGCCTCGTTGGAGTTGTGCTTCCTCCTCACTTTCCTCCTCTCTTCTCTCAGGCACCCAAGTAGAGTCAGTGACCTCATCATTCCCTCCCTCCTCGTCACTGGAGTAAACTTAGCAGTATGATGCAGCTGGGGGAACGTGACTGTCAATTTCTTGTCCTTCTGTGGCACCCCCTCTCTCTAGGCTCACATTAATCCCTTCCTCAACCTGGAAACCAACATCGGAGCCTTCAAATTGCTGTGCATCCTCTAGCAGCCGGTAACTGACACTGTGCTCAAATAATTCTGGGGACACCTCCGTGCATCATGGTGGGGCTACGGAAGGAGTGACTGTGGACAAGGAGCCGGTGCAATAGGCCGCTTTAGCAGCTGCGTTGGAAGGCAAACTACTCTGAGCCTGGGTGACAGAGGATAAGGACAGCTTTGTTATCCACTCTACCAACTCTTCTGAATGTTGTGACTCAATAACACGGCCAGCAGCAGAAAAAAAGGACATGCCCGTGGCCACCTGCAGAGGATGCACCATGTCCACGACCACCACTGTTGACTGTAGACGCAGAGGCTGCTTGCCCTCTTTAAGTGTGGCCTGTGAGCGTCTGCCTCTCCTTGGTGGCCTTCCGGACATGATGTTTTTTTTGTAACACCGCACTAAACTGTATTATATACTGTGTACACGCCTGAAGTGTATTAGAAACAGTACACCACCGAATGCACTGTATATATAGGCTACACTGAATGCAGAGTATATATCTATATATATAGATATATATCGATATATATAGATATATATCTATATATATACTAGACTATATATATAGATATAGATATATATATATATATATATATATATATATATATATATATATATATATATATATATATATATTAATACACCGCCTGAAGGGTATTAGAAACTGTACAGTGGCTGCACTGTATTATATACTGTGTACACCACCTGAAGTGTATTAGAAACTGTACACACTGTATTAGATACTGTGTACACCGCCTGCACTGTATTAGAAAGTGTACAATGGCTGCACTGTATTATATACTGTGTACACCACCAGAAGTGTATTAATAAATTGATACACTGCCTGAAGTGTATTATGTACTGTACACCACTCAATGCACTGTATATATACGCTACACTGATTGCAGAGTATATATATATATATATATATATATATATTAAGGAAAATTGTTATTCATACTTACCGTATTTTCCTTTCCTGGATCCTCCCCATATCAGCCTACTATGGGTCAGCTCTGCCCCCTCTGACCCCTCCAAGACCACCTCTTTCTTAGCCCATAAAGGGCTGTCTGCCCACACCAGTGTTCAAACAAAAAACCTGCCTCACTACGGATAAACTGGGTGGGAATCCCTGGCTGACATGGGGAGGATCCAGGAAAGGAAAACTACGGTAAGTATGGATAACAATTTTGCTTATTCCTGGACCTCCCCATGTCAGCCTACTAATTTAATAAAAAATAAGCCAAATCCTCAGTGCAATGCTACTCAAATTTTTAATGGGAAACAGCCGCCGTAATAACCGTAGAGCCAAATGTTTCCTCAGGCAGACAAATCAAATTAAGCCTGCAATGCCTAATAAAAGGCGTTGGGCGCGCTCCAGCTTGCTGCTCTGCAAACTACCTCAGGGGCGACCTTCGCGTATGCTGCCCAGGATGCTGCCATACCCCTTGTCGAATGTGCTTTGATCTTTGAAGGAGGAGGAAGGCCCAGAGTTTTGTATGCAATATGTATGGTCTTGACAAACCAGGAAGACACAACTCTGGATGTTGCTGGCATACCCTTTTTAGGCCCCATTGGGAAAACCTACAGCTGATCTTGTTTTCAAAAGCTTTTAGTCCATTTCAGGTAGGTTGAAACCGCAGAGACCAGGTCTAACCTACTCCACTCATCATCAGCTGTATCCGCCGGAATGGCTGGGAGAATGACCTCCAAGTTCATTCAAAATTATGTGGCCACCATAGGTAGAAAGCTCGGTATCGGCCTAAGGACTATCTTGTCTGGGAGCACCAAACAATATGGTTCTTTAGATGAGAAGGCGCACAACTCGGAGACTCTTCTGGCCGAGGCAACGGCTAGTAAAAAACAGAAACAAAAAACTGTTAAAGGAAATAATGAACAAGAGAAAGCTTGATCAAACGGAGGAACCAGCAATGTTCCCAAGACTAGTGTTAAGTCCTCTTTTGGAAAAAACTATTTCAGTGGAGGTCTGATTTCTATGGCTGCCTCTAAAAATCAGATCACCAACAGATGTAGAGCATTTCTTGTACACGACATAGCCGACAAGGTGGGGATTTGACCCTTCAGAAAATTATAAGCTAAACTTTAGAGACCACTCTGCAGAAACTCCAAAATGTTATATACTGAAGGAGATCCAAGGTCCCAACCCCTTTCTGTAGTATTCCAGATCCAGTGATTGGTTACATTCACGGACCTCTTATGAGCCTGTATTAATGTCTCCACTACACCGCCCGAGAGACCTAAGCCAGTTAAAGGCCCCTCTCACTTCCAAGTCATTAACTTCATCCTCCTGCGGTTCGGGTGTCAGGCCCCACTCTGCAGAATGAGATGTTGATAAGGAGGCAGTGGGATTGGTGAGCCATACTTTATCCTCCAAGCCAGAGGGAACCACGGCTCCATGAGCCAGTAAGGTAGGACTACTATTGCTGTGACCCTTTCTTGCTGAATCTTCAGCAGGATTTTGAGAGCCAATGGAAGCGGCGGGAAAACATACACCAAGCGGAAGTTCCAAGACCTGGTCAGAGCACCCTGACCCAACGCCTGTGGATGCCAGGTCCGAGAGAAGAAGCAAGGCAGTTAAAAATTCTCCTCCAATGCCATAAGATCTATTGCCCCCCAGACCCTGAAGATCTTGCGTGGGTACTTGGGGTTGAGGCCCCATTCATTGTGATCCCCAAAGCCTCGACTCAAGTGATCTGCTAAAACATTCCCAGGCCCTGGGGGATAAGAAGCTGTAAGAGAGCCGAGATTCTTCTCTGTGCATAGGAAGATTGACATGCCACCTGAAGGAGAGGGCAACTTCTTGTGCCCCCTTGACGAGACACATAAGCCACCGTAGTTTTGCTGAGCAAAAGAATCTTGACAGCTTGACCTTGCAACATAGGTTGGAATGCTAAGAGAGCGCTTCTGACAGCATCCAATCCAAGGAAATTTGAACTCTTCGCCCCACAAAGGTTCCATTGGCCTTGAACCTACTGTCCCAGGAAGTGTGCCCCGCAGCCTGCAAGACTGGCATTGGTCATCACCACTATTGATTCTGAGGCCTTCAATGGAACTCCGCGGGAAAGATTGCGAGCTACTGACCACCAAACCAGGGACCAGATTATCGGAATTGGCAGATAGATTTTCTGTAACAAGGAGTGACGATCCCACTGAAGAAGAAAGTTGCATTGAAACCTCCTTCTGCGCCACCTGACCCACGGGACTACTGGAACTGTGGCTGATAGAACCCCCAGATACTGCATTCATTCCTTCACCATCCTAGAAGGCCTGACCATCACTGCTTTTGTCTGAGACTGGATCTCCTGGACCTTCTTTTGAGGAAGATAAACACGACCCCAATTCGTGTCCTAAATACTCCAACATTTGGGTCGGATGCATCTGGCTCTTCCGAAAGTTGGTCAACCAACCAAAACAAGCTAGTGTTTTGCAGGTGAAATTCACATGAACTAAAGGAGCTCATTTGATGGACCCAGAAGTAGCATGTCTTCTAGATAATGGAATATTTGCACTCCCTTGACCCTGAGAGTCACAACGACAGTAGACAGTATCTTTGAAAACGTTCTTGGAGTCGTACAGAGACCGAATGGGAGACATTAAAATTGAAAATGAGAGCCTTCTAAGGAAAACCTGAGAAAGTGATGGTGAGCTGCGTCTATGGAAACAAGAAGATACGAATCCGCCAGATCCATGGAAACCATCCAGTCTCCTGACTCCACAACCGAAATGATCATTTCCAATGTGTTTTGCAGGTGAAATTCACATGAACTAGAAGGAGCTCATTTGATGGACCCAGAAGTAGCATGTCGTCTAGATAATGGAATATTTGCACTCCCTTGACCCTGAGAGTCACAACGACAGTAGACAGTAGCTTTGAAAATGTTCTCTGAGTCGTGCAGAGACCGAATGGGAGACATTAAAATTGAAAATGAGAGCCTTCTACGGAAAACCTGAGAAAGCGATGGTGAGATGCATCTATGGAAACAAGAAAATACGAATCCGCCAGATCCATGGAAACCATCCAGTCTCCTGACTCCACAACCGAAATGATCATTTCCAATGACTCCATTTTGGATGGTGGAACCTTTATGTAAGAATTCAGGACTTTGAGGTCAAAAACTGGTCTGAAACCTCCTGAAGCCTCTGGGACCAAAAACAGAGGGGAACAAACTCTTTGACCCAATTCGTGCCTTGGAACTGGAAGGATGGCCCTTGCTGCCAACAGCTCCCCTATATATCTTTGCAAACATTGCCTCCTTTCCAAATCCATAGGAAGTCCAGTTTCTACGAACAAGGTCTGAGGGGGCCTTGTTCTAAACTTGAGATGATAACGTGATTGAATGACGGCTACAATTCAGACATCCTGTAATTTGTCTGCCCAAACCCCCCCGAATTGGACTAGTCTTGCTCCTACTTGAGAGGGTTAAGCGGAGACACCTTCAGAAGGACTTATTTGAAACCCTAGGAGCTTTGTTGGCCCTGGGCTTGGAAGGTTTCTGGAAGGTCGAACCGGCTCCCTTCCACTGTCTGAAAAACTGTCTGTAAGCACTGGCCTCTCTGAATCCTTCTTTGGATCTCTTGTTAAACCGAAAGGGCTGCTGTTGTCTTTTTCTCTTCTGCGGGATTAGGCTAGATCTGCCGCCGGAAACCCGCTGAATTGCTGATTCTAAGTCTTCCCAAAGAGTAGCTTCCCGTCGAATGGAACCGAAAACAGACTGTGCTTAGAAGCCTTATCGGCTGACCAATGCTTCAACCATAAGGCTCTGCGGGCTGTGACGGAATGAGCCATGACCTTTGCTGTCATCTTGACCTGGTCGACAGCCACTTCAGCCACAAACTCTACAGCAGTCTTGAAAACTGCAAAGGAGAAGAACTGCCACTTTCCAGACTTTCATCCGAATATCCATCCAACCAGCTCCGCTACCCACACTCTAAGGCTGGATTCACACCCATGCACTCCCAGCACTCCCTTCATTCCACAGAACGTGTTCCATAGGAGACCATGGTAAATGGACGGTAGTGCAAATCCGCAAAAAGCACCAAAAACGCACAGGTGCAAATCCAGCCCAAGTGCTGCTGCCACAGAAGTGAGTCCTACCACCGGTCTGCAGGCTGCCCAGGCCAAACTATACAACCTTTTTAGGTCTGCGTTTATTCTGTGATCCATAGGATCCCTAAAAGAGACCGAATCCTCCGAATCATAATGTGGCGGGCGCATCTACGTAATGAAGCATCCACCTTAGGCGTAGTGTCCCAAGGGGTACAGCTTCGATACTCTATTATGCACATTGAGCTTCTTCTCAAGCCCCGCCCACTCATCGTCAATTACTTCTTTAATTTCAGAAATGAATGGGAAGGAAGGTAACGATTTCTTTAAATACGGTAGTATCTTTGCTGTTTCTTTGGAGGCGACGATTCTTCCTGCCACTTCATCGCATCCTTAACAGCCTCCACCAAGGGGGAACCAGTGCAATAATCAAACGTACGCGATTCCGAGACCATCTCAGCCTCAGATGGATCCGAATCGCTATCGACTTCAGAGTTAAAATGCACTGAAAACACATGATCTGAATATGCAGATGCTGAAGATACAGTAAGATGAGCAGGATTCCTTGAAACGCTCTTTAACCCTTCCTTGACTGTGTGCTTTATGTTGGATTTAACCTGGTGTGCTCTCGCAGCATTGTCCTGAGCCACCTCCTTGAAGCAAGATGCACATACCCGCTTTCCTCTTAGGACCCAATAGGCTCTTTCTTCTGCCTGGGCTGGCGATGAAGACCTATCCGAAGGAGAGGATCTCCTTCTGTGTCTGCTCCCTGATTTGCTCTTTCTAGAGGCTTTCTGATGTCTTGACCTTTCTTAGCTCGGGTCCGAGCGACTAAAGTGAGGTAAGGGTGAGGGAGATCTGGAATGCTGTGACAACAGGCGTCTATCCGGCTGCATGCAACTCTGCGATTTGTCATGTCTAGTCCCTTTTTTACTCCTTTGAGGCTGGAATGCTGATTTGGAACCTCTTTGCGGGCATTTATCCCGCACTGGGCCCTTCTCTCTGTAAAGCACAGAGGATGTGCTGTCTTTTTAAAAAATACATAAATAAATACAAATAAAATAAACTTCTCCATCTGAATCTTCAGTGCTAAGGCAGCTAGGCAGGTAGGCAAAATTTCCCAGACTTATAAGGCACAGGATAATAAAAACACTCTGACAGACAAGTAACACAGCAGTAAGTAATGAGAGTCTTGGAAGGAGGCTTACCAGAGCAGAGCAGAGCAGCAGATTGATCAGCTGGAGGCTGAGCCTAGAGGACAGAGCCTGCTGCAAATCAGCAGTGAGCATTCTGGTGTTTGCTAGGTAACCCAAAGAGGAAGCTGCCTCTGACCTCACCTGCCCAACTCTGAGCTTCCTGAAAGGAATACATGTGGAGGCGGTGAACTACAAGTCCCAGCGAGCCAAACCACTGCCCGAACACACAAAAATATGGAAGGAGAGAGTGCCAGCACCTGCCTAACGAAGGTATATACAGTCATTTATACTGCCAGTGACCTTTGCCAGTAATACACAGTCATTTATACTGTACCATACAATCCCAGCACCACGGGAACCCACCTCCTGAGGAGATTTACAGCCTATATGGGGGGGTCTTCTGAACCGGGAGAGGCTGAACCCGAACAGGATGGATGGTGGATGGAGAAAAAAAAAATTAAAAATAAACTTTGAAATGCGTCGGGAGCGAGAACGAAAAAAGAACACTTGTGTGGGCAGACAGCCGCCCTTTATGGGCTAAGAAAGAGGTGGTCCTGGAGGGGTCAGAGGGGGCAGGGCTGACCCATAGTAGGCTGACATGGGGAGGTCCAGGAAATATTGATACACCGCCTGAAGTGTATTATATGCTGTACACCGCTGAATGAACTGTACATATACGCTACACTGATTGCAGAGTATATATATATATATATATATATATACTAGACTGTATAAATATACAGTGGGGACTGAAAGTATTAAGACCCCCTTAAATTTTTCACTCTTTGTTATATTGCAGCCATTTGCTAAAACCATTTAAGTTCATTTTTTTCCTCATTAATGTACACACAGCACCCCATATTGACAGAAAAACACAGAATTGTTGACATTTTTGCAGATTTATTAAAAAAGAAAAGCTGAAATATCACATGGTCCTAAGTATTCAGACCCTTTGCTCAGTATTTAGTAAAAGCACCCTTTTGATCTAATACAGCCATGAGTCCTTTTCGTGAAAGATGCAACAAGTTTTTCACACCTGGACTTGGGGATCCTCTGCCATTCCTCCTTGCACATCCTCTCCAGTTCTGTCAGGTTGGATGGTAAACGTTGGTGGACAGCCATTTTTAGGTTTCTCCAGAGATTCTCAATTGGGTTTAAGTCAGGGCTCTGGCTGGGCCATTCAAGAACAGTCACAGAGTTGTTGTGAAGCCACTCCTTCATTATTTTAGCTGTGTGCTTAGGGTCATTGTCTTGTTGGAAGGTAAACCTTCGGCCCAGTCTGAGGTCGTGAGCACTCTAGAGAAGGTTTTCGTCCAGGATATCCCTGTACTTGGCCACATTCATCTTTCCCTTGATTGCAACCAGTCATCCTGTCCCTGCAGATGAAAAACACCCCCACAGCATGATGCTGCCACCACCATGCTTCACTGTTGGGACTGTATTGGGCAAAAAAGGGGGGTGAGTAAAAGAACTGGAACACTCTGTGGTTTCAATGAGGCTAATAGCAGACTTAGGGTGAGGTCCGTACAGGTCTGCATGTAGGTTTGGACACCTGCAAACACCAATCAATAATAGGTGTGTTCCTCAGAATTCAATGCAGCATATATCAAAAAAGAGGGGGAGAGAAAGTGAATTCATGAATGAGGAACAAGCAGGAGTCAATATTAATTAAATGCTTTTTAATGAAAAAGAGACTCACAATAAACACTAATCCAGAAAATATCCTGATAACACAGGTACCATCACCATTAAAAAGACCAAACAGTCATGTGCGGACACAGATAACCACCCGTCACAATCAACCACTTATAATATGTTAAAGAAGACATTCACTTTAAATAAACAGCAATAATAACAATGCATGGAACATATGTGCTAGACATTGATGAAAGTCCAAATGGTATGGGGGAAGTGATGGCAAATATTATAGTGGATGAATGGGTTGTGGTGACAGCAGGACTTGATCAGCACTAAGTGGTGGTATGGCGGACAAAATTCGCCGTGTAAAGGGGGGACAATAATGTCAGGGGGCCTTGCTGGAGAGGTCCAAAAAGGAATAGATAGATGAAATCACAGCCGCTGCAGGATGCAGGTGTGTGTAGGCTGGCAGGACGGAGCCTCTCTAGGCCAGGGATGGCTCACAAGGCTGCAGACCAGAAGGTGTGGATGGAACTGGCAGGCGGCTAGAATTGGAGAGGTGAAATAATTGGTGAGCTGACACTGCAGTATAGAGGTCAATGACCACATGCGATGAGAAACTGTAAATAAGAGTCCCGAATCAGGGATAAGGTAAGGAAGGATCTCACCCAATGTTGTTTGCCGTCCGTATCAAGGAAGCAGGATTGCAGCTGTCACCATCTCCGATTTGTCAGTGCCTTTCAGTAGATGAACCGGTCAGGTAGGGAGTCATCCGGACAGTGCCTCAGTGGTAAGTGGCGGGTTGGTGCTGGGAGTGAGTAAGCTCACGTAAGTTCTGCATATAAAGTCCAAGCAGTTTGAGGCAACAGTTTCCCCTTTCGGCTAGCCGTTATGGCGCTGTGGCGAGATCAAACAGTCGCTGGTCTAGCGGGTCAGGTGATCGGCGTGATCAAGGCTGGTGGTGGGTCTGTTTGTCAGCAGGTACGCTGAGAGCAGCGTGTTGGCGTCATGCTGACGCGTTTCATCCGTAAACCGGATTTCTTCAGAGCATGCGCAGTAGCAAACTTCATCAACTTAAGTAGTGTTGAGGGAGGATCACATGGGTTTCGCGTTTGGTTACCAAGGCTACCGCGCTGTTCACTGACAGCCATACACAAGAGAAAAACATATAAAACATGACTAACAGAGCGAGTCCGTGAAGGCAACCAGGGAATAGAGAGAAATAGGAAAAAGGGGAGGGAGGGGAGAAGGGAAAGAAACAAAAAGGAGGGGGGGGTCAGTCAGAAATGATAAGAAAAAAATGGAAGGAAATAGAAAATAGCATAAAAATGGTAAAAGTAAAAAATAAAATAAAGGGATGATGAAAGAATAAAATAAAATAAAATAAAATAAAATAATGTAGGAGTGGTTCTTAGCACCAATAATCAGGTGCAGTAGGCAAAAATAATATAGATAGTATTATAAAGATGACTAAGATACAGAAGATATCAATATGAAAAGTCAGGAACAGGGCTAGGAGTTTATCAGGGGGAACTATAGGTAGTGAAATCCCAACCAAGAAGAGGGGAAAAGAAGGAAAGAAATGCGGACATACAACCACCGATGAATTATGGGGTCAGGAATACACTGAGGTTGCACTCGTTATTTAACCCATACGGGTGCATACTATTGGTGTTGTATATCCACATTTTCTCCTTCTGGTAAAGGATCCTGTCGAAATCGCCCCTTCTCAGGGGGAGGTTAAGCCTATAGATACCTTTGACAGTAAGTCCTTTGGGGTTACCCCCATGTGCCTGCAGGAAGTGTAGGGGGATTGGTCGTTCGTCGTCCTTACTTAAAATGGACTGGATATGTTCACTCACTCTTACCCTCAGTGGTCTCTTAGTTTTCCCCACGTAGTGTTTCCCACAAGGACAGGTGAGCATATAAATCACCCTAGTTGTGTTGCAATTGATAAAGTTATTAATTTTGAAAAGTTTTTTTCCCTCAGAATCAGAAAATGTACTTGTACGTTCAACGTACTTGCATACTGAGCAGCGACCGCACTTAAACATCCCCTTCAGGGGCGGAAGTTGTGTCAACCAGTTGGGAGTAGGTGATCTTTGATACTCAGAGTGAATTAAACTATCTTTTAAATTTTTGGAACGCCGAGCCGTTAAGAGGGGTCTGGTGCCCACAATCTTGCCTAGGAGGGGCGACTCAGACAGAATATGCCAGTGTTTGTTAAGTATGGACCTAACTTGGTCCCAATGGGCACCAAATTTGGTAATGATCCTGGGTAATCCACCGGATTTCGAAGGTTTAGGGTCCTTTTTCTTTTTTGAAAGAAGTGTTAACCGATCTGTCTGAGTGGCCCTTCTTCTGGCCTCCCTGATACATGAGTGGGAATAGCCTCTCTCTCTGAATCTATTGTAGAGATCTTTAGACTCAGTGATAAAGTCAACTGGGTCAGAACAGTTTCTTCGGGCCCTGAGGAATTGGCCTACTGGAATGGCCTTAATCAAAGATTTAGGGTGGTCACTGGATGCTAAAAGTAGGGTATTGGCTGCTGTGGGTTTTCTGAAGGTTTTGGTCTTAATTCGACAATTATCAATGTAGATGGTTAGATCAAGAAATGAAAGTGTGTTGGGATGGAAGGTGTAGGTGAGTCTAATGTTTCTGTCATTAGAATTTAGCTCATTCATGAAGGTATGTAGCTCATGTTCAGAGCCCCCCCAAATCATTAGAACATCATCTATGTACCTCAGCCATGTGAGGCAGTGGCTGAGGTACATGGACGAGGGGTACACCAGGTCTTCCTCCCACAGACCAAGGTGTAAACATGCATAGGAGGGCGCCCAGGGTGCTCCCATGGAGGTTCCCCTTATCTGCTGGTAGAAGTTTCCCAAAAATTGAAAGCAATTATGTTCAAGTAGAAATGTAAGAGTATCGCCTATGAATTCATTATGCTGTCCTAGGGAAGGGAACCTACGTTCAAGAAAAAATTGGACTGCACGCAGGCCCCAGGAATGTGGTATTGAGGTGTACAGCGATTCAACATCTATCCCCACTAAGAGGGCCCCAGATGGCATTGTTAAAGTATTTAGTCGCCTTAGTACATCCATAGTATCTTGTACAAATGAAGGTAACTCAGGGACCAGGTCCTTAATGAGGGCATCAATGAATTTACCCACTTTTTCAAGCGGACCGTTGACTGCGGACACTATAGGTCTGCCGGGTGGATTATGCAGGCATTTGTGGAGCTTGGGGATAATATAAAAAGTGGGGATGTTGAATTGCTGTACCCTCAAGTAGTTGAACTCTTTAGAGGTGATCAGTTTCTCTTCCAAACCGAGACTAAGGAGATAATTAAGAGCATTGACGATGGCATTGAAGGGATTGGTGTGAAGTTTGCGGTAGGTAGATTCATCCGCTAGGAGTCTCCTAACTTCAGTTTCGTATTGTGTTTCAGTTAGAAGGACAATATTACCCCCTTTGTCGCTGCCCTTAATGACAATACCGGGGGCATTTTCAAGTTCTCTGAGGGCTTTTCGTTCCTCACGTGAGATATTGTCGATTCCCCTATAGTTCCAATTAATTTTGGAGAGATCTCTCTTGACTTGGGTCAGAAAGAATTCAATCGGTTTGTATTTGGAAAGGGGGGGCATCTTGGTGGACCTTATCGGTAAGTTGGCCGGGCGAGTCAACGCATGCTGGTGGTCTGAGGTCTCAGAGTCAGAGTCAGACTCACAGCCCTCCTGGAGTAACGAAACCAAAATATTAAGGGCCTCTCGCTCTTCCCCATCTGCTGACACAGGATAGGGCTCATCATGTTTTGATGAGTGCCAATATCCAAAGATAACCTTTCTTAAGTAGAGTGAGATGTCTTTATAGACTTCAAATTCGTTCATCCCAGATTTGGGGGAGAAGGAGAGGCCTCTATTTAACAGTGATATATGGTGTTCATTAAGAGGGAATTGAGTAAGATTTACAACTTTCATGTCTACCAGAGAGATAGGAGGGGGAGGCAATGGATCGTGTGTCGTAGTGGAATGCATTACGTTCTGTGTGTTCTGTTCCTTGATTGCCGTTGGCTTTTTCGTATTTCTCGAGTTAAGACCAAAACCTTCAGAAAACCCACAGCAGCCAATACCCTACTTTTAGCATCCAGTGACCACCCTAAATCTTTGATTAAGGCCATTCCAGTAGGCCAATTCCTCAGGGCCCGAAGAAACTGTTCTGACCCAGTTGACTTTATCACTGAGTCTAAAGATCTCTACAATAGATTCAGAGAGAGAGGCTATTCCCACTCATGTATCAGGGAGGCCAGAAGAAGGGCCACTCAGACAGATCGGTTAACACTTCTTTCAAAAAAGAAAAAGGACCCTAAACCTTCGAAATCCGGTGGATTACCCAGGATCATTACCAAATTTGGTGCCCATTGGGACCAAGTTAGGTCCATACTTAACAAACACTGGCATATTCTGTCTGAGTCGCCCCTCCTAGGCAAGATTGTGGGCACCAGACCCCTCTTAACGGCTCGGCGTTCCAAAAATTTAAAAGATAGTTTAATTCACTCTGAGTATCAAAGATCACCTACTCCCAACTGGTTGACACAACTTCCGCCCCTGAAGGGGATGTTTAAGTGCGGTCGCTGCTCAGTATGCAAGTACGTTGAACGTACAAGTACATTTTCTGATTCTGAGGGAAAAAAACTTTTCAAAATTAATAACTTTATCAATTGCAACACAACTAGGGTGATTTATATGCTCACCTGTCCTTGTGGGAAACACTACGTGGGGAAAACTAAGAGACCACTGAGGGTAAGAGTGAGTGAACATATCCAGTCCATTTTAAGTAAGGACGACGAACGACCAATCCCCCTACACTTCCTGCAGGCACATGGGGGTAACCCCAAAGGACTTACTGTCAAAGGTATCTATAGGCTTAACCTCCCCCTGAGAAGGGGCGATTTCGACAGGATCCTTTACCAGAAGGAGAAAATGTGGATATACAACACCAATAGTATGCACCCGTATGGGTCAAATAACGAGTGCAACCTCAGTGTATTCCTGACCCCATAATTCATCGGTGGTTGTATGTCCGCATTTCTTTCCTTCTTTTCCCCTCTTCTTGGTTGGGATTTCACTACCTATAGTTCCCCCTGATAAACTCCTAGCCCTGTTCCTGACTTTTCATATTGATATCTTCTGTATCTTAGTCATCTTTATAATACTATCTATATTATTTTTGCCTACTGCACCTGATTATTGGTGCTAAGAACCACTCCTACATTATTTTATTTTATTTTATTTTATTTTATTCTTTCATCATCCCTTTATTTTATTTTTTACTTTTACCATTTTTATGCTATTTTCTATTTCCTTCCATTTTTTTCTTATCATTTCTGACTGACCCCCCCCTCCTTTTTGTTTCTTTCCCTTCTCCCCTCCCTCCCCTTTTTCCTATTTCTCTCTATTCCCTGGTTGCCTTCACGGACTCGCTCTGTTAGTCATGTTTTATATGTTTTTCTCTTGTGTATGGCTGTCAGTGAACAGCGCGGTAGCCTTGGTAACCAAACGCGAAACCCATGTGATCCTCCCTCAACACTACTTAAGTTGATGAAGTTTGCTACTGCGCATGCTCTGAAGAAATCCGGTTTACGGATGAAACGCGTCAGCATGACGCCAACACGCTGCTCTCAGCGTACCTGCTGACAAACAGACCCACCACCAGCCTTGATCACGCCGATCACCTGACCCGCTAGACCAGCGACTGTTTGATCTCGCCACAGCGCCATAACGGCTAGCCGAAAGGGGAAACTGTTGCCTCAAACTGCTTGGACTTTATATGCAGAACTTACGTGAGCTTACTCACTCCCAGCACCAACCCGCCACTTACCACTGAGGCACTGTCCGGATGACTCCCTACCTGACCGGTTCATCTACTGAAAGGCACTGACAAATCGGAGATGGTGACAGCTGCAATCCTGCTTCCTTGATACGGACGGCAAACAACATTGGGTGAGATCCTTCCTTACCTTATCCCTGATTCGGGACTCTTATTTACAGTTTCTCATCGCATGTGGTCATTGACCTCTATACTGCAGTGTCAGCTCACCAATTATTTCACCTCTCCAATTCTAGCCGCCTGCCAGTTCCATCCACACCTTCTGGTCTGCAGCCTTGTGAGCCATCCCTGGCCTAGAGAGGCTCCGTCCTGCCAGCCTACACACACCTGCATCCTGCAGCGGCTGTGATTTCATCTATCTATTCCTTTTTGGACCTCTCCAGCAAGGCCCCCTGACATTATTGTCCCCCCTTTACACGGCGAATTTTGTCCGCCATACCACCACTTAGTGCTGATCAAGTCCTGCTGTCACCACAACCCATTCATCCACTATAATATTTGCCATCACTTCCCCCATACCATTTGGACTTTCATCAATGTCTAGCACATATGTTCCATGCATTGTTATTATTGCTGTTTATTTAAAGTGAATGTCTTCTTTAACATATTATAAGTGGTTGATTGTGACGGGTGGTTATCTGTGTCCGCACATGACTGTTTGGTCTTTTTAATGGTGATGGTACCTGTGTTATCAGGATATTTTCTGGATTAGTGTTTATTGTGAGTCTCTTTTTCATTAAAAAGCATTTAATTAATATTGACTCCTGCTTGTTCCTCATTCATGAATTCACTTTCTCTCCCCCTCTTTTTTGATATATGCTGCATTGAATTCTGAGGAACACACCTATTATTGATTGGTGTTTGCAGGTGTCCAAACCTACATGCAGACCTGTACGGACCTCACCCTAAGTCTGCTATTAGCCTCATTGAAACCACAGAGTGTTCCAGTTCTTTTACTCACCCCCCTTTTTTGCTCAGTGTGCTTCTGTGGGATTATACTTCCCTTCTTGAACCCCACTCTGTGATCACTCACGCTAATCCGTACCATCTACCAACTTTTTTAACCCAGAGCGAAGCCGTAGGCAACCTTTCCCAGATCTCATCTTTTGCCCTTCCTCCCTTTTTCTCCTCCCCTACCCCCCCCCCCCCCCTTTTTTTTTTTTTTTTTTTTTTTTTTTTTTTTTGGTATGGCCTATCAAATTGATGACGAAATAGAAAAAGAAATTCAGTTGGCATTTTCTTGTGAACAACCAATATCCAAGGATGGTGAAGACTCACTTCAGTCTCTCTTCAGAAACCACAAAAAGCTAACCATTAAATTTCTCAACAGGAAGTGGGACATTTCCTCTTTAAAATCCCACATTGAGAACGGTATCATTCCACGTGGTCTGAGAGAACGTGTCACTCCAGCTGCACACCTCCATACCCCTCGGTTCATTGAAGCATGGAAGGCCAGTTGTGCCAAACGAGGCCTTGAGATTATGCAATTGATTGTTGACGAGGAATTGATCCAACTGAACGAGATTAAAACAGAGATAGAGGCAAGTGCGTTGCTACTTGAACCCTTTAAAACAAATCCCCTGTTTGACAAACACAATGAACTCCTTAAAAAGGAAGTAGAAAAGACACAAAAAAATCTAAAAAGTAGTAAACAAGAAAAGTTTAAACAGAACTTACTAGACTTGGAACGAGGTGATCTCTTTGATCCCACCATTCATGTGGGTAGGAGTAGATCACGTAAGAGTAGAGGTAGACACAGCAGTTCCACATCAAATCGCCACCATATTTCGTCCTCTGACAGCGATAGTGAACACAAAGAACCTTCGGTGACTTTTTTAGACAAAGACCCACCCCCCCCAGACAATTCCACCACAACAACAGTGAAAGCGAAATCAAGTCTAAAGGGACACAATACCTTACATCAGCCCCCACCTCCTCAAGGAAGGACTCGAGAAATACGAAAAAGCCAACGGCAATCAAGGAACAGAACACACAGAACGTAATGCATTCCACTACGACACACGATCCATTGCCTCCCCCTCCTATCTCTCTGGTAGACATGAAAGTTGTAAATCTTACTCAATTCCCTCTTAATGAACACCATATATCACTGTTAAATAGAGGCCTCTCCTTCTCCCCCAAATCTGGGATGAACGAATTTGAAGTCTATAAAGACATCTCACTCTACTTAAGAAAGGTTATCTTTGGATATTGGCACTCATCAAAACATGATGAGCCCTATCCTGTGTCAGCAGATGGGGAAGAGCGAGAGGCCCTTAATATTTTGGTTTCGCTACTCCAGGAGGGCTGTGAGTCTGACTCTGACTCTGAGACCTCAGACCACCAGCATGCGTTGACTCGCCCGGCCAACTTACCGATAAGGTCCACCAAGATGCCCCCCCTTTCCAAATACAAACCGATTGAATTCTTTCTGACCCAAGTCAAGAGAGATCTCTCCAAAATTAATTGGAACTATAGGGGAATCGACAATATCTCACGTGAGGAACGAAAAGCCCTCAGAGAACTTGAAAATGCCCCCGGTATTGTCATTAAGGGCAGCGACAAAGGGGGTAATATTGTCCTTCTAACTGAAACACAATACGAAACTGAAGTTAGGAGACTCCTAGCGGATGAATCTACCTACCGCAAACTTCACACCAATCCCTTCAATGCCATCGTCAATGCTCTTAATTATCTCCTTAGTCTCGGTTTGGAAGAGAAACTGATCACCTCTAAAGAGTTCAACTACTTGAGGGTACAGCAATTCAACATCCCCACTTTTTATATTATCCCCAAGCTCCACAAATGCCTGCATAATCCACCCGGCAGACCTATAGTGTCCGCAGTCAACGGTCCGCTTGAAAAAGTGGGTAAATTCATTGATGCCCTCATTAAGGACCTGGTCCCTGAGTTACCTTCATTTGTACAAGATACTATGGATGTACTAAGGCGACTAAATACTTTAACAATGCCATCTGGGGCCCTCTTAGTGGGGATAGATGTTGAATCGCTGTACACCTCAATACCACATTCCTGGGGCCTGCGTGCAGTCCAATTTTTTCTTGAACGTAGGTTCCCTTCCCTAGGACAGCATAATGAATTCATAGGCGATACTCTTACATTTCTACTTGAACATAATTGCTTTCAATTTTTGGGAAACTTCTACCAGCAGATAAGGGGAACCTCCATGGGAGCACCCTGGGCGCCCTCCTATGCATGTTTACACCTTGGTCTGTGGGAGGAAGACCTGGTGTACCCCTCGTCCATGTACCTCAGCCACTGCCTCACATGGCTGAGGTACATAGATGATGTTCTAATGATTTGGGGGGGCTCTGAACATGAGCTACATACCTTCATGAATGAGCTAAATTCTAATGACAGAAACATTAGACTCACCTACACCTTCCATCCCAACACACTTTCATTTCTTGATCTAACCATCTACATTGATAATTGTCGAATTAAGACCAAAACCTTCAGAAAACCCACAGCAGCCAATACCCTACTTTTAGCATCCAGTGACCACCCTAAATCTTTGATTAAGGCCATTCCAGTAGGCCAATTCCTCAGGGCCCGAAGAAACTGTTCTGACCCGGTTGACTTTATCACTGAGTCTAAAGATCTCTACAATAGATTCAGAGAGAGAGGCTATTCCCACTCATGTATCAGGGAGGCCAGAAGAAGGGCCACTCAGACAGATCGGTTAACACTTCTTTCAAAAAAGAAAAAGGACCCTAAACCTTCGAAATCCGGTGGATTACCCAGGATCATTACCAAATTTGGTGCCCATTGGGACCAAGTTAGGTCCATACTTAACAAACACTGGCATATTCTGTCTGAGTCGCCCCTCCTAGGCAAGATTGTGGGCACCAGACCCCTCTTAACGGCTCGGCGTTCCAAAAATTTAAAAGATAGTTTAATTCACTCTGAGTATCAAAGATCACCTACTCCCAACTGGTTGACACAACTTCCGCCCCTGAAGGGGATGTTTAAGTGCGGTCGCTGCTCAGTATGCAAGTACGTTGAACGTACAAGTACATTTTCTGATTCTGAGGGAAAAAAACTTTTCAAAATTAATAACTTTATCAATTGCAACACAACTAGGGTGATTTATATGCTCACCTGTCCTTGTGGGAAACACTACGTGGGGAAAACTAAGAGACCACTGAGGGTAAGAGTGAGTGAACATATCCAGTCCATTTTAAGTAAGGACGACGAACGACCAATCCCCCTACACTTCCTGCAGGCACATGGGGGTAACCCCAAAGGACTTACTGTCAAAGGTATCTATAGGCTTAACCTCCCCCTGAGAAGGGGCGATTTCGACAGGATCCTTTACCAGAAGGAGAAAATGTGGATATACAACACCAATAGTATGCACCCGTATGGGTTAAATAACGAGTGCAACCTCAGTGTATTCCTGACCCCATAATTCATCGGTGGTTGTATGTCCGCATTTCTTTCCTTCTTTTCCCCTCTTCTTGGTTGGGATTTCACTACCTATAGTTCCCCCTGATAAACTCCTAGCCCTGTTCCTGACTTTTCATATTGATATCTTCTGTATCTTAGTCATCTTTATAATACTATCTATATTATTTTTGCCTACTGCACCTGATTATTGGTGCTAAGAACCACTCCTACATTATTTTATTTTATTTTATTTTATTTTATTCTTTCATCATCCCTTTATTTTATTTTTTACTTTTACCATTTTTATGCTATTTTCTATTTCCTTCCATTTTTTTCTTATCATTTCTGACTGACCCCCCCCTCCTTTTTGTTTCTTTCCCTTCTCCCCTCCCTCCCCTTTTTCCTATTTCTCTCTATTCCCTGGTTGCCTTCACGGACTCGCTCTGTTAGTCATGTTTTATATGTTTTTCTCTTGTGTATGGCTGTCAGTGAACAGCGCGGTAGCCTTGGTAACCAAACGCGAAACCCATGTGATCCTCCCTCAACACTACTTAAGTTGATGAAGTTTGCTACTGCGCATGCTCTGAAGAAATCCGGTTTACGGATGAAACGCGTCAGCATGACGCCAACACGCTGCTCTCAGCGTACCTGCTGACAAACAGACCCACCACCAGCCTTGATCACGCCGATCACCTGACCCGCTAGACCAGCGACTGTTTGATCTCGCCACAGCGCCATAACGGCTAGCCGAAAGGGGAAACTGTTGCCTCAAACTGCTTGGACTTTATATGCAGAACTTACGTGAGCTTACTCACTCCCAGCACCAACCCGCCACTTACCACTGAGGCACTGTCCGGATGACTCCCTACCTGACCGGTTCATCTACTGAAAGGCACTGACAAATCGGAGATGGTGACAGCTGCAATCCTGCTTCCTTGATACGGACGGCAAACAACATTGGGTGAGATCCTTCCTTACCTTATCCCTGATTCGGGACTCTTATTTACAGTTTCTCATCGCATGTGGTCATTGACCTCTATACTGCAGTGTCAGCTCACCAATTATTTCACCTCTCCAATTCTAGCCGCCTGCCAGTTCCATCCACACCTTCTGGTCTGCAGCCTTGTGAGCCATCCCTGGCCTAGAGAGGCTCCGTCCTGCCAGCCTACACACACCTGCATCCTGCAGCGGCTGTGATTTCATCTATCTATTCCTTTTTGGACCTCTCCAGCAAGGCCCCCTGACATTATTGTCCCCCCTTTACACGGCGAATTTTGTCCGCCATACCACCACTTAGTGCTGATCAAGTCCTGCTGTCACCACAACCCATTCATCCACTATAATATTTGCCATCACTTCCCCCATACCATTTGGACTTTCATCAATGTCTAGCACATATGTTCCATGCATTGTTATTATTGCTGTTTATTTAAAGTGAATGTCTTCTTTAACATATTATAAGTGGTTGATTGTGACGGGTGGTTATCTGTGTCCGCACATGACTGTTTGGTCTTTTTAATGGTGATGGTACCTGTGTTATCAGGATATTTTCTGGATTAGTGTTTATTGTGAGTCTCTTTTTCATTAAAAAGCATTTAATTAATATTGACTCCTGCTTGTTCCTCATTCATGAATTCACTTTCTCTCCCCCTCTTTTTTGATATGGGACTGTATTGGACAGGTGATGCGCAGTGCCTGGTTTTCTCCACACATACCGCTTAGAATTGAGGTCAAAAAGTTCTATCTTGGTCTCACCAGACCAGAGAATCTTATTTCTCACCATCTTGGAGTCCTTCAGGTGTTTTTTTTTAGCAAACTCCATGCGGGCTTTCATGTGTCTTGCACTAAAGAGAGGCTTCCGTCGGGCCACTCTGCCATAAAGACCCGACTGGTGGAGGGCTGCAGTGATGGTTGACCTTCAACAACTTTCTCCCATCTCCCGACTGCATCTCTGGAGCTCAGCCACAGTGATCTTTGGGTTCTTCTTTACCTCTCTCACCAAGGCTCTTTTCCCCTGATAGCCCAGTTTGGCCAGACGGCCAGCTCTAGGAAGGGTTCTGGTCGTCCCAAACGTCTTCCATTTGAGGATTATGGAGGCCACTGTGCTCTTAGGAACCTTAAGTGCAGCAGAAATTTTTTTGTAACCTTGGCCAGATCTGTGCCTTGCCACAATTCTGTCTCTGAGCTCTTCAGGCAGTTCCTTTGACCTCATGATTCTCATTTGCTCTGACATGAACTGTGAGCTGTAAGGTCTTATATAGACAGGTGTGTGGCTTTCTTAATCAGTATAATCCAATCAGTATAATCAAACACAGCTGGACTCAAATGAAGGTGTAGAACCATCTCAAGGATGATCCGAAGAAATGTACAGCACCTGAGTTAAATATATGAGTGTCACAGCAAATGGTCTGAATACTTAGGACCATGTGATATTTCAGTTTTTCTTTTTTAATAAATCTGCAAAAATGTCAACACTTCTGTGTTTTTCTGTCAATATGGGGTGCTGTGTGTACATTAATGAGGAAAAAAAATGATTTTAGCAAATGGGGGCAATATAACAAAGAGTGAAAAATTTAAGGGGTCTGAATACTTTCCGTCCCCACTGTATTTATTGATACACCGCCTGAAGTGTATTATATACTCTATACCGATGAATGCACTGTATACATATACTACACTAAATGCAAAGTATATATATATATATATATATATATATATATATATATATATATATATATAAATATATAGATACACCGCCTGAAGTATATTATATACTGTACACCGACAAATGCACTGTATACTGTATATACGCTACACAGCATGCTGAATGCAGAGTATATATATACTAGACCGTATATATATTAATACACTGCCTGAAGTGTATTCTATACTGTACACCAACCAATTGCACTGTATATATATGCTACACTGAATGCAGAGTATATATATATATATATATATATATATATATATATATATATATATATATATATATATATATATATATTATACTGTATATATGTATATATATATATATATATATATATATATATTTATTAAAACACTGCCTGAAGTGTGGGGCACTCCGCGGCGCTCAACTTTCCCGCGGACGCCCCATAATGTTTGCTGTTTGGCGAACGAACACCCGATGTTCGAGTCGAACTTACGTTCGATTTTAACATCGAGCTCATCCCTAATTGCCACCTAGTTGTACTAATATTTCCCAACAAGTTGGAAAATTTGTGTGTACTTTTGATGGTTAGGTTAGTAAGGTTAATGTCTACTTTTTATTTAGGCCCATTTTATTTTCAATAAAAGAACAGCAAAAAGTGCCAGTTTTACTTTTTGCAGCTCATTGAATGTCCTGGAGAGTCTAGTCTTCTTACTGCTGCCTATTTTATTGATGATTTTAGTGTTTTGATTTATTTGAGTCACAGCAAATATAATATGGTTTGAAAGATAAATCACTGAAAGATTGTAGCCTAAAATCCAAAATGTTAAAGAAGTGGGTTATCCCTAGACTCATTTGCTTTAGACACATTTCTTTGCTTTCATCAGTGACATTTTATGGGTGTATAGAAGTTAAGTTAATTAATCAATTAAACTGATCCACTAACGAAAAAATAAATATAATTTTAATTGTATGCATATTTTAATAACAATGGAAACTGATACACGTCAAGCTGAAAAATTGGGCTTCAAATCTGACATGCCCTCAACTGAGTGACAGCTAGAGCTCTACAATCAGATAGGAGTGTGAGCTTTACTAATTGCAGAGCTATAACTGTCACTCTGTCACTCTGTCAATTGTAGGTACGTGAGGGCATGTAGGGGGCTCTATTATAAAAAACATCAAAGTATGAATAATTTTTACTGAAATAAAAGTTTTTTTGCTGAGAGCTCAATTGGGCATTGAGCACAGTGACACTTGATCAACAGGCAGGAGAGTAGCCAGGACATAAGCCAAAATATCATCAACAGCCGAGCAGCAGAGTACAGGAACACCAAGCACAGTCAGGATACAGGCTGGGGTCGGTACACAATCATGAACTGGTGTACAGGAGCACAAGACAGGAGCAGATTCAGAGTACAAGCTGTATTCACAGCAGGCAGACAGGAATCCAGACTGGTCAAGAGCAAGCTGGGTCGTGCACGGGTATGCAGATATAGCAGGTCAAGGCGCAGGTTAAACAGGAACTAGCTGAAGACCACTCACCAATCTGTTCATGCCACAGTCAGTGTTTGTACCCCGTACCAGGCGTGCGCGTGCACAAGGGTGTGCATACATTATACACATTCTGTTTTGTGCACACACTAATACGTTTGCGCCTGCGTGCTAATGCCCGTTCTGCAGTGAGCCTTTGTTTAGCATGTAATAGCCTTCTTATCTCAACCAGTACTGAGCTTCTCTTACACTTTTCCCAATTTTATCAAAAACTAGGAACACTTTTAAACTGCACTCCATGTGTAGTATAGCTCCCAACTGTCCCTGTTTTGGAGAGACTATCCCTGTTTTGGAACAAAGTCCTTCTGTCCTTACTTTTCTAATTTGTCCCTCATTTTGTTCTTATGTACTCCAATCAGCCATAATATTATGACTATTGACAGGTAAAGTGAATATCATTGATTATCTTGTGACAATGGCATCTGAAAGTGGGTGAGATATATAATGCCCCGTACACACGATCGGAAATGCCGGCAGCAAAACTCTGATGAGAGCTTTTTGTCGGAAAATGCGACCGTGTGTATGCTCCATTGGTCTTTTGCTGGTGGAATTCCAGCCAGCAAAAGATTGAGAGCATGTTCTCTATTTTTCGGTCGGGAAAAGTTCCTATCCGAAAATGCAATCGTCTGTATGCAATTCGGACGCGCAAAAAACGACGCATGCTCAGAAACAATTCAACGCATGCTCAGAAGCATTGAACTTCATTTTCTCGGCTCGTTGTTGTACGTCACCGTGTTCTTGACGGTCGAAAGTTCAGAGAACTTTTGTGTGACCGTGTGTATGCAAGTCAAGCTTGAGCGGAATTCCGTCGGAAAAACCATCCAAGTTTTTTCTGATGGAAATTCCGATCGTGTGTACGCGGCATTAGGCAGAAAGTGAGCATGTTGTCCTGAAGTTGGTCTGTTGAAAGCATAAAAAATGGGCAAGCATAAAGATTTAAGGGACTATGACAAGGAGCAAATCATAATGGCTAGACAACTGGGTCGTAGCATCTCCAAAACTGCAGTTCTTGTGGAATGTTGACAAAGAGAGAAAGTCGGATGACCACACATTATTGTCATATAAAAAACATCTTTTTTATTCAAACTGTGAAAAGTATTATAATATTAGGCCACATAACATAAAAACCCAGGGAAGCCTATTATTGTGTTTCATTCCCCCAGGGTGCTTAATCATTACCACAGGTTGTGATTACGCATCTGGAGGCGTGAAACGGGTCAATAGGCTTCCCTGGGTTTTTTGTGATGTGGTCTAACATTATAATGCTTTTAACAGTTTCAATAAAGATGATGCTTTTTATATGACACTGGTGTGTAGTCATTCGACTTTCTCTCTTGTATGCATACAGTCAGGAGCTGGACCTACACCCACTGGGGAATTGGGCTGTAAAGACAGAACGACTTGGAGCAGTGCTTCTTTTTTTTGCATCTTGTGAAATGTTCCTGGTCTGCAGTGGTCCAAGAAAGGAAAACAGGAGAACTGGCAATTGAGCGGCCAAGGCTCATTGATGAATGTGGGGAGTGAAGGCTGGCCCGTGTAGTCCAATCCGATAGAAGAGTCACTATAGCTCAAATTTCTAAAAACGTTATAGCTGGTTCCAATAGAAAGGTGTCAGAAGACATTGTGCACCTCAGTTTGTTGCATACAGGGCTGTGTAGTTGCAGACCGGTCAGGCTGCCTATGCTGTCCCGTGTTCACAGCCAAAAGCCGCTACAATGGGAACGTGAACATCAGAACTGTGCCATGGAGCAATGGAAGAAGATAGCCTGGTCTCATTAAATCAAGAATGGTTTGAGGAGCATAAGGATGTGCTGAAAAAAACAGGTCCAATATGTTATGGCTCAACAGTGTATATACCTTTATAAAAATGCACTATTTATCTATATAAAAAATGTTTTACAGTGCTGAAACTCATCCAGTTTCTAGATTGTTGCATTTGTAAATTAGATAAGAATAGTAGTGGTAAAAAACACTTGTGAGTTTACCCAATCATTTTTTGTGTAGTAATTCTCCAAGTAGTAGAAATGGCGGGGGGGGTGTCCTTTGTCTACATACTCTACATGCTTATAGGTGTCCCTCTTTTAGATAGCTCAGTTGCCTCCTTGTGTTGAAGAATACAGCTGGCAACACAATGAATTTTTTTGATGCAGGTGGAGTAAAGATGTACAAGGACTCACGCGTTACAGCTACAGAGCCTTAATTACAGGCATACCCCACTTTTAAGTACACAATGGGGTTTATTTACTAAAGCTAGAAAGTGCAAAATCAGGCTCACTTCTGCATAGAAACCAATGAGCTTCCAGGTTTTATTACCAAAACTTAATTGAACAAACTGGGGTTAGAAGCTTATTGGTTTCTATGCAGAAGTGAGCCTGATTTTGCACTTTCTAGCTTTAGTAAATAAACCCCATTGTGTACTTAAAAGTGCGGTATGCCTGTATAGCCCCTTAATCATAGCCAGTCAAGACTATGATTAAGGCCCTGTAGCTGAAACGCGTACGTCGTGTTGCCGGTTATATTCTTTAACTCTGTGCTGTATTAGGGTGTTAGGAAGACACCACTAGCCAGGGCACCACTGACTCACCTTCTCAGGGAATCCAGACTGGCATTTTTTTTTACTTTTCGACCCTTCTTCAGCCGCCTCCCTGTGACCAAGGAAACCATAGAGGAACTAGGTTTGAGCGCCACCTGCAGTGGAGAAAATAGACTGCAATTGCCTACAACTTCTGTAATTTTAAACTTCTGTAATACCATACATCTCATATCTGACACTGCATTCATAAAAATGTTTCTTTAGCTTTTAGGTTTTCTTTTTTCCTTCAGTTCATTTTGTGGCTTTGAACAATCAGCTGGGGCTTATATGTCTTGATGGTGTTTGCTGTTCATTTACATGCAGTTACTCTATCTTCTAAGTTCTGTCCATTATAAAAAAAACAATTAGACATTTGGTTAACTATATTAAATCACTACTTTCACACATCTAGCATTCTTCTATCAGGAGATTCAATCCTTGTAGAGTGCGACACAAAGGACTGTTTACAAGACCTGAAAAATATTTTCACCCACAGCAAGGAGTGGGGTTTTATGAGAACACCAAACCTATAGTTTCCTCCAGTCAACCCCTAATGATTTTCTTTGTACACAAATGTTGTTGGAACTCTAACTACTTTACAAAGGCTGGAGCTCACTTCTGATGAAAGTTAGTGTTGTAATGAAGTCTACTGGCAAAACTGAAATAAGTTTAACAATTAAATATTTTTTCTAAAATACCCTGTCCTCTCAACCGTTCTCAGCATAATCTCTGTTTCTTATTCTTCCAGATAGAAGATTATTATGTAAAAATAGTACTTGTGTTATGAATTATGAAAGGCACATAATTTAGATTATCTAAATAAACACACAACCGCCAGCAAGACATAAGCCCAAATGATTGTATTATAGCACAAAACTATCCAATGGAAGATCAAATAAAAATACTATACAGTCATTATATGAGTATAGGCACAATGTGTAAGATAAAAGATGAGTAGTATTGATAGTGGTCAAAATAGCAGAAGGTATGGACCTCAAATAGAAACTGTATACTGGATAGTCTTAGTTTTTAAGGTGAATCCACTAACCAGCAGGACTAAATGTAAAGTTCAATTTCCTGTACTTTCTTTAAAGCCCAACTCCAGGACATTAGCAACTCCCCCCTCTCCATCCCCACCCCTCTAACTAACCACTGGTGTGAAAAAACACCTATCCAATTGCCCATTTTACTTGTCTAAAGCCATCACATGAGCATCCTTCTCTCTTCTGTTTACTTCCAGTGGTCCTTCTTTGGGTGTGATGTGGACTCTTCCTATCGGTGGAGGTGATCTTTTCAGTAGCTTGGTCCTCTCTTATAGGCTCCAGAAGTAGCAGAACTCACAGGGGCAGTGAGGGGATCAGTGACCAAAAAGATAATGAGCAGGGAAAATGCCGGTCCCAAGGGCAGGAAATTAGCTTGACTTTTAGAAGAAACTGTGACTTAGATCTATTACACTGCAGGATGGCTTAGGAAGAGGTGTTTGCAATCAGAACTGATAAGTAAGGTAACTGATACACAAAGTGGTTGATTTACTAAAGGCTATCAGACTGTGCACATTGCAAGCACAGTTGCCCCAGAGCTTAGTAAAATAGGGAAAGTGCTGCTGACTTCCATTGTCCACTCATGTGCAAGCAAAAAAGTTGTTTTTTTTCCTTGCACGTGATTGGGTATTATTTACAAAGTTAATCTTTGCTAAGCTCTGGAGCAACTGCACCTCCAAAGTTTAGTCTATTTGCCTTTAGTAAATCAACACCAATGTGCTATTTAAATTTATTTTTTTGCCTGGAGTTGGGCTTGAAGTATGTATGCAAATGGTTATAAATATAGGTTCAATATATAAATGTAAGTTGGTACTGGAGAATAATCCAAGCAATGAGATCTCTCTGCTGCATTATTTTGGTTCAGAACCAGCATGCTTTTGGCGCTGAGCTGATTATGCAGCATAATAGAGGTTATGTTTTTTTGGGGAACCAGCCTTAAGGTTTTTATGTGAGGATTGGGGGACATATTTAAGATTAAGTACTGTCTTTCAGTGCATATTCAATATGCTATAATCAATGCCAGAGGAGGATTAAGGATGTGTGAATTGTTTACCAAGTCTGAAAAGCATTTCAGGGCTGGGTGGGACGCTTCAGCTTATGCAATGTTAGAACATCCCACAAGATGTCACTATGTTCACAAGTAATGGTACTTTAGTGTTTCATTTTTTTTAAATAGCAGCCAATAAGATTGCAAGTCAAAATAGATATATGTTACAATATAATTTTTAGGAGACCCATTTTTAGCCTTCCTCTCTATATTTTTGTTGGGTTTAAAGTGATTAAATGAGAAATGAAATTTCTCATTTCTCAAGTTTTCCCTTCTGATTCCCCATCAGAAATTATTAATTTATGCCACACGGAGACTGATGATGATAGACTGGGTGAATATTTGGGGAAATTATGTGGTGAAAATACAATTCCCTCCTTATAAATGTGGAAAATGTTCAATGCATATTGCAAGATGGCTAGATTACATATGAGAGTAAAGGAGAATTCATAGCTCCCATAATGAAGTCATGGAGGTTTTAAAATTAATAATATGATGACATATTTTTCATAAAATATCTGTGAATTAAAAAAAAGCATCCCCTTTAACAGGCACTTTTATGTCTAAATATTTTTGTGTATTCATATCTGTTATTATGTTCATCCTCTCTGATATAATGTCTTAACAGTTACATAGTTACATAGTTACATAGTAGGTGAGGTTGAAAAAAGACACAAGTCCATCAAGTCCAACGTATGTGTGTGATATGTCAGTATTACATTGTATATCCCTGTATGTTGCGGTCGTTCAGGTGCTTATCTAATAGTTTTTTGGAACTATCAATGCTCCCCGCTGAGACCACCGCCTGTGGAAGGGAATTCCACATCTTTGCTGCTCTTACAGTAAAGAACCCTCTACGTAGTTTAAGATTAAACCTATTTTCTTCTCATTTTAATGAGTGGCCATGTGTCTTATTAAACTCCCTTCCGCAAAAAAGTTTTATCCCTATTGTGGGGTCACCAGTACAGTATTTATACATTGAAATCATATCCCCTCTCAAGCGTCTCTTCTCCAGAGAGAATAAGTTCAGTGCTTGCAACCTTTCCTCATAACTAAGATCCTCCAGACCCTTTATTAGCTTTGTTGCCCTATTTTGTACTCGCTTCATTTCCAATACATCCTTCCTGAGGACTGGTGCCCAGAACTGGACAGCATACTCTAGGTGCGGCTGGACCAGAGTCTTGTAGAGCAGGAGAATTATTGTTTTATCTCTGGAGTTGATCCCCTTTTTAATGCATGCCAATATTCTGTTTTCTTTGTTAGCAGCAGCTTGGCATTGCATGCTATTGCTGAGCCTATCCTCTACTAGGACCCCCAGGTCCTTTTCCATCCTAGATTCCCCCATAGGTTCTCCCCCCAGTGTATAGATTACATTCATATTTTTGCCACCTAAATGCATTATTTTACTTTTTTTTTTTCTACAATAAACCTCATTTGCCATGTAGTTGCCCACCCCCATTAATTTGTTCAGATCATTTTGCAAGGTTTCCACATCCTGCGGAGAAGTTCTTGCCCTGATTAGATTAGTTATTCAGCTATTCAACTATTCAGCTATACTGAGATTCAAATTGACTATAAAATTACATTAATGCATTTATAGTTATCAAATGTATATGTAAACTTATTCAGTAAACTTTCATATTAGCGTTAACATATTAATGAAATTTCAAAAGTAATTTTCAATATTTTTAAGTCTACAGCTCTTATTACATTATACCTGTGGATCTTGACATGAAGGTCTTTGTTCATGGACGTTTCAACAAAGGCATGATCCACTGTTGTCATCTTCAGTAAACCCTCCCCTGTGAAATGCCAATCAGTCTTACCTAAAATTCATGTATGCAGCATATCTGCAAAGAGGCTGTAGGATATTCATAGCCCTGAGATATAACAAAGGAAAAAAAGGTGAAAACAAGTATTCTTTTCAAATGGCAAGAGTTTATGATACTGGCTAGGCTAATATGCAATTATACTTTTTTATGTACCAATACAGTTTATGAATTCCAGTTAGACATGAATGCATTTGTAGTTCTACAGAGGCCAGGTTCATTAATTGCACTCCTCTTTTTCAATATTTACCAGCCAGCTTCGTTTGAGTTTTCAGTAGAAAAAGTGGCTGGAGAATCCAGGCAATATGCCCAGATTCACCTTCTGAAAAATGTATAAGCACACCTTGGCTATCACCCCTTTCTTAGGAGGTAAACATAATAACAAAAACCATATAAAAAAAAAATGCTTCGTTATTTCCAATGTATTCCATCAAAAGAGGGAAACTTGGCATCCCTGAAAATACTAAGTGGAAAGGTAAAAAATATGGGTTGAAAATATAAGCCAGCCTTAATACATTGCGTTGATAGGTATACACATTCTTGATGCTACTAACATGCTGACAGACATGACAAAGCAGCTTTAGCACATATCTTTGTTACACTCATTTACTAGGAACTGCCTGTCACTGTCCATAGCCCAGAGCTAAACACATTGGAAAGGGAAACTATATGTGAGTCATCATAGTCCAATTCTCTTGTCTATTTTTTAATTAGACCCTAACATGTCTAGACTTGACTATGTGATACCAAAGTACTCCCTAACATTAAGTTTCACATAATAATCAAGAGCATACAGGGGGAGGACAAAAAAACAGAAATGCCACATGAAAAAGTAGTTTACCTTTGAAGTAACTAAATCACAATTCCAGCTGAAAAGTTGAATCATATTAGTTGCCATAGTAATGCCCCGTACACACGGTCGGATTTTCCGATGGAAAATGTCCGATCAGAGCGCATTGTCAGAAATTCCGACCGTGTGTGGGCTCCATCGGACATTTTCCATCGGATTTTCCGACACACAAAGTTTGAGAGCAGGCTATAAAATTTTCCGACAACAAAATCCAATCGCGTCAATTCCGACCGTGTGTGGCCTGTTCCGACGCACAAAGTGCCACGCATGCTCAGAAGAAATTCCGAGATGGAACAGCTTGGTCTGGTAAACTTAGCGTTCGCAATGGATACAGCACTTTCGTCACGCTGCAATGTTAAAAATGGTTTATTACAGCGCACTCTCTTCTTCTTTATAATGTGAGAATGAAGTAGTTTTGCTGCTCATATTCACACACACTTCTCACAAACTTCTTTCTTTACTATTTACCGGGATTCCCTCAATATATTTTGATTTGTCACATTTGACAACATTATTTTTGTGTTGTATTGTTTTGTTTTTTTTTGTTTTAAGGCAGATTTTTTTTTTTTGGTTTTTATTTTTTTCAAGGCTGATCTTTGTTTTATTGTATTTTTAGTTTTACCCCAGAATATTTTTGTGTGTGTTTTGTGTGTCAAGTTACCACAACACCATTGATATGTTGTTATATTTAATCTGTAGGAGATTGTTTGGTGCTGTTGTCTCTTGTTAATTTCACATTGTACTTTAGAAATGTACCTGAATTGTCACCAACAAACTGTCCTTTTTGGATGAAAACACACATAGGAGAGTATAATTTTCCAAAAAAAATCATTTATTAAGAGCTCACAACTAAACAAAGAGGGAGGCAACGCTGGAGAAACAGCAGAAATGGGTGAAGCCTTGGACCCCCAGGGCACACATCAACTATTTTCAAGCAAAATTGGTGGCCTGAGGAGTCTTCATCTAAGGGAGTGCAGTCTGGTCCAGAAGTCCCAGAGATCAGGAAAGCAGCAGATGACATCTGTGTCCCCAGGCTGTGGTCATACAAGAGACTGCAGCTTTTGTCAGACCAGACTGAACCCAGGGTCTTCACTCTCTGGTCTTCCTTCCACGCTTCCTTCTACGCTGTGGCTCTGGTGGTGGAGTTGTGGCAGCAGGAGGAGGAGGAGGAGGAGGATGGTCCAACTCAATCACGTCGGTCTTGGGTGTGATTTCGCCACTTACCCCCTTAGTTAGGACTTTATAAATAAGTTGCTCAAACATGAGGCGTTGACCCTCCTGCATGCCCTGCAGTTTTGTGGCAGCCATGCAGGCAAAGGCCTCTTCAGGAGTGGGTAAGGCTCGGAGGGACGCAGAAGCCTCCTGAATAAGCCTGAGTGCAGAATCCTGAACATGACTCCCCTTCCTGGGTCTTTTGTATGGAAGGCGGAGGGGAGGAACCTGCGATTCGGTCAGGCTGCGACTGGTCCCAGGCTTCTCCTGGCTGACACCTAGCCCCGCCTCCTCCTGGCTGCCACTAACCCCCTGCCTCCTCCTGTGTGGCACATTCCAGAGCCTCCTCCTGGCTGAGGTCTTCCTGTGTATGAAAAAGGGACATTGTTTTAGTTTTTTATTCATCAATCACACACAATTTTCACCTCCTGACTGTTGCAAATTGAATGTTAACAAATATAACAGACTATCATTCTGAGCCCAGCATTTTTCATTCTTGTCCCAATTTTGGGTGCCCACTACTGTCTATTGATATGTAAAACACTTTTTTCAATCAGCAATTAGTGATCATTAATAACATCTAATAAACAAAATTTATTTATTGACCAGAAATCAGTAGAACAATTCTATACCTGACTCCAGCTGGGCTCCTCCACTTCTTCCTGGCTGGAAGGCCCAGGTTGGACATCAGAAGCCTCAGCTGGGGTGGAAGGAAGAGTGGAAGGAAGAGTGGAGAGGGATTCCCTGACTTCAGTGTGGTCTGACAGAAATCGTAGTCTCTCATAGTACCACAGCCTGGGGACATAAACGTCATCTGCTGCAGCTCCGGATCTCTGGGAATCTGTGACCTTCTTGCGCTCCCTTAGATAAGTGCTCCTCAGGCCACCAATTTTGGTTTTTAAATAAGGGATGGTTGCTGTGGGGACCACTGGCTTCACCCACTCCAGCAGTTTCTCCAGCGCTGCCTGCCTCTTTTGTTTAATATTATAATGAGGATGTCTCACCTGCCACAGACAGGGCAGCTCCCTGTACTTGTCTATGAACAGGGGGGGGAAATTGTGGTCGTTGAAGCCATCCATTTTCTCTGCAAGACACAACACAAGACAAACCCTACGGTCAGGCCAAACTCTCCTAATCTTGTTACAATATAGGCTTCAATTTCGAAGCAGTATAGGCCCAAGTTTAGATCTTACCTTCGCTATCACGATCGGCGCCTCCGATGCTCCTTCCTCCGCTCACAGATCGTACGTAATACGCACGCGTGTTACGCTTTATACACACTGCGCATACGTGTAACTCCGCCTGCCCCTGACGTTCTTTCTAGTCTATTCCCCGCCCCTTTTCGTTCTGCGCAATGGGGGAAGAGCATATGGCGGAGACACAGAAGGAGCAGGAGGAGGAGGAAAGCCCGGATCCGGAAACGTCCAGATCCAGAAGGAGATTTAAGGCCTCAAATATGTCCTTTGGGGAGATGTTGGAGATGGTCGACATCCTGAAGAAGGCCGACAATGATGGAAAGTATGGACCTTACCTCAACCCCAATGTCAGAAAGGCCAAGATCATGGCGAAAGTGGTCAGGAGTCTGCACCGGAATTTCGGGGTACGACGATCGAAAGATCAGCTCAGGAAGCGGTGGTCGGACCTCAAATTACGAGAACATGAGCAGTACAGAAAGATCCGGAGAGTGCTGCAAAAAGTAAGTAGTTGTGCTGTGTTCCTATTCTTTATGTTTATTACGTTCGTGCTGCTCCATGTGCTTTTCTTAAAAGTGTACATTTTAAAATGGCAACTTTCATGTTCATGGGCACATTATTCGTTCGTATCAAACATTTTTCTTTCGGCCTATATAACACCATTGTTTTGGCCATATGCATTTGGCCACATTTTTTACACCCTACTTGTATGAAACTAATTTGGTTTTGTAGATGGCTTTGTTACTAGAATGAAATGCAAACTAGATTCTATGTGAGGAGAGGACACTGAGCAGCTGTTTTCACATCTGGACACTGGAGCACTAGTGTGGGACACCAGAACACCATTTTTATTAGGGGGACCACACAGGTGCTCCAGTGTATACTATAGGGGGGTCTCCATCTGTGAAGCTTGTACCAAACAGGTAAAGTATTGCAGCTTGACAAAGGACACTGAAAATGCTACATTTTGGAACTCTGCCAAAATAAACAATTGTACCCCACTTCCAAGCAATGTTTCCTATTTATAGTTCTGCTATCAAATATCTGTGTGCTAAGTATAGCATTTTTGTTTTACATAGGTGAGAAAAGACTCGGAGGACACCCCTCATCTGAGGAGACCAGAGCCCCCCCCCCTCTGGAAGAAGGGGAAATCCCCCCAACACAAGAAGAGCAGGAGGAAGAAGATGTGGTGGAACTAGTCACCACAACAGATGAGTGTCTGCGACCACAGGCTCAGGTAAGAGATGGATGCTGGCATATTTTTGATACCTGTTTTTGTTTGGTTTCTCTCTTTTTAGGTGATCGTGATGTTGTGGATCCAGATCCTTTCATATCAGAAAGTGCCCAGATCCTGATCGGGGAGATCATGGGGTGTAGTTTAGCTTTGGAAAACCTCCAGAAAAACATCAATGATGTTATTCAAAAAAATAAGAACATCATTGATGTTTTGGGGCGAGTTTAAAACCCCTCCAAGTCACTTTCTTTTTTTGTGTGCTACAAAGTTCAAAATGTTTTAGCGATTTTTAGAAAAAGCAAAATTTGGAGGATGCACACAGTGTGCCAACATGTGCTATCTGCCATCACGGGAGATCAATGTAGGCGTTTTGGGGGTGCAACCCCTTCCTCAATAATAAAGTAGCTGAGAGGAAGGGGTTTCTCCCCCAAAACACGTCCCTTGATCCCCCATGATGGCAGGTAGCACATGTTGACATTGGGAAATTTGTGTGCATCTTCCAAATTTGGCTTTTCCTGGGGTGACTTCACACCATCTGAATGCAATATCAAACACAGTTCCTAAAATAATCATGTCTGATATTGCCTTCAAGTTCTACCAAATGTGAACTTTGTACGTTCAAGATTTGTGTCTTTCTTGTTGGTTTTACACATGCCTGTTTTATCTTAAATGGACATTTCCATTTTTGATAATGCCACCCCAAAAATTGTTATACAACAAACATGTTGGTTTGTTTTAAAAAACCTTTTCTAAATGCACATGTGATTGTGCAGGTATTAAAAAGATTGTTAATCAAGAATGTGTGGATTATTGTCTCAACGCTACAACACTTTTGTGGTGATGTAATTGCTGTTTTCTGTGACAATGGGGGTTATTTCCTAAGGACAAATCCTCTTTGCACTACGAGTGCAGTTTCAGTGCAGTTTCAGGTGCACTTGTAGTGCAAAGTGTCTTTGCCTTTAGTAAATAACACCCAACAGTGCTTTGTATAAGGTTACACAATCACGCCATTTTCTGGACTCACCACATTTCTGTCAGGGTCAGCTAAAACAAACACAAGCAGTAAATGTCACCAAAGATTTGAGTTTTTTTTTTATTGGATCAAGGTTTCACAAATTGTCTGGCATATTGATGGCCCCCCTACCCGCAAAGAACTCAAGGTATCTTAATCGGACATCACGGGCACTCAGGGAGGGCAAGCCAGGACGGCCACTTTCAAGCGCCGTCAGGGTTGTTTCATTTATCATTCCGGCCTCAGGCCCAGCTGAGCTAGCATAGTTGGCAGAATGTTGACGTAAAAAGTTATGTAGAACACAGCACGCCAGGATTATATGATTCAGTTTATACTCCGCCATATGGATGGGTGTAAGAAATAGGCGGAACCGGCTGGCCATGATTCCAAATGTGTTCTCCACCATTCTTCTGGCTCTGGCCAGCCGATAATTGAAAACCCTCCGTTCCGGGGTGAGGGTCCTCATCGGGAATGGCCGCATAAGATGGTCCCCCAGCGCAAATGCTTCATCCGCAACGAAGACGAATGGGAGTCCTTCCACATTCTCTTCTGGAGGTGGCAAGTCCAAGCTGCCATTCTGGAGACACCTGTAAAACTCCATCTGGGTGATGACTCCACCATCGGACATCCGGCCATTCTTCCCCACGTCCACATACAGGAACTCGTAATTATCCGACACCACCGCCAACATCACAATACTATTGAACCCCTTGTAATTATAAAAGTACGACCCCGAGATGGGTGGTGCGATGATGTGGACGTGTTTCCCATCAATTGCCCCTCCTCAGTTAGGAAAGTCCCACCGCTGGGCAAAGTGGGAGGCCACAGTCTGCCATTCCTGTGGCGTGGAAGGAAACTGTTGAGGAAAACAAAAAAAACTTAGTATTTTTGCACATAAACATGGAAAGCAGATTAGACACAAACATTCTTGGCCAACATCCAGATAACATTCATTAAGGTGAATTTTACAACACCAAAGTATAAGTACACCTATCATATTCCCCCCCCCCCCCCTCTCATGGGCCATTTCTAACATCATAGGGGGGGATCTTGGACAGGTAACCCTCTTCACTTCATTGAGAGATGAATGCCTAAATAATGGGTATTACTTGGAACAGCCCCTCCTTAGTTACACTATTGGCAGCCCACTGGACAGGTAAGAAGTGTCATAATACAAAGATATAAATACACACTGTACACATTTGAGCACATTTGGACATTCTGCTATTACCTACCAAGATAATAATAGTGTCCAAAAACTTTAAACAGTACCATTTGAAAGAATACCGGCAGGCCCTTGCACTACATGCTTTGGGGAATTCATCCATAAATCTGAGCACAAAAGAGATGGGTATAGTGTGTATGGGTTTGGCAAAGTCAGCAGATAGAGGATTGAGGATAGACAGAGAATTGGGATCAGCTGACTTAGCAGTTGGGGGGGAGGGAGGGTTCAAAATGATTTGGGGACACCACAAAAAAAAGCCTCTGGCACCCTGCCTGAATTTAAAGCACAAATCACATTTCTAAACATTTTAGGGGTGTTTGGGGTAAAGCACTACTATGGAGCTGATAAAATACATTGTTAAGTGACTACATGAGGTGAATATAGGGCCAGGAGAACATGCTGGGGAGGTAAGTGAAGGCAAATATGTATGAAGGACAAAAAAACCCATAAAATTCAAGCATGCATGAGGAGAAAGGGGACATTCACTGCATATTACAATCATGGTAATTAGGGAATGAGGAAAGAAATACAATATATTAGCAAACATTCAATACAATAAAATGTGATATAAAAGGATAAAAATCTTACTTTCATATACTCCTTCTGCAGGACCTGGATGATGGCAGAACAGGTCTCTGAGATAATGATCCCCAGAGCCTGGGGAGAGATGCCTGTCGAGAACTTGAGGTCATGCAGGCTTCTCCCTGTCGCCAAGTACCGCAGGGTAGCGACGAGCCTCTGCTCTGGAGTGATGGCTTGCCTCATGCAGGTATCCTGCCTGCTGATATAGGGGGTCAGAGAAGCCAACAAACAGTGAAATACGGGGTCCGTCATCCTGAGAAAGTTCCTGAAATCATCAGGATTATTCTCACAGATCTGACGGAGCAAAGGCATATGAGAGAACTGGTCACGCTGAAGCAACCAATTCTTGGTCCATGAACTCCTCCCCACCCTGTTCATGGACTGGACTTGTATCAAGGTCAGGACCCCAACACCAAGCCCCCTGCACAGCTCGATACAGGGTCAAAAATAAGCTAACGCGTTTCACATCATAGGATGCTTACTCATAGCTGAAGAGGGACAAGAATATGAGTGTGAATAAATAGATACAAGGGTGGAGTACATGAGTCGGTGGAGCAACCAATCAGCGCACCGTACTCAAACCACACCTATTACATGTGATTAAAATAATAGACATTCCCATAATAGGACAACACCTGTAGATTGGGGTGGGGAGGCATCAACTTTAAACCAAAAAGGAAAAAGAATAAAACCTAAACTTAAAGCTTCGTATCAGCATATATCAAAATGTATCAAAATAAACAAAATATGTTGAATACTACACCACCCCGTCACAGGTGAGGACATATCAATGAGATGATAAAAGCACCGAAGAAGATATGGAGAAAGAAAATAACATGTGTGTATATGTCTGTTAAGATATTCCTATAGAAAAACCATACACAAATATATGTACACCATGTATTTCTTTGTGAGAATAGAAACAAAAATATATATACAGTATATACTCTGTGCATACACAATGAATGCATGGCCAGAAATAAATTAAACTTTGTCATAATATTGGAAACAAAATGTACACACATCAAACAAGTTTCCATTTACAAATATCAAACTGTATCGCATTTGTATTAGTAAAATATTGAGTAATAATAAATGTCAATCTTCCCGGTGTGAATATCTACAACAACACAATACTATCCATATAGATGGCAACATTGAAGTTGAATTTAATTTCTCAACCAAAAAAGGGACAAAACGGTGTCCTATTGAACAAGAAAAAGAAAAACAGAGACAAAAAATGAGTTACATATCGGATAGATCATGTAAGTCAGTGACAAACCATTGATATTGAGCCGGACGCTCACTAATGATTAAATAAATATAAAGGGAATGAACTTGGGAGAGGAAGGGGATGGAAAAAAAGACCGGTTATAATAGACTATGTTAACTGGCTGCACAGTGCAGTGACAACATATGAAAAGCGGAACAAGGAGTCTCACTCCGTCCGCTGAAGTAAAAAATCGAAATACTGAAATAAATAATGAAAAAGGCCGGTTATAATGAGCTAAGTTGACTAGCTGTGCAGTGCAGTGACAACGGGCATATACAAGGCAGGACAAGGAGTATTATTCCGTCCGCTGAAACAAAATGAGGAAAGGCACGTTGCGCTGGAATTCCATAAGGGTTGTTCATGGAACAGAAAAACTACAAGTCAAGAGTAAGGGCTCACCATAAGAAAAAACTGCACATGCTACCATACACAGGGAGAGCCAGAAAAGAGTCTCACTCAGTGTGCTGAAATTCGCTATACTGAAACATAAGGATTGCACCATACCACAGCACTTATAAACAGATACAGATACATCGCACCCCACTAAATACGGGCAAACCAAGGTGTAAAAGGACAGTATTACATCTGCCTATGGTGTATTAGACTGATTATAAAATAAAGATGGAAAAACGGGTAAACTTAAAGAATAAACATTAGAAGATGACTATGAAATATCTAGTTTCATTTAAAGTTAATAGGCTATTCATAAAAGTGTGACACGTCCCACTCGAAGTTGAGTCCAAAAGGTCGTCTAGTGTTCAAAAAGAAAATCCATCTGACTTCATGTTTACATAATATTTTGAACTTGTCACCGCCCCTGAGTGGTGTCACAATTTTATCGATGCCTTGGATCACAAGGCTGGAAGACCTCATTCCAGTGTCGCGCAACACTTGTGGCATGATCTTTATCTATATCGTAAAGATGGTCATACAAACGGTCTTTGAGTCTACGTGTCGTTCTGCCCACATATTGTATGGAGCATGTGGTGCACGTAATTGCATATATTACATAGCATAGTACATAGTGTATTGCAATTAATAAAGCAGTGAATTTTGTGGGATTTGCCTGTTGACACAGATGTCACCACCCTTAATAAATGGGCAATAATTACAGTTATGTGTGCCACATTTAAAAGTTCCTCGAAAGGATAACCAATGGCTAGATTTATTTCTACTAGAGAATAAACTAGGTGACAAAAACCTGTTAAGGGAGGGTGCCTTTTTAGATACAGTGCGAATGCCCCCGGCCAGGATTTTAGAATATATGGGATCATGGGACAAAACTGGGAGGTATTTGGTTACAATTTTCTGTATTTTATGGAATTCGACACTATAGGGTGTAGAGAAGGTAGGGGTGAAAGAGGGTCTATTATAATGACCATGTTCACTTCTACCTTTGGCTTTATCTGCAAGAAGGTTATGGTGAGGTGTTCTTTTAGCTATAGATAGACCTTTATTGATAGTGGCTATAGAGTACCCCCTATCTTTAAACCTGGAAAACATTAGGGCAGCTTCTCTATCAAAATCTGTTTCCTTACTGCAAATTCTCCTGAGCCTTAGGAACTGCCCAAGTGGGATGTTCCTAATAGTATGCCCAGGATGGTTGGAGTCGGCTTGGAGAAGTGTGTTACCTGCACTGGGCTTCCTGTATAGCTTAGAGGTGATCTCAGAATTATCCCCTGTAAGAATGACATCTAGGAACTCAATGGACCTGGAGTCAAGTTTACCAGTAAATTTCAGATTCAAGTCGTCATCATTTACATAGTTAAGCCATTCCTGAATCCTAATTAGTGGATCAGATATAATAAACAACAGGTCATCTATATACCTACAGTAAAACACTGTATCTGCTCGACGGGGACCACCAGCTCCAAAAATGCGGAGCCTCTCTCACCATCCCATGTATAGGTTGGCCAGGGAAGGTGAAATTTTGCACCCATGGAGGCTCCGCATTTCTGGAGGTAGTACTCCCCGTCAAACATAAAGAAGTTGTGGGTGAGTAGGTATTCTAGACACATAATGATGAATTCTTGTAAAACCAAAGAAAAATGTCCAGAATTTTCTAAAAAGAAGGCTACAGCCCGAAGGCCCAGATTGTGTGGAATAGAGGCGAACAAACTAGAAACGTCACATGTGACCCAACGAAAATCATCTTTCCACACCATCCCTTCTAGTTTGGACAACAGTTGCTTGGTATCATGTAAATATCCTGGTAAATTGACCACCAACGGCTGTAGCTGTTGATCGACCCATTGGCCTAGGCGTTCATTAAAAGAGTCAATGCCTGCTACAATAGGTCTTCCTGTAAGTGGTGACAAACCTTTGTGCAATTTAGGAAGGTGGTGAAAGATAGGCATACCTGGGAAGGCAGGGATGAGCCTTTCTTTGTCCTTAGGGGTGAAGATGCCTATGGAGACAGCTTTATCCAAAAGACACGTGAGCTCTTTCCTAAAGGAGACTGTAGGATCACTTTTAAGTTTGTGGTAAGTTATAGGATCCGACAGCTGTCGTAAGGCCTCCTCCCTGTATGTAGTGGCATTTAAAACCACTACAGCTCCCCCCTTATCTGCATTTTTTATTACAATAGTGGAATCATTATGTAGACTATTGAGAGATTTTTTCTCATCAGCAGAAAGATTCCCAGTGTTATTGTAAACAATGTTTTTTGGTAGATGTATTAAATCTTTTTCCACCAATTTTTGATACAAGTCCATATCTTTACCTCTGGAATTAATGGGATAAAAGTCAGATCTCGTATTAAAGGATACTGGATTACAATTAATATTATCTGCTGGTGCATCGAGGCTTGATTCAGCTGCAAGATCTGATAAATCTATTAACGCACATACATCAGAAAACAGATTGGGAAACGATATTGACTCACCAGCCGGCGGGGAATTCAAATGTGGAGTAGATTGGTTGTCCTCACACTCAGAGAAATAGTGCTTTTGTAGTGTCAAAATCTGTGCAAATTTGTTCACATCAAGGATAGTACCGAACAAATTAAAATGATTGGAGGGACAAAAGTTCAGACCTCTGGACAAAAGTGAAACATCAGAGATGGACAGAGGGCGGGCTGAAAGGTTGACTACATTGAGGTTTTCTGCTACTTCCGGCCTCAAAGTTGGTACCGGTTTGTATTGGCCTCTTCTGTGTCTTTTACGACCTCTCCGTGTTTTCCTCTCTTCTTTCCTTTTTTCTTGTTTCGGCCATGTCCACCCTGGTTTAAAGGCATCGAGTTGTGTTTATCAACTATCTGGTTGCCATCCGAGGAGGAATCAGATCCTGTAGCCGCCAATGTGTCACAGGTGCGTTCACCTTCAGTGTCTGAGAAGCTAACCCTCTTTTTGGGAGTGGATCTCCGTGGATGGTGGGATCGAAAAGAAGGTTTTTTCCATATGTAGACTTTATTGGAATCATAGTCTAATTGATCCCTAATGCGTTTGTCATTTTTAGTTGAAATTATATTCCTTTCAAGTTTGTCAAGTCTTTTATTCAATTGACCATCTAAACTGGCATATTCTGGTGCACCCTTTTGTGCTGTGAGGTTTTTCTGAATTAAGGCCATTTCATTCTGTACCCGGTCCAATTCCTTCTGTTTGGAATCAAAAATGATGTTCATCAATTTAAAGGAACAGGTAGAGAGTGCATTAGTCCATTCCAACTTCAGGTTCCTCATCCGTAAATTCAAAAGTTGGAAACTTTTTTATCCGTAAACCCCGGGGAATCTGTTTCAATGATATGTAATCAGTCAGCATTTTAATGTCCCAAAAAGCTTGAATTTCCTTAGTCATAAGGCTTTCTAATTTGCGGAAAATGCTTCTTAATGATATGTCGCTGGAGACTGAAGTTTGAGAAGGACATAGCTGGATGGATCTGAGCGGGTTATCGGATGGAGCCATGAGAGTCCGGCTAAACCCTGTATCTAGCTCAGAGATGGCTGTGTTGGATTTAGGGTTCGTAGATGGTTTGTTCAAAGGGATATTCATGGTGTAAGATACACCCAAAAGAAAAAATATGTCGGTATAAGGTTGAGGACGCTGAGCAGGCAAAATAAATGTGCAAAAATCCAGGTAGATAGGCAGAGAGAAGGAGAAGCCGCTCACAGCGCTTCCAGACCTGAGGTTGTTACCGCCCTAGTGTGAACTTGTTCCAGGTGCTGACTTTGCGTAGACTGAGATGAAGTAAGGAAATTCGTGGATAGCCACACACTGAAGAAAAAACATCTTTATTGAAGTATAAAATATCTAAAATGCAGTCACATGAAAGGAAGATACAGGGTCAAAAATAAGCTAACACGTTTTACATCATAGGATGCTTACTCATAGCTGAAGAGGGACAAGAATATGAATGTGAATAAATAGATAAAAGGGTGGAGTACATGAGCCGGTGGAGCAACCAATCAGCGCACCGCACTCAAACCACACCTATTACATGTGATTAAAATAATAGACATTCCCATAATAGGACAGTACCTGTAGATCGGGGTGGGGAGGCATCAACTTTAAACCAAAAAGGAAAAAGAATAAAAACTAAACTTAAAGCTTCATATCAGCATATATCAAAACGCAGATAAGGGGGGAGCTGTGGTGGTTTTAAATGCCACTACATACAGGGAGGAGGCCTTACGACAGCTATCGGATCCTATAACTTACCACAAACTTAAAAGTGATCCTACAGAGTCCTTTAGGAAAGAGCTCACATGTCTTTTGGATAAAGCTGTCTTCATAGGCATCTTCACCCCTAAGGACAAAGAAATGCTCATCCCCGCGTTCCCATTTATGCCTATCTTTCACCACCTTCCTAAATTGCACAAAGGTTTGTCACCACTTACAGGAAGACCTATTATAGCAGACATTGACTCTTTTAATGAACGCCTAGGCCAATGGGTCGTTCAACAGGTAGAGCCGTTGGTGGTCAATTTATCTGGATATTTATGTGATACCAAGCTACTGTTGTCCAAACTAGAAGGGATGGTGTGGAAAGATGATTTTCGTTGGGTCACATGTGACGTTTCTAGTTTGTACTCCTCTATTCCACACAACCTGGGCCTTCGAGCTGTAGCCTTCTTTTTAGAAAAGTCTGGACATTTTTCTTTGGTTTTACAAGAATTCATCATTATGTGTCTAGAATACCTACTCACCCACAACTTCTTTATGTTTTTTGTTTTTTTTATCCAAAAAGAAGTTTTTATTGAAAAACAAGTACATACAGTCCAAAAATCTTCAGGTAAGTTATACAAAATAAATGAGCACATTCCAGAAATAGATTTGAGTATATACATTAATATAGTCACCACTACCAAACAGTAAAATTACTATGTCCATTTCCTCTTTGATCCCTTCCCTCTGTCCTCAGCAGGCAGGGCTTTCAAGCACTATTCAAATCTAATGCAGGGTACAAAATGCATTCAACCACTATTAAGACGCAATAGCCTATCCATGACCAGGTCCTCCTGGGCTAGCCCAGGAGTACCAAGCCATGGCTCCCAAAGTTTCTCAAATTTACTTGATCATCCCCTGTGTTGGTATATGATTTCTTCCATTCTCAGTGTATTGCCTAGTGCAGTAATCCATTCCTTGACTGAAGGGGGCATTTCAGACTTCCAGTGCACCATGATTAACTTACGGGCCATGAGAAGGGCCCTAGTGAGAGCTTCTCTGACATGAGGGTCCCATTCCAGTTCATCTAGTACATTCAAAATGCAGTGTCTAGGGTCCAATGGAATCGAGACCCCAAACACTGCGCCCAGTGTGTCCACCACCCCCCTCCAGTACTTATGTAATCTGGGGCACCTCCATAACATATGTATTAAATCTCCGTGATCTCTTTTACATCTAGTACAAGTTGGTGCGGAAAGCAGTCCCATATTATGTAACCTATGAGGTGTATAATACGTTCTCAGGAGTGTATATAGTTGCGTTAGTCTTTGCGTTACGTTCAGTGAGCATACTGAAACTGATCGAAGAGCCTCCTCCCATTGATCCTCATCTAAGGGTCCAACATCCAGCTCCCATTTTCCTTTCACTGTCAAGGGGTGTTTTATAAGGTATTTGTGGAGTAAAGTGCTATAGCTCTGGGAAATGAAGCCTTTAGAGGTCTCAGCACCTTTAAGTAGAGCAATAAGAGGGGTCGAGTCAGTATGCCATTCAGAGGTTTTTGAATTAGCTGTAAATGCATGCCTAAGTTGCATATAATAAAAAAGCACGGAAGCCGGCAGTCTATACAAGTCCCTCAAAGTTTCAAAAGAACGTAATTTCCCTTTGCTTATAATTTGCGTTAAGTAAAAAATACCAAACCTCTTCCACCTCTCAGCATGTTGTAGTTTAGCCATCTCTGGATAGGATTCATTTCCCCAAATAGGACTATACTCATTAATGCCTAACACCTCCTGTATATACTTAGTTTTATTCCATACTTTTTGTATAAGGGCATAGGTGGGGAAACTTTTATGAGGTTTTCCGAAAGCTGAGGCCTCTAGGGCGGTTGGAACAGAGTTACCACCTATCGTGTGTAGCATTAAATATTCTGAAGCACTAGGGGTTCTGACTGTAAGGTACCCCTCCATGGCCATGGTACCTGTCAAATGTTGCATTTGCGATGCCAAGTAGTAAAGCCATGGATTCGGTAATGCAAGACCACCTTCATCTTTAGGGCGTTGTAGATTTTCTAGTTTTATCCTAGGTGGACGATTCTTCCATATCAATTCACGGAAAATGGCATTCACTATCCTGAAAATCTTTAGTGGAATCACTACCGGTGAATTGTGCAGTATATATAACAATTGAGGCATTAGAATCATTTTAATTAGATTCACCTTGCCTGCAACCGACATACACAGAGCATTCCAGGTCTTGACTCGTAAACTAAATCGTACCAACAGTGGGGAGATATTTAACTGACTATATTCCCTGATCTTAGGAGAAACCTGTATCCCCAAGTATCTAAAGGAAGCGGTTATAGGTATATCCCCCACCTTCTTTTCATTTAGTAGTTGTACATCATCTATCGGTATTAGGGCTGATTTGGTCCAGTTTATTTTAAGGCCTGAAAATTCCCCAAAATGAGCCACTGTATCCATTGTGTTTCTTAGTGATTGATCCGTATCCCCCAAAAGAATCATTGTATCATCGGCATAGAGCATCACCTTCTCCTGTCTATCTCCATAGCAGAAGCCGGTGATATCCTTGTGATCTCTAATCCGTATTGCCAGTGGTTCTATTGCCAGGGCAAACAGCAGGGGGGACAAGGGGCACCCCTGCCGTGTGCCCCGGCTCAGAGCAAAGGGTAGCGACATTCTACCCACTTCTCTAATTATCGCCTGAGGGCAGTGATATAGCAAATGCACCCAAGAAATGTATAGTTCACCAAAGCCGAATCGCCTCATCACCTCCCATAAATATGGCCATTTCACACTGTCAAAGGCTTTCATTGCGTCTAGTGACAGCAGAGCCCTCTTACCTTTGTTATCCGGCAGGGACTGCATGTTGAGATATAATCTTCTAAGGTTTATTGCTGTGGATTTGTTGGGCATAAACCCCGCCTGATCGGGGTGTATAATTGAGGCAATAGCCTTATTTAATCTGAGAGCCAAAACTTTTGCTAGTATTTTTATATCGGACTGTAGCAGGGATATCGGTCTGTACGAGGCCGGGTCCACTGGGTCCTTGCCTGGTTTTAGAATTAACACAATGTGGGCCTTAGACATGGAGGGCAGTAGGGTATTGTGCTCCCTTGAAGCACAAGGGAAGTAGTATCTCAGAGTAAGTTTTATAAATTTCCATGGGGATGCCATCCCCCCTGGGGCTTTACAGTTAGGGAATTCTGCCACAGCCATCTGCAACTCATCCAGAGTTAAAGGGACGTCTAATTCTATTCTCTGGGAGACCGAGAGGTGCGGAAAAACAATACCATCCAGGTAGCTGGACAACTCCCCAGGGCTGCTCCTCGAAGAGGAACAGTATAGTGTTTCATAAAATTCTGCCAGCGTTTGGAGTATCTGATCTGGGGAGTGTACCAGCCGCCCGTCAGCCTTCTTTATGGAACCGATTAATGGGGATCTCTGTTCAGAATTAGCTATTCTAGCCAAAAGGCGGCCTGTCGTTTCACCCTCCTCAAAAAAGGCAGTTTTAGAGAAAAACCTCTTTTTGTCTGCCGAGGAGGCCAGCAGGTGCTCGTACGCTGATTGAGCCACCTGCCATGCCTCCCTAGCGGAGTCAGTGGGGTCGTGAACATATTTTGCCTCCAAAGAGTAAGCATGTGATTCCAGTGTTTCCCGTAGTGCTTCAGAATGTTTTTTAATCTTGGTAACCTCATTACTAAGTATTTTCTTGAGATGGGTTTTAAAGACCTCCCATTCTGTAAGGACAGACATTGAGCCCAGTTGACAGGAGAAGAACTTATTGATATTGCCCTCTAAGTCCTCATGTGATGTAAATAGCTGTAGCCAAAAGGCGTTAAATTTCCACGGTACCCTTGGGAGTGCGGATTGGTGGGATACAATAAGGTTTATCACAAATTAAGTGTGATCAGATACACACCGAGGTTGGTAAGAAATGTCTAAAACCGAGGAGAGCATAGCCGGATTTCCCACTGCCAAATCTATTCTAGATAATGAGCCGTGTGCTTTTGAGAAACAGGAGAACTGTTTAGCAGTGGGATTCCGGTGTTTCCATATATCCAACCAACCCACCTCCTGCAACAATCTAGCCAGAGGCGTTGTCGTGTGGGGAGCCGGAGAGCTCGGGCCCGGATGTTTATCCAAGGCCGGAGCTAGCCAACGATTGAAGTCTCCCACTAGTAGCAGCGGGAGGTCCGGCTTCCTCTCCAAGAATTCCAGAAGAAGCGGGAGTACCCGAGCATCAAACGGGGGAGGTATATAAACACAGGCCAATACACATTTCAGAATACCAATGCGACAATGCAAAAATACAAATCTACCCTCCTGGTCTATTTTTGATTCAAATTCCTGATAATCCAGGGAGCTGTGTATCACTACACTCACCCCCCGAGAAAAGGAGGTGTGAGTGGAGTGGTATGACCACCCAATCCATATATACTTCATACAACTTTTAGAATCAGGCATTAAATGCGTTTCCTGCAGGCATATAACCGCAGGATAAAACTTTTTCAGACATGAGAAAATCATAGTGCGTTTTAGGGGGGAGTTCATGCCCCTAACATTCCAAGAGATCACCGGAGAGCCTGCCATTTCAAAAACAAAGTCAGCTGCGGGGGTGGGCCATGAAGCGGCTTCCTTTTATAGAAACCACCGGGATCCTGGTTGAAGGATTGGCAGTAGACTTCAGTGGCATCAGGGTTCCATGTGATCGATGAAAAGGAGAATCCTGGACTGCAGAATGGGTTATGTAAATAATAACAGGGCACAACGGTGCCAATGAACAACAGTGCAACTGCACTTAGGTATTTCCATGTACGGTTTGACGCTCTCACTTCAGTGAGAGACCATGCAAAAATAAAAAGTATGATCAACCTGACAGACCTTGCCAACAGGGCATGTCCATAGGGCCTAATGCGGCCTAAAAGCAGGCCAACTAAAAAAATCACACATCTCAAGTTGAGTGAGGGGGGGTTTCACAGTTCAGTTCCTTTCACTTAAGAGATATAGGATAATCCCCGGCATTTTGGTAACTTGCAGAAAGTCAGGTATGTTGGCGGGTTATGACAAAGGGTAAAGAAACAAAATTAGAGTTATGGTAGCGATGTTGCAGTAAAAAAAAACAATAGGGAGGAGGGAGTATGGTATCCAGGTATACAATCCTCTTTTTATCCAGTTCAATGTCCCGGTCAGTCACCTTCCACATCCGCGCGGTGAGGGCGTAGTGCCTGTTCGTTGTGATCTAACCAGGCAGCCGCCTCTCTGGCAGAGTCAAAGAACTGTGCATGACCTTCCGCTGTCACTTTGCAACTTTGCTGGGTAGAGCATAGCGTATGGCAATTGCAAGGCTCTGAGGCGCCTCTTCACCTCGCTGAACTTAGCTCTATTTCTCTGCACCTCGGCCGAGAAGTCTGGATAGAATGACACTCTTACTCCATTAAACTTTACATTGGCCTGCTCCCTCGCGCAGCGTAACACTTCCTCTCTGTCTCGATAGTGTAGCAGCTTGGCCAGCATTGATCTGGGGGGAGCACCTTGTGAAGGGGGCCACCCCTGCACTCTATGGGCCCTCTCCACTGTAAAAAATGGGGAAAAAGCATCACGGCCAAATATCTCTACCAGCCAGTTTTCCACAAACGATGTGGGATCCTTGCCCTCAGATTTCTCAGGGAGGCCAACAATATGGACATTGTTTCTGCGCAAACGGTTTTCCGTGTCCTCTGCTCTGTTGTATGTGTCTTGGGCTATGCGGTATGCTGCCTTCGCTTCTCGCGCCAGCGGGGGTAATTGCTCCTCTATATCACAAACTCTGCTCTCAACTGCAGTTGCTCTTTCTCTAACCTTTTGAAGGTCTTGTCTAAGTAGAGATACCTCTTCTCTCAGGCCCCCAAACTGCTCCTTCATATCAGTGACTGTAGCCGTGCACATATGAAGAGCCTTTACTATATTAGCCCATGTGGGTTGCTCCAGATTCTCTATTATTTCATCTGAGGGTATGGGGGAGGGAGGATGAGTGATGTCTTCTTGAAACTGCACAGGAGTACTGTCTGTATCATGGCCCCATTCAGCCTGTGTAAAAAGATCTGCAACCTCCCCATTGCTTGCCGTCCCCCCCCACTTCCTCCGGGCCATGTAAATTCTGTGTATAATATGTCATGTCCCTGTATTGCTCCTTACCTGGTGCTCTTTAGCTGTTTTTTGCTGGTATTGTCCCTGGGCTTGTCTGTCGTTCGCGGCGTGCACTGTGCTTTGGCTGCTGCATCGGCGGCGCCATCTTGGGAGTCCGGTCCTGCCATCTCCAACGGGCCTCGGCGGGTCTTCCCTCGTGTGCAGAGGGCCGGTGGTGGGCCTGGATGGTGGGGGGTCTCGGAAGCCAGCTGGGGGGCCGAAAAAAGCAGGATCAGGGATGCGGGGAAAGGATCAGACTACGGATCAGACAGGAGCTGTGAGAAGTGCGTCTTCTCACATGCCGATCTTGGCCACGCCCCCCAACTTCTTTATGTTTGACGGGGAGTTCTACCTCCAGAAATGCGGAGCCTCCGTGGGTGCAAAATTTTCACCTTCCCTGGCCAACCTATATATGGGATGGTGGGAGAGGCTCCGCATTTTTGGAGCTGGTGGTGCCCGTCGAGCAGATACAGTATTTTACTGTAGGTATATAGATGACCGGTTGTTTATTATATCTGATCCACTAATTAAGATTGAGGAATGGCTTAACTATGTAAATGATAACGACTTGAATCTGAAATTTACTAGTAAACTTGACTCCAGGTCCATTGAGTTCCTAGATGTCATTCTTACAGGGGATAATTCTGAGATCACCTCTAAGCTATACAGGAAGCCCAGTGCAGGTAACACACTTCTCAGAGCCGACTCCAACCATCCTGAGCATACTATTATGAACATCCCACTTGGGTAGTTCCTAAGGCTCAGGAGAATTTGCAGTAAGGAAACAGATTTTGATAGAGAAGCTGCCCTAATGTTTTCCAGGTTTAAAGATAGGGGGTACTCTACAACCACTATCAATAAAGGTCAATCTATAGCTAAAAGAACACCTCACCATAACCTTCTTGCAGATAAAGCCAAAGGTAGAAGTGAACATGGTCATTATAATAGACCCTCTTTCACCCCTACCTTCTCTACACCCTATAGTGTCGAATTCCATAAAATACAGAAAATTGTAACCAAATACCTCCCAGTTTTATCCCATAACCCCATATATTCTAAAATCCTGGCCAGGGGCATTCGCACTGTATTTAAAAAGGCACCGTCCCTTAACAGTTTTTGGTCACCTAGTTTATTCTCTAGTAGAAATAAATCTAGCCATTGGTTATCCTTTCGAGGAACTTTTAAATGTGGCACACATAACTGTAATTATTGCCCATTTATTAAGGGTGGTGACCACATGCTCCATACAATATGTGGGCAGAACGACGCGTAGACTCAAAGACCGTTTGTATGACCATCTTTACGATATAGATAAAGATCATGCCACAAGTGTTGCGCGACACTGGAATGAGGTCCATCAAAAGGATCAAGTTCAAAATATTATGTAAACATGAAGTCCGATGGATTTTCTTATTGAACATTAGACGACCTTTTGGACTCAACTTCGAGTGGGACGTGTCACACTTTTATGAATAGCCTATTAACTTTAAATGAAACTAGATATGTCATAGTCATCTTCTAATGTTTATTCTTTAAGTTTACCCATTTTTCCATCTTTATTTTATAATCAGTCTAATACACCATAGGCAGATGTAATACTGTCCTTTTACACCTTAGTTTGCCCGTGTTTAGTGGGGCGCCATGTATCTGTATCTGTTTATAAGTGCTGTGGTATGGTGCAATCCTTATGTTTCAGTATAGCGAATTTCAGCACACTGAGTGAGACTCTTTTCTGGCTCTCCCTGTGTATGGTAGTATGTGCAGTTTTTTCTTATGGTGAGACCTTACTCTTGACTTGTAGTTTTTCTGTTCCATGAACAACCCTTATGGAATTCCAGCGCAATGTGCCTTTCCTCATTTTGTTTCAGCGGATGGAATAATACTCCTTGTCCTGCCTTGTATATGCCCGTTGTCACTGCACTGCATAGCTAGTCAACTTAGCTCATTATAACTGGCTTTTTTCATTATTTATTTCAGTTTTTTCAATTTTTTACTTCAGCGGACGGAGTGAGACTCCTTGTTCCGCTTTGCATATGTTGTCACTGCACTGTGCAGCCAGTTAACATAGTCTATTATAACTGGCCTTTTTTTCCATCCCCTTCCTCTCCCAAGTTCATTCCCTTTATATTTATTTAATCATTAGTGAGCGTCCGGCTCAATATCAATGGTTTGTCACTGACTTACATGATCTATCCGATATGTAACTAATTTTTTGTCTCTGTTTTTCTTTTTCTTGTTCAATAGGACACCGTTTTGTCCCTTTTTTGGTTGAGAAATTAAATTCAACTCGAGACTTCAATGTTGCCGTCTATATGGATAGTATTGTGTTGTTGTAGATATCCACACCGGGAAGATTGACATTTGTTATTACTCAATATTTTACTAATACAAATGCGATACAGTTTGATATTTGTAAATGGAAACTTGTTTGTGTGTACATTTTGTTTCCAATATTATGACAAAGTTTAATTTATTTCTGGCCATGCATTCATTGTGTATGCACAGAGTATATATATATATATTTGTTTCTATTCTCACAAAGAAATACATGGTGTACATATATTTGTGTATGGTTTTTCCATAGGAATATCTTAACAGACATATACACACATGTTATTTTCTTTCTCTGTATCTTCTTCGGTGCTTTTATCATCTCATTGATATGTCCTCACCTGTGACGGGGTGGTGTAGTATTCAACATATTTTGTTTATTTTGATACTTTTTGATATATGCTGATACGAAGCTTTAAGTTTAGTTTTTATTCTTTTTCCTTTTTGGTTTAAAGTTGATGCCTCCCCACCCCGATCTACAGGTGTTGTCCTATTATGGGAATGTCTATTATTTTAATCACATGTAATAGGTGTGGTTTGAGTACGGTGCGCTGATTGGTTGCTCCAACGGCTCATGTACTCCACCCTTTTATCTATTTATTCACATTCATAATCTTGTCCCTCTTCAGCTATGAGTAAGCATCCTATGATGTGAAACGTGTTAGCTTATTTTTGACCCTGTATCTTCCTTTCATGTGACTGCATTTTGGATATTTTATACTATCAGACACAGCTGACGCGTTTCGCACTCTAATTTGAGCGCTTACTCATAGCTCCGATGAGTAAGCGCTCGAATTAGAGTGTGAAACGCGTCAGCTGTGTTTGTACTATCTGCCTGATTGTCCTGTATTTTTGATGATCCAAGTTTTACAATAAAGAATATTTTTCAACTTTATCCGGTGTGCGGCATCCAGATTTTCCTGTTTCAAACCTTGCTTCAATTTTCATTTAGCCAGCACCTGGGACTCCCCTCCTCTGAAGGATTTACTCATACACACCTGGAAGCAGGTCTACCTGAGCGGTGATTCATTTTCTCTGTCTTGTCTGCACCAACTCTTGGGACCCTGATGAAGGCAGGGAGGGAACTCTAGGGACCCTGATGTAAGTGGTGAGGACTCTGATGTATTGGGGAGAATCTGATGTGAACGGCGGGCTTGCCCTGACTGCTGCACTCTATATGTTGTTTTGTTAAAGTTATATAGTTAAAGCTTGTAGGAGGAGTTTTCATTCTACTCTGACTGTCCTATGCAGCTGCAGGACCCCTGACCCTCTGTCTGGACAGTGCTGATTGGCCCTGTGCTGATAACATGCACCCTCCCAAGACAAACAAAAAAACTCTCTAGCAATGCACACTAAACTAAGCATGTGCAGAGTGACACCAAAGGCTCTAACTTATCAGGAGATGCATTGGGGAACAACCTTTTTACACAATGCAGAGGATTACCCCTTAGGTGTCAAAGTGAGTATGACAAGCATGCTTTATTACATATACACACTGATTTTACTGTTGTGGGTTTAGTAAAATTTTACATTTTTCCTTAAGGTAGACTCAGACATAAAAAGTGATATCTTTCTGTGTGCATATAAGATTAGGTAATTGAAATGTTTCATTAAAAAAAATAATAATTCTTTGTTTTGAGTCTTATGTGTTCCTTACATAGCTACATAATTGGTAAGGTTGAATAAAGACCACCCCCCCCCCCGTTCAACCTGTGTGGGTGTTGGTATGTTTGTTTATGTCAATACCATTTCCCATATCCCTGTATATTGCATTCACTAAGATGCCCATTTAGGAGGTTTTGAAACTATTGACACTTCCCATTAACACCACCAATTGTGGAAGGGAGCTCCACACCCTTACAGCTCTGGCAGTAAAGAACCCTCTACGCAGTTTAAGGTTAAACCACTTCTTCTCCAATTTCATTGAGTGGCCGTGTGTCTTCTTAAGCTACCTGAACCTGAATAGTTTTTTTTCACTATGCTAAAATCACCATTGTGATATTTGTATATCGCAATCATGTCTCCTCTCGAGCGTCTCTTCTCCAGGGAGAATAAGTTTAATGCTTGTAGCCATTCCTCATAACTGATGCCCTCTAGTCCCCTTATTAGCTTTGTTGCCCTTCACTAGACTCTCTCCAGTTTTGCACATCCTTCCTGAGGACTGCTGACCAGAACTGGATGGTATACTTGAGATGTGGCCAGATCAGAGTTTTGTAAAGTGGTAGAATTATAGTTTTTTCTTTTGAGTAAATACCCTTTTTAATGCATGCTAATATTCTGCTTGCTTGCTGCAGCTTAGCATGGTCTGACGAAGGAGCGAATTACGCATGCTTCAAAACACGTTACTACCCCCTTGACTTCAGCTTCGGTCTATGCTTTCCAGCGTGGTTCCGGAAGTCCTTCAGCCATCTTGCTTCCTCTCTTCTCCCTCTTCTGTCACAGCTGCAGGCCAGCTCTCCCTCCCCCTAGAGGCGAAGGACTCTACAGGATGCCTATTATGCTGACTGGTATGCTCATTTGATCTACGACATTGTAAGTGTTTTTAACTGCTTTCTATTAATAAATACTCTTTAATACTGCACTTAGAAGCGCCTGCTTTTTTTCTTCTAATACCTTTTTTAACCAGTGCAATACTGGGCACTTTCATCCCCTTCCTGCCCAGGCCACTTTTCAGCTTTCGGTGCTGTCTCACCTTGAATGACAATTGCGTGGTCATGCAACACTGTACCCATATGTACTTTTTATCATTTTTTTGAGACAGATAGAGCTTTCTTTTGGTGGTATTTAATCATCACTGTGTTTTTTTTTGTTTTTTTTGCTAAACAAACGAAAAAAGAACAGAAATTTTGGAAAAAAAATCAAATGATTTTCTTAGCTTCTGTTATAACATTTTGCAAATAAGTAATTTTTCTTCTTCACTGATGTGCGCTGATGAGGCTGCACTGATGGGCATTGATGAGGCTTTACTAATGGGCACTGATGAGGCGGCACTGAAAAGCTGCACTGATGGGCACAGATGAGGCTTCACTAATGGGCACTGATGACGGTTCACTAATGGCCACTGATGAGCTGCACTGATGGGCACTGATGAGGCTTCACTAGTGGGCACTGATGAGGCGGCACTGATAAGCTGCACTGATGGGCACTGATGAGGTGGCACTGATGGGCACTGATGAGGCTGTACTGATGAGGCAGCACCGATGGGCACCAATAGGCAGCACTGATGGGCACTGATAAGCTGCACTAATAGGCACTGATGGGGCTGCATGGATAATCAGGACACTGATGATCAGTGCAAGCAGTGTGCTGACAGCTTTGCCGGTTATTGGCACTCCTTTCCTCACACAGAGGAAAAAATAACCGGCAAGTCTGTTTACATGTGATTGGACACAGCTGATCACATGGTAAAGGGTTACAATAATTGGCCCTTTTCCCCTGATCTGTGATCAGCCATGTCCGAAAGACCCAGCAGTTAAAGAGCATGCACAATGCGTGCCATAGGAGGCGGGGTTCTGAGAGGACATCTATGGGCATCCTCCCAGAACTATAGTACCGGATGTAGCTGTCTTTTGGCTATAGCACAGTACTGAAGTGGTTAATATGTTCTTAAAGCATTCCTGATTTTCCTCAATGTTCATTGTTTCTGGAATTTAATCCATTTAATATTTTGTATTATTGAGCGCAGTTTAAAAAAGTTGGCTGTTTTGAAATTCAGTGTTCTTGTACAACCCTCATGCCTCCTTTTCTGTGATGTATTCTAAATGTAATCACCCTGTGATCATTGTTTCCTAAGTTGTCCCGGTATTTCCACATCTGCAATCAGATCAGTGTAATTAATAGATCATGCAATGCATTACATCTAGTCGGGGTATCCACCAATTGACACATGAAGGTGTCTTTCATGACATTTAAGAAATAACGGACCTTAGAATAGTGAGCAATTCCTTCTACCCAGTCAAGCCAATATGGATGATTGTCCCCGATTATAATAACATTTCTCTGCCTCGCTGCCATTTCTAACTGTGATAACAGATTCAGATTCGACTCCCCCTCATCCATCAAGTTAGGGGGCCTGTAGCATACGTCCACTGTTAATTTGTTTCTTCCCTTTTAAGCTCCAGCCACAAGGATTTCACTTCCTCCCATGCCCCATTAGCAATGTCATTACTCATGTTCACTAGAAAATCATTTTTAATAAACAGGCACACCCACCGCCTCTTCTACCTTTCCTGTCCCTCTGGTACAAGGAATACCCCTGGACAGTTGCACGTCAGATATTTGAGCTGTCAAACCAAGTTTCTGATATTTCCACAAAGTCAAAATCCTCCTCATGTATCAGCAGCTCCAGTTCTTCTATTTGTTTAGCTAGGCTTCTAGCATTTGTGTAAATGCCTCTTAATTTTGTAAAGGTGCATATTATTTCTTCCTTAGTTGTTCTGAGGCTGCAATTGGATTCTACCAACCTATTTACCTTGGGTTTAGGTATTTTAGTTACACTGCCACTTATGCCCACAGTAGCACCCTTTGACGTTTGCTCACTGCCAGCTATCGCTTCCTCCGATCCCTTGTGTCTATCACTTTCTCCGATCCCTTGTGACATAGTAAGTAGGTGCATTTTGTGTGGTAAAAGGACTGTAGTATATGTAGTAAAAAGGACTGTAGTATATGCATGCATCAACTCCCCCACTAGCCAGGCTCCACAATATTTATGGGCTGTTTCAGCCACCCTGCCAGGCCCTCCTGCCTGGGGATTGGCAAGATTGCCATAAATATTCAGATCAACACCTTCTGGCCTCCACCCACTAGCTTCTAGAAACTTCTCCAAGCTTCTAGAATAAGGGGGAGGTACCAGAGACCTGATCTGTAGAGACCTCCTGCCTGTCATAAAGTAAACACTCTGACCCAGGCTTCTAACAAGCTTCATCTACACTACATAACTATAACTATATAACACAAGAGGGTGCTACATTTGCAAGCACATAGGCGGGAGTAAGTAGAGATACCCAGTTGTCATTGATCTTGCAATCCAGCTCAGGGAGGGGGAGGGTGTACACACACTGATTTTTTTTCTCTGTAGGCCATCCAACTTAGACAGTACTGTCTGTGTACTTTTAAGCTAACCATACACTATACAATCTGATTGTACAATCAGCTTTAAATCTACCTTTTTTTTACCATTTTAGGCAGGTGTGAAGAAATACTGTAATGCAAGAATGCTTTCAAATATATAGATACTATATATATATATATATATATATATATATATATATATATATATATATATATATATATATATATTTATTTATTTATACAGTATCTCACAAAAGTGAGTACACCCCTCACATTTTTGTAAATATTTTATTATATCTTCTCATGTGACAACACTGAAGAAATGACACTTTGCTACAATGTAAAGTAGTGAGTGTACAGCTTGCATAACAGTGTAAATTTGCTGTCCCCTCAAAATAACTCAACACACAGCCGTTAATGTCTAAACCGCTGGCAACAAAAGTGAGTACACCCCTAAGTGAAAATGTCCAAATTGGGCCCAATTAGCCATTTTTCCTCCCCGGTGTCATGTGACTCGTTAGTGTTACAAGGTCTTAGGTGTGAATGGGGAGCAAGTGTGTTAAATTTGGTGTTATTGCTCTCACTCTCTCATACTGGTCTCTGGAAGTTCAACATTGCACCTCATGGCAAAGAACTCTCTGAGAATCTGAAAAAAGAATTGTTGCTCTACATAAAGATGGCCTAGGCAATAAGAAGATTTAGACAGGACAGGTTTGCTGGTTCCACTCAGAACAGGCCTTGCCATGGACAGGTTCCACTCAGAACAGGCCTTGCCATGGTCGACCAAAGGAGTTGAGTGCATGTGCTCAGCGTCATATCCAGAGGTTGTCTTTGGGAAATAGACACACGAGTGCTGCCAGCATGACTGCAGAGGTTGAAGAAGCGGAGGGTTAGCCTGTCAGTGCTCAAACCATAAGCCACACACTGCATCAAATTGGTCTGCATGGCTGTCGTCCCAGAAGGAAGCCTCTCCTAACGATGATGCACAAGAGAGCCTGCAAACAGTTTGCTAAAGACAATCAGACTAAGGACATGGATTACTGGAACCATGTCTTATGGTCTGATGAGACCAAGATAAACTTTTTTGGTTCAGATGGTGTCAAGCATGTGTGGGGGCAACCAGGTAAGGAGTACAAAGACAAGTGTGTCTTGCCTACAGTTAAGCATGGTGGTGGGAGTGTCATGGTCTGGGGCTGCATGAGTGCTGCCAGCACTTGGAAGCTTCAGTTCATTGAGGGAACTATGAATGCCAACATGTACAGTGACATACTGAAGCAGAGCATGAACCCCTCCCTTCAGAGACTGTGTCGCAGGGCAGTATTCCCACATGATAACGACCCCAAACACACCTCCAAGATGACCACTGCCTTGCTAAAGAAGCTGAGGGTAAAGGTGATGGACTGGCTTAGCATGTCTCCAGACCTAAACCTTATTGAGCATCCTCCTTCTGGAAGGTGTAGGAGCACAATGTTTCTAAAATCCACCAGCTCCGTGATGTCGTCATGGAGGAGAGGAAGAGGACTTTAACCCTCTTGGGCATGAACTCCATGCCCAAGAGGGTTAAGGTAGTGCTGGAAAATAATGGAGGCCACACAAAATATTGACACTTTGGACCCAATTTAGACATTTTCACTTAAGTGTGTACTCACTTTTGTTGCCAGCGATTTAGACATTAATGGCTGTGTGTTGAGTTATTTTGAGGGGACAGTAAATTTACACTGTTATACAAGCTGTACACTCACTACTTTGTAGCAAAGTGTAACTACTCACTACTACTCACTATTTTGTAGCAAAGTGTAATTTCTTCAGTGTTGTCACATGAAAAGATATAATAAAATATTTACAAAAATGAGAGGGGTGTACTCACTTTTGTGAGATACTGTATATATATCTATATAGATATTTATCTATATATCTATATATATTAATTGTTTATTTTTAGTAGTACACAAAATAAAAAGTGAGCAAACAGATAAAAAATATAAATCAAATCAATATTTGATGTAACTATCCTTTGGCTTCAAACCAGCATCAATTCTAATGCCCCGTACACACGATTGGACTTTCCGCCAACAAGCTCACATATAACATTTGTTGTCGGAAAATCCGATCGTGTGTACGTGGCATTACACTTGCACACTTTGTACACTTGCACTAAGTCAGGAATTTAGTATGTATAGATTCAGATGTATGATTAATCAAAAATAATAAGCAGGTGCTAATGATTATCAATTTCATATGTAGGTTGAAACACAGTCATTAACTGAAACAGAAACAGCTGTGTAGGAAGCTTAAAAACTGGGTAAGGAAAAACCAAACTCTGCTACTAAAATGAGGTTGGTTGGGGAAGACAAAGGTCATACATCATGGTAATACTGAGCACAACAACAAGATGAAAGGTAGGCATGCTGCATTAGCAAGGTCTCTCTTAGGAAAATATGTGCTGTTCAAGCTCTTTTGAAGAAGCATAAAGAACTGGGCAACGTTAAGGACCGCAAAGTGGTCAGCTAAGGAAACTTAATGCAGCAGATGAAAGACACATCATGCTTACTTCCCTTTGACATCGGAAGATGTCCAGCAGTGCCATCAGCACAGAACTGGCGGAAACCCATGAACCCAGGTACACCCATCTACTGTCCAAAAAAGTCTGGCCAGAAGTGATCTTCATGGAAGAGTCGTGGCCAAAAAGCCTTACCTCTGACATGGAAACAAGGCTAATAGACTCAACTATGCACAAAAAAATAAACTGTGGTGCAGAAAAATGGCAGCAGGTGCTCTGAACTGATTAGTCAAAATTTTTATTACTTGACTGTAGCAAGAGGCACTTTGATCGCCAAAGTGCTGGAGAGTGTGAGTATCTGCAGGCAACGGTGAAGCATGGTGGAGGCTCTTTGCAAGTTTGGGGATGCATTTCTGCAAATGGAGTTGGGGATCTGGTCAGGATCAATGGTGTCCTCAATGCTGAGAAATACAGGCATACTTATCCATCCTGCCATACCATCAGGGAGGCGTGTTATTAGCCCCAAATTTACACTGCAACAGGAAAACAACCCCAAACATACAGCCAATGTCATTAAGAACGATCTTCAGCATAAAGAAGAACAAGGAGTCCTGGAAGTGATGATTTGACCCCCACAGAGCTCTGATTTCAACATTATCCAGTCTGGTTGGGATTACATGAAGAGACAGAAGGATTTGAGGCAGCCTACATCCACAGAAGATCTGTGGTTAGTTCTCCAAGATGTTTGGAACAACCTCCTTGCCAGATTGGGAACAGCAGCTGTGGTCATTAACCCCTTAGCACTGACCATACGCACATATGCTGCCTCGGCTTTAAGGGGTTGTACCAGGATGATGCCTGCAGTTGCAGGCATCGTCCCGGTACCGTTTTTTAGAGCGGGTGGTCGGCTCTTCAGGGATAACAACTGATGTGGCTAAAAGCCGCTCGGCTGTTATCCCAGGGGAGCGGGAGGGGACTTTTCGCCTTCCGTCGCTCTTCCTGAGCCTCCTGTCCCACCGGGAAACCTGAGCCACGATCCAGCACTTCCGCCGGCTAAAGTGAGACTGGAAGGAAGCCGGAAACGGCTTCCTTCCAGTCTCCTATGTGTACGCATGGAAGCAACGTCACTTCCGGTTTACTTGGCTGCCAATGGCGGAGATTTTTTTAAAAATGGCAGTATTCAGAATTGCAGTTTTTGGTGATCTGAATATTTTAAGTGCAAAGGAGGGATTTGGGGTCTTTTAGACCCCCGATCACTCCATAAAGAGTACCTGTCACCACCTATTACTGTCACAAGGGATGTTTACATTCTTTGTGACAGCAATAAAAGTGATAATTTTTTTTTTTTTTAAGAGACTATGTAAAAAAATAAAAATAAATAAAATAAATATGAAAAAAATAATAATTTTAAAGAGCCCCCGTCCCCGCGAGTTTGCGCAGCAAAGAAAACGCACACGTAAGTCGCACCCGCATATGTAAACGGTGTTCAAATCACACATGTGAGGTATCGCAGTGATCATCAGAGCGAGAGCAATAATTCTAGCACCAGACCTCCTCTGTAACTCTAACCTGGTTAATTTTTTTTAAAGCTTCGCCTATAGAGATTTTTAGGTACCGTAGTTTGTTTTTGTCACGAGTGTGGGCAATTTCAAAGCATGACATGTTAGGTATCTATTTACTCGGTGTAACATCATATTTCACATTATACAAAAAAATTGGGCTAACTTTACTGTTTAGTTTTCTTTTAATTCATGAAAGTGTCTTTTTTTCCCAAAAAATTGTGTTTGGAAGACTGCTGCGCAAATACAATATGACATAAAATATTGCAACCATTGTCATTTTATTCTCTATATTCTCTGATAAAAAATATATATATATAATATTTGGGGGTTCTAAGTAATTTTCTAGCAAAAAATATGGATTTTATCTTGTAAGCAGCAAATGTCAGAAATAGGCTTAGGCATGAAAGGAATAATAGGACTGCCTGTACAGTTTTGCACAGAACACCTGTGCATTCCTGTGTTGTTAAACATGGCCCTCATATGGGGTATGCATTGATATGCCTCATATGAACGAGGCATAATAGTACAGACAGTCACAGTGTCCCTGATAACCATTATACCAGTCAAAGTATAGCCAGAAACAGGGTTCCTGATAACCCACCAAACCAGCCCCAGTGTGGCCCGATCAGTGAAAGCCAGCAACAGTGTTTCTGATCGCTAGCCACATCAGTGCAGTGTTACCTCTGCCTGCCACCTGTACAGACCCTGGCCTGTTTATTGACCACATTTCTACTTGCTGCCTGGACCAGTCCTTTGCCTGCTTGCTGACCCCTTCTCTGTCTGCCACCTAAACTGACCCATCTGCATGTCCCACTAACTGCATTCCTGTGAGACAACTACACTCCTGAAACCACAGGAACTCTTTTATTGACCCTTTGTTCAGCGTCATGTACCTTCTGGCCAGTGAACATGCCATTCCTGGGGGGAGCCATTTACCAGTAGGCTAGGCTTGCTTGGCTTATAGAAATATGGACTGCTATAGGTGATGCTACGCTAAGCTGTATTTCCTGACAGAGGCAGCCATTACAGCAGGGGTGGCCCGTCCATTAAGGGCGCATGGGCGCCGCCCCCTCTCTCCAGCCACTCCCTCTATGGCTAATGGATCCATAGCCCCCTGCTGCCACCCTCTATTCAGGCGTCCGGACCCTATGTGGACGCCGGACACCCGAATTCCAGTGGCGGGGGTGTTTTTTTGAAGCATACTAGGCTTCAAAAAAGGTGGACTCGGAGTGCACAGCATTGCGCTCGCAGTCCACCCAGATGTGTTAGAAAAGCAAACTCATTTTCTAACACATCTGGACGCCTCTCCGCCAATGAGGTAGCATGGGTCTAATACCTGTCACCTGATTGGCTGAAGGCACAGGTGCCCCGATTGGATGCCTAGTAGACTGCAGAAGAGAGGAGGATGAAGCATGGAGGACACAGGAGCCGTCCCACAGCTCGTCACCGTCACCCGCTGCCTGACCCACCTCTAAAGTGGGTAAATGCCTGGCAGACAGCGGGTGGGCGGGGTTCACAATGGCGGCATTTGATGGGCACAAGTGGCTGCATATGATGGGCACAAATGGTGGCATTTGATGGGCATGAGTGGCTGCATTGGATAAGCATAAGTGGCTGCATTTGATGGCCACAAGTTGCTGCTTTTTAAGGGCACAAGTGGCTACATATTATGGGCACAAGTGACTGCATTTGATGGGCACAAGTGGCTGAATATGACGAGCATAAGTGGCTCCATTTGATGGGCAGAAGTGGCTGCATTTGATGGGCACAATATGACTGCATTTGATGGCCACAAGTGGCTGCATATGATGGGCACAATTGGATGCATTTGATAGGCACAAGTGGCTGCAAATTATGGGCACAAGTGGCTGCATTTGATGGGCACAAGTGGTTGCATATGATGGGCACATGTGGCTGCATATGATGGGCACAGTGGCTGCATTTGATGGGGCACAAGTGGCTGTATATGATAGGCACAAGTGGCTGCATATGATGGGCACAATGGCTGCATATGATGGGCACAGTGGCTGCATATGATGGGCACAGTGGCTGCATTTGATGGGCACAATAGCTACATTTGATGGCACAGTGGCTGCATTTGATGGGGCACAAGTGGTTATATATGATAGGCACAAGTGGCTGCATATGATGGGCACAGTGGCTGCATTTGATGGGCACAATAGCTACATTTGATGGCACAGTGGCTGCATTTGATGGGGCACAAGTGGTTATATATGATAGGCAGAAGTGGCTGCATATGATGGGCACAATGGCTGTATATGATGGGCACAGTGGCTGCATATGATGGGCACAGTGGCTGCATTTGATGGGCACAATGGCTGCATTTGATGGGCACAAGTAGCTGCATATGATGGGCACAAGTGTCTGCATTTGATGGGCACATGTGACTGCATATGATGGGCACAAGTGGCTTCATAAAAAATAAAAAGAAAGAATTGCGCTAGGTGCAAAACCAATATATGAATAATAAAAGTGAATGATAAAAAAGCCTGTGAAAGGAATCCTGCTGCTGAACACTATAACCCCGATATGAGGGCACAAAAACGTAAATGTAAAAAGAAACAGTGCAGAGCTGGATGGATGTCCTAAATGTGAAATATGTGAATATAAAATATGTAAATCAATACATAAATTATAAACAACAGTGAATACCAACCACTAAAAATTAACTGATATAGAATAGACCAGCCATAATAAATGATAAAAGTGAAAAATCACATTAATAAAAAAGGGGGTTAAAGTAAATATGACAATAAAGTCCCAAAGATATTGATATTCAAGTGCAAGTTCCTGGATCTGTATTCCACCGCAGGTGCTGCCCGCCACCTAGTGTTAAAGTAATGGAGGCTTACCAGATAGCCTGCCACCGTCCTTATTCAGGGGGGTCAAAACAGGCTCAGTGGAGATGTATTGACCTCCGGAAGTGTCCTGCAGGGAGCTCTGTGGAAGTTCCTCCAACCTCCCTCCTGGGAGGTTAATCAACGACACCCAGGAACAATTCGAAAGGTGCGATCCCAGGAGCGTTCCTATATGTGGCAATCAAGGATTCGCTTCCAATGGACTCCAGCAAGGGTAAGTATAGATGCCAAAAAAGAGAAAAACTCCAGTAGTGTAGAGAGACTAGATGGGTTTTTAATAAAATTAGACGATACAGAGTCACTGTAACATTCCTGGCAGGGATAACAGAAAAAACTCTCCACCGCCGTTTAAAATGAAATCGTGCATGCGCGATGCGTGCTGACGTTGTGACCCTACGGCCGTTTCAGCACAACTCACGTCATCAGGGGTACGCCATTTTACGGGCACAATTGGCTGCATGTGATGGACACAAGTAGCTGCATATGATGGGCACAGTGGCTGCATATGATGGATACAGTGGCTATATTTGATGGGGCACAAGTGGCTGAATTTAATGGGGCACAAGTGGCTGCATCTGATGGGCACAAGTGGCTACATATGATGGGCACAAGTGGCTGCATATGACAGGCACAAGTGGCTGAATACGATAGAGCACAAGTGGCTGCATATGATGGGCACGGTGGCTGCATATTATGGGAACAATTGGCTGCATATGATGGACACAGTGTCTCCATATGATGTGCACAGTGGCTGCATTTGATGGGCACAAGTGGCTGAATTTGATGGGCACAAGTGGCTGAATTTGATGGGCACAAGTGGCTGCATATGATGGGCACAAGCAGATGCATTTGATGGGCACAAGTGGCTGCATATGATGGGCACAAATGGCTGCATATCATGGGCACAGTGGCTGCATATGATGGCTACAGTGGCTGCATATGATGGGTGCAGTGGCTGCATTTGATGGGGCACAAGGGGTTGCATTTGATGGGGCACAAGTGGCTGCATATGAAGGGCACAATGGCTGCATATGATGGGCACAGTGACTACATATGATGGGAACAGTGGCTGCATTTGATGGGCACAATGGCTGTAATTGATGCCACAGTGGCTGCATATGATGGGCACAAGTGGCTGCATTTGATGGGCACATGTGGCTGCATATGATGGGCACAAGTGGCTTCATATGATGGGCATAAGTGGCTGCATATGATTGAAAAAAGTGGCTGCATTTGATGGGCACAAGAGTCTACATATGATGGGCACAGTGGCTGCATTTGATGGGCACAAGTGGCTGCATTTGATGGGCACAAGTGGCTGCATATGATGGGCACAAGTAGATGCATTTGATGGGCACAAGTGGCTGCATGTGATGGACACAAGTAGCTGCATATGATGGGCACAGTGGCTGTATATGATGGGTACAGTGGCTATATTTGATGGGGCACAAGTGGCTGAATTTAATGGGGCACAAGTGGCTGCATAGGATGGGCACAAGTGGCTGCATATGAAGGGCACAATGGCTGCATATGATGGGCACAGTGACTGCATATGATGGGAACAGTGGCTGCATTTGATGGGCACAATGGCTGTAATTGATGGCACAGTGGCTGCATATGATGGGCACAAGTGGCTGCATTTGATGGGCACAAGTGGCTGAATGTGATGGGCACAAGTGGCTGCATATGATGGGTATAGTGTCTGCATATGATGGGAACAAATGGCTGCATATGATGGGCACAGTGTCTCGATTTGATGGGCACAAGTGGCTGCATTTGATGGGCACAAGTGGCTGCATATGATGGGCACAAGTGGCTGAATGTCTTGAATATTTATGGAGCCTCTGCCAATCCCCAGAGGCTGGCTGGAAGTGGGCTGCAATAACTCCATAAATAGACATGCCAGCAGGGGCAGTCGGGTGGAAGATGGAGATACAGTGCTTCAGAGGCTGTTGGTGGCCCTCAGGGGTGCCCCCCTAGTCTGGGGCAGGAGTCCTGCCTTTGGCCAGGGCTCATGTGTTGGAAGGATCCTGCCACAACACAGAGGGGAGGAAGCCCTTCCTGGAGGCACAGGAGCAAGAGAGCGTGAGTAGATCAGCACTGCTGGGGACTAACAAGGGGGGAGACTGCCACATGTTGCCAGTCTCCCTGAAGACAGCGGTTAGCTTAAGTCTTCATCCTTCCCCGGAAGATCTCCTGAGAGTCAGCTGGGTGGGCTGGTGAGAGTCAGCCTGCAGGGCTAGTGAAAGGGGCAGCTGCAGGTGCTGGTATCAGTAGCCACAGAAGAGAAGCTCAAGCTGTTCACTGTAATCTTTGCTACACCACAAGAGGCTACGAGTTCTTGCCTATAAAGGGCCATTCAGGGCCAATCCTAGGGTCACAGGCGCCTGGGTGCAGAAATATTCCTGGTGCCCCCACATTGGCTTGTTCATCTTACTAACTCCTCCCCTTTACTGAAATGGACACAGTGGCTGTGTTTGATGGGCACAGTGGCAGCTTTTGATGGGCACAGTGGCTGTGTTTAATGGGCACAGTGGCAGCTTTTGATGGGTACAGTGGCTGTGTTTGATGGGCACAGTGGCAGCTTTTGATGGGCACAGTGGCTGTGTTTGATGGGCACAGTGGCAGCGTTTGATAGGCACAGTGGCTGCTTTTAATGGGCACAGTGGCTGCGTTTGATGGGCACTGTGGCTGCGTTTGATGGGCACAGTAGCTGCATTTGATGGCACAGTGGCTGCATTTGATGGGCATAGTGGCTGCATTTGATGGGCACAGTGGCTGCTTTTAATGGGCACAGTGGTTGCTTTTAGGCGGGGCACAGTAACAGCGTTTGATGGGCACAGTGGCAGAGTTTGATGGGCACAGTGGCTGTGTTTGATGGGCACAGTGGCAGCTTTTTATGGGTACAGTGGTTGTGTTTGATGGGCACAGTGGCAGCTTTTGATGGGCACAGTGGCAGCTTTTGATGGACACAGGGGCTGTGTTTGATGGGCACAGTGGCAGCGTTTGATAGGCACAGTGGCTGCTTTTAATGGGCACAGTGGCTGCATTTGATGGGCACAGTGGTTGCGTTTGATGGGCACAGTAGCTGCATTTGATGGCACAGTGGCTGCATTTGATGGGCATAGTGGCTGCATTTGATGGGCACAGTGGCTGCTTTTAATGGGCACAGTGGTTGCTTTTAGGTAGGGCACAGTGGCAGCGTTTGATGGGCACAGTGGGAGCGTTTGATGGGCACAGTGGCAGCATTTGATGGGCAGAGTGGCAGCTTTTGATGGGTGGCTGTGTTTGATGGGCACAGTGGCAGCTTTTGATGGGCACAGTGGCAGTTTTTGATGGGCACAGTGGCTGTGTTTGATGGGCACAGTGGCAGCTTTTGATGGGCATAACTTACTTAAGTTACACTTACTTGAGGCCGGTCTGGTGGAGTGCAGGGGAGTCACTTACAGAAAGGCAGCTGCACTCTCTTCAGAAACGCTCCACTCCCTCTGAGCCATGCTGTCTAAAGAACATGGCAGAGGTGGGTGGAGCTTGTTCACTAGCCGCAGAGGTGGCTCGCTATAAATCCTGGGGCGGCCATGGCGGGCTCTGAATGCTGGGGCGGCCGCGGCACACTCTGAATGCTGGGACGGCCTCTGACTGACGTCACTGGTTGCTAGCTAGATGCCAGGCGGCCGGCAATTCTAGCAAGTGAGCAACCAGTGCAGTCAACTTCAAGTGAGTGCCACAGTCAGCTTTGGCACCCCTCTCCTGCCGCAGATTACAGCGCTGGGGCGCGGTGCACCCCATGCCCCCGCTCAGAATCGGCCCTGGGGCCATTGCTAAATCTGATTGGGAGCCTGTCAAATCAACTAACAGTGATTAAGCTGAAGTCAGCAAACAAGTGTGTGCAGTAGGAGAGTAAAGGAGACTGTATATAGACTGTACATGTATATATATATATGTCCCTGAAGTTGTTGCCAAAGTTTTGCTGAAGTCAAGTGGGCATCCCATAACCTCCCATCTCTATCCAAGTTATTAACACTCTAATAAAAAAAAAACAAAAAACAAAGTCACGGACTGTTTTCTGATTCTGGAGAGCCTGTGAAAACTCAATGTGCCTGGCTGTGCAGGAGTGGGGGATCCAAGTTCATCTGCAGCTTTTCCGGTGCTACACAGAAAAGAGGGTTTTGGGTTACGCTGCAAAATTTCCCTACACGACACTACCATCTCAAGCAGCATCCTTTCCACAAACAAATTTAAAGAAATCTTGTGAGCTACCACTTCTGAAATAAGTTAACCTCCTATATGGACAGCTGCTAGCATTGATCACGTCCCATAAGCTCGTGCCTCAACAATATATGTATATATATAAATGCAGCGCTATTTATATCCTGATGGTTGTAGGATTCACTCTGATGATCAACATGCCTCCAATCTTCTGATCCTTGAAAGGATCGTGCCTCAACAGTATATGTATATATATAAATGCTGCGCTATCTTAATACCTATGCAATAATGAATGAATAAAGTGACAATAGTGAGATAAAGTGCTATTACTGCATGCAGATAATATACTATTAATGAATCTCGTGAATCAAAACAGCATAATTACATCACAACAATTACGTCAAGTGCATTACAAACATAATATTACAATCCAAACGTATAAATAAAGTGACAATGTGAAAAGTGCTATAGTGCACAAGTACATAGTGCACTGATAATGAATCTCATGATTCAATGCAACATGATTAAATCATAAAGTTCATTTCAAACATAATGATAATTAAATCTTGTCTTGGTGATCCAAACATGTTCACGTGTCCACACACTGGTGCTCCCCCCCCCCCCCCCCTCCATGTGAATTTGCTCACCTTACAGCGTGTGACCCCATGTGAATTTGTGAATTTGCTCACCTTAGAGCGTGTGACCTCACAATTAAGCGCAGTCAATACACGCATGTGAACCACCTCTGTGTTCTGTGAATGCTGTGGGATCCTGGGCTGTCCAATAGCTCTCTCTCCACATACATATGGGATATATAAAAGGCTTGCACTAGGAGAAAGAGCACCAGAAACTAGTCTTAATATAGAAAGCTCCTGTACAGAGGCAAAGGGGGAGATGTACTAAAACGGGAGCACTCAGAGTCTGGTGCCCCATCTCCTCATGGCTTCATTTGAAACTTGTGTTGTGCAGACAGCCCTGCGTGTGTACAGGAAGTAATACAACTCAGGCCATGGACACTACAATTCCCACAATGATTAGTGTTCTCCATGAGCCAACTTCCCTGTATGATTCAATTAATATTGTTCACAATACTAAGATAGTGCAGCATTTATATATAAACATAAGCATTCTTCTTCAGCATCAGCAACCAAAATAGTGAGCTACCATGAGATAGGGATTGATAATACAATCCCTCTCGTGTTCCTACTGGATCACACACTCCATGGCCTGATAGACAGTGCACTGGAGGCACATCAGCAGAAGGAAGTAGAAGACTTGCTGCTGTCTCAGGGCCAGCAGCAGACAAAAGAGCAATACAAGGAGGTAGATTGGGTGTTGGCAGCGAAGAGGGGAAATATATGGGCCAAACTTCAAGGTGGGGAATTTCACCCCTCCCATGTCTTGGGAGTTGTACATTGGTGTGGTGAGATTGTTGAAGTCTATTTTGTCCTCAGCAACACTGATAACTTGGCATTCTCTGCTGCTGGCAGTTTGTGGCAAATGGAACCTGTTATTTTCAAATGCCTGTGCAAGTACCCCATGATTCAGGTCATCGTAGAGAGGTATAATTATTGATTGGCATCCCTATTAGATTCCTGATACAAAGGAAAAAATTACCAATCTATTACTACCAGTTCAGAGGGAGCCCAAAGTTCAGCACTTTGAGGAAGTGCTGCATAAGAACTTATATCCTGATGGTTGTAGGATTCACTCTGATGATCAACATGCCTCCAATCTTCTGATCCTTGAAAGGATCATCGGAAGTGGCTTTTCAAAGTCTTTTTAAGCCATAGCATCCAGGCCCAGCTGCAGGCAGCACCTAAACCACATATTTGCTAATAACACAGGGTCCAGGATGGATGAAGACATTCTCAGCACTGACCCCATGGATTATATTGTGTCAACGCTGGACCACTGGCCAAAGCTTACACAGTATGCAATGAAGCTTCTAGCTTGCCCTGCAGCAATTGTGCTGTCTGAGAGGGCCTTCGATTTTGTTGTGAAGAGGTGAGTAAGCCTGCATTTCCCCTGACAGTATGGACCAGTACACTTTTTTAAAATGAACCAATCTTGGATTACCAATGACCAGAAACCATGCTGATGATGCTACAAGCTAAACTTTAAATTGCATTCTGGGAACACCACATTCTGGACTCCCAAAAAAATATATACCTGCCACCTCCCCTGGCCTTTTTGGTGCTCCAGCTCCATTTACTGCAGGGTAAAACCTGCATTGCACCTTTGCAAACCATTTTGATGATCAGGCACTCAAAAAGATTTGTGGATTTTGTCCACAGATAAAATTTGTCCACAGATAATACAGTCTAATGTTTATTTCAAGATAAAACCTGCCATGCCTCTCCCTCTTTTACTGAGACCAAAAGAAGCTGCCAAACAATACTATCCAACCAATATGTATGGCTATTGTCTTAAATAGTACACTATTTTTATTGCAAGATAAAATCTGCCTCATCTCTCCTTCTTATATTGCAGCCTAACCAAGCAGTTTACATACAAGCCAGACACTGTACAATATTGTACATTACATTGTATTGTACATTGCTATTGTCTCTCTAATAATACATTCTAATGTTTATTTCAAGTTAAAACCTTTGTTGTCTCTCCCTCTTACATTTCAGCTTAACCAAGCTGCTTACATACTGTGCATCCATTGTAAAATATTATTGGGGATTGCCTTTCAGATAATACACGTTAATGTATATTTCAGGATAAATTCTGCCTCGCTTCTCCCCCACATATTGCAGCCTAACAAAGCTGCTAACATACCCTCCATCCACTGAACTCTATTTGTGGCTATTGTTTTCTGTAATAATTCTGTGTCGTCATGTCAACATCATCATTTTTAATCCAATACAGGACTTTTTTCACAGTGTGGAGGTCTTTATTTACTATTTACATTTCTTGTGAATGAGTATCCATGTACCCCATGCTCAATCACCTTGGAGAAAGGCCGATATCTGGAGGCCTTCAAATTCCGAAGGGGGCTCCAGATTCCTATAAGTCCCCCTGGAGACCCTTACAACCCATTTGAAGAACAGGATGTGGAGATGTGGAATGTCTCCTCAACATTGGAGGTGCTTTGGAAGGGATAAGGCTTTTCCGTACCCTTGCAAATTATTCTCCCAAGGTACTATGCTTTGGGGTGGAGGGGGGACGCACATTTACTGCCACTCCTTTTCTGGCCATGATAAGGGTCTTTTATTCATTTTAAGAGTGATCCCACACTGTTTATTTGTTTGTTTTTATATGATACTGGCCCTTTCAGAAAGAAAATGAATAGCACCTTAGCACACAAAAGATAGCACAAAATTACCATTATTGGGATGTACAAAATACATGGCAAACAAAGACCATTCTATACACATTGATCAGCAGTGTACAGTTTGCTAGGTTAGGGAATCCTGTTTGCTGTGCATACAATTACTAAAGAAAAACTTTTTTCTTTTTTATGTAAAATGGGTTTAATTTACATATGGCTTTCAGATAAATAAATACATACATCATACATCATACATACTTTTCCAAAATTGTAAAATTCAAGTTTTCAATAAGAACCATTTTTAAAAATATAATAAATATAAATAAGTTTAGAGTTACAATGTATAAAGTTACAATAATATAAATTAAATATGAAATATATATATTACATAAATATAACGTCACTAAAAAATGCCTTTCAGTGTACAAATTTTAAAACTAAATTAATGCATTTAAAAGAGAAACAAAACAGTTGTTTTTTTTAATCCAAGGGGGAATGTTATAGTGCTACAGTACATAGTATAGTGCAATTCACTTTGTTGTGTGTTTCCTAGGATAGTAGCTTCATTACTTGGAATAGCGTGGAACAGTAAATATTTCTTCAATATAGCTTTCCTTCACTCCGTGTTTAATGGAAGTCCTAAAGGGTATCTAAATCCAACATTTTTTTTTAGTTTTGGATAGAGTGGGGAGGGAAGAGAACACCTGTCCCGCTTGTATTGTTGTCTCTGACCCGACTGGAGAAATTCAAGCATTCTTATATCCTGCTAACCATTGTCACCAGAGATTAAAGTAAGGAAAACACAGATTGTTTGGTGCCACCGGACCAGGAATTAAAGTAAAAAAGTAAAGGAAATCCTCACCTTTGGTACACAGATATCAAAATATCCCAAAAAATTACTTCAGATATATTTTTTGCAGATACACCTAACAATTTGTACATTTGTTGTAGGTGATTGAAGCTCTATTATTGCATTTGCAACAACAAAGTTGAGTACTGTCCATAATACTTTTTTATTTGCATTAAGAGTTACATTATTAGAGCAAGCTTTTAGGGGTCTCCCCCCTTTTTCTAGGTCCAAGGAGTACTAATACACAAAGGTTTAGCAAAATGTTTAAAAAATCTCTTTACAGTTTTTTTTTAGATTTTGATAAACCTTTGTATCAGAGAAGGGGTTATACCCCCAAACTTCTGTCCTGAAATTTTAGCTGTTAGCGCAAAAAAAAAGACTAAGATGGACAGTACTCAACAATGTCCTTTAGATGTACCAAACTATGTAATTAGAGGGCCTATCTAAGAAATCCATTCAATTTATTTCCATGCTGACTAGCGTTGGATCACTATTCTGTTGTCTGTTCATATTTTAATAGCAGTCCTATTCTTTTTTAAAGGAGGGATTGGTTTACTAAAGGCAAATAGGCAGTTCACTTTGCAAGGGAAGTTGCACTTTGCAAGGGAACTTGCCCCACCACTTAGTAAATGTGGTGAAGTTTCACTTTGCAAAAAAAAAACAATCCAAACCAAGGGAAATTTTCCTTGCAAAGTGCAGCTTCCCCTGAAAATTAAACAGCCTATTTTCCTTTATTAAATCAACCCCATATGAGTCTTATCCATAGGCTTAACATGAAATTAAATGGTTGGTAAATAAAAAACATTATGTTAAAAATATGAGAGATACATCAAAGAAGAGGTGTGATCAAGCAGGCTGCTGTTTGAAATTGTAAATTGATTTCATGTGTAGGGGAAAGTTAAGTTAAGTTACCGTAATTTAGGGAGCAGCAAAAATGGCCTAAATATTTCTACGTTTTGAACATTAGGGCACCTATGCTTAGCTTTCTCAAGGTTTAGCTTGAAAATTTTGTTCCAAGTAATCAGCTACCATTTTCAAACAAAACTAATTCTCCTAGCATGTAAACATATGGTTTTCTATTGAAGGAAGTTGTTGGTTTGTGAGGTACCTTAGAATTACATGGAATGTATCAAACTAAAACAGTGCATAAATCCACGCAAGTGCTTTGCTCCAAAGGGAATAGTATTTCTTAATCTATATAATAGTTCATTGAAAAGTGTTTGAAAAGTCACTTTGATATCATCTTTAAATAAAGATAACATGAAAAATCCTATCTTCTGTCCATATTGACTGTGCTGAAGAAATGTAGGAAAGTAACCGTAATTGTAGTCAGTGTGTTATCAACTATTGCTTCCAAACATTTGGTGGAATGCAGGATATACCACTTCCTGTTACAATATGAGTAACCTCATAGAAGCACAGCTTCATCAGGACTGCTGCCACAGGGGTTCCTGAATTATAAATATTGCAAAGGTTTGTCCCTTTCAGACCATTTCATTATGTCTATGGATCAAATAAATTCCTTACACTGTTTTTTGGCAGTCTGTAATATAATCTAGATGCTTCATGATGTTGTGTAATGATTTCTGAAGACGGTCGAGTGTCACCTTTTCCATGGTATAGGAGGCATTTTCATACTGTTCCTTTAAGTTTTCTATTATGTTGGTTTGTCTGGGCTCTGTGACTATGCAACCCATAATGCGGTTGAGTAGCTGTAGCAGGCTGCGAAGGTTCTCTAAATCACTCAGCATTTGTTCTACATTTTCCATGGGGATATTGGTTAAAATCTTCTGGAATATTTCAAGAGTCTCATCCATCTTCTCCAAACTCTCAAGTATCTGCTCATCTGGAATGAAATCCAAGCCACTGCTTTTCAGGCTGCTTGGGTAATTGAACTATAGGAAAGTATAAATTATTGTTAATTAATTTTTAAATATTAAGTATACAACTCATAGTTAAATCAACTCTCATTATACAGTACACAGAAGCATTGCTATACACAGCATTGGAAAATGTTTTTTAGTGAACAAGAATGAAGAATTTTGTCAACTTTGGCCATTTATATCTGCTATATAGACTAAAATAGATAGCTACTCTGCATTAAGAAGAGTCCAGTGCTGATAAACCACAGTTAGCAAGGTTTATGGTGCGTGGACATCCCTGTACTATATCTTTAACCATGCCCAGCTATTGTCCGGCCATTTTGTATAGCAGTATTTGTCTGTCTATCCCTCCATAGTACTGGCAGCCAGGGTGCTGTTTTATATTTGGCTGTAACAAGCGCAGTACATGGGTACTATACCGGCCTCTTATCCATGCCTCCTGCTAAAGCATTTTTTCTCATTCAATGCTTGTGCATTAAGTAGTATAAAATATTTAGAGCTTATTTTTATTTAGTTATATTAACTTTGTATATCATTTAAGTTAAGTAATAATGGCATAAGAATCAGATGAAAGTGTCATAGATATGACCTTTTTGGGTATCGCTGAACCAGAACTACAGCCAAAATGTTTTTCTTGGATACAGTGCGGAAGGTTTAGAATTTCAGTCAGGTTTCAAGTTCTGTCTGTGTCCCCCCAATCTCCCCACTGGGCCTTTGTGTTCTGACAGGGGAATCCCCCCTCCCGCCAAAACACACTGGCTGCAAACACTGATTAGATGCTGGTTTTTCAGCATAACTCTTTCAAAAAAAGCCCATCGTTAGACAGGCTTTCTGTCTGACAGGCTGCTGTACACACTGACTGAATGTCAGCCGGTTTCTGTTGAACCAACAAATACTGGCTGATATTCAACCTGAGTGTACCCAGCCTTAATCTATTAAAATGATAAGTGCACTTCATAACAAAGTGCAATTCTTCTTCTTTTCCCCTTCCCTGACCTAACCTAACCCTCAGATGCATACTTCCCTCAACCAACAGCCATGGTTCCATTGTTTCATTATGTGCCTGCTCATTACAGCTCAATAGACTTCTATGGGACTTTCTACGATTGTCCCTAACCTTGGGACACAGTCCCATAAAAACCTATTGGAAATAAATGCATGAACGTGGCCAAGATAGTGAAGAATTGTACTGCTAGATGTAAACAAACAGTAAAACCATGGTGACAGATTGAGGTGTCATGCATCTTTAGAGGTGTAGGATGGGTTGAGTTAGATCAGGGGAAAGGGGCACCATGGATAAATGCACTTTGCTTTAAAGTGCATTTATCATTTTTCGATGACACAGACTGCAATAGAATCCTTCTTCAATCTATTGTGTTTTTATTAGGAGAAAAATGGGACACAGATAACAAAAAAACACCACAAAAACAATAGGGGTTGTTGCCCTTCCCCACTCTATCCGAAATGAAAAAAACATTTTGATTGAAATTTGTTTTTTTTATGGTCACAATATTGACAAAATGCAAAACTGAATGTTCTATAGAAGAATATTTATTTTCCATATAATATTTTGGATGATTATTGTTCCAGCTCAATAAATATTGGACTGATGGAGAGTGATGTTGGTGGCATTTCTTGACATTTCTTGTCTGGCTTTATCTTACCTGGATTGGGTGTTCCTGGATTCTTGTGATGAGTATTCTTGAAAGTAGCTTTGCATCAGCCTTAATCCGGTCTGTTTTTAAAGAAAATCCATGGCACAGAGGAAGCCACATCAAGCTGATGCCACATAATGGTAGTACGATGTAGTACATTGTGTTTTCCTTTTTCCCAATCCTATAATGAAACACGGGTTTAGCAAAGAATATGCTTGATGCCATTTATATGCATAAAGTCTCAAGTTTAAGTACATTCCCAAATTATTCAAGTCAGTATAACAGAAATGTGAATTTGTAATACTGTTCTTCAATCCAATCAAAGTGATTCCTCTGTCATTATTGTACATTTAGCACATTAACGGTAGTGTTTAAACATTTTCATGTTATGCTGCCTGAGGTTATCATACCACTAACCACAGGAGTTGCTACTTAAACATATTTGCAGCCCTGCGGTGCCCATGTGACCCAAAATTCACACCAGTTATGTGTCAAAGTCCCAAGATCTCTCAGTTTTACCTCCTCTATCAGCACACAGATTTTGTCACAATGGCAATTTTACTATACAGTACCTTCTGTCAAATCTACCAAAAACATGAATCCTTCTATTAATGTAAATACATGTTGGTGCTCATATCCCCTTTGGGCAGAGCCAGACACTGCGGAATTAACTGGTTACCAAACACAGAGTATCCTCAATTGACCTCCACAGTTTCGTTTTTCCATTTCTTTTCCATGATGACTTCATATGGGACTCAAACAGCTTACCGAGAGTTAAACTTTTATTACTTAGTTTAGAATTCTTCAGCTTGCCAGTAAAAACAACTAGCGGCTTAAAAATTTGTTATTTCAGCTAAAAGTGTTTGATTTGATCCATCATTAACTGGGGAATGAAGTTGTTATAAAAATCAATTGTAATAAAATAATCAATAAACAAAATTATAATAAGAATCCTAATACCAAGGGTATGATTCTGTGAAGGCTGTACGTTTTTATGATATCTGTAATTAGAAATCAAAAATGTGCAGTATTTTACACTGAGGCTGCTGTATCATTTTAATGCATTTTAAATGGTGAAATAGGAATGTTATATGTGGCAATTGTTTCTTATAATTGTTGTTAAGTGTGCAGTGCTAGCATAGAATTGCTGATTGGGTAAGAGTTAAAATACTAACTTTAAGGCCTATAGTAAACCTGTAGGGATATAAGAGATATGACAGCAGCCTTTGCTGACATGTTTTAACATGCAAGTTCAAGGTTATCATAATTCTGGCTTTATTACTTATTTGGTCAACCATTTTAAATGCATTGTGTTTAAGGCAACCATTTTAACTGCCATGTGTAAATGCACTGAGCTAATTAAAAACTGTGTGCATTTTATTAAAGTTTAACCAAAAGCAAAACTTTTTTTAGTTTTGGAAGGAGTGCAGAGGGATTAGAATGCTTGTTGGCTTTTATTGCTGTCTGCCCCCCTGTTAAGGAGATTCACCCTCTCTATTTGTCCTGTTTTCCATTATTATTAAAAGTGAAAGTAAAAGAAAATCCCAAATTTTGGGTTGTCCCCAGAAAAGTAATAGAGGGGAAATCTTCCAATGGGGACACTAGTTCTGGTGACCTCGGGGTCCCCAAGGAATTCCCTTAATTTGCAGGGATTCCCTATCACTTCCTATTTGGCTATGGGACAGGAAGTGTAGGGAAAGCTCTGCAATGGGATACAGATGTCGAAAAAAACCTGACAGGGGTTATAATCCTCCCTTACTCTATCCAAAATGTCTATGCCCCTGTTAAAGAGATTCACTCTCTCTATCTGTCCTGTTTTCCATTATCATTAAAAGTTAAATTAAAAGAGAATCCCATATTTTGGGTTGCCCCCAGAAAAGTAATAGAGGGGAAATCTTTCAATAGGGATATTAGTTCTGGTGACCTGGGGGTCCCCAAGGAATTCTCTTAATTTACGGGATTACTTATCACTTCCTGTTTGGCTATGGGACAAGAAGTGAAGGGAAATCTCCACAATGGTACACAGATGGCAAAAAAAAAATCTGATAGGGGTTATAACCCTCCCTTACTCTATACAAAATGGCTGTGCCCCTGTTATGGAGATTCACCCTCTCTATTTGCCCTCTCTTCCATTATCATTAAAAGTGAAAGTAAAAGAAAATCCCAAATTTTGGGTTGTCCCCAGAACAGTAATAGAGGGAAAATATTCCAATGGGGACACTAGTTCTGGTGATCTGGGGTTCCCTAGGAATTCCCTTAATTCGCAGGGATTTCCTATCAATTACTGTTTGGCTATGGGACAGAAAGTGAAAAGAAGCCACCGGGTTATAGTTTTGCCTATAGTTGTACTTTAAATCTAGTAAAATCACTGATAACTCCCTATTGAAATGCTAGTTGTATTGCTGTCTCTGGCTTCAATAATTAAGTCTGACTAAAGCTGACCATACATTAAACAATTTTCTTATTCAATTTCCTGTTTGGCTATGGGACAGGAAGTGAAAAGAATCCTCCGCAATGGGACACAGATGGTGAAAAAAAAACTGACTGGGGTTATAGTTTTGCCTATAGTTGTACTTTAAATCTAGTAAAATCACTGATGACTCTCTATTGATATGCTAGTTGTATTGCTGTCTCTGGCTTCAATAATTAGGACTGACTAAAGCTGGCCATACATTAAACAATTTTCTTATTCAATTTTCTTTAGATTTACCAAAACCACATGAGACCAAACCTAAACACTTTCAATTTGTATGCAACCAGGCAGACCCTTGCACTAGTTGAAGGTCAATCTAAAGGAAATTGAAGAAATTGTATAATGTATGGCCAGCTTTAGAACAGGTATGTTAATGAGCAAAAGTCAGTTGTAAAGACAAGCTGCACATGAGTTCCAACTTTGTCTCTGGCTTCAAAAATTCAGACTGATAAAAGCTGGCCATACATTATACAATTTTCTTATTCAATTTCCTTTAGATTTACCTTCAACTATGTAGTGTAAGGGCCTGCATGATTGCATACAAATTGAAAGTGTTTAGGTTTCACCTCATATTATATGGTTTTGGTAAAACTAAAATTAGTACTTTACATTTTATGTCATTAAAAACAATAAATAACACATTTCCTATATGTGAATATATACAACGGTTAGCTACTTTTAATATTGAGAATGAGTGAGAACAAGAGTTAATGTAAAGTATAGCTTTTCTCTGCTTTTCTACTGCAGGGTGTCTGATGCCAACATGGATACAAGGATATTTTAAAACCCTATTTATTATTGTTGGGTATTACCTTACTATAAAAAGTATACTTATACGAAATGTTTCAGTGTGTTCAGCTTTTACTTGTGGTATACCTTGCTTTCTCTGCAATATTTTGCTGCTTGTGGCTACTGGCTGCATTATAAAATAAAACCAGCAAGGAATCTTAAGAGTGACCTCATGAGTGCAGTTCTTTCTTGACTCTGACACGTCTGCCTGGACTGACTCACTAAATCTTTGCCTGCCCCTTTGCTGGGAAATGACAGCCTACTTGCATTCATGTTTCTATGAGTTTGCAGTGTGTTAATAGTTATCCTGTTATACTGAAAGCAATCTGTGCCTCAGGGATACAGAGAGTAACCGCCAATAAGGGAACATTTTGGAGAATGCTAACAATTTGGAAAATGACAGGGGTCTTTTCCAGAACTCGTCTTGGATTTTAAGAACACTCTGTTAACTCTTCTGCTATACAAATATTCAGAAGAGGAATCATTTCTCATAATCATGTAGAGACATTTTTCATAACCATTTTAGCACTGTTGCAGTAGAATGTTCAAGTAGGTAAAAATACATCAAATTCTGTTGATCAGTGTTGTAATATGTTTTGTAATCATGATTATCCTGCTTGCTGTAGCTTCTTGAAGCTAGTAGTCAATTCCTAGAAAGGTATCAAAAATAAACTAATCTGTGGTTTGCTGAAAGTGATTTAGGTTGTACCCGCTCTGTTCTGACCCTATTAGGGATATGAGTAATTCTAAGAAAACCAATAAATAGAGGGAGTAAAGAACAAAACAATTCTTAAATGAGATATAAACTGTAACAAAAGTACTTTTAATCAAAGAATGTTTTCTTTCCTTTTTTTTTATGGTGGGAGAAGGCTATTTTATAATTTCTGAACTGTGATTTACCTCTTGCGGCTGTTATAGGCCGTTTTTGCTATATTTTAGTTAGGGTGTAAATAACCCATCAAAATGTTACTGATTTAAAAAAAAACATTCAATCTTTTAATTTCTCTTAAAGATTAATAGTTTATTTTCAATAGACAAAAGCGCCAAAAAAGAGCTTTAGATGACGTGTAATTTTAAAATTCTGTTTCATGTTTCTCCAAATTGTTCAAAGTCATTTCCTCTGTAAGCTATTTACCCATGCATGCAGGTATCTGTGTCTGCTTTACACCCTTGCTACCTAGACAGATTCAGGACTTTCCGCTCATTACTATACTCTGCAAACACAGAAGCAACTGACACCCTTAAAGTGGAACTTTACCCATAACAACTTGATAAAAATATTATTCTTTAGCAAGGAAAATACATTCCACATTGATATTTATGCTACCAAAATTAGTGTGGGCATTGCTCCTGTTTCTCCTAGACAGAGGCTGCCATTCTGCTGAAGCCCAAAGCCCCTGGGAAGCAGAAAATCTTTAGGCTGTCAGCAGATCAGCCTCTACAAATTCAGCAGTGCCTAAAAATAGAGAGCAACTAAACATGTGCAGAGCAGGATGAGACAGGGTATTACTGGATTTTAAACAGTATAGGCACTTATTTTTAATGTTTTATATAGCTTTACCTGCAAAAGGGGCCAGCCTGAAGTGATCCAGCAGGACTTAATTTTCTGACTAAAGTTCCACTTTAATCACAATTATGTGATTCTTCAAATGTACACACCAGTAATAAAAGAGAAATATGCATATAAATACATGTTTGAATTTAATTTGTGACCCTTTTTTAATGGTGAAGTAGCAAATGGGTTTAAAGAAATGGCAAGCAACAACATCCAAGTACCAGCTCAAGGCGTTTGGTATTGCATAGGGACATTTTTTTGCTTCTTGGGAAAATACTCTGTGAGTGGGCCTGAACCTTTACTCTTCTATGTAGAAGAGTAGAGAATGAAAGATCTGTGCATATACCACTACCACCATAAGGCCTAAGAATCACAAAAGGTCCTAGAACTTCAACAACTCATTCTGCCTGTTGCTCTCAGTTAGATATCTACCCAACAATGACTACTTATGTCCATTATTTCTCTCAAAAAGTAATCCTAATATTATAATTGTACAAAAATCCCTACCTTTATCAATGTATAAAATGAATTCTACATTGCAACATGACATTGAAATGAATCGATCACTAAAGTACTCATGTAGATAAAGTATTCAAACACGCGCCATTAAAAACTGAAGCATTTATACAATATTTCTTCAATATGACCAGGGCTTTTTTTAGACTATATAAAAGTGCAAAGGTTTAGGTATAGAGTTACATGCGAGGGAAAGCCCAAATCTAAAAAAAAAATCAAGTCTCAGCTAGACCTGGATGAGAAAATGGGCACACCTGAGGTTATATGACTCTTCTGATGTTCAGAAGTTGTCAGTGGCCTATGAGGATGCAAACAAGCATTGTTCCAATATGAGTAACAAGAAGCACACCTGGAACTTGCGACGCAGGATGCGTACATTCAAAAGATGATCTAGGCAGTGCTTTGGGAAATTGTAGGTATGTTCTAACATGAAAAAGAACAGAACGTGGATATTGAATACAGTGCTTGTCTTCCTACTAGTAATCAAGGTATTGTGGAAGAATTACTAACATATTAGTGTCAGTTTGGTATTATATTATTGTTTTGACTGTTATATTGTGCTTTTAAAAGAAATCATGAACTAACTGATCTAACAGCTGCCTAGAAATATTCAGGGGAACAAGCACAATTGCAATTATTATTTGGAAAAGCAAAAAAAAATATTGTTCCCGTAATTATGATCACTTCATTTAAAGTCAATATATCTCTGTCTATCTACATTTTATCTGTCCACATAATGCAGCACATCCAATTCTACCAGCCCACAATTAAAATGAATAGCTACATATTATCTACATCAAAAATAATTCACATAGAAAAGAATTGCCTTACCTTTACAAGTCAGCCTTAGTTTGAATGAAGTATGAGTGAAATCCCATCTTTTGCTGTCTTTATATAGGGCAGACCACATTGCTTAATGATATTAGTCATCCAACAAGGAATGCTGTCACTTTTTTTTCTGTCTATGTCTATGTCACTTTCACTCATTCAGTGAGTGTGCAAACTTTTTGTGCTTTTATTTTCTGTAACCGGCAAGAGATTTTATAGCTTTTTTATGGATGTTTACATAAGGATGATGTCACATACAAACGTGAGACACATCAAGTTCAGTTTACTATGTATTCTGACATGATCACTCTGTTGTTCTATGTGTTTGTATGTGTGTGTGTACATAAATATATTTAGATATAGATACTTTATATACAGTATATATATATATATATATATATATATATATATATATATATATACATATATATATATATATATATATATTATAATAAGGCATTAAGTATTTCATTGAAACTTCTCAAAATTGCCTATTACATTTTTACATTCCTTAACCACCTCAATACAGGGCACTTGCACCCCCTTCCTGCCCAGGCCATTTTTCAGCTTTCAGCGCTGTCACATTTTGAATGACAATTGCACGGTCATGCTTCACTGTAACCATGTGAAATTTTTATAATTCTATTCACACAAATAGAGCTTTTTTTGGTGGTATTTAATCACTCCTGGGTTTTTTATTTTTTCTTTAAAAAAAAAGAAGACCAAAAATAAAAAAAAATAAAAAGTATTTCTTAGTTTCTGTCAGTAAATTTTGTAAATAAGTAATTTTTCCCCTTCACTGATGGGCGCTGATGAGGCAGCACTGATAGACACTGATGAGGTGGCACTTATGGGCACTGATTAGGTGGCACTGATGAGGAGGCATGAATATGCTGCACTTAGGTGGCACTGATATGTGGTACTGATGAGCACTGATAGGCGGCACTGATGGGTGGCACTGGTGGGCACTGATAGGCGGCACTGATGGGTGGCACTGGTGGGCACTGATAGGCGGCACTGATGGGCACAGAGAGGCGACACTGGTGGGCACAGATAAGCAGCACTGGTGGGCATGGATGAGCGGCACAGATGGGCAGCACTGATGGGCACTGATGGGCATTAAGAAATGGTGGAAAAAACCTGCGCTAATGAGCAAGACATAGTGAATGAAAATAGCTTAAATTCGCAAAATGCAGCTGCAACAAAATACTCCAAATATCCATAAAGTAAAAAGCATATAAATTAAAATTTGTGCGCTAGCAAAATATATAATGAAGTAGTACAATTAGGAAGCTCCTTGGGATAATACCTGGAGCCACAATGTGTTTGAGAGATAAGGGAAGTCAGTGTTCCGGCACTCTGAGGTATCCTCCCAATCCGGAGTCTCCCTTCTGATGCTGTAGCAGTCGGATCAGTCGGATCAGCTCGGAGTCGGTGGTGCACGCTAACAGGACCCGGACACCAACATTCCATCTGTCCCCGCAGAGGGTTATATCTGCAAGCTCGTACGACCTCGCCATAGAGGAGGTCCAATGAATGGGGTAAGGGCACATCCATTACTCCTCTCCTGCAATCAATGGTGGTTTGGAAGCGTTTTTTGGCATCTTTTCACTTTCCTGCTTTTTGATGTGACACACCAAAGGAACGTCTCCTTTTTTCTTTTTCACTTATTTTTGCTAACTTGTTCTCATGGACTGAATGTGGTGTCTTCTAAATGATTAAGTGATTAATCATACCTTCAGAACTTTCACCTCTTTTCAAATATTTTTTCACATTCTTTCATTTTTATTATTTTTTATGGAGATATGATTTAATGCACTATTTGTATTTATTGTCTTGATATTTTTTTCTGTGTTGGGATTCAAACACATTGCGGCTCCGGGTATTATCCCAAGGAGCTTCCTAATTGTACTACTTCATTATATATTTTGCTAGCGCACAAATTTTAATTTATATGCTTTTTACTGATGGGCATTGATGGGTGGCATTGATTGACATCAGTGATGAGCATTGATGGGCACCAGTGATGGGCATTGATGGGCAGCACTGATAGCCAGCACTGACTGGCATCACTGATGGCCACTGATTGCTGGAACTTGTGGGCACTGATTGCTGGAACTTGTAGGCACAGATTGGTGCCAATTGTGGGCACTGGTTGGCACTGATTGCTGGCAGTGGTATTGATCGCATTGCTGCCATTTCTGGCACTTTATTGTAATCAGGGCACTGATGATCAGTGCCTGGATTACATCCCTCTGTGAGGAGATGCTGCTGATCGGTTGTCCTCTCACACTCTGTCAGTGTGAGGCAAGGAGCGCCGATTACCAGCATCTCTGTGTTTACATGTTACCAGCTGTGATTGGACAGAGACGATCACATGGTTAAAGAGCCGTGGCCGCGGCTTTTTACACAGATTGGGGTCGCACCATGTCCTAGCAACACGGCGCGGCCGCGATGGGCGCGCGAGAGTGTCGTTCTGAAGAGCTGTCATATGACGTTTACCCAGAACGAGAGGCGCGCCGCCCAGCCATCATTTGACAGCCAGTGAGCGGGAAGAGGTTAAATACCACATACCTGGACCACTACTTAACCACTTGAACCTCTGGAAGATTTACCCCCCTTCATGACCAGGCCATTTTTTGCGATACGGCACTGCATTACTTTAACTGACAATTGCATTGGCCATGCGACACTGTACCCAAAAAAAAGTATAAAAATGCCATTAACATATATGTTAATGTGATTAAAATTGCATGATATCAATGCAGTAAAACATTGGTAGTGGGTTAGATACAAGCTAAGTAAATCTACCCCTTTGTGTTTCTGTTTGAGGCTTGTAAAATGCACATTTTCAGTAAAAAATATTTGAAAAAAAAAATCCATTACACGTATATTGATTGGTTTGTGCAAAAGTTATAGTGTCTACAAAATATGGCATATATACTGGAATTTTCATTTGTTTTTTATTTTTTTTAACTAGCAATGACACTTGCTGGGAAGGGGTTAAATAACTAGGGCAATCAAACAGTTATATGTGTGTCTAGCCAGTGTTTTGGTGTACTGTACTCACAATGAGTGCTTACTCATAGACCACAATATAGTGGTCTAAAAGTACTGTTCTCCCCCTTTTTTTTTTTGCTTTTTTTCCCGTTTAGATTTACATTAGTGGGGGCAGCAATGATATTGCCTCCGCTGACATCCATGACATTTGACCAAGGGAGCCGCACCTTCTTTAATCAAAGGTGACACGCACTTCGTTAAATATGATTCCGTACTGACATAACCTTATGTGACCCGTGTGTGGGCCGCCTTTCTGCTGTTTGTATGTTGTAAGTCAATTACACGTATGTGTTTTCAACACCAATAAAAAGACTTTAAAAAAAAAATTCTATTCTTTATTAGTATACTGTATATATAAAAATAAGCAAAAAAACCTTGTTCAGTCATTAAAAACAGGCAATGTCAGTTCCAAATGAAAAGATATTCATTACACCCAAAAAGATCACACCAAGGGCCAGTGTATAAACATCACCATAACAATAATACAAAAGAATCTGTAGATTGCAAATAAATATATACTGCCACTGGTCACTGGGTGAATATAACCTTACTTTAAATTATTATTAGTATACAAGATTTTTATAGGGCCAACAGTTTGTGCAGCGCTTTGTTTTGAATAATTGCTTCTTCAGGAGTAAGGTTTTACAGGACCCCAAGCTTCCAGAGAATGAATAGGTCACAACCTCCTATCTGCCACAACACACCTCTTAGACCAGCTGGATGGACCAGAGTCCTGTTATTCTTTTTTCTACATTTATCCTTATTTACATTTTGGGATGTGGTGTGGTTTGCTGATCCTCAGAATGATGCTTGTTTTTACTACTCACTTAGATAGTCAGAGCAAACAGTAGCAGACTATTAGTTAGATCAGGTGCAGACAAACCATTTCTAAACAGAGTTCAGGTTACAAATAGTAGGTAGAAAGTAGGATAAGCACAGACAAGATAAAAATGTAGTCCCAATAATCTGCAGGAGTAATCCAGGGCATGAACAGTAAGACAAAGTCAGGCAAAGTCAGGCACAAATCAGGTGTTGAGCAGGCAGACTGACCTGTTGATAAGGCACAGTCTGAATCTCCAGATGTCTACTTAAAGCCTAGTACACACTAGCCAAATGTCAGGCGATGCCGGCCAGTTCAATAAAGACCGGCTGATATTCGGTCTGTGTGTATGGCAGCCAGTCCGGCAGAAGCTGGCCGTTCGGCCGGCTTCTGTCAGACGAACATGCTGGAAAACCAGCAGTGGACTGCCTCCTGATCAGTGCTCTCAGCCAATGAACTTCAGAACTACTCAGGAAAGGAAAATATTTGAACTAAGAACGATAATTTCATTTGACACAAAAGATAATGGATTAAATGTGGACTTCGGTTTTCTAAATTACTATCCAACAGTTCTACATAACCTTCTCCCTGCCTTATCTCACTAACTATCCAAGTATAATTACAATTGGTTTTAATGTTTGTGTTTTTTTTCCCCTCAGAGATTATCTTATTAACATTCTGGAAAACGTTGTGTATTAGCAATGGTTGGCCCTTGAAGAAGGGAATACATCCTTAAGCTGGGTACACACGGGCAGCCAAAAACGGTCAGTTTGGCAGAAACCGGCCCACTATCAGCTCATGTGTACAGCTTCTCAAGACAGTCTCATGATCGGCTTCTGTTGATTAAGCATGCTGGAAAACCATGGAGGGAAAGGAGGGAGCAGGAAAAAAGTGCCAGTGATAAAATCCCTCAAATGGCGCAATCCCAGTTGTGTTCACCGGAGGGCAGAAGGTGGCTGTGGTGTACGCCATTCCGTGACGCTGCCTAGTACTTGTATTCCATTCTCACACCAAGGAAAAAGCTTATAAAGAGCGAGAAGCGAAGCAACACATTACAAGTTCAAGTGTATTTTTCAGATCAAGGTCCTTATCTGTTGGGCTTTTTAGCGTACCCTGCTGAGGTGATCCCAGCTCATTACCAGAAGACACTAGAGGTATCGGAGGCACTGGAGACTCATCAGTCCCGGCAGAGGGCTTAATTTGTCTGCGCTTAAGTACCTGCTCCTGAGGGGGTCCACCTGTTCTCGTAAGGGTTCCCACATACAGAGTTCCTCCTCTCCAGACTGTGACTCTTCTCTCCTTTCCTCATCCCTCCTTTTAGTGAAGACTGATGGACATTGGATTTCACAATCTAATTGGACTTAGTTGTTTACTTTCATTCATTTTTTTGCACATTAATTTTTTGTATTCAATATTTATTTCTTCTATTCAATATTAATTTGTGTTTCAATTATTGGTTCATGTATATGGACACTTTTTGAGTGATCACCACTTTAATATTTTTTATTTGCACTGTGTGTCACTTTAACTGTCACTTTTTAGCGCAACTTATTTATTATATTATTTGTTTTATACCATAGGGATATTTGATGGTTTTTGTTGCAGCTTTTCTTTTATTATGCAAGTCTTTAGCGCGGTATTTATTTATTTATCTTTACCTATGCTGGAAAACCAGCATCCGATCAGCGCTTGCAGCCAATGACTGCGAGTGCTGATCACTGTGTTCTGGCAGGGGAGGAGGTACCCTGTCAGAACACAATAGCTCAGTGTGGAGTTTGCCGCACTAATATCAGATATGTTAGTATGGTGATCTGTAAGGTTTTTTTTTTTTAGTTCAGCCCGCTGGGTTGAATAGAAAATAACGTATAATGTGTACCCCACATTCAAACGTGTCCTGAAAATTTGGATGTTAGTGCAAAAACAGGTACTGCTCTATGCTCCAAGCAGATCAAGAGCTGAGTGATCAGTGATCATGTCACACTGATGCTGCAGCATGGAGTTGACTATGTTTAGTTATATAAAAGAAATGCCAATATACACAGTATACGTATGTGTAAAGTGTGCTCAGTTATCCAGACATTTACATTCACTACCAGACAAATATTTCTATACCTGCTTGGTGAGAGGCTGACATCCTACAGTTCTACAAGTGCTATATAGAGACCCATTATCATCATTTTTACCCTACCATGTGACAGATTATTTTTTGTTTTGCTGCCTACACTTGAATACCCCTAATTTGTCATGACCAGAAAAAAAAACGGAAAAGGTGCTTAGTGTAATAAAATCAGATAATTTATTAAAGGAGAAGTTCATTGAAAAAAGGAAAAAAACATTTATAATCACCTAGATGGATGCAGCATCGACCCAATGCTGCATCTGTCTGCCGTCTGCTCTGCACTGAATACTGAGCGATCAAATACCCTGATCGCTCAGTTCTCCCCCTCCACTCTGAGCAGAGAGTCGTGACGGTCAGTCTTCGGCTCTCTGCTCTTCCCTCCAGCGCTCACTGGAGTGTCAGGCTGTGGAGGGAGCGGGAGGGGCTGGCTCAGGCTCTCAGCGGATCGCTGAGAGGCTGATCCAAGTGCCGGGCAAGGTTTATGGGTAGATCCAGACCATATGGTTGGAATCTTTCCCGAGCCTGGACCGACATCAGCGGACAGCAGGCTTTAGCCAGCTGTTGGCTGAAAATGGGTCACAGGAGAGCAGTACTAACTGCATTGCTGTACATTTATAGTAGTATGACCAAAAAAGCCTTTTTGCAATCACAAAACCAAGGAGAGAAAGTGTTCTTAGCCCTTTACACTCACACCTGGTTTCTGCCACCATGTGTTTTAATGTAAACACACCATTCAAAGCATCTACAATTCGAAACCTTTAGAAAATGTCTGTTTTACTCTGTGCCATGCCAAGACAGAAATGTAAGTTTAGAGTTTTACACTAAAGTAGCTCTTCACAGAGGCAAAGTTTTTAATTTCTAGTTGGAGTGAAATACATAAATCATCATACAAATGAAATCCATTTAACTCTGTGTGCAAAAAATTATTGTGCTTCCAGCAATCCAACAATTAATATAAAGTATCGTGTCCTCTGAAATTAAAGTGCATCAATATTAAATATTCCAAGTAAAAACAATGTGCACATACCTGGAACATTTTTTAGACCCACTTTAATATTGATGCACTTTAATTTCGGAGCAAGGGACACTTTATATTGATTGATTGTTGGAAACACGTGAATTTTTTGCACACAGAGTTAAATACGGTAGATTTTATTTGTATGATGATGTATGTATTCTGATTTTACATGATTTTTATTTAGCACATGAATTGATATCATTTTTATCACATATCTTTATTGCACACATTGAATTTAAAAATATGTGTAACTAGTTTTCATGAAGGTAAATCCATTACAACAGGAATAATGGAACATATATAAAGTTTGGCTCTGAAAGTTCTGTTTTAAAAAATAGACTCACAGATGTGTATTGCTCAAATGGCTCTCTTGCCTTTTTTACTGACTTGTGACTTTTGGGGAAAATTAGGGTGGCACTGCATCCAGCACCACTTCCCCATTCTCTTCACACATGTTGGAGTTTGTCAGATGTCACTTGTGTCACACTCCCCTTAAGTATTAGACCCCTTTCACACTGGGGCGTTTTTCAGGCGCTTTTCGGGCGCTTTAGCGTTAAAAAAAGCGCCTGTAAAGCGCCTGAAAGAAGCCTCATGTGCAATCCCAATGTGAAAGCCCGAGCCCTTTCACAATGCCATCGCCCAAAAAACGCTGGTAAAACGCTACTTAAGACCCTTTTCACACTGGGGCATTTTTCAGGCGTTTTTCGTGCCCTGCAAGTGTGAAGGGGCTCGGGCCATCAGCGCACCCAGCCTGGTGGCAAAAACACGAAAGCGCTGCAAAGAAGCTGCTTGCAGGACTTTTTTTGACGCCCAGCCAGCGCGGCGCCCCAGTGTGAAAGCACTGGGGCTTTCACATTGGGATTGCAGATAAGGCTTCTTTCAGGCGCTTTACAGGCGCTTTTTTTAACGCTAAAGCTCCTGAAAACCGCCTGAAAAACGCCCGAGTGTGAAAGGGGTCTTAGTGTTTTCTATCTCTTCCGGGTTTTTATAGTGGATATTTTGAATACCTCTGAATTGAGTTTTCATATTGCTTTATGGCAGCAAATTGTTTTTAAAATGGTTGTTTATTTATTTATCTAATGTATCAGGTATAGTATTAATTTCTATGTCTATATCCCATTTACCTAATCTATTGTAGCCTTCTGGGGCTTTGTGTCCGTGTGGCACCAGTTATTCCTTTTCCTGCTAATTTATTTATTTTCTAAGAAAAGGATTGAGAGTTAAAAAAAGCGCCTGTAAAGCGCCTGAAAGAAGCCTCATGTGCAATCCCAATGTGAAAGCCCGAGCCCTTTCACACTGCCAACGCCCAAAAAACGCTGGTAAAGCGCTGCTTAAGACGCTTTTCACACTGGGGCGTTTTTCAGGCGTTTTTCGTGCCCTGGCAGTGTGAAGGGGCTCGGGCCATCAGCGCACCCAGCCCGGTGGCAAAAACATGAAAGCGCTGCAAAGAAGCTGCTTGCAGGACTTTTTTTGACGCCCTGCAAGCGCAGCGCCCCAGTGTGAAAGCACTGGGGCTTTCACATTGGGATTGCAGATAAGGCAATTTTTTGGGGCGTTGGCAGTGTGAAAGGGCTCGAGCTTTCACATTGGGATTGCACATGAGGCTTCTTTCAGGCGCTTTACAGACGCTTTTTTTAACTCTCAATCCTTTTCTTTGAAATAATATAGAAAATAAATAAAATAGCAGGAAAAGGAATAACTTGTGCCACACGGACACAAAGCTCCAGAAGGCTACAATAGATTAGGTAAATGGGATATAGACATAGAAATTAATACTATACCTAATACATTAGATAAATAAACAACCATTTTAAAAACAATTTGCTGCCATAAAGCAATATGAAAACTCAATTCAGAGGTATTCAAAATATCCACTATAAAAACCCGGAAGAGGTAGAAAACAGTAAGACCCCTTTCACACTCTGGCGTTTTTCAGGCGGTTTTCAGGAGCTATTTGTCTTAAAGATTCTGATACTTATTTCAGTACATAGGGCAGAGAGTTTTGTAAATTTTGAGAGCAATTTTGAGAGTTTGGAAATTTTGAGAGAAATTTTGAGAGTTTTTAAATTTTGCAAAAAATTTTGCAATTCTTTGATCATCAATACAATGTACCTGAAAATCACACTTCTCAGATCTGACCTCTACTGGACTTTTGCATGGCAACATTGACAAGGGGCAAGCACACATCATGGTAGAGATATTATTTTATCATCATTGTCAACATCCCTACATCACATCAGCAGTTATGTCTACAACACAAAAACTTTGCAATGCCCCTCTTTCTGTATGTTCTCTGAAAGTTATCACCCCCTTGTCGAATTTATATCATCTGGCCACTCTGCCCCTACCGTCCACACTGCATTCTATGGTAGTTTTTCATCAAACTATCTGCACTACATTCTCTGGAAGCTCTCCTCTTTCTGTTGCAGTATCTTCTCATGAAGGCTACTTCAGAATCCAATTGTCATGTACCAGGTCAGTGAGCCTGACGTGTAGAAAAGAGCCTTTCGTACAGCACCGGCTCAAGGGTTACTGATAGTGAGCCACAAGACCACAGAGATGTAGGAGTGCCTGCAATTAGTCTAGTAATCGGCATGGCAGCAGTCAGCAGGTGGATGTGTAGCAGGCAGGCTGGTAGTAGATGAGCTGGCACAGCACTTGGCAGACTGTAGTAAGCAGCTGAAGCAGGAACCAGAGGAGGCTTGCTGGGCTGAGAGCTGTAGCAGACTGGATGAGCAGATGCAGGGTCAGACGACTTGGGTCGGTAAAGTTCAGGCAGATCAGGTATAGACAGCAGACAACAGGATGGTTGGGTCACAAGCCGAGTCAGCAAAGGAAGATCAATAAAATAGAGACAGGAGGCAGAAGCGGAATCCAAGACAAGCCGAGGTCGGGGTATGTAGCAGACAAACGTAAGTCAGGAGTAAGCCAGATCAGAGGTCAACACAGGAAACTGGAACAACACACAGAAGCTGCACACCAAACAGCAATGAGTCCATACTGCAGCCAGTTTAAATAGCCCTCTTGGCGCCAGCATTAGTGACATGCGTGTGTGCACGCCGATGCATGAGTGTGCAATGTGCGTGCGCCTTTGCAGGTTACCTGGTCTACAACTATGCATATCTACCTGAACAGTTGCTGGTCTGCGCATGCGCAAATATATGCGCAGCAAAATTCTACCTGCATGGACATGCCTTCCCTGACACCAACCTTCACCCTGATCATATGTGCATCTTTGCCCACTGCTGTCTACCTAGATTTCTCTCAGCAATATCATCCACTATATTTAGAATCACACACTCTCTGGCTCCCTGTGGTTTGTACAGCAACCCCACTCTGACTCCTGTTTCTGCTGTCTTGCCAATGTTTTATGGACAGCTATCCTTTCTCTCTACCGTCTGTCATGAACAGGTTTCACTATATCCCCCAAGTCCATCACCAGCTGCCTTTCTGCCTCATCGTTCTATACTATCCTGTGCATGTTTAATTACCATTCTGTTTTGTTTTTTTCTTCACTTATGATCTTTATCTTCTTACTATAGCCTTTCTTTGACATCAAGGACAGAAAATGGCATGCCTTCAAATCTAGCAGTTTCTGAATATGGTAACCAATCACTAATGGGGTTTATTTTATATTTTTTTAATTTTATATTTCTATAATTGTTTTTACTTTTAGTTAGGTCTAAAAAAAAAAACAAGAAGAAAAGTGGTTTAACCTTAAACTGCGTAAAGGGTTCTTTACTGTAAGAGTGGTAAGGATGTGGAATTCTCTTCCAAAAGCAGTGGTTTCAGCAGGGAGCATAGATCATTTAAAAAAACTATTAGATGGGCACCTAAACGACCACAAAATACAGGGATATACAATGTAATATTGACATAAAAGCGCTTACACACAGGTTGGACTTGATGGACTTGTGTCTTTTTTCAACTTGTAACAACAATATTTTTCCGTCTTTGTCAGTAAAAAAAAAATGACACTGTAATTTCTACAATGTGACGAAGAGTGGAAATGTCCCAGGCAAGCATTGTCCATTATTCCCATACCGTTACTGTCCAAGGCTACACAGCTACCAGACTCACTTGCTTAGCTGTAGGACATCCACCTCCATCTGCCCTGTACCTGCAGATTCTGGCTAAATGCCGAACTGCCGAAGCTCAGCCTGCTAAGCTGCACTCCGGGTCCTGCCAGAAATGTGCACCTGCAATCTTGCAACTAGAGATGAAAGCCTGCAGCATACATTCTCCCTCACATATGGCATCCTCTCTGCAAGATCCGTCACCTTCATCCTTCCCAACGGCTGCTGATCCTCCAAGCAAGCATCCTGCAGGCCACTGAAACCTGTAAATCGATGTTGATGGAGCAAATTGATCAACTGGCGTTAAAGTACAACCTCATTCAACATGACCAAGACATGTTCTGGGGGTGCCTATTAGAGGCCAATTTGCAGCTGTTGGCTGTGGAGGATAATGTGACCACACATATCACCACTATTGAGGAAGTCCAAACACTAACTTTAGCGTCTGAAAGAACAGGCTGAGGATGCTGAAAATCATCTGAGATGCAACAATGTACTTGTCATCAGTTTGATGGAGGGTGTAGAGGGGCAACATCCAGAGTGGTTTGCTGAGACCTTCTTCAAAGTTCTTCTCCATCTTGGTACTGTTTCTCCTGCCTACATAGTGAAGCACGCCCATTGGGTCCCGACAGGGTTGAGATTTTTCATGAGGTTTCTCAATTACAGGGATCAGGACCTAATCCTGTTTGAGGCTCATAAGAAACCATTTCTTCACAATGACAACACCATTGTTATGCTCAGCTGGCCCCCAATGATCTCAATTGTTGCAAATCATGTAGGGTGAATCATTATGTCGTGATGTCCCCACGCTAACTGGAAGTGCGTCATACTGGAAGTGCGTCATACCTGAAATGCGTTGTAACGGAATTGAACTCTGGAACAGAGTTTTTTCTGTACAGTGCTGGTACCAGATATACTTGTGAGTGTTTTTAATCTTTTTGCAAGAAAACTATTTAAAAGCAGTTTTACACTATTGAGGCTTGAGGCACTTTCCTTCCTCTTTTTCATGCATTCACCTGGATGAGGCCGATTACAAATTGGATCTATGTAAACAGGAATGCTATAAGCACAGGCAAAATTTGACCACTCATAAGGGGGTCCCAACTTTCCAGTAAGTCCCCATTTTAATCACAGTGGTAAGGCGGATTGGGAGTAAGGAGCACTCTTATGCCCCGTACAGACGGTCGGATTTTCCGACGGAAAATGTGTGATAGGACCTTGTTGTCGGAAATTCTGACCATGTGTAGGCTCCATCACACATTTTCCATCGGATTTTCTGACACACAAAGTTTGAGAGCAGGCTATAAAATTTTCCGACAACCAAATCCGTTGTTGGAATTTCCGATCGTGTGTACACAAATCCGACGCACAAAGTGCCACGCATGCTCAGAATAAATAAAGAGATGAAAGCTATTGGCTACTGCCCCATTTATAGTCCTGACGTATGTGTTTTACGTCACCGCGTTCAGAATGATCGGATTTTCCGACAACTTTGTGTGACCGTGTGTATGCAAGACAAGTTTGAGCCAACATCTGTCGGAAAAAATCCTAGGATTTTGTTGTCGGAATGTCCGATCAATGTCCGACCATGTTTACGGGGCATTAGATGTAGATGGTTGTTGTGGCACATTCTCTTGAATCTTTTTCATTTTGGCACCAATCATAGGCTGTACAATCACATATTTAATGGGACATTTAATAATATTTGGACTTTTGAATGTATGACAAATTATGGTGGACACAATCATTGTTCACATCACTTTTTGAATTGTTTGCTATTGACAAATGTTATACTTGCTCTCTTAGCACTGCACTTTTGTTTATTAATTCTTGTATTTTGTATCCAATATCGAGCTTCCTACCTATTTGTTTGACCTTTGCCACACTATTTTGCGATTTTAAATGATGATCTTGAGACTCCTCCTAATCTGGATGCTATTTTGTTCCTTTCCCAAAAACAAAACCGCGGCCCTGATAGTATGCTGTCAAAATTATATAAATTATATATAGAACTTGCTCTGACAGGCTGTGATTTATAACAACAGTTTAATGAACTGAGGAATCTTCCTGACTCTATGTACCATGCGAATATAATCCTCATTCTTAAACTTGGTAAGGATCCATTGTTTTTTGGCTCATACTGGCCCACATCACTTCTAAACATGGGTCTGAAGATCCTTACCAAGGTTCTAGCAACTCACCTGTCCAAGAGGTCAGGAGTCTGTGATAGTGAGCCTTTGTAGTTTGCCAACCTGGGGTTCCCTAGGGAGTGGAGTCTAAGCCTCAGCCTACTTCTTCACCAGGACCCCTGATGGTGGGGATGGCCTTGCAGCATGCTGGAACTAGGTTGCGGCCCCCAGGTATATCCAGCTGAGAATGTGGAGACCACTTAGTAGCAGGAGACTGAAGGAAAAACCAGGAAAAAAGCTGAGGTCTGGGTGGGCAGCATGAATCCAGGATTGGTACACAGGAAGTCAGAGTAGTATTCAGACAGGAGCTCAGAGAACTGTGAAGTTGCTTAGGTAATGTGGGCTCGACTGAGCACATGTGTATATATAGGGAAGCAAGCTGGGAGGCGGGCCAAGAATTGATGGAAGGGAAGGAAATATAAACCCAGAGAACAGCAGGTGACACCCATAGGTGAGTGCAAAGGCCAACAACACATGTGAAGGAATCAGAGGACTAGGAGAAACACTGCAGTAAAGGAGGTAAGCAATTGCATAGGCAGGAAAATTGCAGGCCAAATTGTGACACAAGGTGCTTGAGTTCATCCCTCAGAAGTCCATTGATATTCATATTAGAAGACTTTTACTAACATTTAGGTCAACCACTCTAACCAAAAAAACAGAATAGTTGTTACGCTTGATATCGAAAAAGCATTTGATTCTGTAGATCTGTAGTCCCTAAGCATCTATTAAACTAGGAAATATTATCTCTGTTCCGTTGTCTATCAGGAGATGTACTAGTCAGGGTTGCCCCGTCACCCACAATTTTTGCTCTTATGATGGAGCCCCTTGCAGTGGCAATTAGATCAAACCCAGAAGTGAAAGGTCTTAGGCTGCATTCACACCTGAGCGTAGCTTTTTTGAGCGTTTCTTCCGGCGTTTTGTCGTGCGTTTTTTTGGGCATATTTGCGCGTTTCCTGCAGCGTTGTCCGGCGTTTTTTAGCTTTGGCATTTTTTTTATTAGCCAATAGGAAAAATGATCATCTGTTTCATCATTTGTTGCTGTGTTGTTAGATTTTTGTCATCTGCTTCCTGCTCTGCTCGATTCGCGCGACAAAAAAGGGTCCAGAACTTGTTTGAGCTTCAGGCGTAGGGCTTCAGGCGACTTGGAGTGGAGATGTGAACCATCTCCATAGAGAATAATGGATTTTTTCCCCTCAAGCGTTTTGTAGCTGGTGCTTCAAGCTACAAAACGCTCAGGTGTGAATGGGCTCTTATGGTCAATAAGCTGGAGGAAAAAGTAGCATTTTACACAGCGATATGTTGTTTCTCCAAGACCTTAATTCATCTCTACGATCTGCCTTGCTCATCCTGGAAGTGTTTCTCAGTTTACTTTGGTTTAAAGATAAACTGGGCAAAATACTCCCGATAGATCCGATCCCACCTAAAATGCCAAACAGTGCTTTTCCTCTTCAGTGGGTGGCACAGATTAAGGCTTCATGTACACGGGACGTTTTCAAAACCTCTTCTGAATGATTTAACTTGAAAGATAGTAACCAACGTTTAAAACGTCAGTTTTAACGTGTTTACATGCCACGCTTAGTGGTGTTTTGCCGCGTTTGCGTTTAGAAGCGTTTAAAAAAAAAATATATATATATATATACATACAGGTGTATATATATATATATATATATATATATATATATATATATATATATATATATATAGATATCTATATATATATATCTATATATATATATAGATATAGATATATATTTATCTATATATATATATCTATATATAGATATATATATAGATATATATATATATATCTATATATATATTTTTTATTTTTTTTTCAAATTAGCCAAAAATGAAAAATTCCTGTAAACGGAACGTGGCTAAATGTGAGTTAATGCGCTTAGCTGCATTTAGCCGCGTTTAGAAATGCCTCTAAACTCAGCTTCTGAACCCATTTTTCTGCGTTCCAAAAAAAGCCTCTAAACTCAACTGCCTAGAAACGACTGTAAATGACCCTCTGTACATGGACAGATAAGATAACATAGAGGAGAGTTCACGGGCAGTTGAAAAAAATGCCCAACAGCTCCTAAACGTCCTTTTGGCAGCAGCAGTGTACATGAGGCCTAAATACTTGGGTATTCAGCTCTATGGTAACTTAGCCAAGTTTGTGCCCTTACATTTTTCACCTCTTTTAAGTCTATCTAAAAATAAGATTGAAGTATGGGAGACCTTAACGTTATCCCTGATAGGTAAGATTAATTTAATCAAAATTAAACTGCTTCCTCTTTTTTTATATGTACTTAGAAATTGTCCTGTTTGGATTCCCTTACCCCTTTTTAAACAACTGTATGCACACATGTCCTCCTTATGTAGAATAATAGACCTCCCAGACTTAGTTTAACTATACTGAAACAACCACTCTCTTCAGGAGGGTTGGCCCTTCCAATTTTTTTTCAATATTTTTTAGCTAGCCAACCCACAATTAGCTGATGTGTAATTGAGGTAATCCTGCAGTTATAGTGGAAGCTGCGACTCTGGGTTTGTATGAGGCATAGCAATCACTCCTATATCGAGGAATTCACAATCCTGACTTTCTTACTTGCACCATGAAAGCCACGATTAAGGTATGGAATAGGACATGTGTTCTTTGCAATGTCTTGTATAATCAATGGTCCCCTTATACTCCTTTGTGTAGGAACCCCAATCTTCTGCACTTACGTCAACTTCCAGAGCCAGTCATCTGGGAGTCAAAGGACATTGAGATTTTGAGGGATCTGTTTGAACATGAAAAACTCTAAAGGTCTCTAGATTTTGCGTCTCTGGACATTGAGGACTGTAACGATGTCTAGGATTACCCATTTCAACACGTGATGTCACCAAAGTCATGTTAATGCAATTCAAATTAGTTCAACGCAGCTCGTGTAGCCAACACGGCAAGAAAATTGTCAATATATCAGTCTGCTGCCTGTTTGAGGTGCTCCTCTATGCATGCTTTGTACATGCTCTACTAGACTCTGTTGGGGTATGTCTCTTGGGCTTGGTGGAGCCTCTGGCCAATCAAAGAGCAACCAGGACTTTGCTTGGCCTTTTATTATTTGATGCCAGAAAAACTATATTCCTTCAGTGGAAAGATCAAGCTCCCCCTACCTTGGACAGATGGAAATCACTGATAATCTCTGTATTACCATTTTATAAAGCTGCTTAGAGCAGTAGGGGATGTCCCACTAAAGTTGATATAATTTGGTCATCGTGGCTGGCATCTTCGGACTCAGCTGTCCTACCCTAAAACTCCCCCCTGTTGATGGGTATCTGGCCTCTTTGAAAGGTTCTGTGATGGTTCCTCATGAGGTTAGTAACCCCTTCTTTGGGGTTTCTTTCATCCTTCTTTATGATTTTTTATTTGACCCTAATTATTTGACCCATGGAAGAAGTAAGAAGTTGAGGATAATCACTTACTGTCATAACGTAGATTTTTTTGTTTGTTGTGTTTTATATGTTTATAAATCTATGTTACTTTTACTATGTATTGTTGGTTATGGTGCAATGCCAAATTATTGATTTTTCACTAAAAAGGATAGATTATGGAATGGAGCACTGCTACTTATTTGTTTGGGTATGGTTGGTGCGGGTGTTTTGTATGGTTTTCTAACTTCTATACATTTTATACATTGTTATACGTTTTATACTCAAAACCAATTAATAGAAATTAAAAAAATGCTGACAGGTGTCTTTCATGTTAAAAAAGCTTAGTAAAAATGCTTAAAAATTGTACACATCCTCACTGCAGAAGTTTGGTGGCTCTTATCAGTAAAATAAATACACTCTATTGTTGATTGCTACAGTAAATAAGTATAAGTAAAAACTGACTGGTGTCTGTCTTGTTCAAAAAATGGCCTAGTGAAAGTGCCTAAATAGTGTGCACATATTAACTAAATATTTTAGTGGCTTCTTTCAGTGAAATTAGTTTACTATAATGTAAGTTGGCTGGTGCATGCCCTGCTCAAGCAGCCTAGTGAAAGTCATTCAATTCTGTGCATGTAGTCATTACAATATTTTAGTGGATTTTTAGGATAAAGAAATACACTATTGTTGACCTTTTTTTTTTTAACAGAGGCTTGCTGTTATTTGTCCTGTTCAAAATGCGGCCTTATGAAAGTGCCTAAATACTGTGCACATAGTCCCTCCTATGTTTTCTTGGTGCAATAAAAGCACTCTAATTTAGATTGTTTTAAATACTGTACATATAGTCAATACAATATTCTGGAGGTTTTTCAAGGAAACAAATAAAATCTATTGCTGTTGTTGTTGTTTTTTTGTTTTGTTTTTTTGTTTTTTATTAACCACTTAAGGGCAGAGAGCATTGGAACGCGGCGGGAGGGGGTCCCTCTCCCGCTACCGATAAAAGTGATTTTGCGGCAAATCTGTCACAGAGACCACTTTTATCTGAAAGCCAACCGCCTGCTGAAGAAGAGGATATATATAGATAGATATATAACTATGTATCTAGATAGATAGATAGATAGATAGATAGATAGATAGATAGATAGATAGATAGATAGATAGATAGATAGATAGATAGATAGATAGATAGATAGATAGATAGATAGATAGATGGGTGTGATTCCAGTGCGGACCAAATAAAGGGTCCTGTACCATTTTGGTGCAAATGCAATATGATTTAGGGCCGGTTTCCACTGCTGCGGTGTCCGAGATCGGATGTGATTCGCACCACACTGCAGTGCAAAATCACATCCGATCTCTGTGCGATGCGATTTCAGCCATACAGATAGTATGGCTGAATTCGCATTGCATTCCAACCAAACTCGTACAGGACCCTTTTTTTGGTCCGCAGCAGAATCGGATCGCATGGGTGTTCACACCCATGTGATCCGGTTCCTGTCCGAGTTTACAGATCGCACTGCGATATGTCGTTAACTTTTAGCCCTGGTTCACACTTGTGCAATGCCAGACATCGCACAGACATTGCATGTAATTCGCAGTGCACTGCCGTTCACATTACATGCGATGTCTGTGCGGTGCGATATCAGCCGTACTGATAGTATGGCTGATCTCACACCGCATTTGGTGCAAACACACACAGGACCCTTTTTTCTGTTCGGACCAGTTCATGTCCGAACTGCCAGTTCGCAGTGCGATATGCAAGCTGAACTGGGGGTGTCGTTAACAATGTATTGACACTCCCCAGCTATTCGCATATGGCAGTGTGAACTGACATGCGAGTTGGTGCGATGCGGGAACCCGCAGTGGATTTGCAGTGTTCTCGCACCAGTTTATCAATTTTTATGTTTATCAATTATGAAATATATTTTATTTTAATTCATTAAAAAATATTTATACTTGTATACCTTACTAAAATTATTTTTTAATGATTATAAATGTATTTTGCATTTATATGAATGGTGTATAGCTGCATTACATATGTGGATTACATTCATTTACTATACACCATTCACAGTTAAATAGGCACATGTATGATCTTTAAATATTGATAAAAACTATTTTTTTTAATAATTAGGTTAATGTGTACTGTGTAGGGGTCATTTAACTTTATTATTTTATTAATATGTTGGGGAATAATGTGTGCTGATTCGTGTTAAACTTTTGTATTTTATGCTTCCTCATACTGTAATCCCGCTACATCACGCGAGATTACAGTTAGAGGAGCTGTTCTGAGGAGTTCCCGGCGTTTGTAGACCGCTTCTCAATTCAACATGAGAAGCGAGCTACAGACTTTCATAAACAGGCACTCAGAGGAGAGCGATCTCATCTGAGAATGCCTGAGAACTGAATAACGGTATTTTACCGCAGTTTCATAAAAGGACACCTAAGCTCCCTCAGTCCCTTTATTAGCTTTGTTGCCCTTCTCTGTATTTGCTCCATTCCCAGCACATCCTTCCTGAGGACAAGAGCCCAGAACTGGACGGCATACTCCAGGTGCGGCCGGACCAGAGTCTTGTAGAGTGGGAGCATTATCGTTTTATCTCTGGAGTTAATTCCCTTTTTAATGCATGCCAATATTCTATTGGCTTTGCTTGCAGCAACTTGGCATGGCATGCTATTGCTGAACCTGTCATCTACTGGGACCCCCAGGTCCTTTTCCATCCTAGATTCCCCCAGAGGTTTTCCCCCTAGTGAGTAGATTACATTCATGTTTTTGCCACCTAAATGCATTATTTTAAATTTTTCTACATAAAACCTCAGTTGCAATGTAGTTGCCCACCCCATTCATTTGTTCAGATCTTCTTGCATGGTTTCCACATCCTGCAGAGAAGCTATTTCCCTGCTTAGCATAGTATCGTACGCAAATACTGAGATTGAGTTGTTTATCCCATCCTTCAGATCATTTATGAATAAATTAAATAGGATTGGTCCCAGGACAGAATCCTGAGAGACCCCACTCTCCTCATTGGACCATTCCGAGTACTCCTCATTTATCACTACCCTCTTAACTCGCCCTTGTAGCCAGTTTTCAATCCAGGTTCTCACCCTTTGGTCCATACCTACAGACTTTAGCTTGTATAGTAAATGTTTGTGAGGGAACTGTATCAAATGCCTTTGCAAAATCCAGATACACTACGTCTACCGGCCTTCATCATCTAGATGGCAGCTCACCTTCTCATAGAAGGTTAATAGATTTGTTTGGCAAGAATGATTTTTCATGAATCCATGCTGATTACTGCTAATGATACCGTTTTCATTACTAAAATCTTGTATATAGTTCCTCAACATCTCTTCCAAGAGCTTGCATACTATTTATGTTAGGCTAACTGGTCTGTAGTTCCCAAGGATATATCTTGGTCCTTTTTTAAAAATTGGTGTTACATTGGCTTTTTTCCAATCAGCTGTTACCATACCAGTCAGGAGACTGTTCATAAAAATTAGGAACAACAGTCTGGCAATTACTTGACTGAGCTCCTTAAGTACCCTCGGGTGAAAGCCATCTGTTCCCGGTGACTTATCTATGTTAAGTTTTTCAAGTCTGTTTCTGATTTTATCCTCTGTTAACCATGGGGTGCTTCCTGTGATGTGTCATGAGGATAAACATTGCATTTTTGGTTACTGAAGCCCCCCGTTTCCCTCATGAAGACTAAAAAGAATATATTCAAAACCTTCGCTATCTCATCATCCTTTGTAACCAGAATCCTTTCATCATTCTTTATGGGGCCAATATGATCTGTCGTCCCTCTTTTACTATTTATGTACTTAAAGAACTTCTTGGGATCTTTCCTACTCTCCTCCACTATGTGCCTTTCATGTTCTATCTTAGCCACCCTGATTACACCCTTACATTTATTATTGCATTCTTTGTACAGTTGGAATGCTAATGATGATCCCTCAGCCTTGTATTGTTTAGAGGGCCTTCTCCTTTGCTTTTATATGAATTTTTATGTTGGCATTAAGCCACCCAGGGCTTTTATTAGCTCTTTTAAATTTATTACCCTTTTGGGATGCACTGGCTACTACCCTTATTTAATATGCTCCTAAAGCACACCCATTTTTCCTCTGTGTTCTTTCTTCCTAGAATTTTATCCCAATTTATATCTTCTAGCAAGGATCGTAGTTTAGGGAAGTTGGCTCTTTTGAAATTCAGTGTCTTTGTATTCCCCTTATGTTTCCTATTTGTGTGATTTATGCTGAAACTAATTGACCTGTGATCGCTGTTTCCTAAGTTGCCCCATATTTCTACATCCGCGATCAAGTCTGTAATGTTAGTAATCAGTAGGTCTAGTAACGCATTGTTTCTTGTTGGTGTATTTACCATCTGACCCATGAAATTTTCCTGTAAGGCATTTAGAAAATAGATGAATGCATGGTTCCTTCCGCCCAGTCTGTCTGGATAATTAAAATCCCTGTTATAATGACACTTCCCATGCTTGCCACCATTCCAAACTGTGATAAGAGGCCCATCCCCCCCTCCTCCCTCTGGTTAGGAGGCCTATAGCATACTCCCAGTATTACTTTCTCCTTGGTTTCCTCCCTTTATTACTCTACCCATAAGGATTCTACCTCTTCCTTTGCTCCATTAGTGATGTCATCCCTCACATTCACTTGTATATCATTTTTTATTTTTCTATGTTTCTCTGTACAATATTGGGATGGAGGTGACTTGCGGGTGACACCAGACCATTTTTCTTTTTCTTTTTGAACCCGGATGGAAGACACCCATTTAGCCCAACTTATCACATACATATCATAATAAACCAATGTCTCAGCCGTGTTGTTTTACACATAGTTATTATTGTCCTCTAGGTTGGTCCATTTTCTTTGTGCTGCTCCCTGTCGGTAGCGGCATTCACCGTCCAGCTCGGGAGCTGCGATGTACATAAGGGAGGTTTTTCAGATCTTCTGCTGTCCCCTCCTTTCCGTCAGATGTGTAGGGACACCTGCACATCGGCACCATGTTACCACGCCCACCGGTTGACATCCGGTTCCCCAGGGTCATCACGTCTGGGCTTGGTGGGTCATCACGGATGGCTGGGGGTGTCTGTGCATGTGCATACCTACTTGGCAATGAGCGTTTGCAGCACTTGCGTGCCTTGCCACTCGTACAAGGTGTTGGGGGCAGAGCCTCTGGGCCCTTCCGGGGGTTTAAGCTGGGGGCTTGACATGGCTGGGATTACTCTTTTACAGTCTTTATCACACGCGACAGCCCAATTTTGTTGAGGGGGAGCACATATTCATCTACCTATTCACTCCATTCAGGTAACATTTGAATCTTAACACTCCAGCACATACTTTTAGTATGGCTTTCTCCACATGTCCTTACACATCCACCTTAGTGTTGTTCACTCAGACATCACTCTATATATATTTTACTTTTTTATACTTTTTGCCATTCCCTTCACTGTCCTTTAGTCTCCAAGTCTGTACCAGCATTGAACCATGTTGGTTCATGTATATTTATATGCATACTATATACAGTATCTCACAAAAGTGAGTACACCCCTCACATTTTTGTAAATATTTCATTATATCTTTTCATGTGACAACACTAAAGAAATTACACAAAATGCTACAATGTAAAGTAGTGAGTGTACAGCTTGTATAACAGTGTAAATTTGCTGTCCCCTCAAAATAATTCAACACACAGCCATTAATGTCTAAACTGCTGGCAACAAAAGTGAGTACACCCCTAAGTGAAAATGTCCAAATGGGGCCCAATTAGCCATTTTCCCTCGCCGGTGTCATGTGACTCGTTAGTGTTACAAGGTCTCAGGTGTGAATGGGGAGCAGGTGTGTTAAATTTGGTGTTATCACTCTCACTCTCTCATACTGGTCACTGGAAGTTCAACATGGCACCTCATGGCAAAGAACTCTCTGAGGATCTGAAAAAAAGAATTGTTGCTCTACATAAAGATGGTATAGGCTATAAGAAGATTGCCAAGACCCTGAAACTGTGCTGCAGCACGGTGGCTAAGACCATACAGCCGTTTCACAAGTCAGGTTCCACTCAGAACAGGCCTCGCCATGCTCGACCAAAGAAGTTGAGTGCACATGCTCAGCGTCATATCCAGAAGTTGTCTTTGGGAAATAGGCGTATGAGTGGTGCCAGCATTGCTGCAGAGGTTGAAGGGGTGGCAGGTCAGCCCGTCAGTGCTCAGACCGTACACCACACACTGCATCAAATTGGTCTGCATGGTTGTCATCCCAGAAGGAAGCCTCTTCGAAAGATGATGCACAAGAAAGCTGGCAAACAGTTTGCTGAAGACAAGCAGACAAAGGACATGGATTAATGGAACCATGTCCTGTGGTCTGATGAGACTTATTTGATTCAGTTGGTGTCAAGCGTGTGTGGCGGCAACCAGGTGAGGAGTACAAAGACAAGTGTGTCTTGCCTACAGTCAAGCATGGTGGTGGGAATGTCATGGTCTGGGGCAAATGTACACTTACATAAGCTGTACACTCACTACTTTACATTGTAGCAACGTGTCATTTCTTCAGTGTTGTCACATGAAAAGATATAATAAAATACTTACAAAAACGTGAGGGGTGTACTCACTTTTGTGAGATACTGTATATACATTTATATTTTAGTTGAAACAATGGACCTGTTGAGACCCTCAGGGATGCACATTTTCACCCATGCCATGTCTGCCTTCCGGCTGTCCCCTTTTGGGGTTACCATTGGCTCCGCCTTCTCAGCTCCCAAGCTGGAGGCCTGTTGCTGCCGCCGCCTGGGAATCCAGTATCTGGTAATCTGGCCCAGCCAATTGGTGAGTATGGGGTCTCTCACTTCAGACCCCTCTGACCATTTGTCATAACACCTCCATTGTATATATACCTATTTGTTTTATCATTTTTATTGTAGATACATCACACACGCATCCACCCCTGAAGAAGCAAGCCTTGTCTCGCAAAACACGTATCGTATTAATAATGCTTGTGCATACTGCATTTATTTTACATACAATTGTACGTGCAATGTTAATTCTCACTATGTATGTATTACCTCATCGGCCCAGCATTTATCCATGTTGTTTATGTACGCATTACTTTTTGCACTTTGAGATTGAGTTTACTTCTGGTATGTTATTTAGCTAACTGTACTCACCTCATCTAAAGTCCCAGGGCAATTTTTCTATGTTCCACAGTTAGGAGGCACTAATGGGCAATGCATTTAACCCTTTGATTTCCCCTGATATTAACCCCTTCCCTGCCAGTGTCATTTATACAGTGACAGTGCATTTATTTTAGCACTGATCACTTTATTGGTGTCACTGGTCCCAAAAAGTATCACTTAGTGTCAGATTTGTCCACCGCAATGTCGCAGTCCCTCTAAAAGTCGCTGATCGCCGCCATTACTAGTAAAAAATATTTTTTAAAAAAAAGGTCCCTAAATCTATCCCATAGTTTGTAGACGCTATAACTTTTGCGCAAACAATCAATATACACTTATCGTTTTTTTCTTACCAAAATATTTAGCAGATTACATATTGGCCTAAATTAATGAAGAGATTGATTTTTTTACATTTTTTTTTTATTGGATATGTTTTACAGAAGAAAGTAAAAAAAGATTTTTTTTTTTCAAAATGGTTTGTTCTTTTTCTGTGTATAGGGGAAAAAAAAACGCAGAGGTGAAAAGTAGTTTAGTGAAAGTGCCTAAATACTATTCACTTACTCCTTGCATTTTCTTTCCTATTTATCTTTCCTTTTCAGTCAAATAAGTGCACGCTAATATTTTTTAAAATTAAAAGCTAGCTAGTTTCTGTCTTGTTCAAAAAGTGATCTAATCAAAGAGTTAAAAACTGTGCAGGTGGTCAGTACAATACCGTAGTTCATTTTTTTCATTAAAAAAATACACCCTATCCTTGATGTTTGCATTAAAAAACAGCTGTTATCTGTCCTTCTCAAAAAGCAGGCCACTATATTGTTGATTACTTGATTAAAAGCTGGCTGTTTTCTGTCCTGCTCAAAAAGTAGTCTAGTGAATGTTCCTAAATACTATTTACATACTATATGTGTTTTCTGGTTGCCTTTTCATTCAAATAAGTACACTCTAATATTATTTTTTTAATTAAACACTACCTAGTGTTTGTCTTGTTCAAAAAGAGTTCTAATAAAGGGGCTAAAAACTGTGCAGGTAGTCAATACAATACCGTGGTTGCTTTTTTCAGTGATACACCCTATCCTTGATGTTTGAATAAAAAACTGGATGTTATCTGTCCTTCTCAAAAAAACAGGCCACTATATTGTTGATTTCTTGATTAAAAGCTGTCTGTGTCTGTCCTGTTCAAAAAGTGGCCTAGTGAAAGTGCCTAATTACTGTGCACAAAGTCATGCAATAATTCAGAGTTTTTTTCAGTGAATTAAAAATTGAAAGTCACTGCAATATTTTGGAAGCTTTATTCAGTGAAACACTTTAATTCTTGTGTTGCTTTTTTATATTAAAAGCTGGCTGGTGTCTGTCCTGCTTTAAGAGAACATAAATTCAGTGTATGTAGTCACTACAATGCTTTGGTGGCTTTTTAGGTCAAATTAATGTAGTGTTGATTTTTCTGGTTAAAATCTATCTGATGTCTGTCCTGTTCAAAAAACAACTTTATTTCAGTAAAATAAATGCACTTTATTTGTTTTTATTTTTTTATATTAAAATCTGGCTAATGTCTGTATTGTTCCAATAACAGTCTGGTTAAATTTCCTAACTATTGTGCATGTAGTCACATTAATGTTTTGCTGGACATTTCAGTCAAATAAATATGTTCTAGCATTCCTTTTTTAAATTAAAAGTTGGCTGGTCATCTGGGACACAACTGGAAAAAAACCTGACTTATACTATCTAAAATGATTTTTTTTTTTTCAGAAAAAAAAATACACTCTATCTTTGATTTTTGGATTTGGCTCTTGTCTGTCTTTTTTAAAAATCAGTTTGGTGAAAATACCTAAACACTGTGCACGTCACAGTCACTGCGATAATTTGATGGCTTTTTCAGTCAAATGAAAACACACTAATATTGATTTTTAATTTAAAAGCTAACTGCTCAAAGATCCACCAAGTGCAAGTGTTAAAATACTGTGCAACTTTTTTTAGTGAAGTAAATTTTTAATCTGGCAGGCTGTCTGTCCTCTTTCAAAATGCCCCCAGTTAAAGTGCTTAAATACTCTGCATGTAGTGACCACAATACAATTACATAGTTACATAGTTAGTCTGGTTAAAAAAAGACATAGGTCCACTTAGTTCAATGAATATAAGGGAATTGAAGTATACAATCCTGTATACACAATTCTATACCCACAACTGTTTCAAAGGAAGGCAAAAAGCCCCAATAAAGCATGAAACTATTTTTTCAGTGAAAAAAAATCCTCCCTGATCCCCCAAGAGACAACCCGATATTCCTTGGTTCTACTTTACTTATAAATATTAATATTCAATTATATTATGTGTATCTAGGAAAGAATCCAAGCCTTGAGGGAGTCTATTTCACAATTTCAGAGCTGTTACTATGAAGAAGTCTTTCTGTATTTGGAGGATTCATTGTTTTTTCTCCAAACATAAAGGGTCCCCACTTGTCCTCTGTGATGACCTTAAAGTGAATAACTCAACACCAAGTTCACTAAATTGACCACTTATGTATTTATGTTGATCAAACCCCCTCTAATCTCCTCTTCTCAAGAGAGAATAAAGTCAGATCAGCTAATCTTTTCTCATAGCTGAGCTCCTCCATGCCTCTTACCAGTTTGCCCATCTCTGCAATTTCTCCAGTACCCCAAAACTGTATGTTCTAGATGAGGTCTTTCTAATGATTTGTACAGGGGTAACATGATGTCTCTCTCTCTCTCTCTCTCTCTCTCTCTCTCTCTCTCTATGGGCTATACCTCTCTTATGACAAGAAAGGATTGCATGCTATTATTGAGCCTATGATGTACCAGAACACCTAGATCCGTCTCCACCATTGATTTCCGCTGTTCTTCTCCTAACATGTATGTTGCATGAGTGTTTTAGCCACCAAGTGCATTACTTTCCATTTATCAACATTAAACCTCATTTGCCATTGGTGGTTCACGAGTCCCAGATCTAATGCAGCCATGTACTTAGAGGCTGCCTATTTGGGCTCCTTGGCCGACCTCCAAAACTTGGTTTACAGAGGGCCCAAAGCATACGATTCTGGGTCTGACATGTGCCACCTGGCGGGTGTGGGGGTTGCCCGATGTCGTTTTTTGCAGCCAAATCAATAGTCCCCTGCTCAACCCCTTTGGGGCAATCCTTCCCTTCCCAAGTTTTGTACTATTCCTGATTTTCAACTCTGGGCATATAAGGGCATAAAAACCTTAGGATATATCATGCCCTCTGGATCCCTTCTGTCTTTTATGCACTTTTCTAGTATGTTCCACTTGCCGAGGGGGTCATGGAACACAAGTCCGTGTACTCCAAATTGCTGTGAATACTGCAACTAGTTTCTGAGGGCGTAGCCTCCTTCTTCAGCACTACTCCATCTCCTTAAAAGCAGACAGTATCTACAGCAATTTGGAGTACACAGGCTTGTGTTCCATTGACCCGGTGTTCACAGCCGCCCCCGGTTCCTCACCACTCCCCCATAGACTTCAATGACTGAGTGTCTCTGTCCCGACTCCTACAGCAGCCCTTGACTCAGACCCGCAGGCTGCAGGCAGAAGCACATCATTGAGCAGCCATTCAGCTTGGTGGAAGGATGGGATTGCTTCTTTTACAGGCATGTTTTTTCACTGGAACCATGTAAATGCATCTTAAACAATCTTTTTTTTTGTGTCAAAATAAATAAGGAGGGGGCGCATGCGCAGCGCCGAGCATGAAGGACGTCTGATGCTGTAGCTCCGTCTAGCCCGGGACTATAACGGCTTCTAGAGGGTCACACTCATCCCACTAAACGACGCTTTTATCACCCCTCGAGCCCCTCAGACGTGGTGCATGCCTGCGAGGAAGAAGAAACCCCGAGGATCGTCTCAGCACACCCTGACACACTATCTCCTCCGCACGCAGAAACTTGGCAGCATGTCCCAAAATGGCGAGAAGTTAGCCTCCTTCCCCTGCTTCCTCGCCACGATCTTTGCCGGAGCAAGCCGCTGAACTGGACACTAATCGTGAGTACACAGCTACCCTTACTAAAACGGACCTGGAAACTAGCCTGGAAGCAATGTACTCAAGGCTGGCAACTAAGTTCCAGACAGAGCTGCATAAAGCCTCTCATACGCTCTCCCAGGAAATTGCGGCCTTGGGCTCCAGAACGGAGAGGCTGGAAACTGAGCATAATGAGCTGGCGTTAGCTTACAATGACCTCACCAGAGAGCATGAATCCCTAGCCTCCGCTTTTTCTCTGATTCAAACCAAAATCGAGGACCTCGACAATCGAAACCGACGCAACAATCTGCACCTACGAGGTATCCCAGAATCAGAGACAGATCTCATACCAACGGTGATCCGTCTATTCAAATCCCTTCTCCCAGACTCTAAGTCGGCAGCTTTCAAATGTGATCGCATACACAGAGCTCTCAGACAGAAACCACCAGATGATAAACCCCCTAGGGATGTAGTTCTATGTATGAAAGATTTTCTGATCAAAGAAGATATCCTAAGAGCTGCACACAATAAGCAACGTATCTTACTCGATGATCATACCATCCAAATCTACCTGGACATTTCCCCTGCCACCCTGGATAGGAGGCGGGGAATGAGAGAAGTTACTACAGCTCTTAAATCCGCTCACATTTGTTACAGATGGGGTTTTCCCTTTAAGCTGGTGATTCCCCACAACGGTACCACGTACTCAGCTACATCGCTCCTAGACGGTCAGGAGGTCTTGGTAAAATTAGGCCTTCTTGACGTCGAAGTTATCTGGCGTCCACCATCTACACCCAGATCCTCACCCTCACTGACCCTCACCGATTTGGCACACTCCACCAGCCAGGAGAGTCAGAAGAAGGATCCGATATGACGTCGGTGATAGAAATGAGGAACATTTTCGCTGATCATCTCGGCTTCCACGCTTCTAACAAGTTTCGCAGCAACCTGCACTTCGTTCCATACTCCATTGGCTCAAATGTTGGTTCCTTGGAGCCACGACATGTTCGTCCCACCCAGCCGTAGCCTCGCAGATTTTGACTTTTTCTTTATTTTTTTTTTCAATTTTATCTCATATTTTTCACATTCTTTTTATCCATTACTGCCGGCAAGCTTGTTAGTTTTGTTTTCTCCTATCAGGTTTATTTCTTTTACCTGATCCAGTTCTAAGTTACAATGATTTTTACATGGTTATTAGATTTTCTTTTTCTTTCTTCTTTTTTTTGAATATTTAGGTCAGCTTACTTACTGTTTGAGCAACTATCCTTTGCAGAAGCTCCATTTTTACAAGTCCTTCTCATTTAGAGTGGTCTACAATTTGTATATGTTAATCCTCCTTGATTTCCTATGCGTGAGTATGGCGGCCCCCCTTATTAGGTTTGGAAGGCAAGAGTTTACTTCCCTCAACTCCCTGATTTTGAACTCCACTCAGTCTATAGAATTTTACAACATTCCCTATGGTGATTAACTGCTTATCACATAATGTGAAGGGTTTTAACTCCCCAGTTAAGAGGCGCAAAGCCTTTACCTTTTATATAAAATAAAAAATGTAGCGCATAATAAATGTGTCTAAGATCAAGGCCAAAACAATTCTGGATTGGTGCTTGAAAGATTATTAGTGAAACAACAGACAAATGGCATGTGATGAACATAAAGTCAATGGAAAAGTGGATCTCCGGGGGCCGCCAAATAGGTCCTCACAGTAGACAACCGAGATATGGATCAGGAAGGCAAGGACGTCATTTGTGCTCACACTGCTCATGCGTTTCCCTGTCGCTGACATGGGAATCCACAGGATCTGGTAAGAGTTTTTTACACACCATCTTTTCCATGATTGTTCCATCTCGTTGAAATGTTGGGTTTTGGTGAAGTTTAACTTCTGACAACCATTGGAATACCACCACCCTTCAGAGCACATTCACCTTCCTGTGCAGCGGGACATTATATCCCTTACACTTGCATTTTTCTATTGACTTTATGTTCATCACATGCCATTTGGCTGTTGTTTCACTAATAATCTTTCAAGCACCAATCCAGAATTGTTTTGGCCTTGATCTTAGACACATTTATTATGCGCTACATTTTTTATTTTATATATTCATTGTTTTCGTCAGACTGTATGTAGCTGCTCTTCCTGTTTTCATTTGTTAGCGCAGTGTTTTCCATGTATTCTTTACCTTTTATAAGCAACTGGGTGCAAAAACTTTCCTCTTACAGGAGACGCATTTTGCCCAATCCTCACATCCCAAATTCTTCCACAGAAACTTCCCCCAAGCCTTTTACTCTCTGCACCAATCGAAAAGCAGGGGCGCCGCCATACTCCTGCACTCCACCTTCCCTATGGAAGTAAAACAAGTGTATAAAGATAAGGACAGTAGGTATGTTATTATTAAGGGTCTTATTCACAATAGAGAACTGACAATTGCCAGTATTTACGCCCCTAATGACTCCCCAGCCTCCTTCTTTAAATCCTTCTTTGACCGCTTATCTCTTTACCAATCATCCCATATGATAATATGAGGATTTTAATTTGGTGGCTAATTCCACTCTAGATAGATCTACTATGGCACCTACCTCTAAATCCTTTCCTCGATAACTCTCCAATGGTCTGTTGAAACATCAACTGGTAGACACCTGGAGAACGCATAACATTGGAGCTAAGGAGTATACCTTTTACTCCCACCCCCATAATAGGAATGCAAGATTGGATTATATTTATATCACCCCCATTATTCTTGCTAACTCCACAGATGCGTCTATTCATCCTTGTGCCTGGTCGGACCATCATGTAACTGCCTTTATTACTGAATTTATCAGACTGGCTCCCACCACTTACTCATGGAGATTGAATGAGTCACTCCTCTCAGATTTAGCGGTAGAAACGGAGGTAGCACAAGCTATAGAGGAATATTTTACCATCAATGCCATTCCAGAAACTCCCCTCTCCATGGTCTGGACTGCACATAAGGCGGTTTTAAGAGGAAAACTTATTAGTATAGCCTCGGTCCGAAACAAGAATGACAGACATAAAATTTTAGTCCTCACGAAAAAGCTGGATAGTTTTTATAAGAACACCAACTCCCTACATTTAGAATCCACTAGGCGTTCGATTGATCAAAAAAGACTAGAATTAGACTCCATCCTATCGAAAAAAGTGTAAAAGGCTCTTGTCTAAAGCTAAATTTTTGCTCCATGAGGGCACCTCTTCTACTCTTTTCGCCCGCAAGCTGAATCAAACTACCCGTCTGCCCCATGTTTATAGATTAGCGACTCCCCTGGGCCATATTACTTCTCATCCCCAGGAGGTCCTTAAAATATTAGAACAATTTTATTCGACCTTGCTGGCACCATCTCAATTCAGACCCTCACAGAGTGATGAAGCCTGGTTTCAAATTATTCCTATACCGAGTCTCACTCCCACACAAATGGAAATGCTGAATGCACTCATTACACCCTCGGAGGTCATGAATGTAATAAAATCCTTAAAATCAGGATCTGCCCCAGGCCCGGATGGATTCTCTTCTTTATACTATAAGAAATTTTCTGCCCCCCTTGCTATTAGATTGGTTCATCTCTTCAACTGGGTATTGCAAGGAGGTAGTTTCCCCGAAGAGATGTTATTGGCCAATATGTCCTTAATACCGATACCGAATAAAAATCATACACTTCCCCAAAATTACAGACCCATATCTGTCTTAAACAATGATCTTAAAATATTTAGCAGAATCCTAGCAGACAGGTTGGCAATCCCCCTATCAGTCAGGTTTAATTCCCCACAGACTCATACGCCTAGCTACTAATATAATTAAGGATGCCAATTTGTTCTCACGGAAGCTCTTTATGCTTAGCCTGGATATACAAAAGGCATTTGATAGTGTCTCTTGGGATTATATCACCACTCTCCTACAACGTATGGGTTTCCATGGAGAATTTCTACAGGCTTTCCTGGCCCTTTATCATAGCCCTAAGATGAGGATCAAACTCCCTGGCTGTTGCTCGGGGTTCTTCAGCCTGGGCAAGGGCACCAGGCAAGGGTGCCCTCTCTCCCCTTTGATCTTCGCTTTAGCGCTCGAACCCCTTGCAATAGCCATACTTCCAAATCCAGATATCTTTGGGTACTCTAAAGGCCACTCGGAATACAAATTTGGTATGTACGCGGACGACGTTCTGATGTTCCTCACTAACCCCTTAATTTTCCTACCAAACTTACTGCAGACCCTATCGAAGTTTGCGGGGATCTCTGGCCTTTCGATCAATATGGCGAAGTCGGTAGACTCGCCAGTGGGTTTTTCACCTGAGGAATTACACTACCTTAAACTATCCTATTCCTTTACGTGGGCTGAATCACACCTCTCACACTTAGGTATTAACCTGACCGGAGATTTCTGCAAACTTTTTGATGTTAATTTCCCTCCGATGTTATCTAAACTGAAAGGGATTCTCAAACTATGGTCACACCTGCACATTTCATTTCTAGGTAGGGTTACCGCACTCAAGATGACAATTCTCCCCAAACTACTCTACCTTTTTAGATCCCTTCCAATCAGACTTTCCAAAAATTACCTGCACACTATCCAGACCCTTTTCAATAGATTTATTTGGCGTGACAGACCCCAACCGTTTGCCAAGGAAGTTCTGTACCGCTACTCTAAGAGAGGTGGTCTGGGTGTCTCTCAGATCTGGTTCTACTATTTAGCCAGCAGATATACTTAACAGGTCCAATGGAACATTAAAAACTCCAGATTCCCCTGGGTCCAATTTGAACAAGACTCTATCATACCCCAATATCTCCCGGGTTTGATGTGGTCTAATAACTCTTCCAAACCAGATTTGAGCTCTAAGAACTTCATCACCCAGGTAGGGCTGCAGCTCTGGGATCAATATAAGAAGACATATAACCTTATATCATCAACTCCCTTAGGAGCCTCATTCCTGGGAGACCCTAGATTCCCCCCGGCATATGATAACCCTACTTCCTTCCAACTTTGGTTTAATCTAAATTTAACTACGTTAGATAAGTTTCTTTTGAGCTCAAAATGTACCTCTTTTTCACATTTACAAACGAACTATCATATCCCGGCTGGGGAATTTTACCACTTTTTGCAAATTCGACATTTTTTCCAACAGCACTATCCTGGTCCTGACTTGAACACTAATACACTGTATGAGGACCTATGCCACACATCCCCTCATCAAAAAGGACTCATTTCAGTGGTCTATAAATTTTTAGAAGCAACGACCGACAGGCCCGCTTTAAAGTATAGAATACAGTGGGAATGGGAACTCAGCCTTACAGAAGGTGATCTAGATTGGACAAAAGGCTGGCAGAACTTGCGCAGATGTACCAAATCCACAATGGTGCGAGAGACTGCCATTAAGCTAGTGACTCGTTGGTACTATACCCCCGTACGTCTGAATAACATTTTTCCACAGTCTTCCCACTTATGTTTTAGGGGTTGTACCCACCAAGGCTCCTTTTTGCACCTTTTTTGGGAATGCAAAAAACTACAGCCCACTTGGAATGAAATCCTGAAATTAATAGATAAGTTAGCAGGTAAACCCATTAGTTTGACTTACCAACACTGTATTTTATTTCAATCCCCGCCAGATTCTTCCAAACCTTTTGTAAAATTGATTCATTCAATCTGTATTGCGATGCACTGGGCGATTGCTCTTCATTGGAAGACACCTTTGGTTCCATTTACACAGGTAGTCACAAGAATTGACCATATGATGTTGGCAGACAAAATTTATCATACACTACATGACTCTATCCCCCATTATGATGCTAAATGGAACCCATGGTTCTTGTTTAGACTTCAAGACTGACCGTTTTATTTAGGATACTATATGTTATAATTTATTGGTTCTTTTCTTGTCTTTTCTCGCTGTATTTTTCTTTTCTCTGTTAATGTAAGACGCTCAAATTCCTATTATAATGTCAATATGTATATCTGACTAGATTAATTTCTTTTTGTGAACCTGATGTTCATAAATACTGCCTATTGCCTGTATTTTCTTTCTCCTATTGATTTGATTGTCTTCATTTACCTATGTACTCTTATTGCTTAATAAAAGCTTTTTGAAAACATATAAGGAGGTTTTACACTAGGGAAGCGCTTCCCTTGTTTTTTTTCCTTTTTATCTTCCCATACAGATTGCAGCCCAGACCTTGTTGGTAATCCCTTTAGGAGATCATCTGTAATGGATGAAGAACGCAGGATTAGAATCCTTTCCTTCTGTGGTGATCCGATTGAGGAGCTGCTTGATCTGGGTGACAATAATAAACTTCATATGGAAAGCTCCTTATCACTAATTCCCCTAAGCTTGAGCGTGTATGGGAGATGTGGAGAGCTGATACTCCTTCCCTAGACAGGAAGAGCTGGGATGATGGTTTGGAGGGTGGCCCTCATTTGGTAATTTATTTTAGGAACAAATTGATCCAAGTTAATTTCCTGCACAGGGTATACTACACCCCTACGAGGCTCCATAGGATTTACCCAACACGTGATCCTATATGTATCCGGTGTCATGTTCATCTAGGGTCTTATTTACACATGTTCAAGTATAACGAGATTCTGGTTGGGTCTGTTTGATTTCATTAATCTCAGGTTACAGATGTCACTTCCTGCTTCCCCAGAGCTAGCCCTTCTGGGAATCCATGAGGATGCCCAGCATTCTCACCATGCCCAACTATTAATTCCCTATGTTTTATTCTATGCAAAAAAAGCAGTCCTCCTCAAGTGGACCTCCTCAACTCCCCCAACAGTGTCCTTCTGGGAAGCAATGGTGGACGCAGCTTTACCCATATACAAAATTACGTATAATTAATCAAGGCGTTCCTTGGAAGTATGAGAAAGTATGGTCCCCTTGGACCACGAGTTAAGATTCCCATGGCGGTTCTCCCCTTTCCTCCCATTTCCTTCTCTCCTCGCCTCCTTTTCTCTCGCCTTTCTTTGTTTAGTTTGGTTAACCCTTCTGACTTTCCCTTGCCTCATCATAATCCCTTGCTTGGATGAGTATTTCTTTAGGTGAAATGTTAGCTCACCAGGTTTTTAAATTATGGGTTTGTACTTGTGCTGAGACTTACTGTTATTCCTGGTAACCATATTTAATATATGCCTCACTACATTGTATGGTTGGGTTTCTGTTTTTACCCTGTCAAATATGTATGGCAATGTGTTTTGTCAATGGGATTGTCTATTCTGTTCTGTTTATGTTTCAAATAAAGCACTCCTGATTTGTAAAAAAAAAAAAAAACTGATTTGCTACATAGTCGTCCAACTAAACAGTGCATTGAGGTTGGATTTGCTGGATTTGTTCAGTCAAATAAATACACTCTAAAATTAGTGCATGTAGCCACTGCAAAATTTTGGTGGCTTTTTTAGTGAAGTAAAATCAAAAGCAGGTTGGTGTCTGTCCTGTTCAAAAAGCCACCCAGTGAAAGTGCCTAAAAAACTATGTGTGGGTCACTGTAATTTTTTTTTTTTTTATCAAAAGCTGACTGGTGTCTTGTTAAAAAAAAACAGTCCAGTAAAAGTGCTTAAAGCAGATTTTTACTCACCTCGGCTCCAGGGATGCATGAGAGTTCAGTCAGTTTTGGCATTGCTGAATTTGTACAGTGAGTTGCATGTGAGCAGCTCACTGTACAACGGCAGACAGGCAGCTAAGTAACTTTAATGCAAAAGAGACAAAGCATGTGAAAGCATGGTTGCATTTTCAGTGAAAAAAATATACTCTATCTTTGCTTTTTAGATTAAAAATAGGCCCATGTCCGCCCTACTCAAAAAGCACTCAAGTAATTGAATACTGTACACATAGTCACTACAATATTTTGGAGAATTTATTTTCCAAGAAATAAATACAATCTTAAGTTTTTTTGATTAAAGTTAGCCGGTCTTTTCTATAAACATGCAGCCTAGAAAAGTACTCAAATACTGTGTATAGTATCAGTACAATATTTGTTGGCTTTTTTGGTGAAAATAATTATACCGTATTCTTGATTTCTTGATTAAAAGCTGCATGGTGTGTCTCCTTTTCAAAATATGGTCTAGTAAAAGTGCTTAAATACTGGGTATGAAGGCAATACAAGATTTTGTTGGCTTATATCTTGGAAATAATAAACTAACTCAGTTGATTTATTGATTACAAGCTGCCTGTTGTCTCCTTGTAAAACTGCAGTTAGTAAAATATGCTTACAAACTGCCCATGGAGCCAGTACAATATTATTTTTTTCTGGAACACGGTAATTTTGAATTCTTAATTATAAATCTGCATGATTTCTCCCTGGAAAAATGAAGCCTAGGAGGGCTGCTTATATAGTGTGCATGGAATAAGTACAATATTTTTGGCTACTGTTCCTGAAATAATGTACTGTACTTTATATAATAAAGTGTTCTCTCCCTCTTTATTTGCAGGTTAATAAAGCTGTCTATGTACTGTGCATTAAATGCACAATGTTTATAGCTCTTTAAATAATGAAATAGTCCACTGCAAGGACCTGCCAGGTTATTCTTCTTAAATTGCAGCCTGTTTTTTTGTCTCTTTTCAGTGGAATAATACATTTAACGATAAAAGCTGCCTTATTTTTCCCTGGTAAATATTGACCTCATTAATGTGCTTATGCTTTGTATTGACTGCACAATCTTCTCAACTATTGTTTGTGAAATAATACATAATAATAAATATATAATAATAATTTATTTTAAAAAAACATGAAACAACAGAAAGAAAAGGTCTAAGAAGAAACCAAATGCACATAAAATCACCCTTTATTGTACAAATTTAATATAGTACATCACAGCTAGGTAACCTCTTAGCAAAAAAAAACAACCCCACTAAGGATAACACAGTGTAAATGATACTTCAGAAATTGATATAAAGTGTGGACACTGTAATAGAGTCTACAAAGGGACAGAACAACTATGTAAGTGGTAGGGGCCAAGCAGCCAATTGTTTTTCCTTCACTCCGGCATGATCTGCATATGTGATCGCACACAGTGAGGAATTCTTCACATTAGACATGCTCCAGAACTGTGAGCAGCTGGAGGGAGAGATATTCACTCTTGGGGAGGCAGCCATCAGGTCAACATTGGATGTCTGCACTTAGACCACTGAGCTCAATCTGTTTTACTGTAATTCTATGCAATATGTGTTTTTTTAGCAGAACGGATATTGTTGTGGGATGCATGTTTATATTGGATGATCAGTTTTCCTAATCCCAACTTGGTTTTCATTTCACCTGATGCTGTTTGCCATTTACAGCAAATACCACCTGCTTGTCTTCACTGTGCATGAGTGATGCCATTGCTCTGGGTTGGTTCTTTCAACAGTTTGTCCCTCTTACCTGCATGTTTTAGCTGCATTACCAGTGTGAGCTGCATTATGTACCTCTGTTGAATGATTTAAAAGACTCTGTCATTATAATACTACTCATTTTCATTTTCCTCACTTCAGGAATTTCTAATGCCCCGTACACACGGTCGGACTTTGTTCGGACATTCCGACAACAAAATCCTAGGATTTTTTCCGACGGATGTTGGCTCAAACTTGTCTTGCATACACACGGTCACACAAAGTTGTCAGAAAATCTGATCGTTCTGAACGTGGTGACGTAAAACACATACGTCTGGACTATAAACGGGACAGTGGCCAATAGCTTTCACCTCTTTATTTATTCTGAGCATGCGTGGCACTTTGTCCGTCAGATTTGTGTACACACGATCAGGATTTCCAACAACGGATTTTGTTGTCGGAAAATTTTATATCCTGCTCTCAAACTTTGTGTGTCGGAAAATCCGATGGAAAATGTGTGATGGAGCCTACACACGGTCGGAATTTCCGACAACAAGGTCCTATCACACATTTTCTGTCGGAAAATCCGGCCGTGTGTACGGGGCATAAGTCTGTGGATTTGCAGCTGTAATGTTATACAGATGATAATCATTGTTGTCTCTTTTTGAAAAGCATGCTGTCAGGACATTGGGTTTAGGTCTGGTGCTTGATTTGTGCAGATCACCATGTTGGCAGATCTGTGAGGAAGTTTCTAAACAGTATTTTGTAACTTTGTTGTGTTTTTTAGTAGCTATTTTCAAAACTAGTAGCAAACATACCTGGGTTCAATTCTGCAAACATTATCTGCATTCAAACTTCATTGAAATCAATGGAAGACAAATGTTCATTTTCAGTAATGATATTTTGTAAAATCAAGGGATTAAAAACTAAAACAGTGGAATCTCGCTTATGGTCCAATTAAAAAGAAAAGTAGCTGGCACACCACTAGATACAAATGGTTATACAGCATAGAAAAAACAGTGCTAAACTAGGCAAAATATGTATATCATTGAGCCGCTGATGATGTCAGGTGTGACAAAACATGTAGGGCAGAGCTGATGCCGTAAGGTCACCTTACATGAAAGGACGAAGAAGAGATCCACACATATTCTCATGAATATTCTGTTATACAAAGCGCTGTGTTGATTTTAACATGGGAGAAGTTTTTGTTTATTTTATTTTTTCATGTCTGTTTATATGCTCCTGTGAACTGTGACACCAAGTTGTCTACTGGGGAGAGGCTGCAAGATCCTGGCTTTATCTGTTTTGCTGGATGGTTACATTAACCTAAGTGCCTTATGATTTCTCTGATTCAGGGGATCATGGCTTTGCGGTAAGCCTTTTGTGTAAAATAAGGTGGAGGAGCTCATCCAATCACATCCAATTGAATCCCTTTCTTCTTGATTACTGTTTTTCCGCACCGAGATTATAGTTATTGGACTTTTTTTCACTATGGTATGGTGAGTGGACTTGTTTTGTTATATTTGTTACACTATTGTTAGTATTGTATTTAATAAATCTTTTTTGTCATGGCTTTGCGGTAAGCCATTTGTGTGAAATAAGGTGGAGGAGCACATCCAATCACATCCAATTAAATCCCTTTTATCTTGATTATTGTTTTTCCGCAACAAGATTATAGTTATGGGACTTTTTTCACTATGGTATGGTGAGTGGACTTGTTTTGTTATATTTGTTACACTATTTGTAGTATTGTATTTAATAAATCTTTTTTGCATATTGATTCATCTTTTCTTTCCTCTTTATCAATTATTTTTACTGCACAGAATTGTGTAATGATGTACATATTTTGATTATCATTGCCTCCTTTTTTACCTATAAGTCAAGTGATTGACAAAGAATTGGGATGGGACTAGGCAGTGACGTGGGGAACATTTTCCAAAGTGAAAAAAATTGAAAGGTATAATTTAAGGGGGAAAGCCCATTTTGAAGTGGCTTAAAAGGCAACATAAAAAATATGCAATTTCTTTTAATAGCATGCTTGAGTGATGCCTTAAAGCTGTGTTTGGAATTACAGTACAAAATGTTATGACTCTCAGAGACCTTGTCAGCTACACCATATTCTGGTATCACATAAATAACATGTCTATTCATTTACTTTACATTTACATAATTGTTTGGCGTACATACAGCAGCATCAAGCCATTATGACTGATTTTCACCCAAAAATACATTTTTAGGTAGTTTTTGCCAATTTTGTTTTTTTTTTTAGAAGTAATACCTGAGTGCTTGAAGCAGAAGTGGCATCATAAGGTACTTTTTAAAACATAAAAGCTAAAACCATTAATGTAATATAAATTGCCAAACAGGGGCAAAACAAGTCAGAGAATATCTTGTACTGATCTTCTATTCAATAACATACTGTTTTGTATTACAACCACAAACCACAATCCACAAACACACATTGCAGAGGTGTGGCGGTCGGTATGCCAAACAATAAAAATAACCACAATGTCAGGTTTCAGAGACAAGTGCAAAATTTTCACACAGTAGCACATAAACAGATTGATTAGCCCAAGGCAGCATGTAAGATAGAGAGAGAGATGAGTCACTTCTTTCCAAAAAAAACAATTAGGGTAAAATACTACAAACATGGTAGTTCTAAGGCTTCACAGGACATTGTTTAACCTCTCCTGAACGATTCAAAGTGGAGTTCCACCCAAAAATGGAACTTCCACTTTTTGGAATCCTCCCCCCCTCCGGTGTCACATTTGGCACCTTTCAGGGGGGAGGAGGGAGCAGATACCTGTCTAATACAGGTATTTGCTCCCACTTCCCGGCATAGATCACTGCGGTGATCGCGGTGACCTGCATCACTTCCGGTGCCTACTCTGTCCTCCACTGCTGTCTTCTGGGAGACACACAGGTCCCAGAAGACAGCAGGGACCAGTGAGAACGCGCAGTGCGACTCGCGCATGCGCAGTAGGGAACCAGGAAGTGAAGTCGCACGGCTTCACTTCTTGATTAACTTACCAAGGATGGCGGCGGCAGCAGCCGAGAGCCGACGAACAGATCAGCTTCGGCTGCCGACATCGCGGGCTCCCTGGACAGGTAAGTGTCCATATATTAAAAGTCAGCAGCTGCAGTATTTGTAACTGCTGGCTTTTAATATTTTTTTTTCGGCGGACTTCCTCTTCAACTTGACAGCTAGAAACCAGCCTCTAAAAACATCCGTTTGGATGCATTTACATGCCGCATTTAAATAAACAAGATATTTGGGGGGCACACCCTAAAAGATGCATAAAAGATGGTGCAGCCATAAGACCATAGAACAGATCAAAATATTACAGTGCACACATGCAAAAAATATTTTGTTCTGTTACATGCTGCGTTTAGCCATTTTTGCCGCTTTTGCGTCTGGAAGCGTTTGTAAAAAAAAAAGTAAAAAATATATATATTTTTTTGTTAAAATGAAAAATGTCTGTAAACGAAAGGCTGCTAAATGCGAGTTACCACATTTAGCAGCGTTTACAGGCTGTTACAGGCATTTGGCGTTTCAAATGCCTCTGAACATCCGTCTGAACCCATTTTTTTGCATTCTAAAAATGCTTCTAAACTCATCTGCCTAGAAAAGACTATAAACGACCCTGTGTATATGTACTGATAAGATAACATAGAGGAGAGTTCAGGGGCAGCTGAAAAAAATGCCCGACTGCTCCTAAACGTCCGTTTACCAGCAGCAGTGTACAGGAGGCCTAAATATTGTATTATTTAACATCCGTGAAAAATGTCTTTTTTTTAGACAGCAATGATGGAAATAGCATGCAACTTTCTTTACTCCACTGCTAGAAAGCCTTTTTGACACTGCTGTGTTTTTTAATGCATACTGATAATGGAAAAAAAATACAGCTTAGCAACACAAATAACAATCTGGTGTGGACAGTTGCCATTTTTGAGCGACAGAGCAGGCAGGCATTTTACACCAGGAAATTGCATACATTTTTGCAACACAACTTTGAAGCCTTCATTTATGAGGGAGAAAGTAACCAGATAGAGTTTGTCCCCCAAAAATTGGCTTCTTTTTTCATACAGTGAGGAAGGACAAGATATACAGCTTTGATACGCACCTTTTCATACTGTCCATTACAAGCAGATTGCACCTTAGAATTCATTTACTTTTTCTACTGAGCAGATATAAAAATAAAAAAACTTGCCTGCACAGTTTTTCTACTTTTTTTTCTATCTCTGAGGGACAGAACATGCACATTTTACCTGTAAATAATTAAATTAGACTGTGTATTTGCAGAGATGCAAATTAAAGTGATATAAATATTGTTCCAATTTCAGACAGGGAATCTCATCCTTATTAAGGGGAGGCAAACTTATTTTTTAGACATATGATCTAGAAATCATACTGATTTTCTGCATCTAACATAAATAGTGCTTATCAGAGGCAATTTAAGATGTAGAGAGCATACAGGCTCTGTAAGCTCAGAAGTTATATTTTTTTTTTCCTGGGACAAAAGAGAAAAACGTATTTAAAAAATAATATGTACATATGTCAAAGCATGTTTTATAGCCCAGTATTTTGGGAAGTAAAGCATGAGGTGGTTTTCATGTAAGGGATCACTATTAGGTCATGCTAATTTAAAGAGTTTGTATTCCAAATTTCACAGCTGAGGAGCAGCATGAGGAAACATGACGTGTTGCCCATTTTCCAAGATGTGCTGTGCAGAAATCAGGTGCAAGACTTTGGCCAGTGATGGCTTTGGCAATGCATTATGGGACATTCATCAAAGCAATTCCCACTGGAGGTGTCTCAAAGTTTGGCATTCGGCTGAATGATTAAACAGCAAATGTTTTGTCCGAACACTCAGCTCATCCCTAGTCAAAACATTTACAATATATCAACAAGTTTACACTTTATATCACATGTCATTTACATGGTGTACTTGAGGTATGGAGGAATGAATGATGTCTGGTTGTTGACAACGTTGTAATTTTTTTTTTATATTCCTAATAGGATTGTGTTTCTGGGAGACTACCTTTGTGATTTCATATATTTATTAATATTATAGCTGTGCAATAAAATTTTATGCACACTTGGCTTCTCCTTAGACTTCCCTGTGTTGTTTCATGTTAATGCTGGTTGGAGTAGCCTGCGTCCTTGCCTGTAATAACAATAATATTAGTATCCTTAGACCCCCTTCATGCAGGGCGGATCTGCTGAGCAGGCCGATGACAGGTCCGTCTCTGCTCACTGTGCAGGGACGGACCTGTCAGAGCCCCCCTGTTCACTATGGGAAGATTGGATGAAAACAGACAGCATGTCCGTTTTCATCCAATCCCATCCAATCCGATCCACTGGACAGATGGTGAACGTATTACCATCTGTCTGTTTTCAGCAGATCTTGTCGGATTGGATGGCAGGAGGCTGTCAGCTGACACATCTCCGCTGACATCCGCCTGCCCATACAAGTGAATGGGTGGCCCCCTGTCCGTTTTCAGGTGGATCTTTGCGGGCCAATCGTGTGAAAGGGGCCTTAGCCAGAAGAGAAAAAAAATGATTTAGCTGTATTTTATGTATCCATATTAAAACTTGCTCTGTATTTTCCCTTGAAATTGCAGTCTAATAAAGCTGCTAACATACTGTGTACCAAATGTACATTAATTCCGGCTATTTTCTGTGAAATATTTATTTTAAGTCCAATACTGGATGCACATTTTTTATGATTTCAATAAGTAAATTATATTTATTGATCTGCTTTAAAACTCTGTTCTATGTGCTAATTGTTACTTCCTGTTTTCTGTCATTTGATTCCAAAAGTGCAATTTTCCAATTCCTTTGAAACACTAGTGTCCACCTTTGTCATTGTGGTCTCAAAAAAAAAAAAATTGATAATATGATTTTTATAGCGCCAACAGTTTGCGCAGCACTTTACAACATGAGCGCAGACAGTACACTTACAATACAAATCAATACAGGAGGGATCAGAGGGGCCTGCTCGTTAGAGCTTACAATCTAGAATCATAGAACCCTGTACAAATAATGCCAAGAGAGCGACTTGATGTCATCCACACCCCTGTAAAGCCAGTGTCTAAGCTGGAGGCCTTAACTTGCAAAGAACCCATAAACAGAACATTTTAAAAATTAAAGGGAGTGCTTTGGAGCACATCTTTGTTGCTTGGAAGTGTGCAGAAATGTGCTTCACACAAAATGCAGCATTGCATGTTTCAGTAACAGATGTAAAGCATCTGTGTGGGGTGTGGGGGGGGGGGTGTGGAGGGAGGCAGCCTGTTCCCACAGCCTGTCCCCCCTTCATTCATGCCTCCATTGCAGTGGGGAAAAAAACACAACATTTTTATTATAAATGTTGTGCAGAATTGTGCAGTGAAAGCTTAGCCTGTTTCAGCAACAAGTGTGAAACCAAGGTCACCTTGTAGGAGGGCTGGGCAGCCTTTCCCTATGAGGTGGTCCCACTTCATCTATGTCTACATGGCGGTAGATCCAGGCACCATCAGGAGATGCAGCAAAGAGGTTCTTTGCTGCACTACTTCAAAGTGGGGCACATTGTACTCCCTTTTTGATGGTCGCACAGATCTCGGCATGATTTTCACCATGGACCAGGGAGGAGTAAAACATTGCTCTTAAAACCACCATAAATTTCCTTCTCCTCATAACCACCAGCACCATGACCCTCTTCCTCATTGGCAGCTCCGCAACCCTCCTCCTCTTTACCACTGGCACCCTGATAGGCAAGGTACAAGTGTAAACTTTCCTTGCTGGGAGACAGCCAGCAGGTTGGCGTTGTAGTCATAGCATGGAGTCAGTCACCTCTCAGCCTGTTCCTGTAGAGCTGCCAGAATATCTAGCCCAGTGTGGCTCCTGTCCCCCAGGCACACTAGATGCAAAACTCGTGGCAGCATTTTGGCTGGGCCCTTGCATAGGTTTTGGGGTGGTTACGGAGGACTGTTGGTTCCAAGCAGTCACTGGCTCAAGCCATTTATGAGAAAGGTGAGGTGTTCTCACCATCACTAAGGGGCTGCACCTCCAGCTCTAGTAGGCCACGAAGGAGGTGTAACATTCCTACGCATGTATGTTGGACAATATGTCTGTGGAACCCGATGCTGACAAAACTTACAATAGTCTAACTTGGTTACATCTATATCTTTATATGTCACAATCAGTGGGCAACTGGGGAAGCAAAAATTCTGTGTAGTAGCCTGTGCTATTGACAGTCAGCACTGGTCACTTCCAGATACTGCTCGGGTGACTTGCCTTTTGTATACCGATTACAGGGGGTCAGTTGTTCAATGCCTTTGCTAATTTACATATTGTATCTTTTGCAATTAATGCAGGGCATTCTCTGATTGGATGAGGTAGAGGGGAGGGGCAAGTGATGCATGATCTCTGCCTTGTTGAATTAGAGAATGCTTTGTTTTCATTGGAAAATTATGTTCTCTGATTGGTAGCAGTGTCCCTTGTGTGACTCCCTGTTTTCAGTCTACAGGAAGGCAAATTGCTCAAGCAGCAAACAAAAGAGACCAGTGACGGCTATATGTACCACAGCCTGTTACAGCAAATTTTTTCTTCCCCAGTGGCCCTCCAGATGTGAGATATGAAGAATAAGATGTAATCAAGCTGGAGCAATGTAAGTTTTCTTTAAAAAAAAGAAAATTTCTGAACTTTAGCTTTAAGCTATTTTTCATAGTAAAATTTCACTTTTAGATCTGTTGTTGCTACTTTTCCCACTGGTCAATTAATGCCTTTTACTGCTGGATAAAAAAAAATCAGGCACTGCATCTAAAACTACTTAAAAAGATCATTTTTCTACTTGACCTTTATACCATTCAGATTAAAGAAAACTGTATTTAGATAAAATATATACACTGCTATTGCTGACCTTCTTATGACAATGCTGATTGCCTAGTTATCTCTGGCTTCAGTACTATTGGAGTCAATCATAACTTAGCACTTGTAATCTGTATGCTTGTTCCCAGGCTGTACCACTGACAATGAATCATCATGACAGCCAGGAAACCAGAATTTTCAGAGGTAGGAGTCAACAATGGCAGTCTTTATACTTTCACATAAGGTTTCCTTTAATATCATTCCACTGCATACACATATGGTTGTGCAGTGTAGTAACTCTGCCTTCAAAGAGATGATAATAAAATGCTTAGTTGAATTGCGTTGAACCATTGTTCAGAGTAAAGATGGTAGAGCAGAACAAATGTTGGTGATTTATAGCAAGTGCAAGGTACCACTGACAGCCAGACAAGCATGATGAGGGGTCTTTACGGTAACCTCTGTTTTTAGAAGGGCTTTCCTGGAAACCCAGACATCTGACGCACTTCTCAGCAGTATCCACTAATCCACATCTCTGCATTTTCAATGTTCTTGGCAATAAAGGGATTTGAAATAACTGTCCTATTGTCAGTCATCAATTAAAAAACCCATCTAGAATGCATTGAGTACTGTGGGTCTGATTTGTTTCCTGTAGGCTGTAAAATATATAGGTGCAGGTAAAGCATCTGTTGCCTATAAAAGTCCAGCAGACAGAATAGAGTGTAATAAAATGAGCACTTTTAATTAAGTAAGTGCATATATTACCAGTAATAACTGAGTATTTTATATAACTGGCTCTTAAGTAAATCGCTATTGTTCACTTTATATTCCACCAAATGTATGGCTCATTTCTCTTACCCTTGTAAAAAATTGGTGGTGGTGCTATACATTTAGCTAACTTTTTATCTATTTGAGTCATCCAATATCCACTTTCTGGCCCATTTCATCTTTTGCTGTTCTGAATTAAATCATTTCCTGGCTCCTCCAATTAAGTCCAGGTGTAGTATACAGTATATGATCAGTCTTCTATAAAATATGTTTGAACACATTTCATAAGCACTGGAGACCATTTCTTAACTATGTCATGTGTGAGGCAGAGGTAGAGAAATACCTGGCTGTAGTAGTATAATTCATTGTATCTATTAGCAGTATCATTCATTATGAATCATCAAAGGATTCATTGCCAAATTCTACAAGATAATCTGGTGACAGATACCTTATGGAATTAGAAGTACTGGTGAACATCCTGGATTAAGGTATTTTATTTAAACAACAAACACAATAAATCATTCTTCACCACTGTTGGTTTAGAAACTCTGACTTGGAAATGAATAACTGTTTGATATTTATGGCCCAAAGAGATCACAATGTTCTATATTGAAGAGCTCACATTCTATTATGTATACTTACCACATTCCTCCAGACTGAGGCATGTGAATATAAAGCAATTCACCAGGATACACAAAATTAAATCTTTTGCTCATTTATTGTAATATTTACAATATTAATATTTTTTAATGCAATGTTATGCATATCCAGCTGGAGAATTTTGAATGAAAATGACTAGACAAATTATTATTCAGATTAGAGATGAGAACCCCCTGAGAGATGCCATAAAAACAAATATACACTGTACAGTGAAACCAATACTCAGGAGAATAAGTTATGTATGATAATGCCCAAACTCTTAGAAAAGAACTAGGATTTGTACTGTAAAACATAGCCTGCTTGCTTTTATTGTGCATACTTATACTCCCTAAGATTGCAATGTGGTCACACATCTAGGGTGTCATAGCACATCATCAGCAGTCAGCTAGGGGTTGGTCCCTGTCAGTACATTCCTGCTAGGGCACCTCCCATTCAATCTGCTGCAGTTTTTCCTGCAGTCTCCTTGTTCATGCAATATATGTAGCACCCTCTATGTGCTACTAGTGTTAGTGTAGGCAAATTTATGTTAAGACTCATGGTTAGTTTTGAGTCTGAAATTGGGTCAGGGTTTACTGTAGGTCAGGCTGGATGACTCACAGAGGCAGGTCTCTGTTACCTACCCCTGGATCTGGAAGTTTGTAGAAACTTATAGAAGTTAGTGGGCAGAGGCCAGGAGAACTGATCTGCATGCTTGAAGGAACTTGGGCAATCCCCAGGCAGAATGCTCTCGAAGGATGGCTAGGTCAGCCCTTAAATATGGAGGAGCCATGCCAGCAGGGGAGTTTGGTGGAAGATGGAGTGCTGATGAAACTGTCGGTGGCCTGGGAGGGACCCCTGAGTCGGGGGGGGATTCTGTCTCCAAGCTGGGCTCAGGCTGGCCTGAGAAGATCCTGGTAGCAGTTTGCTTTGAAAGGAATCTTGCCTGAGAAGCAGCAGGAAGCAAGGAGGACAGCGTGAGCACATCAGCACACCCAGGGATTCATAAGGGGGGAGACTGCCACATATTTCAAGCTTTCAGGAGGGCAGTGCTGTACTTAAACCTTCCTATCCTTTGCCCTCAGAGATCTTCAGAGCAGTAAGGTGGGCTGGTGGACAAGAGGTGAGGGGGCTGATATTTCTTGCAGGCAGTACAGCTTGGAGCAGTTTCTATGGAGGAGTTGGAGATACTTCTGAATGCAGCTTACAACACGCTGTGCTATTTTCTAATAGTGACTGAGAGTTCCTAGTCCTTAAGGGGCTTTTGTTTTTGCTCACCAAAGACTGTTGTAGGCCAGGAGGGAGAACAGTCCAGGATTTTGTACATAGGGAGAAAGTTGTCCCTGTCAATTGTTTTAGTCAAGGTTGGGCATCCCATAACCTTTTTATAAATAATAAAACAACAAAAACAAGCTCAAAGACTTCTTGTGTCTGGATGCAAGTGAAAAATACTTGTCACCTAGCTGTGCAAGGATAGGGGAACTGCTCATGAGCAGCTCCTGCGGGGGTACTGCTAGATTACGATGATACAATCAGGGCTGTCTTTAATATTGATTGGCCCTGGGCAAAAATTTTCTTGGGCCCCCCCCCCCCCCACACACACACACACACAGAAATGTGCTGCCCTTTAGTAGATACACAGCAGTTCCATTAATTGTTAATGAAACCCTCACGCACCTGCTGACATGTGTCTTGGAACCGTGTGATTCTGAAAAAGGGTTAGGGACTTTCTTCCGCATTTCTAGCGCATAGAGCAACCCATTGAAATTAATGGGCTGCCCTACACGCTACCTACATCTTTATCCACCCTGACAGTACACCTTTGCATCATAAAACCCCTGCTAACCTCTGCACCCCAAACTTCCCCCATCCTCTCCACTCTAATCCCCCTCCCCTTTAACTCTACCTGCTTCCTCTACTCATCTTTGCACCCACCTTCTACACCCCTTCTTGCTCACCTGTGCACCCCAAACTGTAATTCCCTCTCTCCCTACCTCTGCACACCCCAAACTACCCTCCCCCACACTAAATTGCTTACCTTTGCAGAACAGGCTTATGTTAGGCTGAATGACCACCATTGTAGGCAGGACTTTCAAGCATGCCCCTTCAGTGGGCAGCATTCAGCAGAAGTGAGGGTGAATATGACCTCAGGGGGGCATGATATACATATGAAACGTGAAAGATAACTGCGCATCAATAAAATAAAATTAAGTTATAAGAACAAGCTGCAAAATCCTATATGTGACACAAACACACAACGTGAACATTAATAAACTTATGACTCGCGCTAATTGACAAACATAGTAAATATAAAGGTGGTGAAGCATCACCTTAAACAAATTCAAATATGCATATGACCATATGACTTATGGAAAAAAATGTGCAATCAATAATAAACTAGCATCAAAGGCTGCAATATATTGTGCAACAAAAGTTAAAAAATGATTAGTGTTTAGTCCATATGTGAACACCCGAGTATGGTGTTAAATCCAGTGAGGGTCCAATTCTATAGAAACATAAGTGCCTGGGTCCACCACCATAAATAGAATGCCTGGCCGCTTACCAGAAACCCATGACCCCCCGTTACAGAGGGTCTGAGTGGGCTGTTGAGTCCTGCTGCTCCGGACCACCATAAAGCCAAGATGGGTAGCTGAAATGGGGCGTCAGGGACTGTAGTATAGATGGATAGATCCACGGGACACCTGGCCCACAGCGGAATGGTGTAACCATAAAAAGAGAAGGGGAGGGCTCCGATAGTTTAAAATCATAAGGCTTTATTAAACAAATAAAGTATACACTCACATGTAAGCTCAGGAATAAACGTTCTTTGGAGAAGAACAGTCTGTGGCACCGGCCGGATGCACACAGACGGCCCGTCCTGATGGTCTTCGCAACGACAGTGGGGTGACGCCGCTGGGCTGAGCGGCAAGTAGTATTGCCAGCGCTGTGGACAGGCAGGGGAGAGAAGGGAGGGTTTGGGTGGCCACGTCGCTGGATTGTGGGACAGGTGAGTGTCTATTTATTAAAAGTCAGAAGATGCACTTTTTTTGTAGCTGCTGACTTCTAATAAACAAAAAATTGACTGGAACTCTGCTTTGAATTAAAAATAACCTCACTCCCTTAAAAAGTGCACTAATCCAGTGCACTACAGGGTACAGAGATTCACACACACATGGCTGCTTGGAGGTGAGAAGGGATCGAATCCACAGATGACAAACAGCCCTGTGAAGTTCCCTGTACTGTCTCTGTGCTGACCAGTGGCAGCTGGTGCTCAAAATTTTTTTGGGGGGCGCAAACAAACTAAAAAATACTGAACCTCCCCCATCAAATGCAGCCTCACTGTGCCCATCAAATGCAGCCACTGTGCCCATCAAATGCAGCCACTGTGCCCATCAAACGCAGCCACTGTGCCCATTAAATGCAGCCACTGTGCCCATCAAACGCAGCCACTTGTGCCCGTCAAGCGCAGCCACTTGTGCCCGTCAAACGCAGCCACTGTGCCCGTCAAACGCAGCCACCTGTGCCCAAACGCAGCCACATGTGTCCGTCAAACGCAGCCACCTGTGCCCGTCAAACGCAGCCACCTGTGCCCATCAAACGCAGCCACCTGTGCCCAAACGCAGCCACCTGTGCCCAAATGCAGCCACTTTTGCCCGTCAAACGCAGCCACTTTTGCCCGTCAAACGCAGCCACCTGTGCCCATCAAACGCAGCCACCTGTGCCCAAATGCAGCCACCTGTGCCTGTCAAACGCAGCCACCTGTGCCCAAACACAGCCACTTGTGCCTGTCAAATGCAGCCACCTGTGCCCAAACGCAGCCACCTGTGCCCGTCAAACGCAGCCACCTGTGCCCAAACGCAGCCACCTGTGCCCGTCAAACGCAGCCACCTGTGCCCAAACGCAGCCACTTGTGCCCGTCAAACGCAGCCACCTGTGCCCAAACGGAGCCATCTGTGCCCATCAAATGCAGCCACCTGTGCCCAAACGCAGCCACCTGTGCCTATTAAATGCAGCCATCACTACCCCCCCCCCCACAATTACTTTCTTTTAATAAATGTTGTATTACAATGGATGCTGTGCCCCCGCTGTATGTGCTTTTTAAAAAACTATGTCACTTCATACCGAATTTCGCCGTAGTACGATCATTTGACTCCCGGCTCGTCCCGCCCCTCCCCCCCGTCAGCTCTCCTTTCACATGGCTCCTGAGTCCTGACATCAGCGGGTCCTTATGCATCGATGCCGCATCGGGGACACCCGAATCGCGATGCATCGATGCAACGATTAATTTCAGCACCCCTAGTGAAGAGGGAGAAAAAGATGTACGGTGAAAAATGGTGAATGAAGTAAAGTGAGGATATGTGGGTACAAATGGTGAAGAGGGGACAAAATGAAAAAAGGAAAAAGTGAAAATGATGAAGGGAAAAAGTAAAACGCAAAAAAGGGGCTAGGTGATGTGGGTGGGTGAGGGTGACAACAACATATGTGAGATAGATGAAAAGAAAGTATGTGCATGCTGTCAGTTAAAAAATTGAGAGCTTAATTTTACCTTACTAGTTGGATAATGGTAGTGCCATCCCAAATATGAGTGAGTAGTATATTATGTAGTCAAGAGTAAATTTCATATGGAAGATCTGTGGCCAATGTGCCTGTTAATAAAGATCGCTGGTTAGGATGTCATATTAAGACATAGCCTAGCGAAGCATGGCAGATGGCCTGCAGTAATGAATAAGTGAATGCATATTACTTACTGCTATGTTGAAAAGAAGGGCATCTGACCGTCCAAGAGGGCTGTGAAGGGATCATCTCCAGATCAACCTTCCTCCCCAAGTTTATATGATATCCTTAATTAGGAGAGCACCTTGAGAACAAGCTGCAGGTGTTGATGACCACCACGCACTTACCTGACAGGCCAAGGGAGGTTATGGCCGCCAAACAGGCGTGCCTCGTGTGGCTTCCGCAGGGTTCCAGAAGGCAGACGTCCCTGACCGTTGTCATCACTTCCACCGTAAACACGTGATGTCATAACGTCGTGCGTACCCATGAAGAGACTGCGTGCGTGCGCATGGCGTGAGACGTCCAGAAGAGATCGTGGATGCCGCTGGCAAGGAGATCACTCACGAAAGTACAATCGGCCACCTAGTGAGAGAGTGGGAGTGCACATGTTTATGATCCCCCCTCTTGCCAGGAAGGCGCACAAAGGAGGAATGTCACCAACCAAGGGAGCCTGACCATAGAGACAGCGCGGGTGTCTGAAAGACAAATATAGGAATGATTTATAGCAAAAATGATGTTGGACTAGCAATGCATATACAATCATACATACAATATAACAACATAATATGTGGCAATATCAATGACATAAAAAATACATATATATATATATTTATGGGTGGAGCCCTATGTCCGATATGGACATAGATAACATTTGTAGTTAACATAAAACTTACCATCGGAAATAGACCTGGAAGTGTGGACTTACCATATGAAATGGACCTGAAAGTGTGCCTTGGTCTGCTGGTCGGTATGCCAGAATAAGGGGGCATACCCTAGTTAAAGAAATGATTATTCTGTAGAGAGAAATGAATGAAATGAATGAATGAAATGAATGCCTTGAAATGGGGATGGGAGGGTGGGTATCGCGCACAGGAAACCGACAAGCACCACAGGTGAGCGGGCTGCTTAAATACCCCCCGGGCTCCTCCCATAAATTCAGGCCACCATACTGGCCTTCCTACTTATGGGTGGAGCCCTATGTCCGATATGGACATAGATAACATTTGTAGTTAACATAAAACTTACCATCGGAAATAGACTTGGAAGTGTGGACTTACCATATGAAATGGACCTGAAAGTGTGCCTTGGTCTGCTGGTCGGTATGCCAGAATAAGGGGGCAAAAACATTCAGGTAGGGGTGTGGTTTTATTAGTTTTGGCTTTATTTATTTGAGCAAGTTTGGTGAATGCTTGTGCCGTTTCCACCTAAGGAGTGGGGACGTATCAGGCGAGGTAGGCAGAGTTTCACCTGCTGAGTCTCTTGATGACGTGGTCTGGGACCCATGCCGAAATGCTGCCAAGGTTGCCCCAATACTAAAGAGTGACTGGAGTGCTGACTGGGGTCGAGGTGTAGGCAGCGTAGAAGAACCCCCAGGTGTTTGATGAACTGGCAGGCACTCGAGGGTTGCCCGGAAAGGTAATAGGGGACTAGAGTTTGAGTGTTCCGGTAGGAGTGGCAGTAGGCGGTCGAGTATGGTTACTGGCCACCGGACGTTGTTTACTTTATGGAGATGGATGACTATCCAGGAGCTTGATTGCTGGGTTTTGGACACTGCAGGGTGGAGGATGAAATGGTTTTGGCAGCGAGCCAACTACACAGAACTTGGCCTGCGGGATTGCTGCGGGTGAACTCGCTGGGCCGCCAGAACCCGTGGTAGGCCGAGTAAATGGCTGCTTGTATGACCAAACTGGGGAGAAGGCCCAACAGTGAACTGGTTAATATAGTAGACATGTCCCAGAAGATGGCAGCCTGGAACGAACGTGCAGTGGACATTAAACTGGTGTCGCCAAGGTAATTACACCAGCCTGCGCAAGAAGGACATAACAGAGCGATGCGGACCTGGCTTCATTAAGAGGCTCACCTCGGACCGGATGTCGGTGGCAAAGCCACGGCCTGTCCTGTCCAGATAAGACCCTAGAGTTAAGCGGTTGCCATGACTGGGTGTAACTTGAAGAGGGAGGAAGTCCAGGTAAACCCGGGGTTTAGGAGTGTCTCTGGGGGCCATGTACTTGTAAACCTATGATGGCCAAAAATTGCCGCGATGCCTGTGGTGGCTGTGGCATCTGTCGCTACCTGGGGTGACAAGGGCGACGTAGGTGATAAGACCCTAGAGTTTAAGGTATAACCATTGATACACCGATCCACGTAGTACGGGACCTTCCGACATTGATAGGTCCGCGTTCTTTAGGAAAGACTGCAGCTACTTGTTAGTACACACCCGTGTATGGGTGAAGTCTTGGGGAACTAACCTGATACGGGTCAGTTTGTCAAGGGGGAGGCTGGCCTGCGTGGTGTTCGTTAATTCGGAGGAGGTTATTGTAGACCTCGGTTCCGGTTAATTGAGTTTTTAGAGACTACAAGCTGCAGGACATAATGGTATTACCAGCGAGTCAAGTTGTGTCTACGTAGTACCTGGCTGCCTGTGCCAGTAAAAGGCACGATGAATACGGCCGATGAATTGTTAGGCCGTAGAAACCACAGAGGGCCAGGTAGATGGCTGCTTGACTAGACTGGGGAATGTCTGAGGTTTTGACATGTCCCTGAAGATGGCAGTTGTGATGGGCAACGTTTGCCGTTAGCTGTGGTCTGATGCTTCTGGACGCCACGTAGAAAGGATTCTACTGTATGAGCCGTAAACACGGATGACTCTCTGGGGTCCTGTGAGGGCGAGAAATGCTGGATGTTGGCTAGGTATAGCCTGATGATGTTATGAGGAGCCAGCTGTGTGTGGCGATACGATACCTGGTGCGGGGTGGAACCTGAACTCAACTGACCTAAGCAAGAAATGATACAGAAATTGATGAGTGGCTCGTATGAAATGCCACTGGAGACAAGTGGCCGATTAAGTGCCTCTGAAGATTGATGTGTGACTGATTGTGTGCCACTGGAAATGTGTACTGACTGCAAGAAGTCATGCTAAGATGCAAACCCTGCAATGATTGCAAGAGTTGTGCTTAATACGTGTTTGCAACAATTGCCAGGGAGTTTGTGTCAATGGAGATGTGTTTGCCGTGACTGCAAGAAGTCCGTATTACTGAATGTGCTTGCACGGGATGCAAGGAGTTATACTTGGATGCGTGTTTGCAACGATTATAAAGTTGTGTTTGGATGCGTGCTTGCCATGATTGCAAGAAGTTATGCTTGGGTGTGTCCCTGCAACATTTGCGAGAAGTTGTGACTGGATGCGTGCTTGCAATGATTGCAAGAAGTTATGCTAATACGCGTGTCTTGTAATGATTGTAAGATTTGTGCTTGAATGTGTGCTTGCAATGATTGCAAGGGAGTTCCTGTCGGTGGAGATGTGTTTGTAGTGACTGTGAAAAGTTCGTATTGCTGCATGTGCTTGCAAGACTACAAGATTTAAGCTTGGATGTGTGCTTGCAATGGCTGCGAGAAGTTGTAATTGGATGCGTACTTGCAACGATTGCAAGAAGTTATGCTTGAATGCATGCCTGCAACGTTTGCAAGAAGTTTTGTGATTGGATGCGTTTTTTAAATGATTGCAAGAAATTGTGCTTGGATGTGTGCTTGCAACGATTGCAAGACGTTTCTGTTTGGATGCGTACTTGCAACGATTGCAAGTCATGATAGGATGTGTGCTTGCAACAATTGCAAGAAGTTATGTTTCGATGTGTGCTTGCAATGAAATGCAAGAAGTTGTGTTTGGATGCGTATTTACGATGATTGCAAGAAGTTATACTTGGATGTGCAGTGACTATGAGGGGGTATAGTCGCGAGGCGAAGGTTTCAACGAATGAATCGGGACCATGACTGAGCTTCGAAGGAAGACGGGGTGTGGCCCCCCCTTTTTTTTTTTCTGACCTAGAGGAAATGACAGATGAGAACCGGTGGAGGGTTTGACTACCTGGTTTGAAGGTAATTGTAACATGTTTAAGCGACAGGTGCATGGCATTAAATAAATGAGTGAACTGTTTGTGCCATGACAGAGGCACGAATTGGTGTGCCATGACTGCGCCAATGAGGCCGCGCCAACTGGGGCTTGCCAGGATGAATGGATGTCTGACGGATGCCCTGAATTTGAATCGGGGCGCGGCATGCGACAGCGAAATAAATGAAATGTTTGCCTTAGAGTGAAATGAATGAAAAACGTTTCGCCATGACAGAGGCCCGGATCGGTCGTGCCGAGTCAGCTGCGACTGACTGCGGCCCGGACTCTGGAGCATGTACTGAAATGAGGCAAAGAAACGCTGGTGCATGCCGGAATAAATTGGTGCATCACGGATGCGACTGGATTTGAATTGGAGTGTGGTATGTAACCGTGAAATGTTTGTCCTGGCAAAGGCACGAATTGGTTATGCCGCAACTGATAGCTAACCAAGTTCTGATGCAGGTGTTGGCTGGGGCCGAAACGTTTTATTTATACTACTTTATCTATATGTATATATATATATATTTTTTTTTGTATACATATATATATATATATATATATATATATTTACATATATATATATATATATATATTTTTTTTTTTTCGACTGCGCCAAATGACTAGTCAGACTGTGGAGTACGAATGAAATGAGGCCAAGACAACTGGGGCGCGCCGGGACGAATCGGTGCATCTCGGATGCTACTGGATTCGAATCGGGGCGCGGTACGTGACAGTGAAATGAGTGAAATGATGAAATGATTTGTCATGGTAGAGGCACGTGCCATGACGGAGGCACGAGTCGATCATGTCGCGACTGCAACTGACAACGACCGGACTCGTTCATGCCGCTATAGCGACTGACTGCGAATCGGACTCTGGAGCATGTACTGAAATGTGGCCAATACCTGGGGCACGCCGAGACGAATCGGTGCATTTGCATGCGACTGAATTCGTAACAGAGTGTGATACGTGGCATGATAACCATGACAGAGGTACGAATCGGTGAGTCGAAAGCGACTGATAATGACGTGACTCTGGAGCATGTACTGAAATGAGGCCGTAACTACTGGGGCACACCGGAGCGAATCGGTGCATCTTTAGATGCGACTGGATTCGAATCGGAGCGCGGTACGTGATTGAAATGAAAGAAATGATTCAAAATGGTTTGAAATGTTAGAAATGTATTTAGAAATGTTCAAAAAATGAGAAACGATTGGTATCGAACTGACGTGGTTCGATAAGGAATTGCGAATCGCTACGGCTGTTTGCTGACGCCTGGTAATAATTAGACATGCCTGAAATGAAGCGACGTCTATGTCGCTGTGGTTTTTTCAGATAACGAGAAATGGTAACATAACGAAAGTGCGAGTGGTATGCGTTGCGGCTACGTTTGTGAAATTGCGAGTGACTCGTAAGTTTGATATCACGGTTTAGTGACATGATATCTAACAATGCGTAAAAAACAAGTCCGACGGGACCCTACCTGCGACAGCCAAGCCAGACGCGTGGTACGAACTACGAATCGGTAACACGGATTTCGAAACTCTCGAGCACGGAAATTTGCGAAAACGGGAACTTGCGAGACAAGAACTAGCGGACGCTGGCATTCGAATCGTCGGCTTAGTGACGTATCGCGCACAGGAAACCGACAAGCACCACAGGTGAGCGGGCTGCTTAAATACCCCCCGGGCTCCTCCCATAAATTCAGGCCACCATACTGGCCTTCCTACATATATTTCTGTAGATTAACAAATAGAACATTACATGAAAAAAAAATTCCAAAAAGATCACAGAGGTTGTGCACTATTTGTCCAATGTTAGCATTAATAGTGAGTAATGTCACAATCCACCAACAGATGATGACATTAATACAATATAGTATAGTCATTTCAATGGGTTTTTCCAGAGGAAAAACCCCTTAGGAAGGGGGCAAAGGAAATAGATTCATTTAGACCTGGAAAGGAGGTGACTTGTAGTCTAAAAATCCATCTTTGCTCTAATTGGAGTAGGATTTTTTTCCAAACACCTCCTTGATCAGGAATATGGACTCGATTGTGCGCAGTAAAGAAGATTTTTGGTACTTTGTAAATTTGTTCAAGCACAGCATGTCTACCGATTGGGAGGTGGCGATTCCCAATCTGCATGCTATACACATGCTGGGACATAGGACGCCAAAACTCCTGTTTGGTCTTGCCTATAGAATAGGCACTACATTCACAAACCATAGGATATACCACCCCACGAGTTTGGCAATTCACAAAGTTTGAGACGAAAGACTTCTTATGAGGGGGCAGTGTGAGCAAGGACCACATGGAAATGAACCGAAAGCTGAACAATGTTTTTTCCTTTTTGATTCATTTTTAAACTCACTTTGAACAAGTTTGTCTTTAATCGAGGTAGCTCTTTTATAAGTAATACAGGGAACTAGTTGGCACAAAAATGTTAACTTTGTGATCATCAGTGAGTATGGTCCAATGTTTGTGGACTATTCGTTTAATTGCATTGTGTTGTCTAGAAAAGTGCAGGATTATCCTAATAGAATCAGAGTTGGAGTCATCCCTCACTTTGTGCTTGAACAATAACTCAAATCTTGATTGAGTAACGGTTTTGGGATATGCTTTATGTAAGCAGGATCGGCTGTAACCACATGCCAGTAATCTACTTTGGAGATTTTAAGCTTCTTCATTGAAAAGGGCATCATTTGAGCAGTTCCTGCGAAGGCGCAGGTACTCCCGTATGGAATGGAATTTTTAAGTGGCAAGGGGAGGAAGCTATCCGCATGCAGCACGGTGCTCTTATGGAACAAGGTGCTGCATAATTTACCCTCAGAGTTACATTTGATCTGAACGTCCAAAAGGTAGGAGAGTTAGAATCATAGGTTATGGTAAATTTCAAATTATAATCATTTTGATTAATAAGATTAAAAATCTCCTCCGGTCCCTCCCAGATGGCGAAGATGTCATCAATGTACCGGAGCAACATGCATATGTGGCTAGTGTACTTCACCAGGTTCTCGCCACCTAGGAGGGCTTGCTCCCACTCCACCAGGTACAGATTGGCGTACGCTGAGGCACAACAAGTCCCCATTGCAACGCCCTGTACCCGGAGGCAGTGGGAGTCATTAAAAAGTAAAAAAGTTATGATTAAGAATAAACCTGAGTCCATTTATTATGAACTCGTTTAAGGCTGGATCATAAGAGCCTTGCTGGAAAATCTTCTGTATAGTAGCGAATCCCTTATTATGGGGAATCGAGATATACAGGGCCTCGACATCAATAGCAACCAGAATAGATTCTTCAGAAAGAGTTAGTTCTTCAATGGACTGTAAAAAATAATTTGTATCTTTCAAAAAAGATGGCATGGCCAGGACAAATGGTTGCAAAAAGGAGTCAATGACTCTACTAAGATTTTCCGAGATGCCCCCATTGCCGGAGACTATGGGTCGACCAGGGGGTTTATTACAATTCTTGTGAATTTTAGGTAGACTATACAATGTAGCTACCCTGGGATGTTTTGTTCTGATAAATTCATGAAGGTCCTTTGTGATGGCAACCTATTCATATGCTCGATCGATCATGAGGTAAAAATGCTTGTAGTAAGAGTCTATCAATTTGACTGGGATATTCTTATACCAGTCTTTGTTGTCTAGAATTTGTTGACACGTTGATATGTAGTCCTGATTGTCCATAAGGACAACATTGCCACCCTTATCAGAGGGTTTTATTACAATAGTTGCATCGTTACATAATGATTCTAGAGCTTGATTTTCTTCCACTGTTAGGTTCTGAGGGTTACTCTTGGTGCGTAGCAGTTTACAGATATCTCTTATGGTTTGTTTAAGAAAAATAGCCACACTAGGATTCATATTCAGAGGAAGATACTTGGTGGATGGCTTTTTGAACATAGAGATCGTATTCTGTGTGGATTTATTGACATTGTCAAGTAACGCATCAAGATCGATTTGATCAATTAGGTCAACAGTGTTGTTTTCCTGAAACTCTTGCATGCTGTACACAGACCAATCTGTAGTATCGATATCAGTATTATTTTTTGCATACATACATGTAAGTAGCAGCTTGCGTGCAAATAGCTGTAGGTTTGTGACAACCTCAAAAATGTCAAAATTTTCCTGTGGGCAAAAAGTGAGTCCACGGGACAAAACTCGGACTTCGGCTTGGGACAACAAATGTGATGAAAGATTAATAACACTTAATTGTTGGGTTGGGTCCGTATATTGTAGGGGTCAGACCCCTCCCTCCCCTGTTTATTTGAGGGGAGCAGGGTTCCCGTGTTGGGTTTAAAGATTTTTGTGTAGTAGGTTTTAACCGACCCATTAAATGAGTGGTATCACTTACATTGTTTGAGGTATCGGATAATGAAGAATCTAATTCACTCACACCTGCGTTTTGTGAATAATCATTCAGTTCAGAGGATGTAGCCCACTCATTATTTGGAGCATTGTATCCATGCTCTGAGTCAGTATCTACTGTATGTTTTTTACTGTCTTGTTCAACGGAGCCCCTATTATGGCGCCTCCTTTTTTGTTTGCCCCGTCCCTTTTGGGGAGAGTTTGGCCTTGACCTGTAGGGGGAGAAGTTCTAGACTTGAATGCTTTAGCAGTACCACCCTGTTGTTCCCTCAGTTTGTATGATTTCTTAGACTGTATGTTGTTAGCATTCCATTTGTATGCTCGCCCTTCAGAGAAGGCTGTCTTATCTTGCCAAAGTTGTATCTCTTTTTTCTGCAAGATGCCCTTGTTGAAGACTGACAGACCATCGCTAAGATTGGCCTGCAATTCCACACATAAAGCATGTTGTGCATAGGGGACAAGTGCTGATTCTAAATTGCTAATCTCTACAACAAATAGGGCAATCTGTTTATTATATTCCCTAGTGAGGATGACCATCATCTTTTGCGAACAAAGCTTAAGGTTTTATATATATATATATATATATATATATATATATAAAAGCTTAAGGTTTTATATATATATATGGATCTATCTATCTATCTATCTATCTATCTATCTATCTATCTATCTATCTATCTATCTATCTATCTATCTATCTATCTACTGGATTTGTCTGCCAGCTTAGTTTGGGCCCATAAGTTGGTGCACAATGGAAGATTGTCTCTTTAAAATAAGAAGAAAACAGAATAGTCTCTAAAGATTGTAAAGTGGTCAGTAAAGTTCCTCTTTATTATGTAAAGTTGGTGTGGAAGACCGCTTTAAGAATGTAGAATGGTAGGAAAAAGTTTCTTTAGCAGAAGGGGGTGGGGGGTGTCAGATGTATGTCCCTTTACATGGAGAAGTTTAACTTTGAATGGCTAACCCCTTCCTTGGATGGCTTGAACTTGAATTAGAATAAATGAAGAGTTCTGTCTAGCAGGAAGTGATGGGCTATAGTACATGTGCTCAATTGCAGAGGCTTGTACTGTACAGTGTCCTTGAACTTGAAGAAACAGCAAATACACTGGTAACAGGGGTAGTATTGAATGGGTTAGGAACCCTCTCACCCTGTCCTTAGGCAAAGCAGAAGAAGCAATCCTGCTGGGAGCCCCCCCCCCTCTGTCATTTGAAGATGTGGCTCTTTTCTTTGAAGATGTGGCTGCGATCATGATGATGACCCGATCTGACTGCAAGCAGATCTCCACCAGACTGCCTCCCCGGGATACTTGGCTTTCTGATGGCACTTGTGGCTCAAACCCGCTCCGGGTCCATGCGGCTCCGCATACTGTAGTTCTCCCACATGCGTCATTACAGCAGCAAAGTCCCTCTCTCACTCCCCTACTGTTCCAAGCCTTTTGCTTTTATATCCTACCACCCACCCCCCCTGCAATTTCTCCTGGACTGTGTAGTTTGATCTCAGCTAAACTGTAGGAAATATTCTGCTTTCGGCATACAAGTCCCAGAAGCCTCTGTACTCTTGTATTGGGGCTTATTTTGAACAGAGTTGCCGAACACTGCCATCTGTTGTCAAAATAAAGATCTGTATACAGTAACAATGCAGTGTTATATCCCATTTTAAAAATACTGAAAAAAAATTATAGACTAAAGGTAATGAGTAGCAGAAAAACAGCCTCTGATAAAGAATACCTAATTAAGTCATCAAAATTCTAAAATTCTAAATTCAAAGGATAAGCTTTCTTGTAAAAAGATTAATTCACCAGGAATCTTGATCATTAGCCTTGAGCCTTAACCTTACTGACTCTAATGTTAATGTGATATAAATTGTCAATCCCTCCAGTAATCCATTCATCACCTGATGCAGCATACACATCCACTGATCCATGTCAAGTAAGCTTCTCATGTAAGCAGTACTGTGCAACACCAGTTTATGTTTGTTATATCAGCAAAGATCATATATAACTATTTACAATATATGTACTTTATATACTGTATGTCAAATATATTTATAGACAATCAATTTATTATGCAGTGCTTTACATAAGACATCCGAGTCTTTTTCCCACAAAACGCATAGACATGATATATTACTGTCAGGACACATACCCTCATAGTATCCGCCATAAAAGAGTTTTGCATTTTTTCTATTTACTGAAAGCCAAAGTTGCATGTGTTATAAAATATTGTTATTTGCTTTGTTCATTTTCTGGTATTGTACATGATTTCCTGGGTGGCAAAATTAGAGTCCCATTTTGTTCTGCTATATTTGTATATGTGTAGCACCCCCTAGTTTGCTAGAAGTGTAAATAGATTTTTTTTTTCTAGTGCAGGCACATTTTTCCTGGGTTGGGCAGAGATCCAGGGAGAGCTGGATGAATCAGAGGCAATATCACTGAGACCTTCTCCCTATTTCTAGAATGCACTGGAATCTTCTAGAAAAATGGGAGGGGAAGTAAGGTGGAGCTGCCTGGAGTATTCTGAGGGCCCTGACCAATCCCCAACTTGGGTTGGCAGAGGCAGTCGCCCTTAAATACTCAGGGCCAGCCCATCTGGGGAGGAAGGTTCGGGAGGAAGCTGGAGATGGAGTGTTAGGCTGTTGTGGCCTTGGAGGGAGCTTCCCAGTCTCTAGTGGTGATCTTAGGCTTGGGCTCAGGCGACCTTCTCAAAACCCACAGAGGTGTCCAGGAGGCCAGGAGGCACCTGGAGCAAGGAGAGGAACATCCCATATGCACCCTTCCCCTATGAAGTTCAATTCCTCCCCTTCGTTCCTCCCAGGACCTCCTGCTCTCTAGCTCCCTTGTTACATCCTCCCATGCTAGCTTACAGGACTTTACTAGAGCCTCTCCCATCCTCTGGAACTCCCTGCCCCGGCATATCCGATCAGCCCCTACCCTGTCCACCTTTAGGAGATCCCTGAAAATGAATTTATTCAGGGAAGCCCATCCCACACCCACCTAAGAATTGTACCCAAGCCACCCCCATCAAATCATCCCCCGCAGCTATTACATTTTGTACCACCACCCCCTCCCTTTAGAATGTAAGCTTCATGAGTAGGGCCCTCCTGTGTCTTCTGTTTTGAACTGTATTGTAATTGTGCTGTCCCCCCCTCTACATTGTAAATCGCTGCGTAAACTGTTGGTGCTATATAAATCGTGTATAATAATAATAATTCCCCTAGTTAAAAAACAAACAAAGCTGCAAGTACTGTTTCTTTCTCTGAGTGACTGGAGATCCGTGTGCCTGGCTGTGCAGGGTGGAAGATGACCACATTCACCAGCAGCCCTTACGGGGGTAGCGCTACATGCGTATATCTCAGGATGATGCTCCCAGGACATTATCATGCTTATTTTGCATCACAATTCCACTATATATTGATTTTGGTCACTCCTGTTGGGAAGAGCAATATTGAACCTGTGAGAAAGATTCTTAAGAAATCCATAATATTTAGATATCACATGTTGCACATATCGGACTGTATTTTAATCTGGCTTTACATATATGTAGATATTGAAGCATTTAAACTTTTTTTTAAAAACAATGTTTTTTGTTATTGCACACCTGGATGCATTTCACTTTAACAGTGAATAAATAGCACTGTTTTTTTTTCCTAAATCATTAATCATGTTAACCACTTCAAACCTGGGCATTCCCCCCACCCCACCCCACCCCTCCTGCCCAGACCAATTTTCAGCTTTCAGCACTGTTGCAATTTGAATGACAATTGCACGGGCGTGCAACACTGTACCCACACTAATTTTTATCATTTTGTTCACACAAATAGAGCTTTCTTTTGGTGGTATTTAATCACCACTGGGTTTTTTATTTTTTGCTAAATATGAAAAATGACTGAAAATATTGAAAAAATAAAAGTTTTTCTTTGTTTCTTTTATACAATTTTGCAAATAAATAATTGTTCTTCATAAATTTAGCCTAAAATGTATTTTGATACATTTCTTTGGTGAAATAAACCTAAATCAGTGTATATTATTTAGTCTGTAGGAAAGTTAAAGAGTCCATAAACTATGGTATTGTCAGAAACCATGAAATCAGACCGAGACAGAAGTACAGTTAAATCACACTTGTTTAATAATAAAAGTAAAAAGAACAAACGTCAAAACATAGCCAAAGTTCAGTAACCGGAACGAATAGTCAGCCAAGCCAGAAGTCAGGGATCAACGTAGAGAAACAGCAAGCAGGATCTGGAGCCAGAAGGGATGTCAGCAAAGCAAGTCTTTAAACAGGAACGCAGGAGATCGTCACTGTGATGTTGACCAAGGTAAAGGCAGAGCTCCTCTGGACTGGACGGCTTAAGTAGGCAGGACTGACGAGCTGGATATCATCAACAGCTGAGTAACTGCGGAGAGAGATGGGAGCTGGCAATTAGCCGACAGCTGAGCGGCCAGCTCAGAGAAGGAAGGGCTGAGCCCAGCCCTGACAGGTATATATTTGAAAATTGATCCTGATGTACTGACGGCCTATCTCATTTCTTGAGGCCCTAGAATGCCAGGACAGTAGAAATACTCCCCTTTTTGGAAAATAGAAAGTCCAATGTATTTAGTAAGAGGCATGGTGGTTTTTTAAGTTGTAATTTTTTTTCATAATTTTTTGTAAAATTAAGAAACTAAGAAATAAAGAATTTTTTTTTTTTTAACATACTGTCACCAGTGCAGTACAGCGTCGTCATATAACTGGTGTGGCTGTGATCAGAGACACTGACTGCATGGTCCCACTATCGGCGCTCCCTGAGAGGACGTCATATGACATCCACTCAGGATAACAAAACCGCTGCCCATCCATCATTTGTCTATAGGGCAGGCATTAGGTGGTTAAAGAAAACTGTTCATTAAAATAGCAGCTTTCACAGGTAGCACAGGTCTATTAATTCACTGTGATATATTTTGGGTTTGATAAAATAGTTTTATACTCTTATTTTCTTTTCTATATGTATATATATATATATATATATATATATATATATATAAATAAAACCTAGTCTCAAAATACCAACCAAATCATTGTCTTTGGTCCTCCCAAGACCTCCTGCTCTCTTGTTCCTTTGTTGTCTCCTCCCATACTAGTCTTCAGGACTTCCCTGGCGCCTCTCCCATCCTCTTGAACTCCCTACCCCAATCTGTCTAACTATCTCCTACTCTATCCACTTTTAGACCATCCCTGAAAACGTTTCTCTTCAGAGAAGCCTATCCTGTCCACACCTAACAACTGTACTTTCATTCTCTTCATCAGCTCATCCCCCACAGTTATTACCTTTTATATCACTTGACCCTGCCTCCTAGATTGTAAGCTCTAACGAGCAGGGTCCTCTGATTCCATCTGTATTGAATTGTATTGTAACTACTATTTGCCCTAACGTTGTAAAGTGCTGCGCAAACTGTTGACGCTATATAAATCCTGTATGATAATAATAATATATAATAATAATAAAATGATGACTTTTAGACAAGTGTGAGGATTGAATGAAAAGCAATGCCTTCAATTTCACATCTCATCTATAGATAGCACCAGTTATATGCATCAAATGCCAACACGTTGTGCATGTTCTCCTCTATCACTTTAGTTGTCATGTACCTGGTGGAGACTGACCTAAAGAGGGGGCTTCTCTTGCACCTCTTCTACAATGCTCCTGGAAGTGATGACAGCGTAGGAGCAGGAAGAACTAGATCTGTTGCAGGCAGTACTAGATCTGTGTGGCTGTCAGGTGCATAGGCCACACGACTGTAGCAGAAATTAAAACACAGAGGTACAAAAACAGATTAGAGGAACATACTGAAAACATGAGTTAAGGTCAGAAACAGCCAGGCAACGAGATACCAAATCAGATGACAGCAATATAAACACTGAGATTAGTCATTACTATTATTGATTTATATAGTGATAACATCATCAACAAGCTTGTGATTATTGGGGTGTTATCAACCATAACTGTTATATATTGAGGTGCTTGAAAATTACAGGTTTTGGTTTATCTATATTAAGCTTAAAGTATTACTAAACCCACAACAGTAAAATCTGACTGTATATGCAAAATCGTATGCTTGTTATACTCACTGTGGAACTTAAGGGGTTAATCCTCTGCATTGTGTAAAAAGGTCTCTCTGGGCAAGGCCAGATAAGACACAGTCAGACTGGTCCCTCTGCACATGCTCAGTTTGGTCTCTATTGCTGTGTAGAGAATATTTCCTTGTTGAGCTGATCTTTTCAGGTCGCATGGTATTGACATCACACATGTGGGCGTGTATACAGATCCTAAATGACAGCCCAGTCCCTCCTTTCTCCTCCATGCCCAATAACTAAAAAAGAACACAGTGGGTGGGATGTCACATCTTGATTGATGGATGATTCGCCTCCCATAACAGCATGAGGATACAGGCTGCAGAGGAAATCTCCTCCTACCTGAACACTCAGCAGATCCTGCAGTTTATCACATGACCGTGGTATACAGATCAGCCAAAAAGGTATATAGTGGCAGTATTTTAATGTAAAAAGAAGATTTATAAGCTGTAGGAACTACGGGGGGGGGGGGGGATTGCATTTGAACTTTTTGTGTGGGGGGCCAATTAGAAGAATAAGACCTGGAGTATAAGAGGTGGTAAGAAGTGAGGCAGGAGGGCATTTTGCGTGGGTTCCCATCCATGACAGCTGTCATTTTCTTGGGTGGAAGAACAGTTTTCTCACTATGTGGGCATTCGTACCAGTAACAGGAATGCTGCATTCCTAGATACAAAATAATACAGGCGGTCCCCAGCTTACAAACAAAAACAAGGTTCTGTAGGTTTGTTCTTAAGTTGAATTTGTATGTAAGTTGGAACAGGTAAATTATTTAGGTGTAACTCCAGCCAATTTTTTATTTTTGTGGATAGCGTGATTAACACTCATGTAACATTTGTTTTGCTGTCTGTGCCCCTGTTCAGAAGATTTCACCTCACTTCTGTCCCTGTGACAATTGGATTTTGAAAATTATGAGTTGTTGTGGAAACAAGGATTAGTGATCAAGCTTCAATGGAAATACATTTTTCCCATGAAAAGGGGTAAATTTCCCTTCCTAGGGATAGATTTCCTCTCACTTCCTGTTGTCTCCCATCATTGTAACTCGGGGATTGCCTGTATTCCTTTCTTATTAAAATAGCCAGCAGAAACAGGTTCTGTGCTGACATGCACAGCACTTTCTAAAAGAATGTGACCCTATTGACAATTGAATTTCCTCTCTTTGGTGAACTGTCAGGTCTCTCACTTACCAGACCGGTGAGTCCTTACGTATCCGACTCGCGGCCCCTGGTAGAGCAGACAGGAAACACACGAGTGCGGAGTGGTATGAGAGCCTGTGTAGGAGTCCGGATTCCGGAAGCAGGAAGTCTCCAAACAGCAGATGGTAATCAAATGCACAGGCAACGGATGCTGAGCAGGAGCTATAGACTGGTCACACACAGGCAGGGTTCGGCAGCAGGCGAGCAGCGGAGGTGCAGGAGGAGCAGGCAGAAGCGGGGTCAAACAAGCCGGGGTCAGATGCAGGCGGAAGTCAGGAGAGTCCAAAGGCAAGCCGGGTCATCAACAGATCAGAACACAGGAACACAGGAACAAGGAACAGGCAACGGGAACTAGGCACGGGAGCTGTTGATCAGGCAGCACCGATCAGAGGGAGAGGAAAGCCTAAATAGGCTGATTGGCGCCAAACGGCGTGCACGTGTGCGCGCCGCTATGCACAGGCGCCCGCGCACCTGCACGCGCCCAAATGCGCCCCCGGACAGCGGCGCGCACACCAGCACCACCAGGCAAACGCATAACAGCGCCCATAGGCGGACGCACGCGCCTGGGCACCACCGCGTCCACCATGGCCAGCCGGAACGCCAACACCAGTGCCCATGGAGGCAGGCGGCCGAGCACCCACAGGAACACGCGCACCAACGCGCCCTGACGCGCAACGATGTCCAACCAGGTAACCTCTCTGACAGTGCCCCCTCCTCAAGGGCAGACACCGGATGTCCAGTTGGGCTAACTTGGAGGCATGCGAGTCTTTGAAAGCCTGCAAGAGTTCTCTGGCATGCAAATTGTCTTCTGGTTCCCATGAGTTGTCTTCAGGGCCGTATCCTTTCCGCTTTATGAGGTATTGGGTTTGATTACGCCTCCTTTTGCAGTCTAGGATTGCTTCCACTTCAAACTCCTCCTCGTTGTCCACAAGGTTTGGGTGGACCGACACTACGGCCAACAAAAGAATTGGGGGTAACCGGCTTCAAGAGAGACACGTGGAAGACCGGGTGCACCTTCAGAGAATTAGGCAGGTCAAGCTCGTAAGCGACATTGTTAATTTTCCTCCTTACCAGGAAGGGACCCAGGAACTTAGGGCCTAGTTTCTTAGAAGGGCACGCCAACTTCAGATTGGCAGTAGATAACCATACTGGGTTGCCGGGTTCCAACACAAGTTCTCCACGCCTCTTTTTATCAAACATTTTCTTGTAACCTTCTTGGGCCTTGGCCATGATATCCTGTAGTAGTCTGTTGTTTACTGAGAAGAAATTCAGGGTTACAGCTGCTGCAGGAACAGAACACTCAAGTATTGACCCAGGCAAAAAGGACGGATGAAAGCCATAGTTGGCATAGAATGGAGTCTGGTTGGTAGCTGAATGCAAGGAATTGTTGTAAGAAAACTCCGCAATAGGGAGTAGGGAGACCCAATCATTCTGGGAGAAGGCAGAAAAACAGCGGAGATATTGCTCCAGAGTTTGATTCATCCTCTCAGTTTGCCCATTTGATTGGGGATGGTAGGCTGAGGAGAATGCCAATTCAATTTCCAAGAAGCCACAGAGGGCCTTCCAGAATCTAGAGGTGAACTGAACACCACGGTCAGAAACTATATTCTTTGGAACTCCATGTACCCTGACAATTTCCTTAATGAAAATATTGGCTGTCTCCGTAGCCGATGGAGTACCCTTCATTGGAAGGAAATGAGCCATTTTAGACAATCTGTCTACCACGACAAAGATGGAGGAAAAGCCTTCTGATGGGGGGAGTTCAACGACAAAGTCTATTGAGATCATACTCCATGGTTTCTCGGGGACTGGGAGAGGTTTCAGTAGTCCCCAGGCCCTAGCCCGGCTGTTCTTGCTTCTGGCGCAAGTATTGCAGGAATCAACAAACTTTTTACAATCCCTAATAAGGTGAGGCCACCAGAAGGTACGCTGTACCAAATCACTTGTTTTTCGTGTGCCGAAATGTCCAGCCAGTTTATGATCATGACAAAGTTCTAATACCTGTACCCTTAGTTCTTCAGGGACCACAATCTTGTTTTCATGCCAAAACAGGCCATCCTTGGCACAGGCCCCAGCGGGTAGCGTCATCCCCATAGAAGCCCGTCTGATTTGAGGTTAGATCTTCTTGTAGAAGCAAGAAATTCCCAGGGGAAAGGATGGTATCTGGAGGTAAGGTTTCTTCTGAATCATGGAACATATGTGAAAGTGCGTCAGACTTAACATTTTTGGATCTGGGTCTAAAGGTGATGTGGAACTGAAATTGAGAAAAAAAGTGCCCATCTGGCCTGCCGGGGTTTTAACCTCTAAGCCGTTCTCAGGTATTCTAAGTTTTTATAGTCCGTGTAGACCAGGATGGAATAAGCAGCACCCTCAGAAGGTAACGCCATTCCTCTAAAGCTGCTTTAATAGCCAGAAGTTCTGGATCTCCCACATCATAATTTCTCTCAGAAGATGAAAGTTTACGTGAGAAAAACCCCCCAGGGTATAGAAGTGCTTTGGTGCCTTGTCGTTGTGAGAGCACAGCTCCTACCGCAATTTCGGATGCGTCAACTTCTAACACGAACGGTAGAGCTGGGTTGGGATGCTTCAGAATGGTGGCTGAGGTAAATAGACCTTTGAGTTCCTAGAAGGCCGACTGTGCCTTAGGAGTCCAGCAAAACCGTCTTCCTTGTCTGGTGAGTTCAGTAATGGGAGCGATTATCAAGGAGAATCCTTTTATGAATTTCCTATAGAAATTGGCAAAACCAATAAAGCGTTGTACCCCTTTCTTATCTACGGGTGCAGGCCAGTCCAGGATAGCAGATACCTTTTGGGGATCCATCCTGATACCCTCAGGGGAGATGATCAGGCCCAGGAACTGAATACATTAAACCTTAAATTCGCATTTTTCGAATTTGGCATAGAGCCCATGTTGCCTAAGTCGGGTGAGAACATTTCGTACATGCTTGCGGTGGTCGGCCAGAGAAGCAGAAAAAATCAGGATATTGTCCAGATAGACTATGACATAGAGGTCCAGGAAGTCACGGAAGACGTCATTGACGAAGTGTTGGAAGGTTGCTGGTGCGTTTCACAGGCCGAAGGGCATGACAAGGTACTTGAAGTGCCCAAATCGAGTACGAAAAGCTGTCTTCCACTCATCCCCTTCTCTTATGCAAATTAAGTTATACGCCCCGCGGAGATCCAACTTGGTGAAAACTTTTGCGGTTCCCAGTCTTTGAAATAATTCAGGTACTAAGGGTAACGGGTATCTGTTCTTGATAGTGATCTTGTTTAATTCCCAGTAGTCGATACAGGGGCGTAGGGAGTGATCCTTCTTCTCCATGAAGAAGATGCCTGCACCAGTTGGAGACATGGAGGGGCAAATGAACCCCTTCTTTAAGTTCTCATCAATATAATTTTTCAAGGTGCCCAGCTCCTGCTCAGTTAGTGGGAAAATCCTCCCGAAGGGAACTTCGGTACCAGGTAAGGGTTCTATAGGGCAATCATAAGGCCTGTGTACTGGAAGGTTCTCTGCCCCTTCTTGCTAAAGACATCTTTGAAATCCCGGTAGGCCTCGGGAAGGGGTTGGCAAAGCTTGGTATCAGAATCCAAGCAAAGACACTGAGTCGGTGTCACGGGTGTCCCATGTAAGCAGTGTAGTCAGATAGAAATTGGATCTTTCCCATAGACCAGTCAATGCTGGGGTTGTGTGCCTGTAGCCAGGGCATTATTAGGATGATTGGGAAGAGAGGAGAGGAGATGACATCCAAGCATAAGAGTTCCTGGTGTTCCGGGCCTATGGTGGCCAGTAGTGGGATGGTCTCACAGGTGACTGGACCAGAACTGAGGGTAGAGCCATCTGCTAAGTATACTGCAAGTCCCTGGGTTTTAGGTTGAAGAGGAATGCCATGATTATTAACAAAGGTCTGGTCGATGAAGCCGCTGCATGCTCCAGAGTCAATAATGACCGACATGGGGATGTTTCCGGGAAGCTGTAACATAACAGAGAGTGTCAAATGGTTACCAGATTTGGGCGAAACAGGTGCACAAAAGGAAGAAGACGTCACACACTTACGTATCTTGTTAGGGCAGGCCCTCACAAAATGTCCTTGTTCCCTGCAGTACAGGCATAAGTTGAGAGTATGTCTGCGCATCTTCTCTTCCGGGGTAAGGGATGGCCGGAGCAGACCAAGTTGCATGGGTTCGGGTGCTTCCGTGACCGGAGTAGAGGAGACAGGAGGCAATTGGTTGGGGGAACTGGAAACCTTAGGGAGCATCCAAATGGGAAGAGGATGACTAGAGGACCTCTCAGAACGTCTCTCACTCAGACGACGGTCAATCTGAATGGACAGGTTTATGAGTTCATCCAGAGTCTGAGGTATCCCAACACGTGCCAGCTCATCTTTAAGGGGATCAGATAACCCCATCCGAAATTGATGACGCAAGGCAGTGTCGTTCCACTCTGTATCAGAGCTCCAATGTCGGAACTCAACTGCGTAATCTTCGGCCGCTCTGCGACCTTGCTGCAGGGAGTGCAAGGCTGCCTCAGCAGTAGTAGTTAGTTGGGGGTCCTCGTATAACTGTGACATTGCTAGGAAAAAAGCATACAGTGTATCCAAGGACCTAGATTTCTGCTCCAGTATATGATGAGCCCAAGTCTGAGGCTCGCCGGACAGTAGTGCAATGACAAATCCCACCTTTGTGGCATCCAGAGAGAACGTGCGAGGCTGTAAAGCAAAATAGAGCTCACAGGCATTACGGAAGGCCCGGTATTTGCAACGAACTCCAGTAAACTTTTCGGGTGTGGGTACCCTGGGCTCCGGAGGAAGCATTACTACGGAGGGTGCTGGGGATAGTCCGGCAGATGGTGCCCCTTGAGGGGGAGGAGCAGCTGAGAGGGCTTGGACCTGACCCTCTAATCTGGTGTAGCCTTCTTGTAGGCTTTTAACTGCTTGGGTAAGGCCCGCTAGGTGCCTACAAAGTTCATCCACGGGGGAGGCCCCCTGCCCGGACTCGGTCATGGCTGCCTTATACTGTCAGGTCTCTCACTTACCAGACCGGTGAGTCCGCTTGGGCAGAGGGTAGGCTCCCTTATATATCCGACTCGCGGCCCCTGGTAGAGCAGACAGGAAGCACACGAGTGCGGAGTGGTATGAGAGCCTGTGTAGGAGTCCGGATTCCAGAAGCAGGAAGTCCCCAAACAGCAGATAATAATCAAATGCACAGGCAACGGATGCTGAGCAGGAGCTATAGACTGGTCACACACAGGCAGGGTTCGGCAGCAGGCGGGCAGCGGAGGTGCAGGAGGAGCAGGCAGAAGCGGGGTCAAACAAGCCGGGGTCAGATGCAGGCAGAAGTCAGGAGAGTCCAAAGGCAAGCCGGGTCATCAACAGATCAGAACACAGGAACACAGGAACAAGGAACAGGCAACGGGAACTAGGCACGGGAGCTGTTGATCAGGCAGCACCGATCAGAGGGAGAGGAAAGCCTAAATAGGCTGATTGGCACCAATCGCCGCGACGTGTGCGCGCCGTTACGCACAGGTGCCCACGCACCCGCACGCGCCTGAGCGCACCCCGGGACAGCGGCGCACACCAGCACCACCAGGCAAACGCATAATAGTGCCCATAGGCGGACGCGCGCTAACGCGAACGTGCGCGCACGCCCGGGCACCACCGCGTCCACCATGGCCAGCTGGAAAGCCAACACCAGTGCCCATGGAGGCAGGCGCCCGAGCACCCACGGGAACGTGCGCACCAACGCGCCCTGGCGCGCAACGACGCCCAACCAGGTAACCTCTCTGACAGGAACATTGCAATGTGCTATATTCTCCCAGGAAGAGTTAACTCCCTGTAAGAGAAGAAACTTAGACGTAGGGGCATATTACGGACAGAGAAGGTAGAGTGGGCACAAGAGCAAGTGGAACTTGCAACCTGAATGTTTTGGAATTTACTTCAAGAGACATCTGGACTGAATTGTCACAGTCTTGTAATTGTTCTTTATAATTATTCATTATTTCTTCAGGAAAGATTTATTTTGTAATAAAATACATTCCTGACTGGACAAACACTTATTGTGCTGGAAGGGAAACAACATGGTGCAGTTCTCAGTACCGCTGAGGGAGGATTGTGGACTTGGTAAAGGACTTGAGAATGCCCTGTGTCCACCGCAGCCTGTCTTGAGGTGCTCACTCCCACACTCCCACCCTCCTGTGCCAGACAGCAATTTAAGGGAAGAGGGTGATCTCCATGTCCTGGCTTGCCTTGGGGGGCTGGAGGTGCCTGTGACACTTGCCGAATGAGAGAAATCTAGCTAGCCTAGTGTGAGTGGAATCATTCAGGCAGATACCAGACTAAAGTTGATTAACCAGGGGACTAAAAAATCTGGGTAGTTTTGAGTTATGGATCATTTGATTTGTGTAAATAGAAGAGAATTAGCATAAAAAACCAAAACCACATAAACAAAAGAAAAAATATATATCCTTACAGGACTGTGATAAGGAATTGCTTAGTATCTGGAACCTCCTCGCTTTTCCTCCTTTTTTTCCCTGGAGCTGCACCAAGGAAATTATTCCTGTTTGCTTGCACAGAAAATTCATATACATTAAATGTTCTAATAGCTGGATTACCTGTTTTTTCTGCTTGCATTGCTAAAGATTATTACACATCTTCTCATCCATAAAATCAAAGACACATGAGACAACATTAGAGCTATTTGCTGCCATAAGAATGAGAATTGTACCAGATAATTAGTAATAGTTTTTAAAATCTTTGGTAGAAAATGCTGCAAGTTGTAGTTCAGAAGCTCCTAATTGCTAGATTATTTGGTGAATTTCAAAATATGTAAAGAACCAAAAGTTTTATGTGTTAAAAAAACTGAATAAAAAGTATAATTAAAAAAACGGCCGTTAGTCAGCATGTCATTACTCTCGGATTAACCTCTTTGTGAACTTTTACAACCTATTATGGTGAACTCCATATGGTACTTTTCCAGTGCCTTCAAGAATTGACCCCTCTAACCTTGAGACGTGTTATATGTGACTTTCATACCAGACACCTTTGAGACTTCCAAGAAGTCTACATTGTAGGTCTGTGTGCCCAGGGATGACATAAGAGCTTTTAATAAAACCAGTCTCGCTGATTCCCAAAACGACGATTAAATATTTTATTTCTCCCTACCCACATCAATAGCCAAATTGTTCCATAGATACACATTGAATGTCAACTCTCCAATGGGCCCCGATTCAAACCTCAGCACAATATATTTCTCATTTGCATTTTGCAGCACCATTTCCTTTATTAATGTTTATACAAGTAATCGGGTTCCAGCATGTGACACATAAAAAAATAAGTGTTCTTAGCAAGACACGTTAAAAAGCATATCTTTTCAAATAAAAATGTAAAGTTCTGTTAAAATGTATTTTATGCATTCAGTAAAAATAAGAATGCATTATTTTATGAGGATACTAGTTAGGTCTTTAGGATATCAGCTACTGCCCTGAAGATGTGTTTGAGATAGCACTGGTATGAAAAACAAATCTGTTACTTAAAGCCTAAAAAATAGAATCAACAAATAACCGAAAATAAAAATAGTTCAGGTGGAACATTTCAAATCAAACTGTAATGTCCTGGAGTTCTTCAATGTACTATTATCTATTATGTTCAACAGATTCCAGAAAAAAAAACATGTACTCATTTACACAATATATCATGTGTCTTGTAATATTTATTTGGCTCTTTGCTTACTCCAGAATTCTGCATTTTGCTGGTTGTCACCAGGAAAATATGGCTGCTTTTTCTCACTGTTTAGGTTTCACCCAGCATTGCTCTGCATTGATAGACTAAAGACTGGGACCTGAATGTAAGCTGCAGCCTGGGACTTCTATACTTAAAGGGTAACTCCAAAAAAAATTGCAAAAGAAAAAATAGCATATACAGCTGCTATACAAGTGATATTGTAATTGAATGTTAATAGAAATTACCTTTTGTTTTCAATCTGCAGCTCTGTAATTTCCTGTAAAATGCAATGCAATATGACAACCTGGAGGTGTTCTGTACACAGATGGTGTACAAAACGCCTCCTAGATATGCCATTTCCTGCTTTTGTGATTGGCTCACAAATTTTCCCAGAAGTCTGCACTGTGATACCATTCAGATTTTGGGCATCCCCTGCAACAAAATGTAATTTTGGGTGAGATAATCCCAAAGGGAAATCATGTCTTATGCCGTGTACACACGGGCGGACTTTTCGGCATCAAAGGTCCGACGGTCTCTCCGACTGACTTTTGACGGACTTCTGACGGACTTTCGAACGAACGGACTTGCCTACACAGGATCACACCAAAGTCCGACAGATTCATACGTGATGACGTACGAACAGACTAAAATAAGGAAGTTCATAGCCAATAGCTGCCCAAGCGTCGGTTTTCGCCCGTCGGACTAGCATACAAACGAACTGATTTTTCGACCAGACTCGAATACGTCGGAAAGATTTGAAACATGTTTTAAATCTAAAGTCCGCCTGATATTCGACCGAAAAAGTCCGCTGCAGGTCCGATGAAGCCCACACACGGTCGAATTGTCCGACGGATTCGTTCCATTGGACCAGTTTGGTCGAAAAGTCCGCCCGTGTTTACACGGCATAACTGTAAGCCGACCTTGACAATTTCCTCATTAGAACCCTACAGACCAGTAAAAATCATATTGGCACTTTAGAATGGAAACAACTAATATCTGACAGAATCAAGCAATTGTCTATAGCACAGTATGTCATTCTGATTACCAGAGCTAGTGGTGGGGCACATTTTAAACAGGTGTCACAGCAACTTCATCACCCACCCCACTTTGCAATCTTTCATATTGATAACATTCTTTTCAATGTATCGGTCATTTTGCAATAATTTTTTTATGGAAAATAGGCCAGTTTTACAAGTTAATCAGATCTTCGCTACATCAGATGGACATGTCAGACATGTGACTCTATAGCAAGTAAAATAGCTGTGTATATCACTTTTGTGGGTAAAAAATTAATCTTTTATGGCTGTTTTTTTTCTTTCTATTTAAAAATCGAATGTAATATTGGCATGCCTCCATAAATTAAGTCAGTTTTAACTGCATAGTTACCTGCTTACGTGGCACCATCCACAGGCAGATTAACTCTTCAATAGGACCCAGACATTAAATCTAACACAATTGCACTTTTAGACAACTGCAGTATAGAAGAAAATGTTCCTGTCTTTTGAAATGTTAGAAGACAATTACTTTTCTAAGCCTTGTCCCTTTGAAGAATTAAACACACAAGGAAACATGGAAGAAACAGCAAGGATCTAGCTACGACTGAGCTAACCAGCATTAAACCAGAGGGGAGGGCAGAAAGAGATACCAAATCACATAATAAACAAGTTGTGGTGGCCAAAACCACTAGTTGACAGCATACTTTAAAACAATAGCAACCTGTTACATTCACAACAACAGAAACAATATGCATGGGTGTTACAGAACACTCCCCACCTGAAATCTTTAGATTTCTCTATTAAACATATAGCAAGTATAAATCCACGAAGGATGGCTTGCCCTTGGATCCTACAAAACAAGAAAGGGAGAACATGCAAAACATAAACAGTATACACAAGTCCAAAAATAGCAGATGAAATATCAGATGATCTTTGACGTTGCAATCTTGATACATGAAAAAATCCTTGAAGGCATCAATTCACTTCTCCATGGGTGGCAAAGCACATGTTACGGGTAGAAGTGGAAATGTTTTTCTTGTTTATCTGAAGGAACTCCTATTGTTCTGTCCTCAGCAGAATCTGCTTTTAACCCTTTGAAGTAGAGCACATTCTTGTCTGAAGACTAGAGAAAAAGACTTAGATGAATTTCTTAGGCTGCATACTGCTAGCGAGATTGCTGAGGCATTGCTTAAAGTGAAGTTCCACCCAAAAATGTAACTTCCGCTTATGGCCTCCTCCCGGGCCCCATTCCTGTTTCTGAAACTGAGCTTTTGGGGAGGAGGGGTGGGAGCAGGTACCCGTAACTGCTCCCGCTTCCGTTCCAGTCACCTAGGTGACCTGAAGCAGAAGCTCTCCCTCGCAATGTCTTCTGGATGTCTTCTGGGACATATGACAGATCCTAGAAGACTTTGGGGCCAGTCACAGACCGCAGCACCGCTCACGCATGCGTAGTGGGCACCTGGCTGTGAAGCCGCAAGCTATCACAGCCGGGTGCCCATAGTAGAGATGCTGGTGCCGCCGAGGGAGGACACAGGGAGAATATGGCTGCAGTGAGTACACTACTGGACCATAGGACAGGTGAGTGGCTGTTTATTAAAAGTCAGCACCTACACTTTTTGTAACAAAAAAAGGATGAGGAATGTGCAGCGCTAACAAATAAACAATTTTAGAACATAGACTAAAATCAATAAATGAAAGAAAATTATTAGGTGTACTGGTGACATATACTTAATAAAAATACAAAACAGTGTCCATAGGTGAACTAAGGGACCAGAAAGAGTTCTTAAAAAATAAATAATCCAAATATGCAGTCCAATAGAATAAAATGACGATCAATTAAATCATAAATGTGCATCAAAGAATACTGTGAATTGATAGGAGATCCACCACCAGAAGCACCAGTCGCTTACCAGAGGGATTGAACTCATATAGGTATACTCAATCAGTCCTTGTGAAGTACCCGGGATGATTCAGACTCACTGTATGGACTCAACCTCCAGAGGGATGTTTAGGGCAGTGGATGTCAGCAGATAAAATGAAAAATGGGAAAATCAACCCAACCATATGAATAAAAAAGAAGAAGTAGGGCACATACCATAATTCCGTAAGCAATATTTAATGATTAAACATAAGAAATACACTTACATTTCCAATGTAATGCAGGAGTATGTCGTCTATTCTGAACACAGACCGTTGCTTGTCTTGTGGGCCAGATATATAGACGACATCTTCCTCCTATGGGATGGTACCTCCGAATCTCTCAATGATTTTTTCACTTTTCTTAATGATAATGACCATGGCATCTCATTGTCATATAAATTTAGTTCTTCAAAAATACACTTCTTGGACCTTGAGATAGAGATTTGTTCAGGCCAATTTAAGTTTCAGACATATTTTAAGAGTACGGATCGAAACAGCTTCATACCTACAGATAGCTGTCACCACCAGTCATGGTTACAATCTGTTCCTTGCAGTCAGTTTTTAAGATTGCGAAGGAACTGTACAGATGTTGACACTTATCTTGTTCAGGCATCCACTCTTAAACAGAGATTGATGGAAAAGGGATATGATGAGATGTCAATAAACTCAGAACTACAAAAGGTGGCAATGGTAGTTAGGAGCTCTCTCCTTATGAAGAAACCCCCGCACGAACCAGATGATTTTTATAAATGCTTTATGCTTACTGCATTTTCAATCCAACATAAAGAGATCAAAACTATCATCAATTGTCACTGGGAAATTCTCAAGAATTATCACATTCTAGGAACAGTGCTCCCCGAACGACCAAAAGTCATTTTTAGGGGTGCACCCTCTCTTCGAAGCAAAATTGCTCCTAATGCTATTAATCCCCCCACACGTCCTTCATTTTTTCACAATTTGGTGGGATATTTTCGCTGCAAGAAATGCGCAGTATGCCAGCACAATTCATGTGGGAGACGTAGAAGTTTGGAATTTAGGTCTAATGTCACAAACAGAGTGTATCTCATTAAAACATTCTGCACGTGTGCCACCAAACACGTCGTGTATATGATCACCTGCCCCTGTGGAAAACAATACGTGGGGCGCACGATTCGTGCCTTTTCCGTGAGGGTAGGTGAGCATATCGCCAGGATTAAAGCTGGTGATATTAAACATAACATGCCGAGGCACTATAGAGAACACCATGGTCGAGACCCGAGTGGTTCACAATTTCTTATTATTGACAAATACACTCTAAAACATACTGGATATACCAGCTCCAGGCTTACTCCCCCTTTGGATTAAATACAGAGTGGGATATTATTGCTTTTATTAATCAAGGATAAAGTTTTAGAGTTTTTGTGGTTATCCGAGTGCAATCGGTACAGTCAGAATATTCCTGTTTCATGCTCTATCATATATTTTAAAATATTTCTTTTAGTTTCTGAATTCTTCATTAAAACTATTTTATTATTTTAGTTATCATATTGGATCCCATTGTGAACTTCAGCTCTGGGACATTTTAACAAAACTATTTTTCTCATGCCAAGATAGTTTATTTATTTATTTATTTATTTATTTTATTATTGTAATTTTTTTGTGATTATTATACTTATACATTTTAATAAGTATGGTTTTTCCCCCTTAATGATGTTGAACACTCTGCATGTTTTTATTCCACTTGAACTATCAGGATGTAAGCGCTGGAAATGTAATCCTTTCCTGTATATGGTGTCCTTTTTGAGATGGATTTTTGAGATTTATGTCTCATTTATGATGGGCGCAATTTTGTTGGTTATCATCGGATTGTTCATCCTTGATTCTAACCAAATCATGTTTCCTGCCTGAAATGAGGCAAGGGATATATATAAGTAGATGTTGTTATTTTTAGCCTCTTCTGATGCTTGGAATTAATTCACTTCAGTTTTGTGTCTCATCAGCAACGGCGCCATTTTATTGGTTATTTTAGGCCGCTTAGCCCGATTTTACGTCACTTCCTGCTTCCGGGTTACCATAACGAGGCTTGACACGCACGCGGCGGCGCCATTTCGACCAAAACCAGAAGTGACTTTAGAATTGCACAGTATGACCGACAGAGCTGCTGCCCCCATTATCTATATATAGACAGTAGTGGATCAGCACCCCAGATGATGCCTTTTGAGGCGAAACGCGTTGGGGTGCTATGCTGATTCCACTGTTACTGTCTTTTTAGAAGCGCTTGTTTTACCATAGAAATGTAAGTGTATTTCTTATGTTTACTCATTAAATATTCCTTACGGAATTACGATATATGCCCTCCTTTATTTTTATCCATGTGTTTGGGCTGATTTGCCCATTTTTCATTGTATCTGCTGACATCCACCGTCCTGAACATCCCTCTGGAGGTTGTGTCCACACAGTGAGCCTGAATTATCCCGGGTACTTCACAAAGTCTGATTGACTCATTAGGTGTATACATATATGAGTTCAATCCATCTGGTAATCGACTGGTGCTTCTTTTGGTGGATCTCCTATCAATTCACAGTATTCTTCGATGCACATTTATGATTTAATTAATCATCATTTTATTCTATTGGTCTACATATTTGGATTATTTCTTTTTTAAGGACTCTTTCTGGTCCCTTAGTTCACCTATGGACACTGTTTTGTATTTTTATTAAGTATGTCACCAGTACACTTAATAATTTTCTTTCATTTATTGATTTTAGTCTATGTTCTAAAATTGTTTATTTGTTAGCGCTGCACATTCCTCATCCTTTTTTTGCTTATCTCTACACACTGCTGTGCTGGCTGCTATTGTGCGTTCTAGACAGCGCGGTATATATGTTTGTATAGTACACTTTTTGTAGCTGCTGACTTTTAATAAACAAACAAATGACTGGAACTCCGCTTTAAGCTGTCAGCAATGTAAGCTTGGAACTTGGTCGATGGATCTGCAGCAGAACTGCAGAATAGGCAAAGTCTCCGTTGCAGGAAGGAAAAATTAAAATCTTTGGGGCTCTTGCTGAGACTTGCCCCGTAAAAAAGAATACTACAGTTTTGCAGTTGCCATAGGTAATTCCATCAATGACAAGACTAATGCCCTGTACACACGATAGGATTTTCCGATGGAAAATGTGTGATAGGACCTAGTTGTCGGAAATTACGACCGTGTGTAGGCTCCATCACACATTTTCCATAGGAATTTCCGACACACAAAGTTTGAGAGCTTGCTATAAAATTTTCCGACAACAAAATCCATTGTCGGAAATTCCGATCGTGTGTACACAAATCCGACACACAAAGTGCCACGCATGCTCAGAATAAATAAAGAGATGAAAGCTATTGGCCACTGCCCCATTTATAGTCCAGACGTACGTGTTTTACGTCACCACGTTCAGAACGATCAGATTTTCCGACAACTGTGTGTGACCGTGTGTATGCAAGACAAGTTTGAGCCAACATCCGTCAGAAAAAATCCATGGATTTTGTTGTCGGAATGTCTGATCAATGTCTGACCGTGTGTACAGGGCATTACTGTAGGTTGCAGCTAGCTCACTGGTTGCATCTCTGTGGTACCTACTGAAATAGATGGTCATTTTGAGTTGCTAATTACACAGTCCAGGGTGTAGCACAGTTCTTCTCACCTAAATTAAACATGTCACAGAACTCTGAAGCATCAAATGAATGACTGCTTTGGCCATCTAAAACAGCATACGTTCTGACAGCTTTCTCTTGTTTTCCCCAATAAAACACTTTCACCAGACATATTTTAATACACAGTGACTGTCACACACAGGCAGTGCTAAATATAAGAAGTAAGGGTTGCTTTGCTGTATGAGATTACTTGTGCATGTGTATTTTTTTTTTTTATTTCATTTTTTTTAACTTATAGAAATTTTACGTTTTGAAAAAACATGCCTGTGCACATATAGTTGTGTATGAGGCTGCATTAGATGGGCACAGTGGCTGCATAAGATGGGCACAGTGGCTGTGTTTGGCACAGTGGTGGCAATATATGGGCACAGTGGCTGCGTTTGGCACAGTGGCTGTGTTTGATGGTACAGTGGTGGCAATTGATGGGCACAGTGTCTACGTTTGATGGGCACAGTGGCTGCGTTTGATGGGCACAGTGGCTGCATAAGATGGGCACAGTGGCAGCAATTTATAGGCACAGTGGCTATGTTTGGCACAGTGGCTGTGTTTGATGGTACAGTGGCGGCAATTGATGGGCACAGTGGCTGCGTTTGATGGGCACAGTGGCTGCGTTTTGATGGGCACAGTGGCTGCGTTTGGCACAGTGGCTGGGTGTGATGGGCACAGTGGCTGCGTTTGATGGGCACAGTGGCTGTGTTTGATGGCACAGTGAGGCTGCAATTGATGGGGCTTTTTTCAGAATTTTTCAGTTTGTTTGCGCCCCCAAAAAATTTTGAGCACCAGCCGCCACTGCTGCTGACGTCACAGATATCAGTCATTCTGACAATGGGAGTCTGGATCCACCAGGACTGATGATACCTATCTCAGCCTCTCAGCGAGCTGCTGAGAGCATGAGACGGTCGCTCCGCCCCCTGCACAGCTCAGCGCTCCAATGAGCGTGGAGGGTGATGAGCAGAGAGCTGTGACTGACAATATACAGCTCTGCTCACAGAGCTCTGAAAACAGAGTGATGGGCGATGTTTGATCGCTCGGTTTTCAGTGCAGTGGTGCTGGGGAAAAGATGCAGCATCGGACCCATGCTGCATACACCTAGGTAAGTATGAAACTGAAAAAAAAAAGAAACCCATACTTCTCTTTTAATGTAAAAAGATGGGATAAAGGTGTCTGCATGAAGTGTCTTTGTGGGGTGTACACAAGGTGGGCTTCTGCCCGCTCACCAATCCAGATATACCAAGGCTCAAGGGAATAGGATGTCCTGGAACAGGTTCTTGAAGAATCTGCAAACAAACAAGGATAACAGCACTCAGGAGCTGAGATGAGGAATGGTAAATGATGGTTGCAATAAACCACAAATGCTCTTCAATAAGTTTGCTGGCAATTTATTCAAAAGAGTGATAAAAGCAGTACATAGTTCATAAAATATATGGTTGCAACATTATTGTGATTCTTGAAGAATCTGCAACCAGTGAAGGTTGTCTAGCCGTGCACCTAGCAATGCTGTGATTTTGCTGTAACTGCACCAGCGACAATGAGAGTGACCCCCAACGGTCACTCAGCCGACAGAGAGCTCACAATGGTGGATCTGTTCGCTCAGTTGCCAGAGGCTATCCACACCACCTAGGCCACGGCACCTGCTCACATTCCCCGGAGTGGCCGGGTTCCTGAAGGCCATGGTCCCAAGAGAAAGACTCCTCCCTGGACCAGGCTATTTATGTCCTCACTCAGCATTTTTCTCTCTCTCCCAGTTGGCTGGAACTTGTAGTCTACAGCAGTCTAGCTTCACTGCAAATCCTGGCTCCACTGACCACATATCCCATGATCCCCCGATCTCAGCTGTGGTCTCTGCTTGCACTGCATTCAGGAGATGATGACACAGTGTCCAGGCTGAACAAGTAGTAGTGTTTTTATGGGAATGTTTGACCATTTTTCCCAAGGCGCATTTGTGAAGTTGGGGACTGATGTTGGAGGAGAAGGCCTAGCTCGCAGTCTCCACTCAAATTCATCCCAAAGGTGTTCTATTGAGTTGAGGTCAGGACTCTGTGCAGGCCAGTCAAGTTCCTGGTGGAGGGGGGATTATGGTATGGGGTTATTTTTCGGGGTTGATCTTGGCCCCTTAGTTCCAGTGAAGGGAACTCTTAAGGTGTCAGTATACCAAGACATTTTGGACAGTTTCATGCTCCCAACTTTGTGGGAACAGTCTGGGGATGGGCACTTCCTGTTCCAACATGACTGTGCACCAGTGCACAAAGCAAGGTCCATAAAGACATGGACTTAGCAGGGGTGGTGGAAAATTAACTTCAAGTGCAATAATTCACATTATAATAGTAACTAAAACATATAAAATTAAGTGTAACAATCTAAAAAAAATAAATTTCAAAGTGCTATAATGAAGTAAACCTCCCAACTAAAAAGTTGTTGCATTTGAAGTTAGTTTGTATTGCAATTATCTGTAGAGGGGTTTTCACCATCCCTGCTAAGTTTCATTTGTTATGTCTTGTTTTAAGTTTGATGTGTATTGTATGTGACGTTACATATCACAGAGACCAGTATTATGATAATATTGAAGTTTATTGAGATTTACATACATTAGAGGGTTCCACCATTATTGTTAAGTTATTGTTTAGTAAGTTAACGCTGCACTTTTTCTTTTTGTGGTGTGGGAACACGTAACAGTGCTTAGCAGCAGGCCTTTCACCGACACTTTTTACATTTTAACTCCAGTAGTTTATTGTAAATAGTAGTGTGGTGATTACCTATTATGCGAAAGATCAGCATGTGGCATTAATAAACATCAACGTATTTCAGTTGTGCCCCACCAGGAACATTGATAGGTGTCAATGATTGGCAGCACTGATGGGCACTGATTGTCAGCACTGATGGGATTTGATTAGCAGCACTTATGGGCACTGATTGTCAGCACTGATAGGTGGCACCGATGGGCACTGATTGTCAGCACTGTTGGGCTTTGATTAGCAGCACTTATGGGCACTGATTGGAACTGATAGACAGCACTGTTGGGCTCTGATTGGCAACACTTATGGGCACTGATAGGCAGCACTGATGGGCACTAATTACCACTGATAGGCAGCACTGATGGGCACTGATAGGCAGCATTGATTGCCACTGATTGGCAGTGATAGGCAGCATTGATTGGCGCTGATTGGCATGGCAACATTGGTTAGCACTGATAGGCAGCATTGTTTGGCACTTGGCACTAGTTGGCACTGATAGGCAGCATTGGTTGGCATTGATAGGCAGCATTGGCAGCACTGATTGGCAGTGATAGGCAGCATTGATTGGCACTGATTGGCATGCAACATTGGTTGGCACTGATAGGCAGCATTGGTTGGCACTTGGCACTGGTTGGCACTGATAGGCAGCTTTGGTTGGTGATGGTTGGCACTGATTGGCAGCATTGGTTGGCATTGATAGGCAGCATTGGCTGGCACTGGTTGGCACTGTTAGGCAGCATTGATTTGCACTGATAGGAAGCATTGGTTGGCACTGATAGACAGCATTGGTTGGCACTGATTGGCAAAATTGAATGGCACTGATAGGCAGCACTGATTGGCACTGATAGGCAGCATTGATTGGCAGTGATGGGCAGAATTGATTGGCATTGAATGACAGCATTGATTGGCACTGATTGGCAGTATTGATTGCCACTGATAGGAAGCATTGGTTGGCACTGATTGGCAGCATTGATTGGCACTGATAGGCAGCACTGACGGGCAGCACTGATAGGCAGCATTGATTGGCACAGATTGGCATGGCAACATTGGTTGGCACTGATAGGCAGCATTGATTGGCACTTGGCACTGGTTGGCACTGATAGGCAGCATTGGTTGGCATTGATAGGCAGCATTGGTTGGCACTGATTGGCAGCATTGGTTGGCACTGATAGCTAGCATTGGCTGGCACTGGTTGGCACTGATAGCAGCATTGATTTGCACTGATAGGCAACATTGGTTGGCACTGGTTGGCACTGATAGGCAGCATTGGTTGGCACTGATTGGCAGCATTGGTTGGCACTGATAGGCAGCATTGGTTTGCACTGGCAGGGGAGAGGAGGAGTTTCACATGCAGCAGACAGACTTGCCAGAGCCACTCGGTGTGTGAAACTGTCAGCTAATGTAACTACTTGCAGGGAAAGAGAGAGGAGCTGTCACAACTCAGTTTCGGGGATGGGCGGGACCAAGTAGCTAATGATTGGGCAGCTTAAGAAAGGGGGCAGAGCCACATAAATGTAGCGGCCCACCCAGACCCCATCCCGATGGCTGGTATTTGATAGCCGTTCGGTCCCCCCCACACCCCGACATCACCGCTGAATTGTGACAGCTGGTCTCTCTCTCTCTCTGCAAGCAGTGACATTATATGACAGTTCACACACTCAGCAGCTCTGGTAAACCTCACGATCTACTGCCTGAGAAACTGTTTCACAGGCAGCAGTGGCTATACACTCTCTTGTATGCAACATTTCAGGGCAGATCTTGGGAGACAGCACGGATGATTAGGGTGTGCCCAAGAACAGCCGGCACACCCCATGCACACGCCTTTTCCACCCTCCAAACTCACCCTTGTAGCCAGTTTTCAATCCATGTACTCACCCTATAGTCCATGCCAATGGACCTTACTTTGTACAGTAAACGTTTAAGGGGAACTGTGTCAAATGCTTTTGCAAAATTCAGATACACCAGGTCTACTGGCCTTCCTTTATCTAAATAGCAGCTCACCTTCACATAGAAGGTTAATAGATTGGTTTGGCAAGATCGATTCTTCATGAATCCATGCTGATTACTGCTAATAATACCATTTTCATTACTAAAATCTTGTATATAGTGCCTTATATAGTGCCATCCCCTCCAAGAGCTTGCATACTATTGATATTAGGCTAACTGGTCTGTAATTCCCAGGGATGTATTTTGGCCCTTTTTTAAATATTGGTGCTATATTCCCTTTTCTCCAATCAACTTAGGAACAATGGTCTTGGCAATTACTTGACTGAGTTCCCTAAGTACCCTTGGGTGCAACCATCTGGTCCCGATGATTTATTAATGTTAAGTTTCCCAAGTCTATTTCTAATTCTGTCCTCTGTTAGCCATGAGGGTGCTTCCTGTGATGGATCATGAGGACAAACACTGCAGTTTTGGTTACTGAAGCCCCCCAACTCCCTTGTGAAGACTGAGGAGAAGAATAAATTCAATACCTTCACCATCTCCTCATCCTTTGTAACCAGATGTCCTTCCTCATTCCTTATGAGGCCAATATGGTCTGTCCTCCCTTTTTTACTGTTTATATACTTAAAGAATTTCTTGGGATTTTTTTTACTCTCCTCCGCTATGTGTCTTTCGTGTTCCATCTTAGCCGCCCTAATTGCATCCTTACATATTTTGTTGCATTCTTTGTAAAGTCTGAATGCTGATGATGATCCCTCATGCTTGTATTTTTTGAAGGCCTTCTCCTTTGCTTTTATGTGCTTTTTTACATTGAAGTTAAGCCATCCAGGACTTTTGTTCACTCTTTTAAATTTATTTACCAATGGGATGCACTGGCTAATGCCCTTATTTAATAATATTGAAAGATTTTATCCCAATTTATATCCTGTAGCAAGGTTCCTAGTTTAGGGAAGTTGGCTCTTTTGAAATTCAATGTCTTTGTTTTCCCTTTGTGTTTCCTATTTGTGTGATTTATACTAAAGCCAATTGACCTGTGATTGCCACGCATTTCTACATCTGTGATCAGGTCTGTATTGTTGGTAATCAGTAGATCTAGTAACGCCTTGTTTCTAGTTGGTGTGTCTACCATCTGACCCATTAAATTGTCCTGCAAGACATTTAGGAACTGGCGAGCCTTAGAGGAATGCGTGGTTCCCTCCACCCAGTCTATGTCTGGATAATTAAAATCCCTCATTATAAAAACACTTCCCATCTTTGCTGCTAATCCAAATTGTGATAGGAGATCGGTCTCCCCCTCCTCCCTCAGGTTAGGGGGTCTATAGCACATGAGATGAGGGAAAAACATAGCTACTAATAGGGACATTGATTTGACCTTTTATCACATAGAATAAACCAACTCCTGGTTTATCATTGCAGCATGTACTAACACATTTATCGTTAAAACACAGCTTTATAAATTATTTTCAAGTGAGCTAAAATAAAAATATCTTTTATATACTACGGGACTCTGTGTGTTAATATATTTCAGCAGCTTTGTGCAAATTACATATTGATGTATTTACAACAACAAAAAAAAAAAAATTTAAAAACAGTCATCAACCCCAGAATTGTTTAAACTAGTCCTATAATTTGTATTCTCTTTGTGCGTAGCAGGACCATCCATTTGTTATCGATGATAAACTTTATCCATGCATCAAATTCTACTTTATGGTGGTATATCTGCCCATGTCATACAGATAAAATAATCCACAACTGTGACAGTAATGATTAGATCCAATAGTTTCAACAATTAATCTGTAGAAAAGTAAAGGATTTAGTTGCAGTTAGCGGGCTTCAAGTGCCCACGGTATTTTTTACCCCTTAGGACTCAAATTTTAATTAATTGTAGAAATGTTTAAAAGATGCATGAGTCATTGCTCGATAAACAACAAACATAGCATGCCTTATTTAGAAAGCATTTCCAATTATTTGGCCACTTAGGATACTTTTTGACTCCCTTTTAACTGCAGGTTGATCAACTTATTAGCACTTCATTGATTTCAATATGCTGCAAGTGAATTGGTTGCCAACATGTGGTTAGATCTCTCAGTAGCAAAGACTTGAAATTGCACGTGGGCTATTGGTGATTATAGATTTAGCAATCTTGGAACTCTCCATCAGTAACTTGCCACCTACGCTTTCTTTTCTTTCCCTGTTTCAAACAACGAAATAATAAATATTGCAGAGAAAATTGACAACGACTATGTGGCGGCCTAGTCTTAGAAATTAGTCTGAAATGCGAAAGCATGTTTTTAATATGTAGTCTAGATCTTTTGATACAATGCCTTGCAAAAACATTCACCCTCCTTGGAATTTTTCATATTTTTCAACCTGGAATTAACATGGATCGTTTGTGGATTTGCATCATTTAATTTAAAGAACATGCCTACTATGAGAAAGAGCTCGAACTAGAGCGCGAAACGCGTCAGCTGTGTCTGTACCACCCGCCTGATTGTCCTGTTTTTTATGATCCAAGTTTTACAATAAAGAAGATGTTTTCAACTTTATCCGGTGTGCGGCATCCAGATTTTCCTGCTTCAAACCCAACTTTGAAGATGTTTTTTTTATGTTATTGTGAAGCAAACAACAAATAGGACAAAAATAACAGAAAAGGTTAATGTGCATAACTAATCACCCCCCTAAAGTCAATACTTTGTAGAGCCACCTTTTGCGGCTGTCAAAGCTCCAAGTTGCTTTGGATAAGTCTCTTTGAGCTTGCCACATCTTACCACTGGAATTTTTGCCTATTCCTCCTTGCAAAACTGCTCCAGCTCCTTCAAGTTGGATGGTTTGCGTTTGTGAACAGCAATCTTTAAGTCTGACCACAGATTTTCTATTGGATTGAGGTCTGGGCTTTGACTAGGCCATTCCAACACATTTACATGTTTCCTCTTAAACCACTCAAGTGTTGCTTTAGCAGTGTGTTTAGGGTCATTGTCCTGCTGGAAGGTGAACCTCCGTCGTAGCCTCAAATCACACACAGAGTGGTACAGGTTTTTCTCAAGAATATGCCTGTATTTAGCACGATCAATCTTTTCCTCAACTCTGACCAGTTTACCAGTCCTGACTGTTGAAAAACATCCCCACAGCATGATGCTGCCGCCACCATGTTTCACTGTGGGGATGATATTCTTTGGGTGATGTGATGTGTTGGGTTTGCGCCAGACATAGCATTTTCTTTGATGGCCAAAAAGTTCAATTTTAGTCTCATCAGACCCGAGCACCTTCCTCCATACATTTTGGGAGTCCCCCACATGCTTTTCGCAAACTCAAAACGTGCCATTTTGGTTTTTTTTTTTGCTTTCTTCTGGCCACTCTGCCATAAAGCCCAACTCTATGGAGTGAGCGGCTTATTGTCTTCCTATGTACAGATACTCCAGTCTCTGCTGTGGGACTCTGCAGCTCCTCCAGGATTACCTTAGGTCTCTGTGCTGCCTCTCTGATTAATGCCCTCCTTGCCCGGTCCTTGAGTTTTGGTGTGCGACCGTCTCTTGCCAGGTTTGCTGTTGTACCATGTTCTTTCCATTTGGTTATGATAAATTTGATGGTGCTCCTAGGGATCATCAAAGATTTGGATATTTTTTTTTTATAACCTAACCCTGACTTGTACTTCTAAACAACATTGTCCCTTACTTGTTTGGAGAGTTCCTTGGTCTTCATGGCAGTGTTTGGTTAGTGGTGCCTCTTGCTTAGGCGTTGCAGGCTCTGGGGCCTTTCAAAAAGGTGTGTATATATAATGACAGCTCATGTGACACTTAGATTGCACACAGGTGGACATCATTTCTCTAATTATGTGACTTTTGAAGGTAATTGGTTGCACCAGAACTTTTTATGGGCTTCATAACAAAGGGGGTGAATACATATGCACATGCAAATTATAATTTTTTTATTTCTGAAAAATTGTTTTATGTATATATTTTTTAAATTTTACTTCACCAACTTAGACTATTGTGTTCTGATCCATCATATATAATTCAGATTAAAAAAACACTGAACTAAAGGCTGTAATGTAACAAAATAGGTAAAAAGCCAGGAGGGGGGGTTAATACTTTTGCAAGGCACTATATATTGCTGCCCTACTCATTCACAACTGGTTGACAGCAGGCAAAACTAATGCTGCTGTGTTACTGGAAGCTGCATTTCTAGGGTCTTATGAAGCGCTTTGTAACATGTTACACTAGGGAGCCTGGCTTCTTCTGAACCCTATGGTACAATTTCTTTCTGCCTGAATTTTTAAGCTTTCAGGACCCTACTGTATAGTTTGGACTAGTAAGGGGATTAAATACCTTAACCAGGTCTGTGCAAATGGTACTTTCAGGACATTTGACTCTCTAAAAGTTCAATTTGCCCTACCCAACTGCTATCAATTCCATTACCTCCAGCTGTGCCATGGTTTTCAAATGCAATTTCAAGGTCACCCACTTACCTCAACTGTGCAATCTGGCTTTGAGAGCATGCTGTGGGACGACGCTTTGGAAAAATCTTTACCCACAGTATACAAAGCTCTCCTTTCATTTATCATTTATTCATGATGACCTTGACAAACTGCTGGTCAGCTGGCAGGTGGAGGCCCCGGATACGAATTTCGAGAACTGGGAGGATGTCTGGGAATATCCTATGCAATAGCTGGTTTTGGCAAAAGACAGACTAATCCAATTTAAAATACTTTGCAGGGTATATATCACCCCGCAAAAACTTCATAGGATTTACCCAAACATTTCTGCTAAATGCTGACACTGCCCAGAACACCAAGCAATGCTTCTACATGTAATCTGGCTGTGTCCATTGAGTTAATTCTTTTGGAAGGATGTTACTTAGTGTATTAGAAAGTGTACTCTGATCTCTGTACCATTGACGATGGATATTTGTATACTTGGTCTGGTCCACTTATTGGCCATGTCCAGAGCGATGAGAACGCTGATAGAGCTATTTTTATTTTACGCCAATATTGCTCAAATGCAAGTCTCCGTCGGCACCTACACTTGTTTTTTGGAAAAGTTTGATCAACTCTGCTATACGGCTGTATAAGTTCACTAAGGAGCCCAGGGGTTGTCCTAGGAAATTCACCAAAACATGGGATATCTGGGTTGCCTCCATGGGAACAAAGCCTTCTGGGGATACTTCCACGAGATCCCCCGCCCCCCTCCCTGATTTCATGCTACTGACCTAATGAGAGCATCTGCAGGGTAGAGGCAGATTAGGTGGTGCCATTTCTGGTTATGCCTATGCCAATGAGCTTTATCCAAATATCTTGGTTGCCAAGTGAATAGTTTTGCAATTGTTTTTTTTTTCATGTCTTTCGGTTAACCTTTAAGCCTAGGTATGCCCAATAGACTTTGTTTTGTACCCTAAGTTCAAAATGCTTAATAAAAAATGATTTAAAAAAATAGAATTAAAAAGTACTGAATAAGAAAAACTGATGTGAATTATTTAATAAAGTGTTAAATCAACGAATGCTTATAAATAAGTGGTGAAGTGCCTACAAACATGTTTTCGTGAAACGCTTCATTCAAGTAGAGTGGAATTTTACAATGAATGTCATAAGTGCCTCCTACTTAGAAGAGTATTATTTTGAGATGTGTGACCGCAAAGCCAAATATGTTTTGAAATAGTTTTTTCTCTTATTTTGACGAAATCATACTGGAAATTGCTCAATAACATGTGTATCAGCCATTTACAGTCAGGTCCATAAATATTGGGACATCGACACAATTCTAATCTTTTTGGCTCTATACACCACCACAATGGATTTGAAATGAAACAAACAAGATGTGCTTTAACTGCAGACTTCCAGCTTTAATTTGAGGGTATTTACATCCAAATAAGGTGAACGGTGTAGGAATTTTCCAACAGCAGGATGAATTATGAAGTGTTTCGGTCAATATTATCTGCTCATATTCAGCAAAATGCTTCAGAACTCATTGGACAGCGCTTCACAATGCAGATGGACAATGACCCGAAGCATACTGCGAAAGCAACCAAAGAGTTTTTTTAAGGGAAAGAAGTGGAATGTTATGCTATAGCCAAGTCAATCACCTGACCTGAATCCGATTGAGCATGCATTTCACTTGCTGAAGACAAAACTGAAGGGAAAATGCCTCAAGAACAAGCAGGAACTGAAGACAGTTGCAGTAGAGGCCTGGCAGAGCATCACCAGGGATGAAACCCAGCGTCTGGTGATGTCTATGCATTCCAGACTTCAGGCTGTAATTGACTGCAAAGGATTTGCAACCAAGTATTAAAAAGTGAAAGTTTGATGAATGATTGTTAATCTGTCCCATTACTTTTGGTCCCTTAAAAAGTGGGAGGCATTTATACAAACTGTTATAATTCCTACACCGTTCACCTGATTTGGATGTAAATACCCTCAAATTAAAGCTGAAAGTCTGCAGTTAAAGCACATCTTGTTCATTTCATTTCAAATCCATTGTGGTGGTGTATAGAGCCAAAAAGATTATAATTGTGTCGGTGTCCCAATATTTATGGACCTGACTGTATGTATACAGTGCCTTGAAAGAGTATTCATACCCCTTGAAATTTTCCACCTTTTGTCATGTTACAACCAAAAGCGTAAATTTATTTTATTGGGATTTTATATGGTGGACCAACACAAAGTGGCACATAATTGTGAATTGGAAGGAATATGATAAATGGTTTTCAATTTTTTTTACAAATAAAGATCTGATGTGGCGTGCATTTGTATTCAGCCCCCTGAGTCAACACTTTGTAGAACCACTTTTTGCTGCAATTACAGCTGCAAGTCTTTTTGGGTATGTCTCTATCAGCTTTACACATCTAGAGAGTGACATTTTTACAACAAAATGTAGATACATGGGAATCCTGCCTATATTCAAAAATTGTAGCACTCACCGCATGAATAGCGGGGGGGTATGTAATCAAAAATAGCTAGCAAAGGACACAAAAAAAACAAATAGTGATAAAAACACACACCCTAAAGAGTACTACAAAAATGTTTATTCGCCAAGAAAGAGCAAAATACAAATACCAATACTAAAATCCCTATATCCCTAAAGAGTCCCTAAAAAGGGGTAAACTCCTAATAATACAAACAATTCCCCCCAAAAAAATTGGTGATTGAGAAATATATCTAAAAATATTGAAAGAGATAAATGCAGTGGGTATATCCCTCCCTCCCCAATATGAAACACCCCCTATAAGCACCTAACAGTACCCCAACCCACCTGGGGCGAGGAACTAGGCTGGATAATTCCTGAAGGGAACAGTGTGATTCCGTAAACACAGAAATGCGCCACACTGTTACATTCCAGAAATGATACAATCTAAGCGACTGATGATAAGGTGTAAAGTCATACCACAGTCGGTCACACGGTCAGTCAAAGAGAGAATAATCATAGAAAGGGGACACACTGGGAAAATGGATAATCCAAAAATTGAAGACAATTGGGGGAGAGAAAAATCTTCTCCACACAAAGAAAAAAGATTGTTATTGTATCCTCGAATGTATGGAAAGTCCTGCTGTATGATCTTGTTGGTAACAAATATGTGGTTAAACGATGACAGACACTGATTACAGATGGATGGATCACTAAGCACTTCAATCCAGACCTTGTCAGGTATATAACACAAGCAGGAAAGATCACATAGGCACCGTCAGTGTAATCAAGAGTAAGGGTTCCCACAGCATGTAGGTACAACATCCAAGCAATTGTAATAATACATTTATATGGTGGTTACTCACTGATACCGGATCACACAGAGAACTCTCCAATGTGAAATGAGATTCAATCTGTTGGTCTGTATGTGATAGCCATAGATCTCCAGTTGATGATCCTTCATCTGTGGTAAAGATAGTGATTTCTCACCCAAGATAGATTGGTCAATATGTGTCAGGTTATTTAAAAAGCCAGTAGAGTAATAAAATCCATAGTCACAGTCACTTTTCTCCGTGATAACAGATCAATTAGTCTCCATGTTGAGGTCAATCATGCTGATAAATTCAGGATAGATGTAGCATTAGGTTCATCAAAATCATCAGGTTCCAGCTCAGTCCTCCAAGCCCATCATATGCAAGCAATGGGGGGAAAAGCGAACTTAGGACTTTAATTGGGACGCAAGGGAAGGTTTGCGCCCCCATCCTTAATATCATGAAAAAGAGGGGGGGAAGTTGGGACTTTAAATGAGGTGCGCATGATGCAGCCCAATCACACTCACAGAGGTGCAAACATATGTATGTTTATTAAGGACCAATGATCAACATGGCATAAAAACGCATTGAAAACATTAGACATTAAATAATCGCATATAAACAATAAATATATGTATATACAACCATAGGACATGGGTACAATTATGCATCTTAATTCCCCAAGCAAGATAAAAGTCATGTGAAGTAAAAAACATCTGAAAATTGGTCAATGTGTGTTTGATGCATCAAAGGTAGGCCCGACGCTGCGTTTCATGGACTTCAATTCACTCTTCAGGAGACGGATGCATCTAAATTCTATAAAAAAAATGTATGAAAAGCAATATAGTTTCATGGGTCTAACAAAATCAGCAGAAAAGGGGGAAATTGGGCATAATGGGCCATGCCAAAAAGGTTACTCACATGATAGCCAAAACTAGGACCGTGCGACAAAACAAAGCCAGGGGAGAGCCATGGAGCCTGGCCCGGGAGCTGAGAGGGGGACCTCAACGAGGAACACCGGACCGCACACACCAACACCCTGCAGTGGAGGGGACTTCTATAATGTAGGAAATATATAAAATGTATCTATGATGATACAAGTAACAAAAAACGAGATGGTATAAACTGCAGATATCACCAAGGTGATTGAAAAAACGCACCCACAAGATTACCTTGAAAAATGCATGTGATGTTTGAAGCCACATGGATGGGAGAAGATCAGGGTGTACATAGGTTGTATCAGCACCATCTCTGAATACCATGAAGCAGGGAGTGAGATGCAGCCCCAGCATGGAACACCAGCTCCCCCTCAGCATCACGCAGTCACAACACAGTGGAGCAAAACCTCGGTAATCACCAGAGAAGCTCACCACATGGTATTCAGAGATGGTGCTGATACAACCTATGTACACACTGATCTTCTCCCATCTATGTGGCTTCAAACATCACATGCATTTTTCAAGGTAATCTTCCGGGTGCATTTTTTCAATCACCTTGGTGATATCTGCAGTTTATACCATCTCGTTTTTTGTTACTTGTATCATCATAGATACTTTTTATATATTTCTTACATTATAGAAGTCCCCTCCACTGCGGGGTGTTGGTATGTGCGGTCCGGTGTTCCTCGTTGAGGTCCCCCTCTCAGCTCCCGGGCCAGGCTCCATGGCTCTCCTCTGGCTTTGTTTTGTCGCACGGTCCCAGTTTTGGCTATCATGTGAGTAAGCTTTTTGGCATGGCCCATTATGCCCAATTTCCCCCTTTTCTGCTGATTTTGTTAGACCCATGAAACTATATTGCTTTTCATACATTTTTTATAGAATTTAGATGCATCCGTCTCCTGAAGAGTGGATTGAAGTCCATGAAACGCAGCGTCGGGCCTACCTTTGATGCATCAAACACACATTGACCAATTTTCAGATGTTTTTTACTTCACATGACTTTTATCTTGCTTGGGGGATTAAGATGCATAATTGTACCTACCCATGTCCTATGGTTGTATATACATATATTTATTGTTTATATGTGATTATTTTATGTCTAATATTTGCAATGCGTTTTTATGCCATGTTGATCATAGGTCCTTAATAAACATACATATGTTTGCACCTCTGTGAGTGTAATTGGGCTGCATCATGCTTACCTCATTTAAAGTCCCAACCTCCCCCCCTATTTTTCAAGCACATCATAGGGTGTTAGCTAGGGGTAGGGGGGCAAAGAATGGGGGTGTCCATCCCTGTAAAAGGAGCTAAACGTTCAGCGTCTTGCACAAACTGGACCAACCAAACAGTAAACTGTACTCTCTTTCAGATTGTAATGTTTTAAATATTCCCATCCAAGAATGGTAAATAAAGTATTTGTTCATCTTTTAAAAAAAAAATAATGTACAAAAACTGTAGCTTCTAACTTTTAATAAATAGACACTCACCTGTCCTAGGATCCACCTGGCCCGGTTCTGCACCATACTTCGGCTGCTGCTGCTGGCATACTAAGTGTGAGCAGCCAGCTGTGACTGCTTGCAGCTTCACAGCTGGTTGCAGGGGAAGGAGGGGGGCTGAACTTCCGCTCAGATCGCCGTGGCAAACTGACCAGAAGTGGGGGAGCGGGTACCTGTCAAACCAGTTACCCGCTCCCCCTACCCGTAAAAAATATGTGCCAAATGTGAAGGAGGAGGAAGAGCATGACTTCCCCTTTTTAACATGCAAGTGTGCCAAGACAAATGCTAGCCAGCCACATAGTCATCATCCTTTCACTAAATAAATGATTACAATAATCTGAACAGTCCACAGCAATTTACCACAAATGGCTTTGATCATTTTACTAGTTTTGATCTTCCAGGCAAGCAAAAATTTGGTGTAAATTATCAAAAATGCCCTTCAATTGGTACTACATTCATTTCAATTGAGTTCTTATTGCCTGGCCTCCCAAAACTGGTAACCGAATGCCGCACATTGCTTTGGACCATCCAATTCCATATATTGATTTTCTTCCACAAAAAGGTTTTTAATGAAGGCTTTTAAAGTTTCTACTTTTATGGCTCCAAAATCTCAGACCAGTGATAACATAATAGAAACTCATTGGCATAGTATATTAGAAAGTACTTGCTTCAAGTGCTATTTAATGACTAAATCCAAATTTCAGTTCCTTCACCCTTCAATATCTAGCACCCTCTGCTGAGTTTTTCCATAGTTCTTTCTTTGCCAAGCCTGATGATGTGACTGACATGTACAGTATATTCTCTTTCCCAGTTACTGCTGGAAATTGTGGATCATAACCTTGTGGTTTTTAGACCTTTGACTGTTGGAAATACAAACTGCAATTTAAAACCCATAAAATAAACTCTTTGAAATATTTTCTTGTTTCTGTATTTATACAGAAAGATTTCAGACTGGCTTCTTGAGACGTCTCAGATGATTGCACATGATGCATGACCTAGTTATAAATTGTAAATTAATATTCGATAACATAAGGTCAGATGCATATACAACCAATTCTCATACCTGTGCTTAATAGCACACAAATTGCATGCCAAGTTAGAAATTTTTATCAGGAGCTGTACAACTCTAGACTCTCGGAGGATCTGAAGGCATACAAGTAGTAGAGATCTTGTATCCATCAGCATTTACAAGCTGTCCCCATATATTGACTTCCCCTGGACTTTACCTCTGTTTGGAGCAGTCTATCACCCCCTTGGAGGTTGAACACTTGATAAAAAAACTCCTGAATGGGAAAAGCCCTGGGATGATAGCTATACCAATACAAATTTCTGCCCCACCTTACCCATACCCCATGCACCTATTTTAATTTTTTGAAGTAATTGATTAGATCTATCAAACCACAGAGTGATCCTGTGGATACAGTAACAGTATGAAGTGCCACGTCCTGTAAATTTTGGAATATCAAAAGAGAGATGGGGCTTGGACTTTTTAGGTACAGTCAACAATAGTTAATACAAACAATTAATATTTTATTATAAATCACATAATTACATATTCCAAAAATCCACATTGACAATACCATACAAGATATATACAATATCACTACTGCAGAGAACCAGATAGATCTAACAGAAGACAAAAGGACGAAATAAAATTCATTCCATATGTTATACATGTCCACGAGTATGGTTCAAAGGCAGATGTTGCGCGCTGTGTGCTTCTTTAGGAGCATAACCATTAGCTATCAAATAGATGGAAGAAAAAAAGAATATGTATAAGTATAACATTACAATTGCATTAAGATATCAATCACATACTATAAAACATGAGCTGTAATATCTACATCCAAGGCAGCCATTATCCAATTACCTCTATAGTAGGCGGAAAAGCAACAAACCAAATTGCTATGGGGGCGTGCATAATATGATAGCAAGTATGACCAAAAGGCTGTATATATATTAAATCAGAATAGATGCCCTTAGACCAATTAAGTGTGGTACGGAACTTGTTTTGTGGGGCCCTTAAAAGGAACCAACCTCACAGATAATTTCAAACCGTAACAAAAGAAATAGTAATAGACACAGACTTACTTGGTAATGTGGAGTAATTAAGCGCATACAATTTTCAAAAACAGCACGGTATAGCGGCCACGGGGATGCAGCAAGCCATATGATGGAAAATTGTCAAAGCTATTGGGTCCTGACGGCAAGTAAACAATAGATTGGATCTATGAATACCTAAAATAGAATGTCATACATGGCAGACATTGATATAAAAAGGAAAGAAAAAAATGTATTATTTTAATTTTTTGACCAACATGTAGGCAGGTGCCTACAAGGGGTTAATGTGTCTGCCTGTGTAAGCACTTGTTCCCCCCTGGCTGTGCTCATGTCTTCATGTTAGCTGAGCCAGCCAGGTGCCAAATGTTATAATGTTTGTATGTTTTTCCAGTGTTCCCGGGTTGACCTGAGAGTTTGGGGTAACCAGGCTGTAAGGTTAATGTCCTGATATTTCAGCAAGGTTGCTACCCCCTACAATTCAGCCAACATAAAAGGGGCTGCCCCTAAGCCCCTGGAGATCTGGCTCGGAAAATACTTCCAAAGTGTAGCTGGATACTCTATTGAAGTAATCACCCCCCTTGGGGGGTGATAGGAGCTTAATCAGGGTTCCTGGAGGGGTCTCAAGCATTGGAGACCTGATGGACTTGTAGCTGCTAATCATGGACTTATTGCCTTTATGGATTACTGTCAATCATGGACTCTAAGGGACTTGTAGTGTCTCTTGTGGAATATCGCCTTAATGGACTCTTGCCTTAATAAAAAAATTTATGGGCTTGCCTTCTGCATAAGGTATGCAAACTTTATGGATGTAGCTCTGTACAGGAATTGTGTTGAGACTGCTCACGGAGAACTGTACTGTTTCAGAAACGACCTCAGTAAAGGATCTTGTTTGTTTACTTGCTTTACCAGGTCTGAAGTCTCTTAGAGCCCTTTCACACTACCAGCACCCAGGCGTCAGCACTTTTAACCCCCGCTAGCGGCTGAATAAAGGGTTAAAAGCACCCGCAAAGCACCGCTGCCGAGGGTGCTTTGCAGGCGCTTCGGCGGCACTCCTAACGTGCTGCAAAGAAGCTGCTTGCACGACTTTTCTTGACGTTCTGCCAGCACAGCGCCCCAGTGTAAAAGCACTCAGGCTTTCACACTGGGATTGCAGATGAAGCTTTTTCAGGTGATTTACAGGCGCTATTTTTAGCGCTAAAGCGCCTGAAAAATGCCTTCAGTGTGAAAGGGGTCTTAAAGAGAGAGTTATGCACGGTTTATCAAAAGAACAGGGCTTGCAACACAACAAGGGGACTGAGCTAGAGAAATATGCAATACATGGGTCTAACACACAGAGTACTGTCCAGTGGAAGTCAATCTGTTGTTTCTAACGGCTACAGTGTTTGTGTCACATACAAGGCAGCCAATCAGCCACGAGATGGATAGCTGACAGGGGTGACGATTCCTTTGGTAATGGAGGGGATTAAGTGCTTGGCACCTCCATTAGCGGCCAGTTTCCCACTCTTTGGGACCCAGCCTGGCATCACGAAAGACAGTATGTAGAGGGGACCCGGGAGAAGAGCGCAATCACAGAGGTTGGAGAAGGAGAGAGAGCATTTCCTGTATCCCATAGAAACCATGGGATATGTCACTGGGAGGGAGGTGACATGAACTGCTGGATTGGAGGAGCCCGATACAGGCTCAGCGGTACCTGCCTCAAAATGCTGCAAACTGGAAAGTGGTGTCCTACGTGCATAAGAGTGTCTGAAGTGTACAAGTGTCATCAGTGTAATGGAGTCAGCACTGAGAGCAATCAGGTAACAGTGTAGCTCACCTTAAGGAGACCTTAGTTCATATTGACTGTCACATAACCGCAGCTCCCAGCCCGAAGAATAGGCATTGGTGAGTGCAGTTCTACTTGTCCCCACACGGGCGCCTAAGCTCCAGCCTCAAACAGTGGTACCCTCTCCAGGGAGGAACTATTAGCACATATTGCTGTTATTTCAAATGAGGGAGGAGTGCATACCTTTGTTTACATTTTTTCTGATTTCTCAGCTCAACACAAATACTAAGATCCTTTCCAAGATCAGTGCCAACAGATTAAAGCCAGCTCTCCCAGATTTAGTCCACCCTGATCAAACAGGATTTATACCAAGTATAAAGAGGCTAGGCAATTCCCTTAGGGCACTCCAAATTATTAATTGGTTGCAATTCTACGCCTATATCCGGTTATGCTTCCTCCACTGTACCGACACTGAGAAAGGTATTTGACCGGGTAGACTGGTTGTTTATAGCAGAAACTCTCACAGGCCTGGCCCACCTCTTGTGCTGGATACTACTTTTCACAAAAATCCTGAAACCAAGGTCAAAGTAAATGGCATCCTATTCCAACCCCTATCAATAGAGGAATGGAGCCAGACAGGGATACCAAATATCACCTCTGTTATTTGTGTTATTCTACATATAATACAAAATATACATGGTGTCCAGTTAGCTTCTTTTAACACAAACTACATGCCTAAAGAGATGATATTCTGTTTTATATTACTGATGCAACTACCTTCTTACCCAATATAATGTTAGAGTTACAAGAAGTGGAAACCTCAAATGTTATAATGTTTTTAAAAAAAAACTGAAATTCTACCACAGATAGAATCCACTGATAATGCTTCCAATTTGTATGGCAGCAGCAATCCTTAAAATATCTGGGCATTAGAGAATTATACACTGTTGTTACAAAGCAGGACTGTGGCAGTTGGAATTAACATTATAAGAATGAATGTACTGCCCAGGATCCTGTCCTTGTTGCAGATGCTACCCGTCATTCTACCTGCAGCGCAACACATGCAGGAGCCGCAAGTGAAATGGGATCCTGTCCTTGTTGCAGATGCTATCTATCATTCTACCTGGGATGCCCACTTGATTTTAGAACAACTTCAGGGAAAACTTTCCTATATACAGTCTATACACACTCCACTGCTTCCTTCAGCACACTTGCTTGCAGATATCTCAGCTGGCAAACTGATAGTTTTTTTTTAAAAAAGGTATAACTTTATTGTTTACATACAAACAAACAAACAGTATGCTAATATTTTTCAAGAACTCAAGGAGCAGGTGGTATAGTGCGATCTGCACTAACCCAGGGCTTCCAAATCTTATGAAATTATGGCCTCATAAGTCAATATGTATAAAGGTATAGCTTGATTGACTATAGTAAGCCAGAAGGCTATAGTAGGTGGGGATTTCCAATGCATAGTGATTTCTTTGCATAGAACAGGATAATTCGAAGAAAGGTTTGCACATTCTTAGATATACAGTCCTCATCTATATATCCTAGCAAGCATCCCAAGGGGTTACAGATGTTAGATAACTGAATGGGGGAGCTGATAAGGGCCGTGTCCCCTGACCAGAATTTCCTAATCGGCGGGCACTCCCACATTAAATGGAAAAAGGTGCCATCAGCCATGCCACATCGAGAACATGTTGCGGAGGGTAGTCTCTTTAATCTATAGAAGTAAAGTAGGACCTGTATAATAATTTGGTTTGAATAACTTTATCACAGGAAGAGATGACAGATGATACCTGGAGGGAAAGAACATCCCGCCAAACATCCTCCATCAGCTCCGGTATGTCAGAGCGCCATTTATTTTCTGTAGCGCTAATCCTAGTTGTCGTAGTATGAAGAAGGGTTTTGTAGTATGTGGAAATGAGTTTGGTGTGAGAAGGGTCAGTTAATAATCGTTTGAGTGGGGAGGGTTGAATATCGATGTTTCAAAGGCCAAACTGTGTCGCAGCGGTATGGCATATCTGCAGATAATGAAAATAGGCCGTAGGAGGAAGGCCATACTCCCTGCGAAAGTCAGCAAAAGATCAAAAAGTGTTCACTATAAATAATTGGGAAATTAATCTAACCCCCGTTTGAACCAAAACCCGCCATCTGTTCTGCGGAAGAATTCTGGTAGACCTGGGATACCCCAAAATGGAGCATTAGGGGAATATGTGGTATGTGTATTGGACGCAGTAGCTTCGAAAGCTTGAATATGTGTAGGGTCATGGAGAGAACTTTCGTACCTTGCCGTTCCCTAATGGACAGGCAATGTATTTGATTTCATAGGAAGTGAGGATGGCTGCCTCCAATGCTGTAGCCGCATTGTTCTCCTTGGGGTAGAACCACCAGTGTGCATGAGCCAGCTGTGAGTCCACATAGTAAATTTGGAGGCAAGGCAGTGCTAGTCCTCCCTCCAAAATTGGCAATTGTAATGTGTTTTTTGCTATCCTAGATACCCCTCCCCCAAATAAATTTAATAAGGATTGTATCGATTTCTTTGAATTTGCTTTTAGGGGTGTATATTGGGGAGTTACTCAGAATATATAAAAAGGGTGCTAGAAAGATCATTTTAAAAACATTTATTCTACCCAACAGTGTCAGGGGAAGATTGGCCCAGGTCTTAAGCGTATTTCTCATTCTACTGATGAGTGGATCTAAGTTCATTTTGATGTATGAGGAGATAGGCCGCTGTATCTCAATACATAAGTAGCCAAAGGTGTGAACAATCTGCAACGGGCATAAGGGTGGTAGTGAAATGGAGGTGGATTAGACTAGCATAAACAACAAGGATTTATCCCAGTTTACCTGGAAGCCATAAAAGTGCCCAAAGCACCGAATAATATCCAGTAGAGTAGGGAGTGACGACTGGGGGTCTGCCAAGTATATCAGCATGTCGTCCGCATATAAGGACACCTTTTCTTCCAGGCCCCCAATCATCAGTCCCATCTCCGCCCCACTAGATCTGATCAGCGCTGCCAGTGGCTCTATCGCCAATGCAAATAGTAGTGGCGACAGAGGGCACCCCTGTCTGGTGCCTCTGCGTATCATGAAGGGGTCGGAGATAGTTTTATTCACCCTCAATCTAGCTGTAGGTTTGTTATAGAATAATTGAACCCATTTAATAAATGTGTTACCGAATCCAAATTTTGCCAAGGCTTCCTGCAGATATGGCTATTCGACCGAATCAAAGGCTTTACGAACATCCAGGGCTAAAACAGCCCTGGAGCCCATTGAGTCATGAGTGGCCTGCATGTTGGTAAAGAGCCGTCGCAAATTAATTTGAGTAGATCTTCTGGGGATAAATCCCATCTGATCCGCTCCAATGACAGTAGTAATGACCATATTTAATCGCTGGGCAGGTACTTTAAAGGGGCATCTAGCAATTAAACCTGAGAATCTAGCAATTTTTGAAGTGAGATATCCTGCAATTATTCATCTAATTCCACAATAGTATAGTGGGCCCTGGTGGAGTAGAGAGTAGAGTAAAATGTAACGAAAGCCTCCACTACCTCCTTCATCTGTTCCACTATTATGCCCTCCGAGTTCTTAATTCTGGGGATGTTGCATTGCTAATAGTCAGGCCTAGACAGGTAAGCTAGCAGGCGACGCCAAATTCGAAGAGTCGCTGATTTTGATAAAACAGTTTTTCCTGGGTACGTTCAAGTAACACCATGTCTAACTCTCTGGCCTTGTGTTGCCAGACAGCGTGTCTCAGGCGTAGGGGATGCGGAGTAGGCAGCCCCCGCCACTCAAAGCTCCCCCTCTGCGTCCACCAGTCTGGAGTGAAACGCCTTGCGGGCCTGCCCTATAGCCGCAGCAAAAGAGCCGCACATGGTAGCCTTGAAGGCATCCCAGACCACAGGGATAGATGCACTTTGTGTATTGGTGGCCCAATAAGAGTTCATATTAGCCGTTCCCCAGGTTGTGGCAGCCTGGTCCACCAGCCATAGCGGGCTCAGCCGCCACACCCGGAAGGAGGGCGACACTCCCATAGCAAGGTCCACCAACAGGGGAGAGTGATCAGACACCGCCCTAGGGAGGTATCTGACATCACTCACCATGCTAAGTAAATCAGAAGATAGCAGACATAAATCAATACATAATAATGTATCATGAGAATCAGATTGACAGGAGTATTCCCTCACATCTGCATGTTTCCATCTCCAGGCTTCTACTAGGCCAGATTGGGTCAAATAAGTGCCTACGGTAGTGGAGGGTACAGTAGAGCATCAAAATTTGTCGAGAGTTGTCAAGGATCGTATTATAATCTCCGGCTATCAATAAAGGGCCTTCTGCAATTTCCAGGATGGAAGTGAGTACGCGATCAAATAATTGTTTAGTAAAGGGTGGTGGGGTGTACAGGCTAGTCACTGTGTATGGTTTACCAAGGAGTTCTAGCACCACAATTACGTACCAGCCACCGGGATCTAACTTAATATGCTTGATAGTTACAGGAGCTGATTTAGCTATGAGAATGGATGTGCCAGGAGAACATGTGGAGTACGTGGAGTGTAGGGCATAAGAAGAAGGATATTTCCTTTAACGCATTGAGGTTAACCATATTTTAGAAACCTGCGACCCTAACATAGCATGAGTCAGTAAAAACAATACGTATATAAGAAAGAACAGTATTTCTCTCACATCTGTAGACTGAATACCATGTTGATCGATCCTGCCAAAAACCTTGGAGGAAAAAAGGCACAAAAGGTAAAAAAGGAGGAGCATCTCCCATAAACAAAGGGAACAGGTAAAACATCCCCAACCCCCCTGGTCCCAAACCCCAAACACTTTAGGGCTTTGATCCCAAAAACAAAACTGTAAAGCATGGGGGGCATGATGTAGGCCCACAACCAACAAACTGTGGTAGGTGGCGATAGAGTTCGCAACAGCTGGGCTCCATCTGCATCAGCAAGGTCATTTATGGTAGGTGACCCGGACCCTACAGGGGTATGTCTTTTACCTCAGTAGGATATTATTCAAGAGGTAAAGGTTCATCATTCACTCGGGTGAGAAGTATCAGAAATAGAGATCATGAATGGGCAAATATTCCCTATGAATAATCATGCGGAGTGGTGCAGATGAGTAAAGAAGGGGGGGAGCTGTGATGAAGCATAAACACAGGTTAGTGAGGTGGGGATCTTTGTTGCTGGTGTCGCTGATCACGAGGTTCCATGGGCTGCTTCGGATCTGTGAAGAAGTAGGCCTTTCCTTTATGAATGATCCTCAGCCGTGCATTATATAGCATGCTATAGGGTAGTTGGAGGTCTTGCCGTTTCCTTTTAATGGCCAGGAAAGTAGCCCTCTGTTTCTGCGTAGCTACTGAGAAATCAGGAAAGATAGTAATCCCATTACCATTGAAGTATATATACGGCCCTTTGCTCGGGAAGCCCTGAGAACTCTGTGTGCTCTATGGCGAAGAGTGAAGAGAAGGTGGAAGGGCCAAAAGTAGGTATCAACCACCGTTCCATGAAAGCCTCAGGGACCGCGCCTTCTGAACCCTCCGGAAAGCCCCCCCCAAAAAAACGCAGATTATATTGCCTCAGGCGGTCCTCCATATCCGTTAACTTATCAGTGGTATAATCTTGGTTTTGGCGTAATTCTCTAACAGAGGCCTGTAAAGGACGGGTGTCATCCTCTAAATCTCCTATGCATTGTTCTGCATTAGCACCCTATGGCGGAGATTATGCACATCTTGTTTCAGGAAGGACAGATCTGATAGGTAAGGGAAGCATGGCTGTGCTGAATAGCCTCCATGATCTGTGTCAGCGTGGATTCTGCAGGGCCTGTGTCAGCATAGTTAGCACTGGGGGAGAGAGGAGCTGTGTCCTCTGGCTGTTAGAGCGGGAGGGGATCGTCAGGGCTAGAAGTAGGGGGATTTTGTGACTCACCCTTCCGTGGATTTTGTTGCTCTGTTGTGGATGAAGTGGAGGGCTTGCTGTGATCCCATTCATGAGGCTGGCTAGCGCCATTTTGCTGTGGCTCACATGGGGAGGGCAGCAACGGGAATTCCGCAATATCCTCCAGCACAGGGCTGTATTTGACCATCCTCGGGTGTTCCCGTGGTCTTAGGAGGGTAAGGAGGAAGGTGGGTTCCCACAGGAGCGATCGGGTCAGAAGGATCATGCTAGGATAGAAGTGGGACAGACGGAGCTCAGGCAAGCTGCCACCTCACATTCCAGTAGTCAGCCACGCCCCCGGCAAACTGATAGCTAATAAGACAAAAGGGCAACAGTTGGATTTTGAAGCAAAAGTTCTTTACAGGCAGGGACCCCGGGTCCCTTTGGTTGTGTAGCAAAGTCCAGTGTCCAGCTTACATCCCTGTGGCTACTGATCCCAGCACCATCACTTTAGATGCCTCTTCAGACATTGCAAGCCCATCTGACTGCAGCTGCCCCTTTCACTAGCCTACTTCTCCACAGTCCTTCCAGACTACACACTCACCAGCCTTACTTCCCCTGGAGAACTCCTAGACATGGCATGGGGGGAGGCTCTTGCTCTTCTCTTCATCTTCTTCATCTTCTTCTTCATCTTCTTCTTTTCTTCTCTTCTCTTCTTCTGTTGTTCATTTTCTTCTCCGGCCGCTCCGCATCCATGCTGGCATGGAGGGAGGCTCCCGCTGTGTGACGGCGTCTCCTCGTCTGACGGTTCTTAAATAACGGGTGGCCCCGCCCCCCTCTGACGCACGGGACATGACAGGACATCCCTGTGGCATTCCCCGTGACGTCACAGGGAAGTCCCCGTCAAGTCACCGTGCGTCAGAGGGGGCGGGGTCACCGGGTGGCCCTGCCCCCGTTATTTAAGAACCGTCAGACGAGAAGACGCCGCCACACAGCGGGAGCCTCCCTCCATGCCAGCATGGATGCGGAGCGGCCCGGAGAAGAAAATGAAGAAGAGAAGAAGAGAAGAAGAGAAGAAAAGAAGAAGAAGAAGATGAAGAAGAGAAGAAGATGAAGAGAAGAGCGGGAGCCTCCCCCCATGCCATGGGTGCGGAGCGGCCCGAGGAGAAGAAGATAGAAGACGCCGCGGAGGAGATGCTGGACAAGAACGCTGGAGGAAGAACCAGAAGAGCCAGAAGAACCAGAAGAAGAAGATGAAGGAAGATAGAAGAAAGAAGAAGCATTTAAATAAAGGAATTGTCAAAAACTGTCTCTTGTCATTTTTAACATTTTTGACAGTTTTTTAGTGAAATGGTAGGGGTACTTTTGTACCCCCTTCCCATTTCACATGGGGGGGCCGGGATCTGGGGGTCCCCTTGTTAAAGGGGGCTTCCAGATTCCGATAAGCCCCCCGCCCGCAGACCCCCACAACCACCGGCCAGGGTTGTGGGGATGAGGCCCTTGTCCTGATCAACATGGGGACAAGGTGTTTTGGGGGGCTACCCCAAAGCACCCTCCCAATGTTGAGGGCATGTGGCCTATGCATTGTTCTGCATTAGCACCCTATGGCGGAGATTATGCACATCTTGTTTCAGGAAGGACAGATCTGATAGAGTCTATCTGATTGGTAAGGGAAGCATGGCTGTGCTGAATAGCGTGTCAGCGTGGATTCTGCAGGGCCTGTGTCAGCATAGTTAGCGCTGGGGGAGAGAGGAGCTGTGTCCTCAGGCTGTGAGAGCGGGAGGGGATCGTCAGGGCTAGAAGCAGGGGGATTTTGTGACTCACCCTTCCCTGGATTTTGTTGCTCTGTTGTGGATGAAGTGGAGGGCTTGCTGTGATCCCATCCATGAGGCTGGCCAGCGCCATTTTGCTGTGGCTCACATGGGGAGGGCAGCGACGGGAATTCCGCAATATCCTCCAGCACAGGGCTGTATTTGACCATCCTCAGGTGTTCCCGTGGTCTTAGGAGGGTAAGCAGGATGGTGGGTTCCCACAGGAGCGATCGGGTCAGAAGGATCATGCTAGGATAGAAGTGGGACAGACGGAGCTCAGGCAAGCTGCTACCTCACATCCTGGTAGTCAGCCACGCCCCCGGCAAACTGATAGCTAATAAGACAAGAGAGGGAACAGTTGGATTTTGAAGCAAAAGTTCTTTACAGGCAGAGACCCCGGGTCCCTTTGGTTGTGTAGCAAAGTCCAGTGTCCAGCTTACATCCCTGTGGCTACTGATCCCAGCACCATCACTTTAAATGCCTCTTCAGACATTGCAAGCCCATCTGACTGCAGCTGCCCCTTTCACTAGCCTACTTCTCCACAGTCCTTCCAGACTGCACACTCACCAGCCTTACTTCCCCTGGAGATCCCCTAGACATGCTGACTCTCTCCCGCTGTCCTCACACCTGCTCCCATGCATCCAGGACAGGACTCCTCCGTGTGTTGTAGAGGATCCCTCCAGCACCCGAGCCCCAGCCCCGAGGTCACTCCGCCCAAACTAGGGAGCACTCTCAAGGCCACAGACAGCCTCCTCAACAATACTCCAAGCAGCTCCTCCTAACCTCTCACCCATTCTTCTGGAAACTTCTCCAAGGTTCCAGCAAGTAGGGGGAGGTACTAGAGTTGCTGCTTGCTGAGTCATCCAGCCTCCCTGAGTCACTCAGCCCTGACCCAGATTAAACCCAGCCTGACTCTCAGCCAGGCCAAATTTACCTACAATACAACTAGCACACTAAGCTAGAGGGTGCCACATGTGGGTAGTATAGTATAAGAGGGCGCTTTAAACACAATAAAATATATATATATATATATATATATATATATATATATATATATATACACAATATTTAAATAACGTGACAAATAAAGTGCAACAATGCTTGATAATACATATACATCACTGGTAGGGATGAGCTTTGAGTTCGAGTCGAACTCATGTTCGACTCGAACATTGGCTGTTCGCAAGTTCGCCGAACAGCAAACAATTTGGGGTGTTCGCGGCAAATTCGAATGCCGCAGAACACCCTTTAAAAGTCTATGGGAGAAATCAAAAGTGCTAATTTTAAAGGCTTATATGCAAGTTATTGTCATAAAAAGTGTTTGGGGACCTGGGCCCTGCCCCAGGGGACATGGATCAATGCAAAAAAAAGTTTTAAAAACGGCCGTTTTTTCAGGAGCAGTGATTTTAATAATGCTTAAAGTCAAACAATAAAAGTTTAATATCCCTTTAAATTTCGTAGCTGGGGGGTGTCTATAGTATGTCTGTAAAGGGGCGCATGTTTCCTGTGTCTAGAACAGTCTGACAGCAAAATGACATTTCGAAGGAAAAAAGCCATTTAAAATTACTTGCGGCTATTGCATTGCCATCCGACAATACACATAGAAGTTCATTGATTAAAACGGCATGGGAATTCCCCGCAGGGGAGCCCTGAACCAAAATTTTTAAAAAAAATGACGTGGGGGTCCCCCTAAATTCCATACCAGGCCCTTCAGGTCTGGTATGGATATTAAGGGGAACCCCTGCCAAAATTTTTTTTAAAAATTACGTGGGGGTCCCCCTAAATTCCAAACCAGACCCTTCAGGTCTGGTATGGATTTTAAGGGGAACCCCACGCCAAAAAAAAAAAACGGCATGGGGTCCTCCCAAAAATTCATACCAGACCCTTATCCGAGCACGCAACCTGGCAGGCCGCAGGAAAAGAGGGGGGGCGAGAGAGCGCCCCCCCCCCGAACCGTACCAGGCCACATGCTCTCAACATTGGGAGGGTGCTTTGGGGTAGCCTCCCAAAACACCTTGTCCCCATGTTGATGAGGACAAGGGCCTCATCCCCACAACCCTGGCCGGTGGTTGTGGGGGTCTGCGGGCGGGGGGCTTATCAGAATCTGGAAGCCACCTTTAACAAGGGGACCCCAGATACCGGCCCCCCCCGTGTGAAATGGTAAGGAGGTACAAAAGTACCCCTACCATTTCACTAAAAAAACTGTCAAAAATGTTAAAAATGACAAGAGACCGTTTTTGACAATTCCTTTATTTAAATGCTTCTTCTTTATTCTTTCTTCTATCTTCCTTCATCTTCTTCTTCTGGTTCTTCTGGCTCTTCTGGTTCTTCCTCCGGCGTTCTCGTCCAGCATCTCCTCCGCGGCGTCTTCTATCTTCTTCTCCTCGGGCCGCTCCACACCCATGGCATGGGGGGAGGCTCCTGCTCTTCTCTTCATCTTCTTCATCTTCTTCATCTTCTTTTCTTTTCCGGGCCGCTCCGCATCCATGCTGGCATGGAGGGAGGCTCCCGCTGTGTGACGGCGTCTCCTCGCCTGACGGTTCTTAAATAACGGGGTGCGGGGATTCCTCAGGCTTATCCCATTGGTGTTCATCAGTTCAGGCATGATTCCTCAGGCTTATCCCATTGGTGTTCATCAGTACAGGCGACAGTACCTAAATCTGTCAAAGCTCCACCTGACCTGTCTTTTTAATTAAAGGGGTCATGGTGGTTTGGTAAGTAGGCTACTTACCCTTATCCCCTGGGTGTCATTTGTTTTTCATGATCGTTTCCAGTGGTGACGGTGTAAAGACCTTAATTGCTTCAAACCTTTTATGGACACTCTTGTCACTTAACTCACTTGGACATTTGTTGTTATTTTGCACTTTATGTGTTTTCTGGATATTTTTTAATTAAGTTACCAGTGATGTATATGTATTATCAAGCATTGTTGCACTTTGTCACATTATTTAAATATTGTGTATATATATATATTTTTATTGTGTTTAAAGCGCCCTCTTATATTATACTACCCACATTTCACAAAGTCAGCACCTTGCACTTTGAGGGGAGCAGCTTATATAGTGTTTATTCTAGTCATAGCGTGGAGTTTTCCTTATATTTCAGAGGGTGCTACATACCAAATACCTACTTTTCCCCAATCAGACATATTCTTACTTTTCTTGTTTGAAATGGGAAAAACCTAGGTTGACATATAAAATATTGAAAAAAAAAAAGAGAACTAGGTGGATTGATCTCCCAGACATATTGTATTATAGAGCAGTTGCTTTGACCAGGATATTAAACTGGAATTTTATTAAAATTATCCCAATTACGACAAACAGTGCCACTTGTGAGAAGTCTGTGGTACTGCGTACTGTGTGCTGTGCTCCAGGATCTCTCCATGCTACAGACAACTTAGATAAAAAGAAAATCCCCAAGCTGTGTGCAGTTGAAAATGCCATGCGCTCTCCTGGGGGGTTACCTTGCGGGCTCCCAAGTCCAGCATTTGCTTCTATAGACAGGGTTGTGGGGATGAGGCCCTTGTCCTCATCAACATGGGGACAAGGTGTTTTGGGGGGCTACCCCAAAGCACCCTCCCAATGTTGAGGGCATGTGGCCTGGTACAGGTCAGGAGGGGGGGCGCTTTCTCGTCCCCCCCTCTTTTCCTGTGGCCTGCCAGGTTGCGTGCTCGGATAAGGGTCTGGTATGGATTTTTGGGGTGACCCCGCGCCGTTTTTTTTTAAATTTTGGCAGGGGTTCCCCTTAATATCCATACCAGACCTGAAGGGCCTGGTATGGAATTTAGGGGGAACCCCACGTCATTTTTTTTTAAATTTTGGTTCGGGGTTCCCCTGTGGGGAATTCCCATGCCGTTTTTATCACTGAACTTCTATGTGTATTGTCGGACCGGCAATGCAATAGCCGCGTGTAGTTTTAAATGGCTTTTTTCCTTCGAAATATCATTTTGCTGTCAGACTGTTCTAAACACAGGAAACATGCGCCCCTTTACAGGCATACTATAGACACCCCCCAGCTACGAAATTTAAAGGGATATTACACTTTTATTGTTTGACTTTAAGCATTATTAAAATCACTGCTCCTGAAAAAACAGCTGTTTTTAAAACTTTTTTTTGCATTGATCCATGTCCCCTGTGGCAGGACCCAGGTCCCCAAACACTTTTTATGACAATAACTTGCATATAAACCTTTAAAATTAGCACTTTTGATTATTCATGTTCGTGTCCCATAGACTTTAACGGCATTCGCGTGTTCGAATGAACTTTTTTCCTGTCCGCATGTTCTGGTGCGAACCAAACAGGGGGGTGTTTGGCTCATCCCTAATCAATGGTAACTTAGTTCAAAAAAATCCAGAAAAGACATAAAGTGCAAAATAATAACAAATGTCCAAGTGAGTTAAGTAACAAGAGTGTCAATAAAAGGTTTGAAGCAATTAAGGTCTTTGCACCGTCACCACTGGAAACGGCCACTTCCGGTTTCCGGTTTCTGCATCTACAGGCGGTGGAATGCATGCCGGCCAAACACTAGACATGTGCACACTGAAATGTTTTGTTTCAGAATTTCGTTTTCGTCTGAAAAATACATTTATTTAGTTACTCCCGAAATTCGTTTTTATTTATTTTGTTTAGTTAAAAAATGCATTTGTCCGAAAATACAAAATAATTAAGGTCGAATCTGTCATTGAAGGCTTATGGTGTTTGTCGAATGTTCTAAGAAGATTTGACGGAGCAGCTAAACTGTACGATGCCGCAATCGTACATTTCCGGTCGAATTTTCCGCCTACAAGCTATAGTAGAATTCTAATGTTGTATGACACTAGTGATAATTATATTTATTAATTATTATTACTAGTCAACCAACATTAGAATTCTTCTATATCCTATGGGCGGAGCATTTGACCATAAATGTCCGCTCGCGGAGACTGCTTCGTCGAATCTTCATGTCAAATCTTTTCTCTCTATGTCAAATAATTTTGGACTAATAGAGTTAGGTTAGGCACATTCGACCTTTTTTGCTATTGTCTCTATAATGTCAAATCTTTTCTCTCTATGTCGAATCTTTTCTCTCTATGTCGAATAATCTTGGAGTAATAGAGTTAGGTTAGGCGCATTCAACCTTTTTTGCTATTGTCTCTATAATGTCAAATCTTTTCTCTCTATGTCGAATCTTTTCTCTCTATGTCGAATAATCTTGGAGTAATAGAGTTAGGTTAGGCGCATTCAACCTTTTTTGCTATTGTCTCTATAATGTTGAATCTTTTCTCTCTCTGTCGAATCTTTTCTCTCTATGTAGAATAATCTTGGACTAATAGAGCTAAGGTTAGGCACATTCGACCACAGGTTCGATGGACACAGATTACCATTGTCAGCGTCATGTCAAATCTTTTATCTATATCGAACTGTTGACGCAACGAAAACAAAAATAAAGCATTTGTTTATGACAGATCTTTTGGTTTTCGGATTCTGCACGTTCGTTATCATTTGTTAAAGCGATAACGAAAATACCCGAAATTCGGACGAAAATGCATTCCGACGAAAAAGAATGCACATGTCTACCAAACACAGCACAAGCGAGACAGCTGCTTCACAACCCACTTGGTATTACATGCGGTTTTCCTTCAGTGCCGAGGCAAGGTACTTTTTAAAAGTAAGAGGCCACTTGGCTTACTGTTTTTACCTGTATATTTTTAATAAAACGGAATTATACTATGGTCCTGCTCTTTTTCTATTTTTTCTGAGCAATCTTGAAATGGAGTGATTCCTCAGGCTTATCCCATTGGTGTTCATCAGTACAGGTGACAGTACCTAAATCTGTCAAAGCTCCACCTGACCTGTCTTTTTAATTAAAGGGGTCATGGTGGTTTGGTAAATATGGCTACTTACCCTTATCCCCTGGGTGTCATTTGTTTTTCATGATCGTTTCCAGTGGTGACAGTGTAAAGACCTTAATTGCTTCAAACCTTTTACGGACACTCTTGTCACTTAACTCACTTGGACATTTGTTGTTATTTTTCACTTTATGTGTTTTCTGGATATTTTTGAATTAAGTTACCAGTGATGTATATGTATTATCAAGCATTGTTGCACTTTGTCACATTATTTAAATATTGTGTATATATATGTTTTTTATTGTGTTTAAAGCGCCCTCTTATATTATACTACCCACATTTCACAAAGTCAGCACCTTGCACTTTGAGGGGAGCAGCTTATATAGTGTTTATTCTAGTCATAGCGTGGAGTTTTCCTTATTTTTCAGAGGGTGCTACATACCAAATACCTACTTTTCCCCAATCAGACATATTTTTACTTTTCTTGTTTGAAATGGGAAAAACCTAGGTTGACATATAAAATATTGAAAAAAAAAAAGAGAACTAGGTGGATTGATCTCCCAGACATATTGTATTATAGAGCAGGTTCTTTGACCAGGATATTAAACTGGAATTTTATTAAAATTATCCCAATTACGACAAACAGTGCCTCTTGTGAGAAGTCTGTGGTACTGCGTACTGTGTGCTGTGCTCCAGGATCTCTCCATGCTACAGACAACTTAGATAAAAAGAAAATCCCCAAGCTGTGTGCAGTTGAAAATGCCATGCGCTCTCCTGGGGGGTTACCTTGCGGGCTCCCAAGTCCAGCATTTGCTTCTATAGACACAGAGTAGCGGACTCGGCCCCGCCCCCCGGCGCTCGCGTCATTGGATTTGACTGACAGCAGCGGGAGCCAATGGCAGCGTTGCTATCAATATATCCAATAAAGACCCGAGAATCCCAGGCAGAGAGGAAGACCGTGTCTACGCCAAGGGAACAAAAGGTGAGTAAAACGGGTGGGCTGGGGGGCTGGTCAGTGTCAGAAGTTTTTTCGCCTTAATGCATAGGATGCATTAAGGTGAAAAACACAAGGGTTTACAACCCCTTTAAGATTGTATGCTTGATGTATCACGGTTATCTAAACTCAGGATGAAAAAATAAATAGTTATCAGCTCACCAGTCTTTAGAAGTGGTGGCTGCATTAGTTTTCTTTTTCAGGCTGTTTTTGCTATATTTTCACCTAGTAGTCCTGCCAGTAAAACACTTTCTGTCTTAAGACGACAACACTTACTCACTATACTGCATCTATGGAGGATCAGTGTTGTCACCCTAGGACAGGAAGTGTTTTAGGACTGTAGAACACCTCCCCTTCTCACTGTCTACATAGCTGGGGTTGTTCTGTAATCCTAACACACTTCCTGATAACATTTGTTTGATATAACCATGCAGCATGCAGAATACACAGGGTGGTACTAGGTTTCTAGCAGAATTATCAGGTCATTTTTGCAATTATCAAACAGCTATAACAAAACACTTTCAAGGGTATATTTACAAACTTAAAGTGGTTGTATAGTCAAAATTGTCATTTTACATTTATTTATCCATATCAATATTTTAAAGCGAATGCTAGTAGCCTTTTTTTTGTTTACCTGTTTAGTGGAGACGTGTACCGCGCATGCGCCGGATCCCCGTTCATTCCGGTGTTCTGCCGAGAAAGTTCCGCTTGGCGGATTAGTTCCCCCCTCTACTGCTTATGCGCAGTAGAAGCCGGCGGAAATAGCCGAAGCGGAACAGCTGAAAATCAGCTGTACACGGCGCCTGTAAGAGGGCCCCTCGCGGGCTCGCTTCGCTCGCCACGCTTCGGGCACGGCCTCGCTGCGCTCGGCACTTTTAGATTCCCCCTCTAGGTCCACTTGGATAGTGGGGAAGGAATCTGGACCCAGAGCGCAGGCGCTGTGTACAGCTGATCGAAGCGTTTGAGCTTCGGCTATCTCCGGCGGCCAACAGTAGTACGTACTGCGCAGGCGCTGCGCCTGCGCAGTACAGGGGGGGAACCTATCCGCCGAAGGAACTTATTCGGCAAGACACCGGCAAGCAGAGCCTCTGCCGGAAAAATTATTTGTTTATGTATGGGGCTGCGTCATTTCCTTGTGTAGACGTCAGCCCCGACATCCCACGAAGCCTCGTCAAGATCCTAAGGGCATCATGATTAACATGTGACTTGCACGTCACAGACAGACGGCGCGATATACAAAGAAGTCTTACAAAGAGGCTTGCATATTTTGATCCTAGTGTACACGCGCGGGATTACAGAGACAAGGAGACTGTGGGCGAAAATAGAAATAGATTCAGACGCCGAAGACCACAGTCGAGATTTATATGCTGAAAAACGTTTCACAAGATTAAGATTATCTACAGTAAGAAAAATAATTTAGATACATATATAGCGATCAATCGATTTATAAATACCTTGTCCTCATGAATATGGTAATTATAATGTTAGTATGAGGGTTTACTACCGCTTTAAAATGCAAATGAAAGAAGATAATTGTAATAAAATAAATGTCACTGAGGTTTGTGTCATGCCCACACTCTTCATAACTGTGGCAATCTCGGAAATGTGTTTTAAAGATCTCCGGATTACTTCTTTTTTTACCTAGTTTGATGTTATCCTTTAGTGTACAAATCTTTGACATTTGAAGTGGTAATTTGTCATGCATTTACATGCATCATTTGTCAGCATGGAATCTTAGTCATGCTTAAGGGGATAATCTGTGTCCCAAAATATGTAACTACCCCCATATCATTGTCCATTTTTGAGAAATAACTTTTCCTTATTTCACAAGAGTATGAGGTCTGAAAACATTCACCAGGAATTGGGTTTGATTTTTTTGGCTAACATCTTGTTCTGATTTAGAAAGTAATCCTTTGTACGACAGTGAGCAAGATTAGTATTATTAAATTCAAAAGCAGGAAATGCCCTGCTTTAAAAAAAAATCATCTTTTTGCAGTCAGGGTGAATAACTGAAAAACGTGAACTTATTACGGGGGCAGGGGGGGGGGGGGACGGGACAGACAAGAAGTTTTGATTATGACACAAGTTATTATAATGGAACATTGGATTTCCTGTGACGACTGAATCTTAGAGCTACAAGCTTGACTTGACTGTTATTGAAAAAAACAGCATATTCTTTAATATATAAACCAAGTTGACACTTCTGTATTGCAACTTACAAATTCTTAGAAGTGGTGGCTGTAATTGTTTTTCTTTTTTTAGTCTTTTTTCACTTTTATTTCTACCTAGTGATCCTGCCAATAAGTGTGGTAATTTTTTAACATCTTTTAACAGACAAAGTTATTTAGCAAACATAGCAGTTAGAGGGTTGAGACAAACCATTTCACACTGGCAAGGGTGCTAATTATGGTCAGTTTTTATTCATCAATCCTTTATACTTAAAAAACAAAAAACAATAAAAAGGAAAAAATGTTTAAATATGCGCTCAAGAAAAGTTTGCTGGAGTTTGGTTATAATTTGTTAGTTAAAGCGGTTGTATACCCTGCTTGGTGATTTTTACCTACAGGTAAGGCTATAATAAGGCTTACCTGTAGGTAAAAAGAATATCTCCTAAACCTTCACAGTTTAGGAGATATTCACCCTGCATGCAGCCGCTGACATCAGTGGCGCATGCGCTCTGAAGGTCCGGCGTATCGTGCCGGAACTTCAGAGCTTCTTACCGGAACAGAGGGCGTCACCGTGGCTCCAGCCACTTACAGCGTCAGAGCCTCTGAACCCGGAAGAAATGCTGGGGGGAACATGTCAGCCCCCTCTAGCAGTGACCGAGTGCCGCTGCGGGGGCTTTGTTCTAAGGTAAGTATTTCAAAATGTGCTAGTATGCGATGCATTGTCTTGCAGGGGGGGGTTTGTTTTGTTTTTTGAGCGGTTTGCTACCGCTTAAAGCCTGTCTAAATCTGCTAGTGTACTTTACACAGGTAGATAATGCTGATGTCCAAGGGTGTCTCCATTGTTCCTCCATAGAGTGGAGACACCTTAAGATGGGACGTGTGTTAGTAGCTGTATTACCAGGTGAAAATAAAGGAAATAAAGCCTAAAAAAAAGAAACAAGAAAACGAATGCATCCACCATATTTAAGGGTTTATCAGGCAGAAATATATTGCATTTTTGGTGTTGGGTTTAGCTATCCTTATAAAGTGTAAGGTACCTGTGATAGGTAGTGTCCGAAGTGGAGCTTGTGTGCTGAGGATTCAGGCGAAAACTTAGGCAGATCGGGAAGGCAACAGATCAGGCAAAGTGGTACACAATCGAAATTCAGAGATTGGTCAGGCAAGCGAAGGTCATACACGAGCTGGCGGTGAAGTACAAAATCAGCAGGCTAGAGAGTAGTCAGGAATTCAGGCAGAAGTTCAAACACGGTAATCAGAGTCAAAAAGAGTCAAAACACCCAGGAAGCTAGTTCAAACAAACGAGCACTGAGAGATAGGAAGTGCTGCTGTTTATGGGCTGCTTTGATTGTAGATTGTCCACAGCTAGCAGCAGATGGGGCTAGTGAGTCCAAGGTAATGCATCAAACTAAGACAACATAGCTATAACTCCAGAGCTCCTCTGTGGCACAACAAGCAAGACTTCAGCCGTGGGACTAGGAACATCCCAGTTAAAATACACCCAGGTACATGACAGGGTCCCCTCCCCAGTGGACCCCCCCCGGGGGCCCAGCAGGGTTTAGTGGGAAAGGAGGAATGGAAGTCTCGAATAAGAGCAGGAGCATGCAAATCTTTGGCTGGGACCCTGGAACGGTCTGTGACGGGATATCCCTTCCAATGAACCAGATAACGTAGGCCACGACCCTGTATTCTAGAATCAAGAATCTTAGAAACTTCAAACTAATTTTGCCCATCAACAAGAACAGGAGGAGGTAGCTGTTGCGTTCTGGAGTAGTGATTGAAAATATTCTTTTTGAGGAGGGAAATGTGAAATATGGTGTGAATCCGGAGAGAGGAGGGCAATTTCAACCGATAGGAGACTGGCCCGAATCGAGCAATAATTCTGTAAGGACCAATGAATCGAGGGCCCAATTTGGTAGAAGGTTGTTTCAGTCTAACGTATTTGGTTGATAGCCAAACTCTGTCCCCCACCACATATGGAGGTACATGGCATCTTCGTTTGTTGGAAAAAAAAATGCATATTTGCCTGCTGAGTTCCGTAATAATAAGCAAATCTTTTTCCAATGTAGCAGAATATTTTTCACCCGCAGATCTGCTGCTGGTACACCAGAAGAAGGCTGAAGTAGAGGAAAAGTCTGAGGGTGATAGCCTAGGGCTGCGTATAATGGTGTGGTATGAAGAGCACTGTGCCAATGGGAATTCATGGTGAACTCAGCCAAAGACAAATACTCAGACCAGTTGGAGTGTAAGGCATTGACATAATGTCGAAGATAGGTTTCTAGGGTCTGGTTCATGCATTCGGTTTCACCATCTGTTCGAGGGTGATGTGAGGTAGAGAGTGAGAGTGTTACTCCCAGTTTCTTGCAGAATGCTCTTAAGAATCGGGAAACAAACTGGGATCCGCGGTCTGAGACGACATTGGTAGGTATGACATGATATCTCACAATATGGAAAAGGAAGAGGGTAGACAGTGCTTCTGCTGTAGGTAATCCCGGGAGCAGCACAAAATGAGACATTTTGTAAAAGCAATCCACTATGACCCATATAGCAGTCATGCCCTCGGACTTGGGAAAGTCTGTAATGAAGTCCATCGTCAAATGGGTCCAAGGCTGACGAGGTGCCGGAAGTGGTTGTAATAGTCCAGTAGGCAAAGTGCGAGGTACTTTATTAGCAGCACAAGTTGGACAGGCAGCCACATAGTCAGTAACATCCCTTTTCATATGAGGCCACCAGACATGACGTTGCAAGAGTGATGGTAACACCAGGATGACCGGATAACACACCGTCATGAGCCCAGAGGAGTACAGGTTTTCTGAGGCTAGGGGCTACGAACAGGTGACCTGGTGGTATCTTCAAGCCTTGGGGAACACGATTCTGGGTTTCTTGTAACTGTTGGGAAAGAGCCGAAGAGATCTGTGCAACAATTTTGTGAGGTGGGATTATATACTGCTCTGTAGGTTGATCTTCTTCAGAGGTAGCGAACTGTCTGGTAAGAGCATCGGCTTTCTTGTTTTTATGCCCAGGCACATAAGAAAGAACAAAATTAAAACGGGAGAAAAACAGAGCCATCGAGCCTGACATGAGTTCAAACATCTTTCAGTCTGCATATACAGCAGGTTTTTATGGTCAGTGAGGATAGAAAAAGGCTTGGGAGCCCCCTCCAGAAGATGTAGCCATTCAGACAATGCCAATTTGATGGCCAGTAGTTCTCGATTCCCAACGTCGTAATTCATCTACGCTGGAGAAAACTTTCTAGAAAAAAATGCTACTGAATTCTACCGGACTTAGGCTGTCTCTGGGACAGCACGGCACCTGCTCCTACTTCAGAGGCATCAACCTCAACTATGTACTGGAGATCGGGATTTGGATGCTGAAGAATTGGAGCCTTGCTGAACATGTCTTTTAATTGCTGGAAAGCCGATTCTGCTTCTAAAGACCACAGCTTGCAATTTGTACCTTTCTTAGTCATAGCAGTAAGGGGGGGCCGCAATGGAGGCAAAACCTTTGATGAAGCGTCTATAGTAATTTGCGAACCCTAGAAAGCTTTGGAGCCCTCTTAAAGTGGTCGGTTGGGACCATTGCAAGACAGCGGAAAGTTTTTGAGGGTCCATTTGGAAACCGACAGCACTTATAATGTATCCAAGGAAAGGAATACGGCTTTGATGGAAACTGCATTTCTCAATCTTCGCATAAAGATGGTTTTCTCTCAGTCATTGTAATACCTGCTTTACATGTGAGATGTGCTCTAGATGAGTCTTGGAAAAGATTAAAATGCCGTCCAAGTATATGATCATAAAACTGTTGCTGAAATCAAGAAAAATGTCATTCATGAAACGTTGGAAGACAGCAGGGGTGTTACACAACCCAAATGGCATAACCAGATATTCAAAATGTCCATTACGAGTGTTGAATGCTGTCTTCCATTCGTTTCCGTCTTTAATTCAAATCAGATTATAAGCCCCTCGTAGGTCCAGCTTAGAGAAGATAACGGCTCCCTTAAGTACATCAAACAGTTCAAGAATGAGAGGCAAAGGGTAGTAGTCTTTTACAGTGATTTGATTTAACCCTCGATAATCTATGCATGGTCGAAGACCCCCATTTTCCCAATCAAAAGAAGGGTTATGTTGATGTAACCATGGATAACAGGCAGAAGTGGGGAATCAATAAGAGACAAGACAGCTTCCTCTTTGTGGAGTACGCCTACCTGAAGGGTGATAGTCGTAGTCTCAAATTTTACAATGCCGTCTCCCAAGGGTTGTTCATTCAGGGTGGTGATGTTCAGGAGTCTAGACTTTGAAACAAATGGGATTTTATTTTCTTTAGCAAAAGTGTAGTCCAAGAATATGCCAGCGGCTCCAGAATCCACAAAAGCCTCACAGGAGAAAAGTTTAAAGGATAAATGGATAAATGCGGGAACGGTAATCTTGGTCTTGGAGGATATACCTGTACGGTCTAACCCAGCTCCTCCAATGCTGGTTAGACCCTGCCCCTTTTACTGGACGGGAAGGGCAGACAGATAACAAATGTCCTTTAAGTCCACAGTACAGGCATAGGCCCAATGCACGCCTCCTTTGTTTCTCCGATTCAGTTAAGTGGAGACGGCTTACTTCCGTGGGTTCCACAGATGCCTGGGGTTCAACTGAGATTTCAGGTTCTGGCTGAGGTGGCGCTTGGAAGTTAGGGGCTAAACAGTAAACTGGCCTAGGAAACTTGCAAGTTCTAAGTGTCTATTGGCACCTTTCATGATACTGGACACACAGCTCTATGAATTTCTCAAGGTCTTCTGGGAACTAATTCGTCCTTGATGCGATCTGTAAGACCTTTATGGAAGGCTGCACGTAATGCCCTAGAGTCCCAATTAGTCTCAGCAGCCAGGGTGCGGAATGCAATAGCATATTGTGCCACAGACCTGGTACCTTGTTGTATGTCCAAAAGTGAGTACTCAGCTGCAGAAGCTCTATCTGGCTTGCCAAATACAGTCTGGAGAGAAGCCAGAAGTTTGTCAGCATCTAGCAGCACTTGATCATTGCGTTCCAGGTAAGGAGAGACCCTGGCCAGGGCCTTCCCCTTTAACAAGGAAATTACAAAAGTCACTTTGGCAGATGAAGTGTTAAAAGTCCCAGGGTTGTTGCAGAAATGCAAATGGCAAACATTTAAAAAGCCTCTGCAGTCCTCAGTATCACCACCAAACTTTTCAAGCAGGGGAAATTTGGGTGGTACAGAAGAGGTGGGTTGGATTGGAGCAGGAATCTGGACCATTGCAGAAGGACCAGGCAAGCAAGATTTAGGCATAGTACAAAGTTCATCTAACTTGGCGTCCAGGGAAGAAAGATGCTGTTCATGAGCTCCAATCAATTGTCCCTGATGTGAAATTGCAGTAACAATCTCAGCAGGGTCCACTGCCATTGTGGCCCCTTTGTAATGTAAGGTACCTGTGATAGGTAGTGTCCGAAGTGGAGCTTGTGTGATGAAGATTCAGGCGAAAACTTAGGCAGATCAGGACAGCAACAGCTCAGGCAAAGCGGTACACAATCGAAATCCAGAGATTGGTCAAGCAAGCAAATGTCATACACGAGCTGGCGGTGAAGTACAAACTCAGCAGGCTAGAGAGTAATCAGGAATTCAGGCAGAAGTTCAAACACAGTATTCAGAGTCAAAAAGCAGTCAAAACACCCAGGAAGCTAATCCAAACAAACGGGAACTGAGAGATAGGAAGTGCTGCTATTTATGGACTGCTTTGATTGTAGATTTCCACAGCTGGCAGCAGGTGGGTCTAGTGAGTCCAAGGTAATGCATCAAACTAAGGCAACATAGCTATAACTTCAGAGCTCCTCGGTGACACAACAAGACTGCAGCCATGGGACCAGGAACATCCCGGTTCAAATACACCCAGGTACACGACATAAAGTATATCTAAACCTATCAAAACTGTAATATATTGCAGTTTACCACCAGTCCTTAAAGCAGAGCTCAGTCCTAAAGGGTAAGTTTTGCTTATTTGCCTCTTTTTGAGGGGAGGGGGGAGCGGGTACCTGGTTCTGACAGGTACGGGCTCCCACTTTCGGCTTCGCTGTGTTAAGCCCCCCCCCAAAGTTGGGCCCCCTCCTCCTTCCCCGCAGCCGGCCCATTCACAGAGCGCAGTGCAGTAGGGAACCCACTGTGGAGCCACAAGATCTAACTGTCGGTTTCCCTTAGTGGAAATGGCAGCAGCAGCATCCGATAGCTGATTGAAAAATCAGCTCGGGGGGAGGACACCGCTGGATTCCTGAACAGGTATGTGTCCTAATATTAAAAGTCAGCAGCTACAGTATTTGTAGCTGCTGACTTTTAATTTTTTCTGAAGGAGCCTGGAGCTCCTCTATTAATGTGCTGGCTGCATTTGTTTTCTTATATCAAACTAAATTTTCTGCAAGCGCAGAAAAAAATCTGTTGAGTCTGTGAGAGAACCTAATAGAGATTATGTAATGGAGGCAAAAAGAGGAGCAGTTGCTTAGAAACATAGAAGACTGGTGACATAAAAAAGAATGAGTGGTCCATGGAGTCTGCCCCATTTTTTATGGATTTTTAAACTTTTTTGAGTATAGATCCATTTTTGTTCCAAGAATGTTTGCTTGTATCCACTTACTGTTGACCAGCTCACTAACTCTGCTGGAAGTCTATTAAGAACATCAACTACTCTTTGAGTAGTTTGAAGTCCAAATCACGAGAGCAACCTAAGGTGAAAATGCTGTCCTTCTATAAATACAGTGCAATGAGTGAGCATTCTCACTAAGCACTGATAAGCTGCAATATATTACATTTTTGGTTTTGAGTTTAAATGCTCTTTAAACCTAAGTACAGCCAAAATCACAAATCAGCACAAGGGACTTAACTTACAGTTAGTAGGATGTGTCCCTTGTGTTGATTTCTCTGCTGTTAGTGTCAATCTTTCTCCATCCTGCCCCCTCTCTCCATCCCTGCCACCATAATTTTCCGGTGCAGCGGGGGTTTATACAACTATCCAAAGAAAAAGAGAAAAGGAAAACAGGACGTTCAAGGGTGGCCTGTCTGTATATAAATCATATTACAAAGATATATGTCAAACCAACATTCACATTAGTATAACATTAAATTACTCATACAAAATCCTGTATATACATGTACTTAAAGAGATTACTGTCAGGTGTACTGTTGCAAATAATGTGTTGCAATCTAAGGATGGCCAGATAATTGATAGTTCTGCAAATAACGTGTTTCGTGGTTAACACCGCTTCTTCAGATTAGCACATTCATGTGATAGTTATCCAGTATAACTGTGGATAACTGTCATATGATTGTGCTAATCTGAAATGGCGGTGTTAACCACGAAACACGTTATTTGCAACAGTACACCTGACCTGATTATTTATATGACTCCCACTGCTGCTTTGGCAGGTCCACTATTTATCCAGTTTTTTCCAGGATAATACAACTAATGGGCTGTCACAGGCTCTCATCAAGAGTGTCTGACTATGCCCACCCTTTTCCGCCCAGCTCCTTCATTCATAGAAGTCATGATATGGCTTCTATGAATAGAATACAATCTATGAATGAAGGGGCAGAGCTATCAATTATCCAGCAATCCTTAGATTGCTTTTCATTCACAGAAGCTGTAGTAAGGCTACTATGAATAGAGGAGCTTTAGGAGACTGATAAGATTCTGTGACAGCCCCTTAGTTGTATTAACCCCCCACTGCAACGGTAGATTATGGGGGGGGGGGCAGGAATCAGGACAGATGAAAATTTTCACTAACAGAAGAGGGATCAGCATTAGGGTCACATCCCGCTGATTGTAAGTTATGTCCCTTGTGCTGATCTTTCTGTTTGTGATTTTGACTGCACTTGGGCTTTAAATGTCCTATGTTCAGCTACCCCCTCCCTCTTCTTTTTTGGCACTGGAGGTGTGTGTTCCCATCATTACCATGACAATTTTTTCCCCTGTTTTGGTCCAGTTCCCAAAGCACCTATTGACTCTGAAGGGCAAACAAGCAGGTAGGTACAACAAACTACAGGGGGCACAACTTCACATCCCTTATTTTAAGGGGATACCAGCATTAATGCCTGATCCTTATGGCTGCTATAATGCAGGTGACACACGGATTACTCTAATTTAGTGGTCTCCAAACTGCAGTCCTTTGCTTAACTTTATCCAGCCCTTGGGGCAGTGTTCCTCTCACTGATACAAGACACTATTCTTCCCAGTGATACCAGCAATAGGGCACTATTCCTTCCACTTACACCAACAATGGGGTACTATTGTTCCTACTTACACCAACAATGGGGTACTATTGCTCCCACTTACACCAACGATGGGTTACTATTCCTCCCACTAACACAAACTTTGGGGTGCTATTCCTCTCATTGACGCCAAAGATAGGGTGCTATTCCTCCCACTGACGCCAGCGATGGGGTACTATTCCTCCTACTGATGCCAATGGTGGGGTACTATTACTCCCACTGATGTCAACAATGGGGCAGTATTCCTCCCCATTGACACCAACGATGGGGCACTATTGCTCCTCCCCACTGATGCCAACGATGGCTCACTATTCCTCCCACTGACACCAACGTCTGGCTCCTCTAAAGTCTGAAGGGCAGTGAACTGGCCCTTTGTTTAGAAAATTTGGAGACCCCTGCACTAATTAAAAGAAAAAAATGTTAAGTGGATCAAAACCCTGCAAACGGGATCTCAGGAGTGACAAGAATAAGGATTAACATTTGTCTTATTTCCAGTCATTAGTATGAGTGTAAAAAGTGAAAGTAGTCCTGCTGTGTTTCCTAATGGCTTATAATACTGTGATCTAGATTCACATATGACAGACTCCCCAGTAATCATTTGTAATGTTATACGAGTTTATTAGTGCAGACCTAGTGAGCAGATTTTGCAGTGTGACTGCAGATGAGTAATACAAGATCAGAATGTACAGCTTACGCTGCTTTCTCTCACACCCGTGAGAGCAGTGACTGGCTTCACTGAATCTTTACCATAAATGTTCTACTCACTCGTCTTCAGTCACACTCCAAGAATTACATAACTGGATTTCCTCCCTCGTGCAACAAGCAAATTTGGCAGTAAAAAAGAACAAAACAGCACAATGAGGAAATCATGTTTCCAGCAAAACTTTATTATTCTCTTTACTCTGTTTGCTTAATCACTCTGTAAAAGTGAAGCAACTAAACCCTGACCCATGTAAATATTGATCTACGTGATCATTAACATGGTATTAAACATAGTTGAATAAACTTTCTATTGCATAGAAGCATTTTCTCATATGTACTTTCATTTTGTGAACCGCCTCTTCCTAGCCAAGCATCCTATTTTTGTCACCCTCACTTTTTTAATTATTTATTTTTTATTTAAAGTATAACTAAAGGCAAGACTTTTTTGGGATGGAGTGGAGAGGAATTAGAACATCTGTACATTTTTATTGCTTTTTGTGTCCCTGTTAAGCCTGTTTGCTATTATCATTGAAAGTGAACGCAAAAGAAAATCCCAAAGTTTGGGTTGTCCCCAGAAATGTAACAGGGGGGAAATCTTCCAAAGGGAACACAAGTTCTGGTGACCTGGGGGTTCCAAGGAATTCTCTTAATTTGCAGGGATTTCCCCTCACTTCCTGTCTGGCTATGAAATACCCACAATGAGACACAAATGGCGAAAAAACTCTGACAGGAGTTATAACCCTCCCTTGCTCTAGCCAAATTGAAAAAAAAAAATTTGCCTATAGATCTACTTTAGGATACAAGTTTGCTGTCATTATTAACCACTTGCCATCCAGCCTTTGTATAAAAACAGCCAAACGGCTGTTTCCTGAAGGCTGCTTACCATTTAATAAATGTCTTCGCCATGTAGTGCTTGTGTGCACCCTTTAGCACACGCACTAACACACTCTGTGATCACTGCAGACAGTTTTACACTGCAGATTACAAAATGAGGGTACAGGCTTTTAACTTGTTAAAATGACAATTTTGTGAAAAAAAAAAAACATTATTTTTTTAAATTTTCCAAAAAATTGTGCCAAAAAATTACAAATTTAAAAAACGCACAATGTTTCTTTTTCTTTCTTTGCTTAGATTACCTTTTTACTTCAGTACAATATTGGTCTTTTAACCTGATCCTTGTCCTCAGTATGAGGCTTTTGGTTAAGTTCCATATGTGACAATTTGACAAACCACTTTATAGGAGATGTAGCTGATATATTGGATACTCTGTCGATTCTTGATGTTCACCTGATAGCTAAGTAAGTCAAAGGCTTGGTCCCACAGTGTTTACTATATAAGTTAAAGTTAAATCTTATATTATTATGGTTTTCACTTGCCCAGTCAAATGGGTGGGCGGAGGTAGCCCTGCTTGACCCATTTGCCGGGCCTACAATCTTGACCTATGGCCCCTTCTTTTTTGGTCTACCCTTTCTAGAAATAAAGCTTCATACGCATGTTATGCTACATGTGCCTCTTCCTGGTTGATCACTTCGATGTAGCTTTTCATATCTGATTATGGCTCATGCTTGGACTCCCTCAGTCTCCACCTATGTTATGGTCGCCACTGTTCGTACATTGTCTATGCTGACAGTTCAAGTTTGTACTTAACTGTGTTTACTTGCAATGTCCTTTTATTATTTAAAATCTCAATAAAAAAGATTGAAACAGAGGAAACTCACAATTCCCCTTACTACATACCTTGGAGCATCTATTTTCCAAAAAACATATTTTTCTTGGTAATGTGATCTGCCCTCAGGGCTACTATGATGCTATTTTAGTGATACGTGTTATTATATCCATTATAGGGGTGTACAAGATTTAGAAGGACCAGGTTGAACTCCAGGCTTGTCAAAGTGACATTATTATCTTGAAGATTGTGTAGCACCCTCTAGTGCTAGAATAAGTATAGGAAAATGTACCTGACACATAATGATTGCATGAGTCTGTTAACTAGTCAGGGTTCAGATTCAGGTCAGGCTGGAAGATTCTGAAAACCAGGCCTCTATTGCCACCTCCTGGTTCTGGAGGTTTCATGGAAACTTCTAGAAGCTAGTGGGCAGGGGTATAGAGACAAGGATCTGAATATTTATGGGAATCTGGCCAATCCCCAGGCAGGGGGCCTGGCGGGGTGGCTGAACCAGCCCATAAATATTGTGGAGCCCAGCCAGTAGGGGAGTCGGGTGGAAGATGGATAGTTGAGGTGCTGCTATGTATCCTGGGCGGGAGGACTGAAGGAAAGAGGAAAGCTGAAGGAGAGAGTTCCACTGCCCTGCAGTCCACCGGAGAAGGACAGCCTGCATAGCCTGGAAAGAAACCAGCTCAGCAGAAGGTCTGAAAGCAGTTCTATCCATAGCTGCAGGACAAGGACAATGTGAGTGCTTTTACACCCCCAGGCCTATAAGGGAGAAGTCTACTAGATGCAAGTTCTTGCAAAGTCTTCAGCGGACAGTTTATTGCTTACCCAATTCCTTGCCTTATGATCGGATACCATAGTCAGTTGGGCTGATATTTTCTTCATAATGGGGACCATTATGTGACACCAAGCTCCTAGGAGGGCATTACTTTGCTAAAGACTGTTGCTGTTCCGGAGGGAATACAGTCAAGTATCTGTTGTTTACAGTATGCCAGAGAAGGAAGTTGTCCTCATTTTGTTGTTCTTCAAGTCAAGTTGGGATCCCATAACCCCTTGTATCCTAGCCAAGTTAAAATACCTAATATATCCTAAAAAAAACATGCCCATGGACTTAAATTAAGTCCTAATTTTTGTCCACTGACTAATTTGGATTGATTCAATCTAATCAAAGCTCTCAATTTGTTCACACAAAAACTTTTAAATATCTGTGTGAAGGCCCCAAGTATAAAAAAAAGAGAACGACCCCTACAGGGGACCATCTCTCACTGACGTTATTATTCACATTCAGATTATAGCGCACTAAAGACACTTACAGAACTAGAAAGGGAGAGTGCTGATGTCAGATTTGAGGCTCTCATGTGAGACAGAGACCCAGAACAGAATGATGACATCAAAATATGACATCAAACTTATATAAGAATGAATATGAGGCCCTTAAAGTAATATTAAAGGCTTTCTTTATATAAAAAAAATAACAAACATGTCATACTCACCCCAATCCTCCTCTTCTCAGGTCCCTCGCTCCTGGCCCCTCCCTCCTGCCGAATGCCCCCAGAGCCAATGGCTCCCGCTGCTGTCTCAGCCAATGAGGTGGAAAATTCCCCAGAGGGCCGAGGCTCTTGTGCACATCACTGGATCAAGGTTTTTTTTCTTACCTTCATGCATAGAATGCATGAAGGCAAAAAACCTTGAACCTTTACAACCACTTTAGGCATTTACAAGAATGACATGATCTAGTCATAAGGCCCTCCAATAAAGGTGGAAATGTGGTCTCGGTGACCAAAATTGTCAAATCTGTGAGAGGGTTCTATAAAACACTGCCTGGTACCATATAATCTCCTATTTCTACTATGTTTTTTCAAGAAGTCTTTTTGAAGATTATACAGTAGATAATGCATATGAACAACTATGCATTACTGAAGTAACTTGTGAATTTCTGAAAATTACACATCCACTCATACCAACCTTTTACGCACTTCCTAAGACACATAAAAATCAATGCAACCCCCATGCCGACCCATTGTATCTGGAACCAATATAGTCTAACCTCTAGAGCAAGCAAAGTAGTAGATGATTTTTGGGTGCACATGGAGAGTCTATCAACATATTTGAAAAACACAATACACTTACTGACAATTTTGGAGGGATTATATGTAGAAGAACACACGATTCTGGCATCTATTAATGTAGAATCGTTGTACTCCTGTATCCCTCACAATAAGGGTGTCGGTGTAGTAGTGAGTTTCCTCAAAGAAAGGAGTAAAGAGCTCTATGGATACAAGGTCTTTATCTTGGGATTACTTGATTCATACTGACACATAATGTGTTTATGTTCGACCACTCCTACTACCTCCAGGTGCAGGGGGTAGTAATGGGAAACACTTGTGATGCATTGTATGCAAATCTGTACCCGAGGAGGGTGGGAGCGGTTGGTGTTTGGCTCTGAAGAGATGTCTGAATATCTTTGCCAAGTAGCTCTATGGCAGAGATATATAGATGATGTCTTGATTTTTTTGGATGGGCTCCCAGCAGGCTCTGATGGATTTTGTTGGGTGTCTAAACAAAAATGATCTGAATCTCTCCTTTACTCCTTCACTCTAAATTATGACAAACTGACCCTTCCCTTTTTGGATCTTATGATTAATAAGTATGTTGAGGGTATGATCTTGAATATTCGTTTTAGAAACTCCATGGCGGGCAAAGCCCTGCTGCATGCAAGGAACGTCCATCCCAGTCATGTGATTAGAGGAATACCATTTGGACAGTATCTGCGGGTTTGCAGAAACTGTTCCAATGAACAAGAATTTGAGAAACAATCATTTAACATTTATAAATAGAGGATACAGCCATAAGTCTTTAAAAAGAGCGTATCAATGGGCAAAGAATCAAAGTGTAGTGAGTCACTTTGATAGCCGAGTGGATCCATGTGTGTCCCATCCTAAGGGGATGTTTAGTGTGGCCACTGTTCTTTCTGTGAATATATACATGTTGTAAGTGGCCCAGTCAGGATTGGCACTATGACTTTTACTTCTAGATATTGTATACCTGCTTACCTGTGGATGTAATGGGTTTTATGTAGATAAAGGAAGTTTTGGCCGAGAATTAAAGTGGATGTAAACCCTCACATATACACAGTAAAGTGAACAGCCTCAGATGATACACAGAGATTAAACAAATCTCCCTATATAGGTTTTACATGCGTATCTGCTGTCTTCAGCTGTATATATCCTTTAGAAAATGCTCTTCGTGTTACAGATTTTCTCTTCCTGGTCAGCACTAGTAGTGAAAGGCACACACTGAATGTGCAGAGCTCTCCTTTGAGACGGCAAGTTGTCTGCTAATTTATTTATAGCAACCTCCCACGACACACACTTCAGGCTGCTGTCTCAGAGAACTTGTCAGAACTTATCAGGCTGATAACAGAGCTACTGAGAAAGCTGCGGGACTCAGAGCTGGAGAGAGATAAGAAAACACCATAGATATATGTGCCCAGCTCAAATTTCATGAATCGGTTTTACATCCACTTTAAGGACCATGTGTACGACATCCAGGGTGGGAATTTGGAGAGCCTTATGGCAAGACATTTTGCTGACATTTACAACTAGATACCCTACAATTTTTTGCACTTGCTAGGATACACCCAAATACACATGGGGGGGACTTTGATAAGCGAATCTTGCAAGTGGAGTCAAGATGGATCTATAAATTGCATGCCACCCACCCGCCTGGTTTGAATGATTTGCCCCATTCTTGGTGGAGTAGAAGGTCGCTTACTGTTAGGGCCTGGATTTGAACCTGGAACCTCTACTGTGTCAGGCAATGTCTCTTCCTGCTGAGCTACCTGGAATGCTGGACAGTTTGTTGGACAATTTCCTGGACAATTTCTTGAATAATCCTGTCTTGAATCTTGTTTGTCTTGAACCCTGAACTCTTTGCTCCTCCCATGAACTTCTTTGATTTAAGCCATGTCTCTGCTCTTCCTGTTTGCAAGATAATTGTCCTCTCTCATCCAGTGTTTCGCTCTTGTCTTCCCTGGTGTCGTCCATATTTTGCTACCACTCGTTTTTGACCCTTGGTTTGTTCCTCAACTATGCTTCTGCCTGATCCCAACCTGCCACTACTCGTTACTAATCTTTAGGCTTGTTTACCGGTGATGCTTCTATTTGATCCTTACCTGCCTAATCAGCTACTAGACTCCATCTTGCTCAACTCCTAATGGGATAATCCTGAGGACCGTGACCTGGTGCTAACATGCAGCAAAATCCATCTCCACCATCAGGAGCTCTAGTGAACACTGGTTAGTACTTAGACTCCGCACCTCGGGTGAGCCCGCGTCATCTGCCAGGGTGACCTGCCTGTATACCTGTTTCCTGTGTGGGCTTCCCACTGCTATAGCAACTGGTCTTCGAGCCTGACCACTTGATCGTAATACTCACTCTGATAAAGATGGTTTTTGTTATCTCTGTGTACTCCAAATTTAAGGTTGAAATGTACAATGAATAAATATTTTGTTGAGTGATTTTTCTTTATGGAAATCAAGACACCCATTAGAGGGTGGTCACACATACAGGTTCTTTTTTTTGTCCTTTTTGATGCTGCATAAGTTTTGAATTGGGGGTTTTGCAAGACATTTGGTCTGTGTGGTTTGTGTGTCTGGTCTGTGGGTTGTGGATGTGGAGGTACCACTGTGCGAATGAATGTGGTCTGTTTGAATCTTTGCTTTGGAAATTGTGGGTGCAGGGGTACCTCTGTGTGGTTGTGGGTGTATGTTGTCCTGTGTGGGTTTGTTATGGTTAGCATGTCTGGTGTGTGTAGTCGTCAGTTGTTCTTGTATGTGTATTGTACCTGTTGGTTGTCGTTGGTCTAGTTTTTGTCTGTGAGTTTATGTTGTGGGATGTGTAGTTCATTTTTTTTTTGTGCTTTGTGTTTTGGTTGGTGATGTCGGCAGGATCCCCCTAATGGCAGCCTGGATTGTGTCCTCATTGGTGTTTTGTCCTTTGTCCAATTCTCCTCCTCTCTAGCTTGCTTCCTGGATGTGATTTCCCTTGGAGAGCATCCCAGACCAAGATGTCACCCGTGACATCATGTCCGGTCTTGTCCAGTCTATTTGTTCGCACGCAGCTGAGGCTGTATCTATGGTGGTGGTTATAGTGATATTATATGGGAAGTGCCACACACATTGCATGTAGTGATATGTTTGGTTTCTACCAATAGGGAGAGGACTCTCCCCACTTCCAAGGTGCCTTCCTTTCTCCTGGTTGCTCTATACCCAATAGTGGAGTATTATGGGGAGGATCCTCGGGAGGCATAGGGAGTATATACTGGAGATGGATCAGTATTGCTGTGCGGAAACTTTGAAATACATAGATGCATGCTGCATAACTTTTATGTATGAATGGTAAGACTGTAAGCTTAACTTTGATATCTTGAAAGTGATATGACTTGTTGTTGGCTTTGAACTGCTGCCTTCTCTGTGTAAGGCAGTGACACTTACCAGTCTTTTTTTTAATTGTTGCAGTATAGACACACTATTTCTGTTATAGAAATGGAAGCAATATAAAGAATCACGTTCACTTTATGTAGAGAATACATGATATCTCATTAATTTGATGTACTTTCAATATATGTCTCTGGGGTTAGTACATGCTTGACTAGAGCACTTTTGTATGAGTCATATGGAGAGCGAGCTCATTTGGAGCACTTTATTATTTTTTTTTTAAAAGGTGTTTATTTTTGATTTTATAACATAGAAAAGGCAATACAGAGAAGACAACAAATGAGGGACTGTAAGTACAATTGCGAAAGGTATGTACGGTGAAGCACCTACATAGTACAGGCATTGTAAGAAGATTGCCTAAAGTAAGTAAGTCCCTAAAACAGAAATACCCCAGTAACACACATTCATACCTACATACATACAACCATTCAAACTTGCAACACTGGAGCACTTTATTCTAGTTGAAATTATTCATACCTTATGGTGATACAAGGGATCTGAGGCTGGGGGCCATGTTGGTGCAAAGCATATGAGGCCGTACCCTAAACTGAGGGCAGCTTTTAATAAGCCATGTGTTGCTTAAATTTAGTAGGAATTAGTTGTTGTAGATCTCACTTACTTTCTTTGAACCTTCTAAGCATTATATTGATATGTTTATTCATTTTAGCGATTTGCAAATCTGGGTTGCATTATATCACTTGTTCTGTCACATATCTGGGCCTATCCTCTGTTTGGTATTCCCTTTGGCCTCCCCACAATCTAGGGGTCCATGACGCTGTCCCCCTGCCATCTTATGATGTCTTTGTAAGTTTGTATAGCTTTTGTTTCCCTTTTTTTGTTTTCTATCCCTTTCCTAACCCTTTTTTTTTCTGTGCAGTTGTCCCCTTTCTTTTATGGAATAGATTGATTATTATCACTTGCTGTTTTGAAATGTGTTTTGTAAATTTTTACTTTTATGTTATGACCCTATGCTTATGCAGTTATATTATGTACTTACCTTGTATTGTGTGTTTGATAGATAAAATGTACCGCTATATGGCACTTTTCACACAAAGAAATATGAAGTCCTGAAGAAGCAGCGGAGACTACGAAACGCACTGGCATTTTATATCTGATATTTTCCACTCTATTCTTTTATCTTTAAATGGATTTGTAATGTTTTAAACAAATATTTGTAGTAATAAAAATTGTACCTTTTATCAAAAAGTTTAATTTTGATCTTAGATATAATATTGTTGGGTCATCCATAAGCGTCCAATATCCTTCCTTTGTACTGATTCTATTTTGTATATTTGGGTGGATGACCTCTTGGTATTTGGGCTGGTTTAGCATATAAGGGCCTCACCCCTTCCTTTCATACATATATCTTTTATTTGGACTTGCTAAAAACTGTTAAAGCCTAGCAATTCCCAACAGATTGGTAGTATTCACATGAGGCGTTTGAAAAAGAAGGTTGGTATGCCCATTGCTGGTTATTGTCCTTTCAAAATATGCACCTGGACGGCCTGACAGAGATCACATATCTCTTTTGTGAATGTAAGCTTGACAGTGCTTACATCTCTGTAAGGCTGTTACCTAACTGCTGTTTAGTCAATGCACTGTCTTCTTTTTGATGATCATTGCTTTGTGTTGTGGATACAGTCCAATTTTAAATGCTGATCCTGATGTCTACTTTTACTCCAATTTTTTTTTTAACTTCAATAAAAATATTAAAAAAGAAAGTATGTACCTGGTCTAGACTAGCAAACAGTTTGGTGTGAGCATAGCAGAATGCCTTGTTTAGAGAACATTCACCAGATCTGTTTAGATATTACCAAACAGAAGAACGTTTCTGTATCTGTAGCCACCTTCAAAACCCTAGTTGTCACTTCCTGGTCGAAATTAATAATTTAATTTTACTCCAATGACATGCATGCACAAAGCTTTTATAAGCCTGAACTAGATCACAGAGGAGTCTGCACAGGCCATTCCTCACTCTGACATGTTTCACCCAAAAAGGGCTTACTCATAGAGATCACTTGTTGGGCCAGAAAGGTTGATTGGTCCAGGATGATTTAGAGAACTTTATTGGGTCAGAGTGGATTTTTCCAGCAAATCGCTATTAATATCTTTGGGAAATGCCAGTGTTGGAAAACACTTCTGTTTCCCTGTTCTATTAGCAAAAACACACAAGTTCATTCAATGCAAACTTGCATGTTTGTAGAAAAAACCTTTATTAGAAGGAACATTTGACAGTCAAGCATGCAACCATCTAATATTTGTAGGACGTTTTTAAAAAAAAAAATCATAAGACATTCTTCCTAACGTCTGTCACTTTTTTCCTTTACATCAACTAACATTCCAGAGAGAAAAGGGACATTTCTACAGGGTGGGCTACAGGCAAAGCAAATGGGTCTCTGCCAAACGCAATTAACGACATAGAAAACTAACATCATTTTGATATGGAAAATATTTACAGAGATATGCAACGAGTGTATCTGCTCACGATTTTTCAAAACGGAACTGAAATTCTTTAGGTTTAACATACACTATGCACCAAGGAAATCTGTAAAGCATAATCTGAAGAATTTAAAACAGTTGTTATCAAATGTGAGCTTGTCCTTGGAACAGGAAAAGACCAAAGTGGTGTTGGTGGTCTTCACAATTAAGCTGTTTGTTATCATTTGGATACATATGCCATTTATGTATAAACAATCCTTTGGTAAAGTTATCTGAGTTATTTAATAGATACATGCACATGCCTGTCTTTGGGATTATTATCATCATACTTGTAGTTACCACCGAAGGAAAAGAGAACCCCCACCGCTGGGGTGGGCTGACATTACCCCAAGTTAGGTCCATGGTTGTAGTGGAGGACTGCATATAACATTAGGTCATGCTTTGTATTTTTAAAGGTGTTTTATTTGCTCCAGGTTCACAGGGAGAGAGTTAGGGTTTCAGATACTCTCTAGCAATAAGTTCCCCAGACTCTGACTCCATTCCAGGTTACAGCGCATAAAGATAATTTGGAGAATGGTGTATTGCAAATATATGAACCATCAGGCAAACATCGGCGGCACATCTTCAGAGCTCCACAGCCAGGCAGTGGATGCCTCAATACATTCCCTCCAGGGGGGCACCAGGATCTTCTGAGGGTCAGACTCATTCTCCCCCCAGCAGGACATCTTCCCCTTACTCTCCACCTTGGGTGCTGTATCCCTCGTGACCAGACAGGACAATTTCAGAATTTTCTGCTAGGTCTAAACTGGCTTCTGGCCTAGCCAGCACCTACTACTTCTACTACTACACACACTTTTTGTCCTTCCCTAGCATGCACCACTGGCAATAAACCTCCTAATGTTTAGCCAGTAGGCACATAAATATTCATAACCCAGCATTGCTGCAGCTCCCCTGTCTGCCAAAGATACCAGTAACACCTACTGTCATCAGCCAGGAAAAGCAGCAAAAGTGCGTTTAGAGGAAAGCCAACTGAGATGCTACAAAGTAGCCTGGGCAGATTTCCACCCAGCAGAAATACATTTAATTAGTCACCTGCTTATGGCAGGGTGGCTACACACTCTGTGGCGGGGGTTCTTAAACTTTTTAACTGGAGCACTTGAATTATTTGATGTGGTGGCTGCATTAATTTTCTTGTTTTCTTTTTGTTAATAGATTTTTATCCTTTATTTTCATCTTCCTTTAACAGACCAAGCTGACCAGCAAAAAGTGGCAGTTATAGGGTTGAGACAAACCATTTAACACTAACAGGGGTGCCTAAAATGATTAGTTTATGTAAAACCTTTATCCCAAAAAAAAAAAACTTTTGCTGCAACAGTTTAAAAAGTGATACCTGAAGTTTAACTTTCATTTATTAGTTAATCTGAATCTAGTAGTGCATATAATGCCCTGTACACATGACCGTTTTTTCCGTCTGAATAAACTCTGAAGGTTTTTCTGATGGAATTCCGCTGAAACTGTCTTGTGTACACACGATCACACCAAAGTCCGACCGTCAAGAATGCGCTGACATACAACACGTGCGACGGGACTAGAAAACGGAAGTTCAATAGCCAGTAGCCAATAGCTTCAGTCTCGTACTTGCTTCAGAGCATGGTCCGTCGGAACAGCATACAGACGAGCAGTTTTCCCGATAGGAATTGGTTCCGTCGGAAATATTTAGAACATGTTCTATTTCTAGGTCAGTCAGAATTTCCAAAAAAATAAGACTGATGAGGCATACACACGATCGGAATATAGGATGAAAAGCTTCCGTCTGACTTTTTCTGTCAGACATTCCACTCGTGTGTATGCAGCATTACACTACCCCCTCCTTAGATATACAGTACAACGCTGCTTTCCAAGAGTGTCTTTGTTGCTCCTCCATAGAGTGAAGCCACCCTTAAACAGGAAGTGTGTTACTGGCTGGAATACCAGGGGAGAATAAAGTAAAAAAAATCCTATAAAGGAAGACAAACGCATCTAGAATAGTAAACTGCAATATGGAAAATTTTTGTTTTTGGGTTTAATCACTTCAATACAGGGCAATTTTAACCCCTTCCTATCCAGGACAATTTTCAGCGTTCAACAGTGTCGCACTTTGAATGAAAATTGCGCGGTCATGCATCAATGTACCTAAACAAATTTTTTATTTATTTTGCTCACACAACTAGAGATTTCTTTTGGTGGTATCACCACTGGGTTTTCAATTCTTTCCTAAATAAATTTAAAAAAGACTGGAAATTGTGATTTCCTTCATTTCTGTTATAATTTTTACAAATAAATAATTGTTCTTCATAAATTTGGCCTAAAATGTATTCTGCTATAATTCTTTGGTGAAAGTAACCCAAATCAATGTGTTTTATTTAGTCTATACAGTGCCTTGAAAAAGTATTTATACATTTTGTCATGTTACAACCAAAAATGTAAATGTGTTTTTTTGGGGATTTTATGTGATAGACCAACATAAAGTGGTCTATCACATAACAGTAAAGCCCTCATAGGTTTGTTAGAGAACCTTAGTGAACAAACAGCATAATGAAGGCCAAGGAACACACCAGACAGGTCAGGGATAAAGTTGTGGAGAAGTTTAAAGCAGGGTTAGGTTAGCTTTGAACATCTCATGGTGCACTGATCAATCCATCATTGGAAAATGGAAAGAGTATGGCACAACTGAAACCTACCAAGACTTGGCCGTCCACCTAAACTGACAGGCCAGGCAAGGAGAGCTTTATTTAGAGAAGCAGCCAAGAGGCCCATGGTAACTCTGGAGGAGATGCAGAGATCCACAGCTCAGGTGGGAGAATCTGTCTACAGGACAACTATTAGTCGTGCACTCCACAAATCTGGCCTTTATGGAAGAGTGGCAACAAGAAAGCCATTGTTGAAAGAGAGCCATAAGAAGTCCTGTTTGCAGTTTGCGAGAAGCCATGTGGGGGACACAACAAACATGTGGATGAAGGTGCTCTGGACAGATGAGACCAAAATTGAACTTTTTGGCCTAAAATCAAAACACTATGTGTGGCAAAAAACTAAACATTGCACATCACCCTGAACACATCCTCCCCACCGTGAAACATGATGATGGCAGCATCATGCTGTGGGTATGCTTTTCTTCAGCAGGGACTGGGAAGCTGGTCAGAGTTGATGGGAAGAAGGATGGAGCCAAATACAGGGCAATCTTAGAAGAAAACCTGTTAGAGTCTGCAAAAGACTTGAGACTGGGGCGGAAGTTCACCTTTCAGCAGGACAACAACCCTAAACATACAACCAGAGCTACAATGGAATGGTTTAAATTAAAGCATATTCATGTGTTAGAATGGCCCAGTCAAAATCCAGACCTAAATCCAAATAAACATCTGTGGCAAGGCCTGAAAATTTTTGTTCACAGACACTCTCCATCCAATCTGGCAGAGCTTGGGCAATTTTGCAAAGAAGAATGGGCAAAAATTTCACTCTCTAGATGTGCAAAGCTGGTAGAGACATCTGCAAAAAGGCTTGCAGCTGTAATTGGACCGAAAGGTGGTTCTACAAAGTATTGACTCAGGGAGGCTAAATACAAATGCACGCCACACTTTTCACATATTTATTTGTAAAAGAAATTTGAATACCAATTATCATTTTCCTTCCACTTCACAATTTTGTGCCACTTTGTGTTGGTCTATCGCATAAAATCCCAATAAAATACATTTACGTTTTTGAATGTAACATGACAAAATGTGAAAAATTTCAAGGGGTATGAATACTTTTTCAAGGCACTGTATATCTAAAAATTGATCAATTCTGATGCACTGACAGCCTATCTCATATCTTGAGGCCCTAAAATGCCAGGACAGTACAAATAACCCTCAAATGACCCCTTTTTGGAAAGTAGACAGTCCAAGGTATTTAGTAAGAGGCATAGTGGGTTTTTTGAAGTAGAAATTTTTGGAAAATGAAGAAATAAAAAAAAAATCACAATTGTACAATCAGATTGTATAGTGTATAATAAGCATTACAGACTTCCAGGGACACACTTCTCCTGTTTTCAATACTACAGCTCTGCTCTAAATAAGATGTTATGTGATCGCTCAGCTCCTGCACACTCTGCCAAATGAACAATCCATGCAAGAAGAAGGAACAAAATGGAAAATCAGCAGAGGAAGACACTGGCTATGCATTGAGGGAGAATGGTGCTCATTGATAATGATTGTATGTAACTGCAGCGGTGGGCAGGAGCAATCTTTTGGAGGTGGAGGGCAGGTGCAGGGTGTGTTTTATTGAGGCCAGGAGCTGAACTACTTCCCCACACTACTAACAATTTTCCCATCCTAAAGGATAGATAACAGGTAGTCATGGAGGGGGCTTCTATAGAAGAAACTGGAGGCTGAGGTAATGCCTGCCATAGAATAATATACAAAAAGGCTTTTTCTTTTATGTAACAAAAGTACAATGATGTTACATTGGTACATAGGGGTACTGAAATTTAAAAAAAAAAAAAAAGGCAAACTTAGCCTTTAACCTCTTGCCAACCACATAACACAAATCTGCAGTGACAAAAAGAGTGGCCTTTAACACCCAGATACTGCACATAAGCATACATGGTGGCTGAGGTTTCTTCACTGAGAGCACAACCACTGAGTGCTCCCAGCACAGTGACTGAGCTGACACAGAAAGCTCCCATTCTCTAGTTATGATTGGGAGCCAGCAAGATGTGCCCCTGATCATGTGACCACTGTGACAGCCAATCACAGTGGTCACATGATCGTGAAGTCCATCCCACCCCCTACTTTAAGACCCAAAGGGCCATGGTGGATGGGAAAGAGTTAAATACAAGTAACAATAGTCAAATAATGAATAAAAACAACAACTACATAAGTAGTGGTTTCCGTTCAAATTTGTTTTTTTATCTTTCTCATTTGTACAGCAGTAAGCTGAAAAGCTAATACTTTGTCATTAAAACAATAGTTATAAATGAAAACAGATTAGATTTCTAAAAGTCTTTCCTCTTTTACCTCTGGGTAAATCAAGATGAAAAATGGCAGTAAATGTTTGTGCTGACAGTGAGAGATGATTAAAGGAGCATAGTTAATTAGAACTTGAGTCTATTTGCTGTGTACACAGCACATATGTGCCTCAATATGGGCTCTCTGTTTGGAACCTTGACTCCAAGAACACCCTCAGCCCCTTTGACACACCTTGTTACTGCAACCCCTCTAAGAACACAAGTATATTATACCTTTAACTCAGCTGTAAATTAGTACCAGGAAATAGGCACAAGACGGTTTAGTGGTAAATTAACTCAATGTATTGGTACAGGTTACAACAAATGGTGATTTGAGCATAAATTAACATACAGAAGGTAGGCACTATACAGCCCACTAGACAGTAAATTCAATGCCAAGGTAACTTAGAATAGAGCTCCATACCAATATACTGGGATTACCTTATGAATCAGCAGTAAACAGTGCTGATTCATAAGTGCCTTGAAAAAGTATTAACTCCCCTTGAAATTTTACACACAACCAAAAACATAAATGTATTTTATTGGGATTTTATGTGATTGACAAACACAAAGTGGCACATCATTGTGAAGTGGAAGGAAAATGATAAATGGTTTTCAAAATTTTTTACAAATAAATATCTGAAAAGTGTGGTCTGCATTTGTATTCAGCCCCCTTTACTCTGATACACCTAACTAAAATCGAGTGGAACTAATTGCCTTCAGAGGTCACCTAATTAGTAAATAGAGTTCATCTGTGTGTAATTTAATCTCAGTATAAATACAGCTGTTCTGTGAAGCTCTCAGAGTTTTGTTGGAGAACATTAGTGAACAAACAGCATTATGAAGGTCAAAGAACACACCAGACAGGTCCGGTATAAGGTTGTGGAGAAGTTTAAAGCAGGGTTAGGTTATAAAAAAATATCCCAAGCTTTGAACATCTCATGGAGCACTGTTCAATCCATCATACGAAAATGGAAAGAGTATGGCACAACTCCAAGCCTACCAAGACATGGCTGTCCACCTAAACTGACAGGAGAGCAATAATCAGAGAAGCAGACAAAAGGCCCATGGTAACTCTGGAAGAGCTGCAGAGACCCACAGCTCAGGTGGGAGAATCTGTCCACAAGGCAACTATTGGTCGTGCACTCCACAAATCTGGCTTTTATGGAAGAGTGGGAAGAAGAAAGCCATTGTTGAAAGAAAGCCATAAGAGGTCCCGTTTGCAGTGTGCAAGAAGCCATGTGGGGGACACAGCAAACATGTGGAAGAAGGTGCTCTGGTCAGATGAGACCAAAATTGATCTTTTTGGCCTAAATGCAAAACGCTATGTATGACGGAAAACTAACACTGAACATCACCCTGAACACACCCTTCCCACCGTGAAACATAGTAGTGGCAGCATCATGTTGTGGGGATATTTTTCTTCAACAGGGACATAGAAGATGGTCATAGTTGATGGGAATATGGATGGTGTCAAATACAGGGCAATCTTAGAAGAAAACCTGTTAAGAGTCTGCAAAAGGCTTGAGACTGAGGCAGAGGTTCACCTTCTAGCAGGACAACGACCCTAAACATACATCTAGAGCTACAATGGAATGGTTTAGATCAAAGCATATTCATGTGTTAGATTGGTTCAGTCAAAGTCCAGTCTTAAATCCAATTGAGAATCTGTGGCAAAGACTTGAAAATTGCTGTTCAGACACTCTCCAATAGAGATGAGCTTCGAGTTAGAGTCGAACTCATGTTTGACTCGAACATCGGCTGTTCGCCAGTTCGCCAAACAGTGAACAATTTGGGGTGTTCGCAGCAAATTCGAATGCCGTGGAACACCCTTTAAAAGTCCATGGGAGAAATCAAAAGTGCTAATTTTAAAGGCTTATATTCATGGTATTGTCATAAATAGTGTTTGGGGACCTGGGTCCTGCCCCAGGGGACATGGATCAATGCAAAAAAAGTTTTAAAAATGGCCGTTTTTTCGGGAGCAGTGATTTTAATAATGCTTAAAGTGAAACAATAAAAGTGTAATATCCCTTTAAATTTCATACCTGGGGGGTGTCTATAGTATGCCTGTAAAGGGGCGCATGTTTCCCGTGTTTAGAACAGTCTGACAGCAAAATGACATTTCAAAAGAAAAAAAGTAATTTAAACTACTCGCGGCTATTAATGAATTGCCGGTCCGACAATACACATAAAAGTTCATTGATAAAAAACGGCATGGGAATTCCCCACAGGGGAACCCCGAACCAAAATTTTAAAAAAATGACGTGGGGGGTCCCCCTAAATTCCATGCCAGGCCCTTCAGGTCTGGTATGGATATTAAGGGGAACCCCGGCCCAATTTTTTTTTTTAAAAACGGCGTGGGGTCCCCCCAAAAATCCATACCAGACCCTTATCCGAGCACGCAACCTGGCAGGCCGCAGGAAAAGGGGAGGGGATGAGAGAGCGCCCCCCCTCCTGAACTGCACCAGGCCACATGCCCTCAACATTGGGAGGGTGCTTTGGGGTAGCCCCCCAAAACACCTTGTCCCCATGTTGATGAGGACAAGGGCCTCATCCCCACAACCCTTGGCCAGTGGTTGTGGGGGTCTGCGGGCGGGGGGGGCTTATCGGAATCTGGAAGCCCCCTTTAACAAGGGGACCCCCAGATCCCGGCCCTCCCCCCTGTGTGAAATGGTAACGGGGTACAAAAGTACCCCTACCATTTCACAAAAAAAGTGTCAAAAATGTTAAAAATGACAAGAGACAGTTTTTGACAATTCCTTTATTTAAATGCTTCTTCTTTCTTCTATCTTCTATCTCCTATCTTCCTTTGGTTTCTTCCTCCATCTAACGTCTATATAACGTCAAGTGGGAGCTGTTGGAATCAAGGGAAAAACGGGCCACCAATCTATTAAAGAAAGTGTTTGTAAGTATGTGCTTCATTGAGGCCAGGGGGCGTAAGGGAATTCAGTCGTTCAATCCAAAACGATTCCCGTTTAGGGTTTTACGCTCCCAGTCGCCTCCTCTGGGATCTTCTGGGATAATACAATAAATTTGACATAATCGGGGTCAAATATGGCGGCCCACCGTGGTGAGCTTGCCATTAGTGGAGGCATACAGATGATCCCCTAGTCTTTGCCGTAGTTCCCTGATGGTCTTGCCTACATAGAAGGCCTTGCAGGCACAGACCATCAGGTAAATAACCCCTCTTGTACCGCAATTGGCAAATTGTCTTGAAGAGAATAGCTCTCCATTAGGAAGGACAAATTGGTGTCCTTCTTGGATCCAGGGTCAATGTGGGCATTCTCCACACTTAAACGTGCCTCGACGACCTTTTGAAAGGGGTGCAGGGGTTCTATAGTGGCTATGGGTGAACTTATCCCTCAAGGAAGTAGCTTTTCTGAAAACCAATTCTGGGGTAGATCTAACATACTTCTTGAAAGTGTGGTGGTCAGTTAGTATATGCCAATGCCGGGATAGCAAATTACGCAACTGATTGTGGTGAATTGAGCATTTGGTGATGATTTTGACATTGGAAGGTTGCTTGGTGCGAGGGGGACCATAAAGAAGCATTTGTTGGTGCTGGGCAAAGGCTCTATTAAAGGCCTTCCTCAAGTTAGTGCAGCTATATCCCCGAGCCAACAATCATGTACGCAAGGCATCAGCTTGCAGGCGGAAGTCCCCGTCCTCTGTGCAGTTTCTTCTCAATCTCAAGTATTGAGCATAGGGAATACTGCGTACCAGAGGACGGGGATGGGAGCTAGACGCATGAAGAATTGTGTTGCTTGCTGTAGGCTTACGAAATAGGTCCGTGATCAATTTGCCAGGGGAATTCTTAATGATTTTGACATCTAAAAAAGAAATACTCTGGGTATCATAGGAAAAAGTAAAGTGAAGGTTAAATTGATTGATATTCAGCCATTCTACGAAGGCAATTAGGAGTTGTTCGGTGCCTGTCCAGATGACCAGCAGGTCATCTATAAACCTGTGCCAACAGAGAATGTGGTTAAGAAATGGTTCTAATAATTCATCACCAAAGATGGTCCGCTCCCAGCCTCCAGGAAGGTAGAAGAAAGAAGAAGCATTTAAATAAAGGAATTGTCAAAAACTGTCTCTTGTCATTTTTAACATTTTTGACACTTTTTTTGTGAAATGGTAGGGGTACTTTTGTACCCCCTTATCATTTCACACAGGGGGGAGGGCCAGGATCTGGGGGCCCCCTTGTTAAAGGGGGCTTCCAGATTCCGATAAGCCCCCCCACCCACAGACCCCCACAACCACCGGCCAAGGGTTGTGGGGATGAGGCTCTTGTCCTCATCAACATGGGGACAAGTTGTTTTGGGGGGCTACCCCAAAGCACCCTCCCAATGTTGAGGGCATGTGGCCTGGTACAGTTCAGGAGGGGGGGCCGCTCTCTCGTCCCCCCCTCTTTTCCTGCAGCCTGCCTGCAGCCTGGTATGGATTTTTAGGGGGACCCCACGCCATTTTTTTTTTAAATTTTGGTGCGTGGTTCCCCTTAAAATCTATACCAGACCTGAAGGGTCTGGTATAGATTTTGAGGGGGACCCCACACCATTTTTTTTTTTCATTTTGGCCGGGGTTCCCCTTAATATTCATACCAGACCTGAAGGGGACCCCCCATGTCATTTTTTCTTTATCTTGGTTTGGGGTTCCCCTGTGGGGAATTCCCATGCCGTTTTTATCAATGAACTTTTATGTGTATTGTCAGACCGGCAATTCATTATTAGCCGCGAGTAGTTTTAAATGACTTTTTTTCCTTTAAAATGTCATTTTGCTGTCAGACTGTTCTAAAAACGGGAAACATGCGCCCCTTTACAGGCATACTATAGACACCCACCAGGTACGAAATTTAAAGGGATGTTACACTTTTATTGTTTCACTTTAAGCATTATTAAAATCACTGCTCCCGAAAAAACGGCCATTTTTAAAACTTTTTTTTGCATTGATTCATGTCCCCTGGGGCAGGACCATGGTCCCCAAACACTTTTTATGACAATAACTTGCATATAAGCCTTTAAAATTAGCACTTTTGATTATTCATGTTCGTGTCCCATAGACTTTAACGGTGTTCGCGTGTTCGAACAAATTTTTTGCCTGTTCGCAAGTTCTTGTGCGAACCGAACAGGGGGGTGTTCGGCTCATCCCTACTCTCCAACCATTCTAATAGAGCTTGAGCTATTTTGCAAAGAAGAATGGGCAAATATTTCACTCTCTAGATGTGCAAAGCGGGCCACTTTGTGTTGGTCCATTAAATAAAATCCCAATAAAATAAATTTATGTTTTTGGTTGTAACGTGAGAAAATGTGGAAAATTTCAAGGGGTATGAAATGTCAAGAAGTAACAAATTGTAAAAAATATTTTTAAAAATTGTGAATTTTTGCCAAAAAAATTAAAAATAATTTTAAAAAATTGTGAATTTTTTTTTTTAAAAATTTAAAAAATCATTTAAAAAAATTGTAAAAAATTACTTTACAAAATTGTAAAAAATAATAGCTGGAGCTGTCTGTTACTCTATGAGGATGCAGCAGCTGTATGAACACATGTTCATACAGGTGTTGCAGCTGCCGCAGCTGCCGCAGGTCCTGATCAGATAAGTGTGCAGGTGTGGGTGAATGGCCCTGAATACACACTGTCTGTGTTTGGGGCCATACACCGATACCCATGAGCCTGTCAAATTAGGACCTGAGGCTGAGTTTGTACAGCTGCTGTGTCCCCATAGCATAACATAGACTGCCTGCACAAAGCTCCAGCTACATTAAAAAAATAAAAAACTGATGCACACTGCACAGGCCACAGCACCTATGTGAATGAGCCCCAAGACCTAATTTGCACACAGAACTTTATTTATTAAATCAATACAGTTTGATCAGGGCCACTTTGTGCAAAACCTAGGTTCGGCCTGTCCATTAAGGGCAAACAGGTGCCTCCCCCTCTATCTACGCCACCCCCTATATGGTTAATGGATAGATTGAGGCTCTAATAGTTTTCAAAATGTTGCGTCCACCCAGGTGTGTTAGAAAAGCAAATAAATATTCGCTTTTCTAACAGTGAATCGCCTCTCCGCCAATCAGGAAGCACAGGCAGGATAACGTTTGCCGATTGGCTAAAAGGTCAGGCGATCCTTTTGGGCACCTAGGAGGAGAAGGGGATGCACTGTGGAAGGCGTCGTGATCCACACCACAGGAGCAGGAAGAAAGTCACCGAACACGCTGCCCACCTGCTTCCTAGATGGGGTAAGTGCTGGGCTTTGATGTCCCAACGGTCCCGTCTGTCCTCCCGGTGGGGGGGGAGTTGCCAATGCCAACGACCAACACAGGAAGAAAAAACATCAGCCGCCACTGGCAAAACCCTTGCACAGTGGAGGTAAGTATAATATGTTTTTGTTATTTAAAAAAAAACCTTTACAACCCCTTTAAGGCTTTAGAACCACTTTAACCAACTACAATATACAGTATATGATTTTTCCTCAACAAAACCGCATTTACAGTTAGAAACGTATTATTTTGAGAAAAATTTTCCATCCTGCTCCTTCGATTTTCTCATCACCACAGTTAAAAATGGCTGTCATATTGACCGCACTAACCATTAGAAAACAAATTTTCTAAAGATGAAAACCTTTTAAATGAAATTCTACGTGTTTATTGCCAGGTTAGAAGACAACATGTATTGTGAAAACTATTGACCTGATGTTCTGCAGTTCTGGTCGGCCGAAACCCTTTGTGGCAGCGGCAGTGAAAGGGTTCAACTGTATGAATAACAGCTGAAAGCTTGGAAGCACTGCTTGCAGTATTATATGGTTTGTCTCAACCCTGTATGGGCTTGTTTGCACTTGTGGTGGATAGGCTGTACACACACACACAGTTGAGCCATGTTTTTATCACACCCCCAACCACTCAACCTTAAAGCGGGGTTCCACCCATCAATGGAACTTCCGCTTTTCGGATTCCCCCCCCCCCTCCGGTGTCACATTTGGCACCTTTCAGGGGGGAGGGGGGGCAAGTACCTGTCTAATTCAGGTATTTGCTCCCACTTCCGGGCATAGATCCCCGTAGGCTCCGCGGTGATCTACGCCATGTCCAGCCCCTCCATCATCCCCCCGCTGTCTTCTGGGAGACACACATGTCCCAGAAGACAGCAGGGACCAGTGAGGATGCGCAGTAGGGAACCAGGCTCTAAAGCCGCAAGGCTTCACTTCTTAAATCCCTTACCGAAGATGGCAGCGCCTCCACCCCGAGAGCCGAGGGACTGATCGGCTTCGGGTGAGGACATCGCGGGTGCCCTGGACAGGTAAGTGTCCATATTTTAAAACTCAGCAGCTGCAGTATTTGTAGCTGCTGACTTTCGGCAGAACTCCGCTTTAAGATGCAATGGCAGAGGGCCAGAGTGTACACATGCCACGGCACAATGCTCTGCAAGAATTCAACTCCCAATCATGTTTGTACTGCCCAGAGAATGCTACCTGCATTGCATGTAGTTACAGGGACGTAGTGCAGGCTTTTAGGGGCTAAAACAATGGATGAGGAGGCAACATAATGACTTATGACACCTGTCAAATACTCTTTGAAAATCCATCCACCACAGATCACTTTTCAGAAGGATGGACAGCTTAGCCTGTTCTAGGAAGTTGAAAAAAATATATATTTACAGGTGGATCAACAGGTAATAAAACTATGTAGCAGGGGCGACAGATTGAATTATACACTATATTACCAAAAGTATTGGAACAATCTGCCTTTACACACATGAACTTTAATGGCATCCCAGTCCGTAGGGTTCAATATTGAGTTGGCCCACCCTTTGCAGCTATAACAGCTTCAACTCTTCTGGAAAAGCTGTCCACAAGGTTTTGGAGTGTGTCTATGGAAATGTTTGATCATTCTTCCAGAAGCGCATTTGTGAGGTCAGGCACTGATGTTGAATGAGAAGGCCTACTAGCTAGTAGTCTGCACTCTAATTCATCCCAAGCATGTTCTATCAGGTTGAGGTCTGGACTCTGTGCAGGCCAGTCGAGTTCCTCCACCCCAAACTCGCTCATTAATGTCTTTATGGACCTTGCTTTGTGCACTAGTCCAAATCATTTGGTGGAGGGGGGATTATGGTGTGGGGTTGTTTTTCAGGGGAACCCTTAGTTCCAGTGAAGGGAATTCTTAAAGTGTCAGCATACCAAGACATTTTGGACAATTTCATGCTCCCAACTATGTGGGAACAGTTTGGGGATGCCCTTCCTGTTCCAACATAACTGCACGCCAGTGCACAAAGCAAGGTCCATAAAGACATGGATGAGAGAGTCCTAACCTCAACCCGACAGAACACCTTTTGAGATGAATTAGAACGGAGACTGCCAGCCAGGCTTTCTCGTCCAACATCAATGCCTGACCTCACAAATGCGCTTCTGGAAGAATAGTCAAACGTTCCCATAGACACACTCCTAAACCTTGTGGACAGCCTTCCCAGAAGAGTTGAAGCTGTTATAGCCACAAAGGGTGGGCCAACTCAATATTGAACCATACGGACTAAGACTGGGATGCTATTAAAGTTAAAGTTGTGTGTGTAAAGGCAGGCGTCCCAATACTTTTGGTACTTTTGGTAATATACTGTATATGTAATTTTTGGTTTGCCCATACTTTGATTGTGAACAACTGGTCAGTTTTATATTACAATTTGCATATTATTTATTTAATTCTGCTGTACACCTAATTCCCTCTGTCTATTTACATCAGAGCCATTTTAATCTTTCCAGGCTGTAATACCGGATCAATTACTCATGCCTACATTGGGTTGCTATGACAACCGAGACTATAAAATTAATAAAGCCAAATTTCAACGAAAGAAATTCTGTTTACAAGCAATATAAAAGCAGCACAACTATCATTTTTGGATGACTGACTCATGCTGTCTCCAGTTGCTTTTTTCTGTTGATGGTTCAGTGCCTGTGACATGTTTTTGCTATGTAAATGCTTCAATTTGACACTAAGCACATTCTCTTAGTCGGCACTGTGGGCAACCAATTTCTCAGTCCTGTCGCTACCTAAGCTGTGCCGTAGTATCAATAGTCAGGAAGTACCATCACTACTGGACAAGGAGGAGGAGAAAGGAAATTGTATAGTTGTAAGAAAAGAATATTAAAAAGGAGACAACAGGGAAAGGCAATAGGTAAAAATAAGTAAAGAAGGATAAGGAGAAGATAGAAAGAGGAGGGATGAGGAGAAAGGAAAGCAGATAGGAAGTAGAGAAAAGGGAGTAAGGAAGAGGCGCACAATAGGAGAGGAGGAGCATAGGAGGAAGGAAAGATTATTAAAGTACTAAAATAAAAACAAGTCACGCAAAAGTGTTACCATACAAAAGGAAAATGTGTCACCATCTAACAATAAAAAATATCAGTGATAGCTGCACTCACAGTATATCCACATAAGCAATAAACAAACCATTAAAACAAAAATTGTGTTTCGCTATCAATATAAAGTGCATAAGGTCATTGTAACCATCATACAATCAATTGAAAAAGAAAATTTATGTTATTTAAAAACATATGTGCAAGTAATTGAAAAATTCATAAACAATCAATTAGTCCAGGAAAAAAGTGCTTTTGTGCAAAAAAAAAGTTCATATAGACTTTTGAGTGTTAACAAGATCCAGCGCTCCAAAAGTGAATGAAGAAGCATTCTTCACACCCAGAAAGTGCACACCCCACCACCTTATCTCAATACCCTATGGGATGGATGTCAGGAGCCGAGGTTCCGAAATGGTTTAACCAATCAGTCAAGACGATCCACAATCAGCTGCTGAAGTATAGCTGCGCCTTTACTCATTATCCCTATGGGATGGATTGATGCCAAGAGCTGGGGTTCCAAGTTGGATTAACCATGCAGTCAAACCCAACAGTGAGGGTGGGAAACAGAGGAGGAACTCATAGTGCAGTATTAAAAGTTCAAGTTTATAATAACGGTTAAAACTACTTACAACAAGCAAGAGTAAACTCACATAGAATACAATCAAACACACAGCACCATGGCGGGCATGATGGCGTCACCGCTGCAGCTCTTCCTGCTTTGTTTTATTCGAAAGAACGTTATCAAGGGGTAAAGAAGTATTATGAAAATAATTGAAAAAAGGAGTATATAAAAGGGAAAAAGGGAAAAAAAAGAGTTAAACGTGGTACTAAAGGCAAAATCAGAAGTGATCAAGTCTGTTTCCAGCACATACACAGCACTCTTTATTTTTCTGAGTCCACCATGTAACTTTGTTTTTTAACCACTTGAAGACCGCCTAACGTACATACAGTATCTCACAAAAATGAGTACATCCCTCACATTTTTGTAAATATTTTATTATATCTTTTCTTGTGACAACACTGAAGAAATTACACTTTGCTACAATGTAAAGTAGTGAGTGTACAGCTTGTATAATAGTGCAAATTTGCTGTCCCCTCATAATAACTCAACACACAGCCATTAATGTTTAAACCGCTGGCAACAAAAGTGAGTACACCCCTAAGTGAAAATGTCCAAATTGGGCCCAAAGTGTCAATGTTTTGTGTGGCCACCATAATTTTCCAGCACTGCCTTAACCCTCTCGGGCATGGATTGCAAAACCCACCATTTTATTCTCTAGGGCCTCTGCTTAAAAAAACATTTAATGTTTGGTGGTCTAAGTAATTTTCGAGTAAAAAAAAAGTTGATTTTTACATGTGTCAAAAAAGGCCTGCCAATAAGCCTGTTATTTTTCAATTTTCTTTAACAAACTCTAGAAAAACTGGCAGTTAGAGACAAACCATTTAAAATAGATCTGTGGTCACAGGATATACTTTCATTTTAAAACATCAGTATTTTAATAGCAATATAAACTACATCTATTTTTGACAATCCAATATAAGCTTACTTGAAAACTCTCCGTTTATGTTGCGAGTTCTGCCTGACTGTTGACCATTTCTTTCCACAACTACCTGGATTCCCTGCATGCTTTGCAGCTTTTCCTCTGCTGTTTACTTTCCATTTCTAAGAACTACATATTCCATGGTACATGGAATATGCAACTGCACTTTGCAGAGTGTGCAGACTATTTGCTTTTAGTAAATCAACACCTATGTCTGATGATCAATGACAGAGACTAATCACAAGTACAGCTCTAAGAAGAGATTCTGCTATTATAGAACTGTTTAGAGCCAGTGTTAAGTCCACCCTCTACCAAACAGGAATACAGAGGAAGAGGATGTTGACTGCTAGGAATGCTGGGAGGAATGGAGGATTGTGGGAGATGTAATACTTTATGTGTAATACTGAGTTGGCTTGGTAGACTTAGCAAAGAAACTACAGCTCCCATATTTATTGGAACTCTGAGTAGAAAAACAGGAGGAGGCTGTTGTCTTCAGGTAGGACATTTAGAGATACTAAGTGTGCTTTATGTTTCCTGCAGAACACTCACCACTGCACCTGAGAGGGGAAAAGGGTCAGTAGAAGACATTCTGGGACATCAGAGAGTTTCACGTATGCTGACAGAGCCCCCTGTCTGATTGAGGGGTAGAACACCATGGACACCAACCAGCTGCATCACAAAATCTATGCCTTAATCAGGTTTTGGAGGGACATTATCCTGAGTGCTCTGACATAAAAGAGTTTGGGCACAACGAGCTGGCCAGCAGAAGAGAGTATATTACAGACTGCTAAACACTTATGGTGGCCTAACTCTCCATAGTTAGGATTGCCCCAGTATAGTTTTTATGAGTGGTTGCTGTATTTTTTTTTTGCAGTATTTTTCTTGCAACTGTCTGCAGTATATTTATTGCTATTGATTAACTATTTGCTGTGTCATTGCAGCTGTTCATTTCTCTTTTGCTACCAAGGTACTGTATATACACTATTTGCAATAAATATCCCCCCTCAGCCCAGGTGTGTCAGAGTTCATGGTGCTACTTGAAGTGTTGTGGGCCCAGATAATAGACAACCCAGAAAACAGCAGCTCCTTCAGGGGCAAGCGCTATACGGAAGGTAAAGAAAGACAGGGAGTTCAGGAAGAATAGAAAGTAGGAAGATGGGCATAGTGGGAAGTGAAGGAAGAAAGGAATGGACAGGGATACAAGAAAGGGTAAAGGAAAGCAGATAGGGAAGAAGAGATGTAAGATAGGCAAGAAAAAGCATGAACATATGTTGGGAAATTTGAAAGGGAAATTTAAAAAAAAAGTCTGAAAAAAAAAAAAACGAATGCAGCCACCATACTGTATCTAAAGACTGATGAGCTGAAATACAGTATATTACATTTATGTCCAAATATACAATGTGGGCTCACTTGGAGTCCAATGCATTCAGAAACTTTACTATCTATTCTTGCAATATATGTATCTTACATTTATTTTTAGTTTTTCAAGATATTTTCCTGACGCATCATGGCAGCACACACATTGGGTTGTGACTCCGCCTCCACAACCTGATAGGACTAGTTAGCTATAAGATTTTGAAGAGGAGTCCACCTTGCATTCTCCTTTTTTTCCTCACCTGGATGGATCGACTGGTTACAGCTTGGAAACCCCTTGCCGATTCGCCCCAGCTGGGTTCAAGCCTCTCCTAGCTGGAAGCCTTGACTGTACAGCCTCTAAACGAGCTTTATGCAGGGAACCCCACTCTGGTGGTCTCAGGGGTACATCCTAATTATCTTTTTTCAAAAAGCCTTAAACAGGTTTTAAAAGTGTTCAGCGGTTTCCACCTCTTACCTTCAAATTCCACTCTCTACCACCTGGTAGGTCACCACTTTAGTTATAATGAAATTCTTATTTTCATCCTGTTCCGTTTTTTTCCCCTCTATACCTTCATCTGAGTCCGCTGGGCCCTGTAGTCCTTCGCCTTGCCTGCCCCATCATGGCGGCTGGCTCGGGCTCACGGCGCCAGGAAATGACAGCATTAATGCCTGGATAGTCAATTGCCAGCATCCAAAATGGCGCCAAGCGCCGCGGACAGCTAGAGCGCATGCGCGGTCGTGGCGTCATCACTGCAGCGACGGCGGTCTATTTAAAAACCGCTATTCTGTCATTTGGAGTTGCTTGGAGGGTAGGAGAACACCCTCCACACTAATACTGCCCCAATTGTTGCTGCCTTGCTGGTCAATCACTGTCCTTATTATTGGTAAGTCCATTCTCTCTCCCTCTCTTCCTAGCAAAAAAAAAAAAAAAAGGACTCCCCCCCCCCCCTATGTTTTTATATCTAAAAAAAAAATTTTTTTTTCAAAATGAGGAATCTTTCTTTTCTCCTTTCTCCCTTCATAGACACACTCTACCTTTTCCTATGGAGGCCGCTGCCACAGCAGACCACTCATGGACCACAAGGTAAGGGGGCAACATAATGGGTAAGTAATGAAGAGGAGAAAAGAGAGCACTGCCACTAATACCACCTTATATGGTCGTCAAGGTCATTGCATTCTAAAAGAAAAGAGCGTTCACCTTCAAGACACTCTCATTCTCGAAGGAGTCATTCAATATCCTCCCACCATAGAGATTCAAAATCTTCCCGTCAACCGCGAGATGAGCAGTGTATCCGCCCTGCGGCCAATACATGCTGGGTCTGTGGAGCGCAAGCGCTATCTGGCAAACTAGTATGCCAAACATGCTTAGAAGAGGCAACCCGCGAAAAGGAAGCGGACGCAATACAGGCATCCAACATAATAAGAGAAACCGTAAAAGAATCTATCCTGCAGGTAGCAACATCCGAATCAGTTGGACAATCCATTCCGGCCTCAACTCCTTATGATCCCCAGGACCAAGAGGATTCACCAGAGGAGGAGGAGGGTCTAGTACCCACTTTCTTCGACTTTGCATTAATAGACCCTTTTGCGAGAGCAGTAAAGGAGGTGATCGGATGGGAGGAAGAAAAGGACGCTCCTTGCAAACTAAGGAAATACTTTCCTAACCTAAAAAGAGATCCCGAAACCTTTCCCTTTATCGATGAGCTTGAAGAGTTAATAAAAGATGAGTGGCAAAAGCCAGATAAAAAATCCGGGCTAAATAATAGGCTAGCCAAGCTTTACCCACTGAGGGAACCAAAGGTAAATCCTCTCATCGCAGCACCTGTGGTTGATTCATCACTAATGCGCCTGGCGCGTCATGTAACATTACCAATTGAAGATGCCGTCACCTTTAGAGACATAATGGACCGCAAGATAGACCTTGATCTTAAAAAAGCCTATTCAGCGGCAGGAGGGGCTGCAGGCCGGCAGTTACACTAGCTGCAGTCGGTAGAGCCATCTCCAGCTGGGCGTCTAACATCGAAAAATTATTACTAGAAGCAGCAGAGCGGGAAAAGATCACGTCCGCTTTACAGGAACTCAGCCTGGCGGGAGACTTCGTGGCAGAGGCATCGGTGGACATCATAAGATCCTCAGCGAGAGCAATATTGGCGGCAGTAACAGCCAGAAGAGCGTTGTGGCTAAAGCCATGGGTCGCAGATGCGACTTCAAAATCCAGTTGGTGTAGAATCCCATACGACGGAACAAACCTATTCGGGCCTAAACTAGATTCTGCAATCTCGAAAGTAACGGGGGGTAAATCGGGCCTCATTCCCTCAGATAGGAGACCCAAACAGCAAAAAAACCCACCCTTCAGACGACATCTGCCTGAAAGATATCGAGAAGCAAGGTCTTATAGACCAGGTAAACAATTTAAGCGGAATTGGCAAAACCCACAACCAGCCTTTGTGAGGGTACAGAAGCCCAAAAACCCCAACTCGGGGGATCAACAGAAGTCGTTTTGATGGCACGCAAGCCCAACTCGCAATAGTAAGTGCGAGGTTGAGGCTGTTTGCTCACGTATGGATACAATCTATAAGAAACCCCTGGACGATTTCCACCATCCAGGAGGGCCACAAATGGACATTCAAGCACAAGCCGCCCAAAGAGTTCTACAGAGTTACCAGACTACCGTCTTCTCTTCCGAAGCAAAAGCTTCTAATCAAGTATATTCTAGAATTACTACAAAAACAGGCAATCATAGAGGTTCCATGGGAACAGGAAGCCACAGGATTCTATTCTCCTCTTTTTCTAGTAACGAAAAAGACAGGAGACTTGAGACCGGTACTCGATCTAAAAAGTCTCAACGAAACTATTCTAGTCGAATGATTCAAAATGGAAAGCCTGCAATCAGTACTGCTAGCAATAGGAGCAAAGGATTGGATGCTATCGGTCGATTTGTCCGACGCCTACTTACATATTCCCGTACACCAAACCTTCCAAAAATATCTACGCTTCGCAATAGGTCGCCAACATTTTCAGTTTCAAAGCCTCCCATTTGGAATATCAACAGCCCCCAGAACCTTTACGAAAGTTCTGCTACCGATAATAGCACAGCTGAGGGAGAAAGGTCTGAGAGTCCTACATTATCTCGACGACATACTGCTACTAGCCGACAGCCGACAAACTCTGCTTCTACATCAAACAATATTAATTTCCACACTCCAACAGTTTGGCTGGATAATAAATTGGAAAAAGAGCAACCTGATTCCGGCACAAAGAATCATTTTTTTGGGAGCCGAGATAGACACCAACTCCAACACGGTCGGTCTTCCTCAAGCGAAAATAGATCCGCTAGTACAGAAAATAAAGAAACTCCTGGCAGCAGAATACTTATCAGCCAGAACGTGTCTAAGCATCCTGGGTTCAATGTCTTCCACCTTCTTAATGGTCCAGTGGGCGCAGTGGAATTCAAGAACATTCCAGAATTCATTCCTAAAACAGTGGAACGGGTCATCAATGAACCAGCGGATCAGGATCAATCCAGCAGTAAAGAAGTCGGCATGGTGGTGGACCCGAATCAGCAACCTCTCACGCAGCCGTCCCATAATACCGCCACTACCAGAAATAATCACCACGGATGCCAGCCTCCAGGGGTGGGGAGCACATTATCAGCATCAAGGGGTACAGGGCCGTTGGTCCTTTCACCCGCAAGGGATAGTTTCAAACATTCTGGAACTCAGAGCCGCCTGGAAAGCTCTACTAACATTCGGACCACTCCTTACAGGAAGAAACGTTCTCCTACGCATGGACAACACAGTGGCTGTGAATTACGTTCACAGACAAGGAGGCACCCGGAGCAACACACTCATTGAAGAGGTTCGCCCAATAATCAAATGGGCTCAAGTTCATCTGACAGATCTAAAGGCAATCTACGTCCCGGCAGTACAGAACCAACTTGCAGACGACCTGAGCTGAATATTTATATCAAACAACGAGTGGTCTCTCAACCCTCAAGTATTCGCTCTGCTCACTCGCAAATGGAGAATCCCCGATATGGATTTGGCAGCGACTCCACAGAACAACAAATGCCCTCGGTTCCTATCGAGAGCCACCTATCCAACGGCGGCAGGGATCGACTGTCTCCATCACCCATGGAGTTTCCACTTGGGATATGTCTTTCCTCCGATTCCCCTAATAGCCAGATTTCTGGCCAGACTGAGGAGATCAACGTCCAAAGTCATAGCGGTATTGCCGTTCTGGCCGAGAAGGCCATGGTTTGCAACCATCCTGCAACTAAACACCGAAGAGCCGTTTCCGCTCCCAGTAACCCCAGATTTGCTCTCACAAGGCCCATTCCTTCACCCAGCACCGGATCGACTACACCTAACGGCTTGGAGGTTGAAAGGGAGAGGCTACTAGACCAAGGATGCTCACTTAGAGTAGTGAATACACTCCAACAGGCAAGGAAAGGGACAACAAACAACACGTATAGCAAAATCTGGAAAAAATTCACTGAATTTTCACAACAGCAGTCTTGGAGCCCACTCTCTCCTTCAGTCTCTCAAATCCTTGAATTTCTACAACTAGGACTGGAGAAGGGACTAGCTTCTAGCACTCTCAAAGTCCAAGTCTCTGCACTATCCGCAATGACGGGAATCAAATGGGCCCTAGATCCGCTCATAATCCAATTCCAGAAAGCATGCCTGAAAATAAGGCCACCAAGAAAACCAACCTTTCCGACCTGGGACCTATCGATTGTACTAGAAGCTCTGTCTAGAGAACCCTTCTTCCCCCTGGAATCAGTGTCCTTATGGGATCTAACTTTTAAATTATCTTTCCTGGTAGCAATAACATCTGGCAAAAGAGTCTCAGAGTTACAGGCGCTACTAATCAAAGAACCGCATCTGGTCTTCTACCCAGATAGTCGTCCTCAGACCGTCAGATCAATTTATACCTAAGGTAGCGTCTACTTTCCACTTCAAATCGGAGATCAATCTCCCAGTTTTTCTTACTAGTGAAGGGAACCCACATCCGTTGGACGTTAAATCGGTGATCTCAACCTACTTAGAAACTACCAAACAATTCAGAAAGACTGACAACCTTCTAGTCATACCACATGGCCCAAGGAAAGGCCAGGCAGCTTCCTCGAGAACAATAGTGTCTTGGTTAGTGAGAATCATCAAAAGAGCGTACCAAATTCAGCTACTCCCAATACCGGACGGATTAAAAGCCCACTCGACTAGAGCGGTAGCGACCTCCTGGGCAGCATACTGTAGAGTGTCCTCAGAAACCATTTGCAAGGCAGCAACTTGGTCTTCCAGAAACACTTTCATTTCACACTACAGAATAGACCCGGCTTAATTAACTACGGTTGAGTTCGGGAGATCAATCATTCAGACTAATTCTTCTATACCCTGTACTTGAGCAAATAAAAATCTTTTGAAAGCACCCACCCATTTAGCGAGTTATTTCCCAATGTGTGTGCTGCCATGATGCGTCAGGAAAACGGAAAATTGTATACATACCTTCCGTAATTTTCCTTTCCTGACGCATCCCATGGCAGCACACAGAACCCACCCCTCTAAGGTGATAGTCACTGAGAATGCAAGGTGGACTCCTCTTCAAAATCTTATAGCTAACTAGTCCTATCAGGTTGTGGAGGCGGAGTCACAACCCAATGTGTGTGCTGCCATGGGATGCGTCAGGAAAGGAAAATTACGGAAGGTATGTATACAATTTTCTGTTATTTCAGCCTAAAGAGGAACTCTAGTCTCCCCCCCAAAAAAATACTGTAGCTGCTGACTTTTAATATAAAGACACTTACCTGTCTAGGGATCCAGTGATGTCAGCACCCAAGCCGATTCTTTAATCGGCTTCAGGTGAAGGCGCCAGCATCTTCACTAAGGGAAACCGGCAGTGAACCCTTCATGCCAGACATAATCGTAGATCGCTGCGGCGATCCAAGTCGGAAGTGGGAGCAGGTACCTGTCAAAACCAGGTATCCCCCTCCCCCCCCAAAAAAACTTGCCAAATGTGGCAGTGGAGGGGGGGAGGGTGCAAACAAAAGGATCTTTGCCTTTTGGGTGGAGCTCCGCTTTAAATTTAGTAGATTGTACAATCAGATGTATTATGTTCTACCGGCTAATATACAAAGGGTGGCATTCATAACATGGCAATGCTTGGAATTTTCCAGTCTTCATGCTACTAGGTGTAGAGTGATTTGCATGTCCTTATAACAGAATAACAGGCTATTTAAATAAAACAGTACAACGTACAGCAACAATGTGCAAAGATCAATAACCAATGGAAACCAATCAACTTTTGTATTTTTCCTGACCTGATTAGTTAAAATCTTACAGGGTTGCTAGGAGGTACTTATTACAACTACATTGACACCAAACAATTTTTTTGTTCTCCACAAATAATACATAAACTGTACATCCACTATCTAAAGGCCTGTCATTTCTGCTTCCTTGTAAGTCATCCATGAGTTCCTGAACCTCTCCTTTTTTCCCTCACTTTGTTAGTTTGAAACAAGCAGTTAGTACACTGCACTATGAACACTACACATCTCAAAGTCCATAGTTCCTAGTCCATTTAGGGAGTGAGAAAGAGAGGGAGGCTACATTCCTACAGACAGTGGGACCATGAAGAATGAACATAGCCAAACTCTAACAGGAAGTCAGATCAAAGCAGCATAAAGAGGAATTTCGAGATTTGGAGGAGAATGAGAGCAATGGAAGGTTGCTTTTTGAGTTAAGAATACATAGTTGAATATAATATATTTTTTATAACGAGAGATTAGTGTCACTTTAAGATAAACTGTCAGGATGTAACTATGTACTACATAAGGATGTAAGAAGGTAACTATACTTCTGAAGTGAAACCACTTGATTGCCTCCACAAGTGTCTTCTTATCCATTACTGTCTCTGTTGATCTCTTTGCATTGCCCATCCAGGTTGTACATAGCGTTTGCTTGGTCACTTTTGACAATAAACCCCACCATTGCCATTTATTAGTCCAATGCCAGTGACCAGTGTTGGGTGGTAACACAAAGGGAAGCACCACAGTCTATTTTCACCACTTGGCTAACCACAGTACCTAGTGGATAGGTAAGCAATGACTAAAAATTGAGATTATAACCAATCACTGGGCTCAAATTCCTACTTGCCAAAGTACCCTAATGTCCGGTATTTTTGGACCCTCATTATTATTTAAATAGGTATTACTTAAACTTTATGTAATAAAACCTACAGTACCTCATCAATACTACAATTGTTTTTTTATTTAATCCATCCACGCAGTTAAAATTAGCAAAAGTGTCACCACATGAACTTCATAGTCAGTTCTGTAAACTACTAAATGAATAATTGCACTGTAATCTATTAATTCCATGTTAATGAAGAGGTTTACTTGGTTTGGTGAAGGACAAAGACGATTCACATACAGTGCCAGGAAACTCACTCCGTTAGGTTTGTCCTCTGTGAGCTATTGTAATTGGTTATGACAGCTGACAAAAACAGAGACTAAAATAATACCACAGACTCACTGGTCATTCCCGGAAATTATAGGGACACTAACAATAGTGTGTCCTTTACTTAGTCAACTTACTGTAGCCTAGATTAGTAGTGCTTTTATTCATTGGCCAAATATCTGCAAGACACTCATGTGATAGTTTGCTTGTGTTTTTAGGACGACAAAAAAATTCTGTTCCTAATACAGTATATTTTTTTTGACAGCTAAAGGAACCACAAAACAATTTTCAACTCCACATTCCTGGCTTCAAACTAGAGGCTATGCACCCATACACTCTAGAATTCCCTACATTCATGATAAGATTGTGCTGCAAAAAAACAATCACACAGAGAGACCTTTCACACATTAATAAATCTTTTATACAACCTCAGTTCCAAAAAAGCTGGGATGTTGTGTAAAATCTACATAAAAACAGTGATTTGCAAAACTCATATTTTATTCACAATAGAAAATAAAAACATATTAAATATTTAAACTGAGAAAATTTACTTTTTTAAGAAAGAAATAAGGTCATTTTGAATTGATGGTAGCAACACGTCTCTCTCCAAAAAACAATATAAAATCTACAGTATCTCCGATTTGGGATGTATTTGAAACACTTCGCAAAAAGAGTAAAGAAATGCTGTCCCTTGGAAGAAAATAAATGGTGATTATATATACTCACGAAGCAATAACAAAAATTTGTATAGAATGTAGAACACAAAAATGAAGTTCATGTGTAGAAGAGTGCAACAGGTGATTACACTATGGCAGCATTTACAGTCTCTACTAGAGACAAGTTCTGAAATCTTCTTGCCAAAAGTCATGCAAAGAAACAAAAAAACAAAAAACAAAGGAGGAGAGAGAGAGTGCCACTGTCTAAGTGTAGTAGTAATGGGAGATTTAATAAAAATATTTGATAATAGGTGTTGCATTCACATACATACGGATGGACACAGCATATCAGTAGGTGAACCGTAATAACATCAGCAGATGACAGCTTCTTGAGAATTCTCTGATGGATATGGAACAATAAAAAAGGAGAGAGAGGAAACCTGTCACTATCAGTGTAATATTAATAATAAAGTGTGCAAAGAATTATTTAGGAAATGCATTTACATGAGAATTTATGGAATACAGGCATTACTCAAAAAACCTAGCCCGTGGCATCCATCTAATGATACCCAATGATGGATAGGTAAGGAGCTGCTTCTGATGGTTAATTTCAACCAAGAAACAAGTGTATGATGGTAAAAGACAAGAAAGTCAAGAGGAGAGTAGGCAGCTCTAAGCATAGTACATTTATTTAACCACTTCAATACAGGGCACTTATACACCTTCCTGCCCAGACCAATTTTCAGCTTTTAGTGCTGTCGCAGTTTGAATGACAATTGCGCGGTCATCCAACACTGTACCCAAACTAAATTTTTATTATTTTGTTCTCACAAATAGAGCTTTCTTTTGGTGGTATTTGATCACCTCTGCGGTTTTTATTTTTTGCTAAACAAATAAAAAAAGACTGAAAATGTTGAAAAAAATAAAAGTTTGTAAATAAGTAGGTTTTCTCTTTCTCTGGTGGTCCTGGGTGGGATCCGAGGGGGAGCTGTGCTGATAAACAATAAGCACAGACCCCGCCTGTCAGGAGAGCAGCCGATCGGCTCTCCTCTACTCGCGTCTGTCAGACGCGAGTGAGGAAAAGCCATTCACTGGCTCTTCCTATTTACATCGTGATCAGCCGTGATTGGACATGGCTGATCACGTGGTAAAGAGTCTCCGTCAGAGACTCTTTACCTGGATCGGTGTTGCGGGGTGTCAGGCTTAATATCATGCGGACATCATATGACGCCCAGTCGGGATATTGAAACCGCTTTGCCGCCGTCATTCTTCTATATGGCGGGTGGCAAGTGGTTAAATACCTTATTTATTGGCGTATAACACGCACTTTTTTCCCCTGAAAATAGGGGCAAAATCGCAGGTGCGTGTTATACACTGACAGCGTACCTCGGAGGGGGACGAGTGCCGCCGTAATTCACCGAGTCGTCATCTCCTCTCCACTCGGCTCTCACATCACACACACAGTCATGCCTCCGCCCCTGGCATTGCACCAGTGTTCTGTCTATCACAGGAGCTGGTCCAATGCCGATGGCGGAGGTGGGACTCTGTATGTGACTGTCGACTGAGAGCCAAGTAAACAGGAGATGACGGCTTGGTGATTTCCTCTGAGAGATGACGAGCTGCATTGATGGGGGAGATTGGCGCAGATCAGGCTACAGATGGGCACAGATCAGGCTGTAGATGGGCACAGATCTGGCTGCACTGAAGCTACAGATGGGCACAGATTAGGCTGCATTGAGGCTGCAGATGGGCACTAATCAGGCTGCATTGATGCTCACTGACCATTATTTTGCTTCAAAGTGGTTTATTTTTAAAAAAAAAACGTTTTTTTTCCTGAAACTTCCTTCTTAAATCCGGGTGCATGTTATACGCCTAAAAATACAGTAAGTAAAATAAAAAGATAAAAAAATGCACTCACATATAGTAAGTAAAGGAGCAAGCATTATACCAAACATCCAGCAGGTGGCATTGCATAATGGGTCTCAAAGGCTGATCAGTCCTGTGTTGTAATTGGTGGATAGGCATGACGAAGAAACACTGTACTTCTATCATAGGCTGAAAAGCAGGAAGGACCCATGCTTGTGCGTGTCGTTGGAGGCCACTGTGGTTAGCAAGGAAGCAGGATTCTCAGCCGGGTGAGCGGTCTTGATGACGTCACAACATGGGTGTGAGTGAGTGGAACTTCATGTTTCAGGGCGGATTTCCCTTTGTCAAGGACAAGTCTCAAAAAAGTTGGGACAGGGACATGTTAACACAGTGTGGTATCCCCTCTTCTTTTAACAATGTGTAAACGTCTAGGAACTGAGGAGACCAGTTGCTGGAGTTTTGGGAGAGGAATGTTGTACCATACCTGCCTGATATAGGATTTTAACTACTCAACAGTCCTGGGCCTTCTTGGTCCTATTTTTCATTTCAAAATGCGCCAAATATGTTCAACTGGTGAAAGGTTTTGACTGCAAGCAAGTTAAGTACCCGGACTCCTACTACAAAGCCATGCTGCTGTCATAGATGCAATATGGAGTTTAGCATTGTTCTGCTGAAATATGTGAGGCTTTCCCTGATGTCATCTGGATGGGACCATATGCTGCTCTAAAACCTGGATATATCTTTCAGCATTGATGGTGCCTTTCCAGAGCTCATTCCATATACACTAATGCACCCAGGGCCGGACTGGCCTACCGGGATACCCGGAAATTTCCTGGTAGGCCGCCTGCCTTGGGGCCGCTTTAAACTGTGGCTGACTGCAGCGCCCGCCTCCCTCACTCGCTCTCTCTCTCCTATGTGTCACACACACAGGGGGCATCTCCAACAGTGTGTGTCACAGAGCTGGCTGGGTCTGTGTTTGGCTGTGCTGTAGCAAGATCCGCCCCCCTAGACTGGCTTGTCTGATAGTAGATGGAACAGTGATTGAATCAGTGTTTCGCCTATCACATGAGCCAGTCTAGGGGGGCGGGACCTTGCTACAGCATAGCCGAACACAGACCCAGACAGCTCTGTGACACACACCATGGAAGATGCCCTCTGTGTGTGATCCAGGCAAAGCCATGGTGATTATGTATTGATGGGCTCAGTAAGGCTGCATTCATGCTCAGTAAAGCTGCATTCATGCACAGTGAGGCTAGAAAGTGAGGCTGCATTCTTATGGACAGTAAGGCTGCATTTGATGGACAGTGAGGCTGCATTCATGGGCACAGTGAGGCTGCATTCATGGGCAAAGTGAGGCTGCATTCATGGGCATAGTAAAGCTGCATTTGATGGGCACAGTGAGGCTGTATTGATGGGCACAATGAGGCTGCATTCAGGGGCACAGTTAGGCTGCATATATGGGCACTCACGGGCACAGTGAGGCTGCATTCATGGGCACAATGAGGCTGCATTCACGGGCACAGTTAGGCCGCATTCATGGGCACCCTCGGGCACAGCGAGGCTGCATTGATGGGCACAGTGAGGCTGCATTGATGGGCACAATGAGGCTGCATCCATGGGCGCAGTGAGGCTGCATTGATGGGCACAATGAGGCTGCATTCACGGCCACAGTTAAGCTGCATTCATGGGAACTCATGGGCACAGTGAGGCTGCATTGATGGGTACAATGAGGCTGCTTTCAAGGGCACAATGAGGCTGCATTCATGGGCACAGTGATGCTGCATTCATGGGCACAGTGATGTTGCATTCATGGGCACAGTGAGGTTGCATTGACGGCACAGTGAGGCTGCATTCACGGGCACAGTGAGGCTGCATTCACGGGCACAGTGAGGTTGCATTGACAGGCACAGTGAGGTTTCACTGACGGCACAGTGAGGCTGCATTCACGGGCACAGTGAGGCTGCATTTGATGTGCACAGCGAGGCTGCATTGATGGGCACAGTGAGGCTGCATTGATGGGCACTGATGAGGTTGCATTGATCTCTTGTATCATGTCTCCAGTCTCTGACCATCTCTTGTACCGTGCCTGCAGTCTCTAAGCATCTCTTGTATCATGTCTGTAGTCTCTTACCATCTCTTGTATCACGTCTGCATTCTCTGACCATCTCTTGTACCATGTCTCCAGTCTCTGACCATCTCTTGTACCATGTCTGCAGTCTCTGACCATCTCCTGTACCATGTCTGCATTCTCTGACCTCTCTTGTACCATATCTGCAGTCTCTGACCATCTCTTGTACCATGTCTGCAGTCTCTGACCATCTCTTGTACCATGTCTGCAGTCTCTGACCATCTCTTGTATCATGTCTGCAGTCTCTGACCATCTATTGTATCATGTCTGCATTCTCTCACAATCTCTTGTACCATGTCTTCAGTCTCTGACCATCTCCTGTACCATGTCTCCAGTCTCTGACCATCTCTTGTACCATGTCTGCAGTCTCTGACCATCTCTTGTATCATGTCCGCAACCTCTAACCATCTCTTGTCTTATATGTCTCCTGAGGGAGGAGTCAAGAGAGGGAGTGCTGCCGGGATGGGGGTCATAGGAGAAGTCAGACGTGTGCAGACTGTGAAGAGGAGACTATAGGATAAAACCAGAGCCACCAAGCTGGAGCCGACTGACTGATCCCTGCACGTTGCACCTGAGAGGAGGTCAGTGACAGCTCTGCCAGGCCAGTCTGAGGGGGGAGGGTCACTGATGTAAGAGGGGAGTGAATATAACAATGTAAGGGGGTACTGATATAAAGGTTTCCCCCTATATTAGTAACCCCCCCCCACCTTAGTGTATTCTTTCTGCAGAAGGTGGTCTCTGGTCAACAGAGTCATTGTCCCCCCACCACACGTTCGCAGAGTTCCTGGGGTCCCCCTTGATGATTGACCACTTTTAGCACTTTTAACTGGAATTTGCTTTTATATATATATATATATATATATTATATATATATATTATATATATAATATGTATGGCCCTATATGCTTTCATATCTGTCCTCTCTATGTAGAATACACTCTTCAGATGTGCTTTAAAATGCATGGTTTTCCCTTTCACGAACAAGAAAATAATGCTGCTTGCTATGGGGCTGGTATTAATTTTTTTCCAGGCTGGTATTTATCCCCAGTCCGGCCCTGAATGCACCCCCATATCATCAAAGGTGCAGAATTTCAATTCGTCTGACCACAGAACAGTTTTACACTTTACAACAGACCATTTTCAATAAGCTTTAGCCCAAAGAAGACAACAGCGTTTCTGGATAGTGTTCAGATATGGCTTCTTCTTTGCATGATAGAGCTTTGCCTAGCATTTTTGGATGGCACGGGGAACTGTGTTCACAAACAATGATTTTCAAATGTATGCAGTGATGTTCATCACAGAATCATGCCTGTTTGTAATGCAGGACCATCTGAGGGGCTTGTCCCTTGAGCACAGAGATTTATCCAAATTCTTGGAATGTTTTAATGATTTTATGTACTGTACATGATAATATATATTACTGTGTATATATATATATATATATATACACAGTGAGTACACCCCTCACATTTTTGTAAATATTTTATTATATCTTTTCATGTGACAACACTGAAGAAATGACACTTTGCTACAATGTAAAGTAGTGAGTGTACAGCTTGTATAACAGTGTAAATTTGCTGTCCCCTCAAAATAACTCAACACACAGCCATTAATGTCTAAACCGCTGGCAACAAAAGTGAGTACACCCCTAAGTAAAAATGTCCAAATTGGGCCCAATTTGCCATTTTCCCTCCCCAGGGTCATGTGATTTGTTAGTGTTCCAAGGTCTCAGGTGTGAATGGGGAGCAGGTGTGTTAAATTTGGTGTTATCACTCTCAATCTCTCATACTGGTCACTGGAAGTTCAACATGGAAAAGAACTCTGAAAAAAATTATTGTTGCTCTACATAAAGATGGCCTATGCTATAAAAAAAAATTGCCAAGACCCTGAAACTGAGCTGCAGCACGGTGGCCAAGACAGTGGTTTAACAGGACAGGTTCCACTAAGAAAAGACCCTGCCATGGTCGACCAAAGAAGTTGAGTGCACATGCTCAGCGTCATATCCAGAGGTTGTCTTTGGGAAATAGATATATGAGTGCTGCCAGCATTGCTGCAGAGGTTGAAGGGGTGGGGGGGTCAGCCTGTCAGTGCTCACACCATACGCCGCACACTGCATCAAATTGGTCTGCATAGCTGTCATCCCAGAAGGAAGCCTCTTCTAAAGATGATGCACAAGAAAGCCCACAAACAGTTTGCTGAAGGACATGGATTACTGCAACCATGCCCTGTGGTCTGATGAGACCAAGATAAACTTATTTGATTCAGATGGTGTCAAACGTGTGTGGCGGCATCCAGGTGAGGAGTACAAAGACAAGTGTGTCTTGCCTACAGTCAAGCATGGTGGTGGGAGTGTCATGGCCTGGGGCTGCATGAGTGCTGCCGGCACTGGGGAGCTACAGTTCATTGAAGGAATCATGAATGCCAACATGTACTGTGACATACTGAAGCAAAGCATGATCCCCTACCTTCAGGGACTGGGCCGCATGGCAGTATTCCAACATGATAATGACCCCAAATGCACCTCGAAGATGACCACTGCCTTGCTAAATAAGTTGAGAGTAAAGGTGATGGACTGGCCAAGCATGTCTCCAGACCTAAACCCAATTGAGGATCTGTGGGGCATCCTTAAAAGGAAGGTGGAGAAGCGCAAGGTCTCTAACACCCACCAGTTCCGTGATGCCGTCATGGAGTGTCACAAAATATTGACACTTTGGGCCCAGTTTGGACCTTTTCACTTAGGGGTGTACTTGTTGCCTGCGGTTTAGACATTAATGGCTGTGTGTTGAGTTATGTTGAGGGGACAGCAAATTGACGCTGTTATACAAGCTGTACACTCACTACTTTACATTGTAGCAAAGTGTCATTTGTTCAGTGTTGTCCCATGAAAAGATATAATAAAATATTTACAAAAATGTGAGGGGTGTACTCACGTTTGTGAGATACTGTATATATATATATATATATATATATATATATATATATATAAATTATATAAATATAAAGTCTTTGCAATTTTACATTGAAGAACATTATTCTGAAATTGTTTAACAAAGTTTAGATGCAGCAGATTGGTGAACCTCTGCTCATCTTTACTTCTGAGACACTCTGACTCTCTAAGATGCTCTTCTTATTCCCAATCATGTTACTGAACTGTTGCCAAAAAAACTAATTAGTTGCAAAATGTTCTTCCAGCTCTTCTTTGTTAGTACCACTTACTCTGACAGCTTTTCATTGCCCTGTCCCAACTTTTTTGAGACATGTTGCTGCCAATTTCAAAATGACTGTTTCTTTCTAATGGTAAATTTTCTCTGTTTAAATATTTGATATATTTTCTATTGTAAATAAAATATAGATTAATGGGAATTGCAAATCATTGCATTCTGTTTTTATGTATATTTTACACAGCGTCCCAACTTTTTTGGAATAGGGGTTATATATATATTTAACAAACATTGTCACTATTCAGTGCATATAGTATGAGCAAGCTGTAGGCTTTAAGTTTTCAGTGGGACTCATGAGATGTGCAGTCTTTTTCAACCAAGGTGCCCAGGCAACCTGGGGTGCCTTCAAAGTTATTCAGGGGTGCCTTGGCAAAATGCTTAAAAATTGCCCAAAAATTGTATACAAGCCAGCTGGTAGATGAAGCTTGCCTTTTAGTTACACAAAGCCACAGATTTTCATTGTGCACCATTACAACCTTCTAGCCACTGGCGTCCTAACAATCAATAACTTTATTTGTTGATAAGGCAGACATTGGGCGCCTGCACAGCATCCTTGTTTGACCCTCCCCTTCCCCTCTCCATCAGCACTGGGGTAATATTAGCTGAGTGAGGGAAAGAAACAGAGAGAAGTGAAACATTGGAATACTAATAAGTGCCAGTGTGCAAAGGTGCATTTGCTTTGGAAGAATAAATCACCACTAGCACTGGGGGTGTCCTATAGTATGTGTGTGAATGTTGCTGTGAATGTTGCTGCATTATGCAAAACAATTGGTTTCGTTTTTTACATTTTACAATGGGGTGCCCCAAGATTGTACATAATTTTAAAGGGCACCGCAACTGACAAAAAGGTTGTGAAACACTGAGATAGTATGCCATTTACAATAGCGACTTGAAAAAAAAAATCACATTTGGCCATCTTAACCGTACCAGTGTTGCCAACCTACCAGATTGAAATTTACTGACACGACACCCAAAATTTACTGGCAAAGCCACGTTTTTACTGGCATTTCCAAAAGTTACAAAATTACAGTTGTAAGTGCAAATTTCAGTATTTAGGCTACAAATAAGTACAATATGCAATTAGCAATGTAATTTAAGATATATATTAAGGCAAAAAGCATATTTCTTATTTTATTCTCAATATAGTAAGTAAGTGGCTCAGGGACTGGACTCAGGGGCAAGAAATTTGAATGGGCGACACACGCCCATGAAATGGACTCTCACAGTGTCACTCACAGCAATTTTGCAGCAGCACAGATCACTGACGCATCCCGACCTGAGTCACAGTGTCACTCTCTGTCCATGCCAGGTGGTCCTCTCAGTCCCCTCCAGTCCAAACAGCACGGACAGTCCCACTCCCGGCTTGCCTTCCTCTCGTCCCGCAGACCCGCACGCGAGGCTCTGGTCACTCCGCTCGGCTCCCTTGCACCATGACATCACATGACACGCTCAGGCACCATCTCTGCCAGACGCGCCCCCCGTCGGTACCAACTGAACACACTGTAGCAGGCACTTGGATGGTCCTGGCCGGCTCCGGACCCGAGCTGCGCATGCCCAGTCCTGAGCCAAGCGTCACAGCCAGATTTTTTACTGGCAACCTTTTCCTCTTACTGGCATTTACTGGCAGGAGAAAAGTGCCCGTTTTTTACTGGCTGCCAGTAAAAATACTGACGGTTGGCAACACTGAACCATACCCGTCAATGTGATACATACTTGCCATTAAAAAGAAAGCAAAATGTACTTATTCCAGACGAAGATCAAATAGCTTTGCGATCTCAGGCACACATTTCTAAAACTAAGCCTTATAGTGAAAATAAAACAACCTCTTTCCGCTCAGATTTGGCTAGATTTATATATTTTTTAATAAACAAACAGTCTGTATAAAACTAGATGGCCCTTTTTTTCCTTTATGAGTGCTGAGTTTGTAAATACTGCTAACAAGTTCTTAGCAATATATTGGCAAATAAAAATTCCATATTATGACTGCCAAGAAAGAGAAGAAATCAATAATTCATAGTAAATTCCAGGTTACTTTTAAGTAATTTAATGCTGTAATACAGTGAAAAATAAAGATTTTTAATGGAAAGGACTATTTTAATAGCCACTAATAATGCTTGCAAATATTGACTTTTTTGCATCTATTGCCATTAGCATGTTTTCCTATTAGAAAGCAAAACATGTAACCCTTCTGATGCAGGCAATGGCAGAATATGCTCTCTGTTAAAGTGGAATTAAACCTTAAAAAAAAAAAAAAAAAAAAGGAAATCCTTCTCCCTGCCTGTCATCCTTTTTGTACACTAGGCAATGCATACGCTGCCCTGCATACATTTACAGCATGGCTCTGCGCCATGACAATGTAAGTCCAGTACATATGCACAGGATTGACATCATTGTGGAATGGCCAACCAAGCAGCTGAAGAGTCGGAACCTGGTAGGAATACCAGGAGAAAATAGCAATGCCTGTGATTGATGGGAGCACTTACAACACAGCACTGAATAGGCAAGCCAGGTAAGTCTGCCTCAATGTGCTCATATGCTCTGCATACCAACACATTATGGCTAAAAGCCAAGTTTTTTTTTTTTTTGCAGAGACTTAATTCTGCCTTAACCCTTACTATATAAACCAGTTTGTACATACATGGCACAGTTTATGAATAAATTCAGCATTTAATAATGGTTCCTGATTACTTCAAATAAGGGAAAATTGTTATCAAATACTTACTGTAATTTTCCTTTCCTGGCCCATCCTCACGTCAGCACACAACGGGTTAACACCTCCTCCAGAGCCCCACACGACCACCTGTATCTAGCTGAATAAAAGACAGCCCCTCCCCCAACTAGGATGTTCGATAACTTAGCCTGCGACAGGCCACTAGGGAGGGAGTCCTGTGCTGACGTGAGGATGGGCCAGGAAATGAAAATTACAGTAAGTATTTGATAACAATTTTCCCTTTTTCTGGCCTTTTCCTGGCCCACCTCACGTCAGCTCGCAATTGGCTTGCAATTGTTTCAGGAGCAGAAAAGCATATTTCCTGCATGCCAATCTAATCACCCTGGTAACCATACCTCCCAACTTTGAGATGGAAATGAGGGACACCTAACGCCCCCTTAAAGGAGAATTGTACAAAAAAACAAGATTGGTTAAACCCACAAGTGTGTTTTTTTTTACCACTACTATTCCTTTATATCGGCTTTTGAAATTTACAAATGAAATTGGATAAAGGGTTTAGTTTAGGTTTAGAAAACACTTTGATAGAGTTTTATAGCGTTTTGGTGCATTTTATAGACATCTATATAGATCAGACCAAAATGAGGGACAAATAAGGAGGAAAGAGGGACAGAGGGACAATTTTCCAAATCAGGGACAGTCCCTCAAAATTAGGGACAGTTGGGAGCTATTCTGGTAACCCAAGAGTGGATGATTCTTGAGGGCCTGATAGCTAAATGAAAAGATTGTACACTTTCCTCTTTTGACCAAGTACACTGTTAATAACTCGACCATGTGTAAGAAAACTGAAGTCTTCCTGCTGTGCACTCAGTGACTCTCGTGTTAAACGCAGAGTGACTACTTCAAGTTTTTCTGGAAACTGGATACCACTTTAAAATTGAACTTTGAGATAGACATGGTATCCCCATCTCTGGTAAAAAAAAAGAACAGAAAAAAAGACACCAAAGGGCCCTTGCAGCAAAGTGTTGCAATCTTCAACATCCTTTAGTCTGAAGTAGTTGCTGTCAGGAGAACTAGTTTTACTGTGTGGTACTTTAATGAAAATGAAACAAGGATTTCCCTCAAGGTCATATAGAGATTGTCATCTGGAAGAAGCATCTGGTCACTGGCTTTTGCACCCATCTGCAGCCTGTGAAAAGATAAAGTAGAGATCTGTACCTTAAATGGAGTTGTATGCCAGACCAACCTCTAGCGGTGACTGTAAAATGTCAAGGATATTGGCTAGAGCAGGGAACGCAGGAGAGAAAGCTTTCGCTAAGCAAACAAAACAAACTTCTTTCATATGCTCTCCTATGTATTGTTCATGGATGATCTTCTGGTCACCAAGGTCTGAACAACCGCACATGAGAATCCCTGCACCTCTAGTGTAGCCTATTCCATAGCCAGGCTATTAAAGTCTCCAAGTCCCATTGGATTGGGGTGCTGTTACTGACCTTGCCATAAAAGATTTCATTCGACCAGAGACAAAGATCAGACAGAAAATTCCATGGCACTGTGTATCTTGCATGACTGAGTCTTTGCATTGGTATCCTGTTGCAAATATCAGAAGCTACATGTTCAGTGATGTCTCCCTGAGAACTACTGCCGGGATGCCCCATAGGGCCAATATTGGTATGAGGCACTTGTAGAAAAAATATTCTATCTAACCGAACCAATAATTTGATTTTGATTTCCTGGCAAGAAGACCAACCTTAACCGACTAAGGGGTTCTCTGCCAAGAGATGCAAGATGTAACAGGAAAAGACTTTTGGTGTCCTCTTGTCAGGCAATGCAGGCTACTACAGTCTTGTTGTAAACCTTACTCAGCCCCCTGAAAGATCCTGAAAGGCTTGCAATGCTAGAAAAAAGACTTCCTTCCATTCAAGGTACTTGGGTAATCTGCGTTTCACAGCGTTCCAATGGCCTTGCACATCTCCTGGGCTGAGAGACATGCCTCCGAAAGAAGCACAGTGCCAATGTTCAAAATTCCAGTTCTTGTTGAATTTGTATAGGCACAAAGATTTTCAGATCTTTAGACAGCCCAGCTCATACGTTAAAGAAGGCAACTTGAAAATGCCTTTATGTGCCACCTGGTCCAAGGTACCACCACTGCCAACAAGTTCTTCAAAAAGATTCCTGGGGTTGTGTCAATTCTGTAAAAGGCAGACACCTGAACTGGAAGTGACATCTGGCCACCGCAAATCTCTCACGCCTCTGGTGCTCGGCATTGATTGGTACATGGAAGTATGAATTGGCCGGTCGATTGATACCAACTGGTCCTCCTGCTGAACTGTCCCTGGGACTATGTGCATGAACTCCATCTTAAACCTCTTGGCGTGAAGGAACACATTTGATTCATTCAAGCTGAAACAGGCCAGAGGGCTCCTGCCTTAAGTACTAGAAAAACTGGGGAGAAAGGCCCATAGATGATTCTATGTTTCCGGCATCACTGGCATGATGGCCTTGTAGCAGTATAAAAAACTTGCAAACATTTTCTCTTCTGAGATCTGTTGAACATAAATTAAACGAATTCAGTGGTCAACTTTGGGATTCCTCATTGTATTCCCACCTGTCTTCTGGACCCATCGGTCTTTGATGATTGTCTTCCAAATCCTCCAGAAGGAGGCTGCAACCATCAATTTTACTCAGGCCCCCTGGTCCCAACTGGAAGAGACTGGTTGGACGTACCTTCAAAAGACTTTCCAGCCATCTTAGCAGCTTGCTCTGGACTTGATTTCATGTCAAACATAACTTTGAGACGCCTCCACTGTGATCTGTTAAATCTGCAGCCTGTCCTATAAGGTTTGGCCTCCTGCACCTTCTGAAGTTCAGTAGGCTTGAGTGAAGGATGGCGGCTTCCTCTTACTAGTCTGTGGCCACCATCCAGACTTTTCCTCCTGTCATTCGCTTAATTGCATTGTCCAGTGTTTGGCCAAACAATAACCTCCCATTATAGGAAATGTCAAAGGCTTGTGTAGAAGTTCCGCCTGCCCTCCAGTGGCATAACCATAATGCTCTCATAGCAGTGACTGAGTGCGCCAGCGCTTATACTAGGTCTATCAAAAGTATCAACCAAAAGTCAGTTGCTGGGTTCCACTCTTTCCAGAAACTATGCCAAATCTTGTAGTTTTCTGTGTTGAATGTAATACCAATTCTGAAGATTATATAGCGAAGTTAACTCTGTTGCTGATTGGCAGGCAAAATCTGTCACTGTATAGATTCTGCGCAAGTCTGATGGCCAGATCGCCACAATTTCTATATTCCAGATGTGTTTCTGCATGAGTGTTGTTGATGCATTATCAAAGCATTTTGTCACTTTCCAGATGCGTTCCATACAGAAACAATGCAACATTCTGCTTTTGTTGATTGCACTAGAATGTGATGTACTGGTGTGATCGAAGTAATTGGAATCAAAGTTAGACACTGTCCATGCGTTCTTGATGCAGAATAAATATGCACTGGACTGCATCTGGTGTGAACAAGTCCACTTTCTCCTCCATAGGATCTCTGAAGACAACCGAGTTATAAAACGGCAAAGACACTTGCTGTCCCAGACACTAGAGGGCAGCACCCACTCCGGAAGTGCAGTGCATAAACATACATCAGCCATCTTATTTGGATAAAGTTCAGAGAATCTGTTACTATCAATTGGTCTTCTGATGAGGTCTCGGTCATCCTTCATCAACAAGCGATTTACGCTCTGCCATAATGGGCAAAGACCATCCTTCATCATGAGTGATTTACGCTCTGCCATTATAGGAGAAGACCATCCTTCATGAAAGAGCGATTTACGCTCTATTGTCATGGGTGTTGCTTGTGGCATGGATATTTGCAGCATACTTTCTGCTATAGCCGCCTTAACAGGTCTTAGAATTTTGCACAACCACATCCTTGTGAGGCAGCCTGTGCAATTTCATTGCTCTGCCACTGCAGACTGCATGTAGGCCCAAAATGCACCCTGAGCTTGGCAAGGCATCTTCTATCATGCTGGCATAAACGCATGTGCCAATTTCCTGGATCCTGTCCCTTTACAGTTAGTGTAAGTGTAAACAACTCCTTTAGAGTGTATTGACCACATGCTTAATGAATGTGACAACCTGTTAGATGTCATCATCCTGTGATCGTTGGCGGGTCTTATGTTTTTTGGAGCGTTTGCGTTCAGGGTTCCTGCTCCTAAAATAATGCAAAACACCTTAATTTGCATATTTTCCTTGGGCACTCTTTTAAGAACCATGTCGCCCCCTCCTACCTTTGTTAATCTTCTGTGCCACTAACAGGTGTGGCAAGCTCATATTTGCACAAAATATATGGAGAAAAGCATATTACCTCTCACCAAAAAACAGGTACACTGTCTCTTTAAGAGCCATCTGCCTTCATACACTCACTTTAAAGCATCAGCAGGTGAGCTTCAGGCAGCATTTCCAAAGGCAGACAGCAGACACAGTTAGAGTCTGAGACAAAAACCAGTCAGACTGTCAAAACCTCAGAAGTACGATGCATAGCAAGGGAGCCAGGGCAGCACATCCAAAGACAGGCAGGAGACCCAGTCAGAATCTGAGGTAAGTCCTTTACCTGGCAGGACTGCCTAGAGAGAGGGAGAGAAGCCCTCCCAACTGCAGACCTCCAAAATCATTTACACCATCTGGCATCTGGCGGTTCCCATCCTGTGCTGCCCATTTCCCTGCACCCTGTGACACCATTCACAGCCGCTCTCAGACTGACAATAAAGCCAGGAGAGCAGTGCGGTGCACTGCATATAAAAAGACAGGAAAAAAACCCCAAAGGGAGAGGCAATGATGACATTGCAGAGCTCTTATAATATCACACCTGTACAAAATCAGTTCTGTTTAAGCATCCTTTTGCCCGTGTCCTTGGCACAAGGCACCCAGTTTTTAGAAGGATTTACCTTCAGCATTCAGGGTCTTCCAACTCTATGAGAGGCTGAACATGGAGGGGTAGGTTCGGCGGGGGGGGGGGGTGCAGCAAACAAATTACTTACCAACTGCAATCAACAGGTGGCCTGGAGCAGACCAAAAAAAGAAGAACATACTAGTAACCGGGTTATGGTCACAGGCTTATCTAAGCTTGCCTTGTGGTAAGCACATTATTGTATTGGTGTTAACACAGTGGTGCGGTGGAGGAACCAATTAGCCATCTATTTCTTCATCATCAAGAAGAATTTGATTTATATTTTGGGACTTTGCCTATCTGCACTTAGATGGACTTTTCCATTGTTCATTTATAAAGTTGTTGTTTCACAATTTAACTCACGCAATTGGGTTTTTGGTTTATATATCACTATTATTTATTATTAATTTATGTCACATTTAATATTGTTATTCATCCACTAATATTGTAATTTTTGCAGTTTATTTAGCGCTGTTATTTATTATTATTTAGTTGGGGGAGTGGCTGTCTTTTATTCAGCTAAATACAGGTGGTCATGTGGGGCTCCGGAGGAGGTGTTAACCCATTGTGTGCGTACGTGAGGTGGGCCAGGAAAATTTAAATACAGTACAGTACAAGCAGAAAAGCAACCAGTGCAACAACCAATAACAATCTATTTTGCTGAAGTAAAAAATGTGCAATATGGTTTCAGGTTGGCTGCTACTGCTCCACGCCCAAAAGTATAAGACCAGTGTATTTCCCAAGAGCTATTTTTGTAAGCCATGGATTCATTAAAAAAAAAAAAAAACTTCTATTCACCAAACAGAATGTTTGCAGTGTCAGATACTTTCTACATCAAAATTTATAACTGCAGTGACTGTAGTTCAGAGATCAAATGTAACAATGTAAAAAAAGTGAAGGTTAGTCACACACATTTGGTAAACATATATATCCGCATTCGGTTTTACTCATACTGTTTGCTTAGAAAGTAAAGTGTGAAATGAAACTCATAGAAGTAAACTGTGAGCAGGACATGATACTGCAAAACATTATCACATTTTAGTGTCAACACATTCCTGGAAGTACCATTGCCTTCTTTTCAAATAGAAAGTACTGTTTATCTTGCTACATGTAATGACATTGTGGCAAAAGAATGTGGAATAAAAACTAATTGCCCTCAAATGTATCAGCCCACTTCCTACTGCTTTGAGATGACCACATTAGTCAAGTTTTGATTACTCTGAAGAAAGAATATTGACAATATAAGAAATGTTTCATGGCCAAACAAGTTCTTAAATAATATATCACATTCTTCAAAACTGTTTCTAGGTACATTGGATAGTTCCAGTATTAGATCATTTATCATTCTGAATTTCTGTCCTTATATGGTCTTCCACAATCAAACTCTTGGAAGATCCATTTTCTGCCCTGTATCCACATCATGTGTCTATTTAAGCTTCCTTTGTGTCTAGAAGATGCAAATCAGAGACAGAGGGGACCTCATGTGGTTGCATGTTTTTGGCAGTTAGTTTGTACGGACCTTCTGTGGTTAGGCACAACTTAAAAAATGATTTTAATTGCAAGCCATGGAAAGTCTGAAATCCTTAGATTCGTTTCCTAAATTCACAATTGAATTCTTCATAAATCTCTCTTTAATTCAGCCCAGAGCTGGTGCAAGGATTTTTGACACCCTAAGCGAAACCTTATTTTGCCGCCCCTCCCTTGACTCCACTCCTGACTTCACCCCCTTTGCCTTGACCATGTATACCCCATCTTTTTAATGAAGCGCCCATCAAATGCAGCCTCACCAGTGCCCATCAAATACAGCCTCACCAGCGCCCATCAAATGCAGCCTACCAGTGCCCATCAATTAATGTTTGTTTGCTTCCATTCATTCAGGAGTAGGGACACAGACACAGTCCTCCGCTGCCAGGACACTATGTGCGAACAGACTGGTGGCTGCCTGCTGATGCTGAGACTTATGCCTCATTTCCACTGAGCGGATCGGTTCGGTTCGGTACGCTATTTTGAGTGTTTCCATTATGAAAGCGGCCCATACAACCGAACCGTACCGCTCCATTCAGGGTCCTGCTTCAGATGTGGGTCCATAGGAAATGGAACGGTTCAGTTAGGGCGGATCTACGATACATTCCACTGATTGGCTGACAGAAAACCCTCTGCTGTGCTATGCTGAGGCATTTTTTCTAAACCCTGTATGGCCCCTTGTGGTCCCACTTGCAGTGGAAATGCTCACCAGAATAGACCGAACCATTCTAGGCCATTCAAACTGTACCGACCCGAACCGATCTGCTTAGTGAAAACGAGGCATTAGTTGCTTGCTGCAGAGAGAAGAGAGACTAGGAACACCAGTGGTACTTAACCACTTGCCGACCGGCTCACACCGATATACGGCGGCAAAGTGGTTAGTTCCCGTGAATCACCATATGGGTACGTCTGTACCCCTTAAGGGCGATAGCAGGCACGTGCGCCCGCTGCGCAGCGTGGAAGCCGATGCGCATGGCTGGTGGGCGATTGCGTGCAAGAGAGCAAGAACAGGAATTTGTGGGTGTAAACCCACAAATCTTGGTTCTGTCAGGAGAGAAGAGACATATTGTTTGTTCCTACTAAGTAGGAAAATAGATATGTCTCTTTCTCTAGTCAGTCCAATTCCCTCATAGTTAGAACACACCCAGGGAACACACATTTAACCCCTTGATCGCCCCCTAGTGTTAACCCCTTCCCTTCCGGTGACATTTACACAGTGATCACTGTGTAAATGCCGATGGTCCCAAGAATGTGTCAAAAGTGTCCGCTCTGTCCGCCGCAATGTCGCAGTACTGCAGATCACCGCCATTACTAGTAAAAAAAAGATAACTAAAATGTCATAAAAATGCCATAAATCTTTCCCATAGTTTGTAGACGCTATAATTTTTGCACAAACCAATCAATATACGCTTATGGCGATTTTTTTTACCAAAAATATGTAGAAGAATATATATTGGCCTAAACTGAGGAAGTTTGGGAATTTGTTTTTTAAAAACATTTTTGGGGATATTTATTATAGCAAAAATATAGTTTTTTTCAAAATTGACGGCCTTTTTTTGTTTAATGCGCAAAAAATAAAAACCGCAGAGGTGATCGCATACCACCAAAAGAAAGCTCTATTTGCAGGAAAAAAAAGGACGTCAATTTTGTTTGGGTTCAGTGTTGCAAGGCTGCGCAATTGTCAGGTAAAATAACGCAGTGCCATATCGCAAAAAATGGCCTGGTCATTAAGCCGCCAAATCTTCCAGTCTGTAAGTAGTTAAAGTGGACTTGATAAAAAATATTGCTCTTTAGCAAGGAACATACATTCCACATTAATAACTATGCTGCCAAAATTAGTGTGTGCTGTAAATTGCCTCCAGCATTGCTCCGGTTTCTTCTAAGTGGAAGCTGCCATTTTGCTGAAGCCCAGAGCCCCTGAGCAGCAGTAAAGCGGAACTAAACCTATTAATTTAACTGTTTCAAAAAATAGTTGCGTTCCTGGAATTCCACGAATGGTAACTCATATTTGCTTGTGTCCTTAACCAAACTGCCAAACCATCAAATGGCTGGTGTCATAACGAATCACATGTGCAGCACCAAGACAATTGCAGATCAAACAGAAGCAACTTCTTTGGCTGTAAAGGATAGGAGAGTTTAATTCCACTTTAAGGCTGTCAGCAGATCGGCCTCTACACAATTAGCACAAAGCACCATAAAGCCCCAGCCCCCAGCAGTCCACAGCTCCTGTTTCAGAGCAGTGCCTAAAATGCCTTAAATTGGATAGCAACTGAGCATGTGTAGATCAGGGTGAGACAGTGTATTACTGGATTTTAAACAGTATAGGCACTTATTTGCAATGTTTTAATGTTATACCTGCAAAAGGGGCCAGCCTGAAGTGATCTAGCAGGATCTGCCAAAAGTTTCACTTTAAGTGATCTCCACTTTCTTCTAGGTCTTGTGCTGAGTGGCTGCCCTGCTGCATTGTGAACACAGGAGGTGGGCAGTGCGGAACAGGTAACATTCATAGATTATACAAAAAGAAATCCTGGTATTACTACCAGGATCGAGAAAGCGGCTACTTTCGCAACAAAAGGTCTAGGTCAGGATTTGGTTCTTATGAAATTACAAAATGTATTAATCCCAATGCGGGCACAGACTACATAGATTTAAAGTGCTGTAAATATTGGAACAGCTTCATACAGCATACTTTTCAAGGTTCTTTCCAAGAGGAAAGATCCCCCAAAAAGGATGATCTTGTGGGAACATACAGAAAAACAGGGAAAACACATATACACAACAATACACAAAAACAATCAAAAAACCAAAAACACAGAAAGTCCGGACATCAGCCTACAATTCACAGGGAAACCGCCATGCGATTAAATCGCATCAATGCAACAATGGCATGTGGGAATTGGGGAAAGGGGAAGGAATGGTCCCGAATTCCATTAAAAAGAGGAATATGTTGCAGTTTCACTGTGAATGGCCCCCGGGGGATCTCAAATAGAATGATAACCCTTGAGTCAAAGAAAGACTGTTGATCAATGTAAACAATACAGAGTAAACCTCACTGGCTGACTTGTGGTTAAGAACTAACGCTGAGTTAATCGAATAGTGTGTCCTTGAGTTGTGCTTCATTACACTTTAAGAAGATTGCCTTCACATTTTGGCCATAGACATAATGTGGTCCCAGCTGGTATATGATTAATCATTGATAAATACCCTTCAATGTGTTAGTCAAAATAACATTTATAGTAGGGGTACCCCGGCTGGTTGACAAAGTGTCTTATGAAGGGTATATGAGGCAGTATTCCATGTCCAAAAATGTAAGAAGTAACACAACAGATGTACAGCGGTCAGCTGATTGTGGCTTCAGTACACTGATTTGTCAATTTTGCCCAAAATAATGGTAAAAAGTTCTGGCAGCCTTCTAATTGGGCAATCAGATGATTTATTTAACACACAGTCTTTTCCAGCAAGTCCTGTCTGATGATTCAAGGGAAAAAGGAGTGCATCAATACATTACCACCCTGTTCAGTGTCTTGGTTGCTGTGTCCCGTTCGATCCTTGCACGGACTGAGATCCTACCATATTGGTGCCTCCATGATGGCACTTATGCAGAGGGACAAGCCGGTCCTTCAGAGCAGGGCCGCTGGATCCACAAAACTTGTGGTATTGATCATACACAATGTGGTGTTCGCGTGGATGTAAGACGAGCGTCTCCTATCCCGAGGTTCAGTTTGAATGGGGCATGTCGTAAGCTGGCGTCACGTGACCGCTGTGATGTCAACGCATTTCGCTAGATGATTAGCATATCTTCGTCTGGACTTGGTGGGGCTAGGGGCTGTCAGTTTGTGTGGTATTTAGGCAGTGAGGAGCTTTCTTGAATCAAGCTATCCTGAATTTGGTCCACAGAACGAATTCCTGATAGACCTATTGGAGTTCGCCCTGATGAACAATTTCTTTCAATTTTTCTCACACTACTAACAGCAAATCAGAGGTACCTCGATGGGGGCCGTGTGGGCACCGGCATGCGCGTGCCTCCATCTTGGCCTATGGGAGGAAGAGGATGTATTCATGTCGCCCATGTATGCAGACCACGTGCATACGTGGTTGAGGTATATAGACGACGTGCACCAATATGATAGGATCTCAGCCCATGCAAGGATCGAACGGGACACAGCAACCACGACACTGAACAGGGTGGTAATGTATTGACGCACTCCTTTTTCCCTTGAATCATCAGACAGGACTTGCTGGAAAAGACTGTGTGTTAAATAAATCGTTTGATTCCCCAATTAGAAGGCTGCCAGAACTTTTTACCATTATTTTGGGCAAAATTGACCAATCAGTATACTGAAGCCGCAATCAGCTGACCGATGTACATCTGTTGTGTTATGGCTTACATTTTTGGACATGGAACACTGCCTCATATACCCTTCATAAGACACTTTGTCAACCAGCCGGGGTACCCCTACTATAAATGTTATTTTGACTAACACATTGAAGGGTATTTATCAATGATTAATCATATACCAGATGTGACCACATTATGTCTATGGCCAAAATGTGAAGGCAATCTTCTTAAAGTGTAATGACCCACAACTCAAGGACACACTATCCGATTAACTCAGCGTTAGTTCTTAACCACAAGTCAGCCAGTGAAGTTTACTCTGTATTTTTTACATTGATCAACAGTCTTTCTTTGACTCAAGGGTTATCATTCTATTTGAGATCCCCAGGGGGTCATTTACAGTGAAACTGCAACATATTCCTCTTTTTAATGGAATTCGGGACCTTTCCTTCCCTTTTCCACCATTCTCACATGCCATTGTTGCATTGATGCGATTTAATCGCATGGCCGTTTCCCTGTGAATGGTAAGCTGGTGTGCGGACTTTCTGTCTTTTTGGTTTTTTGATTGTTTTTGTGTATTGTTGTGTATATGTGTTTTCCATGTTTTTCTGTATGTTCCCACAAGATCATCCTTTTTGGGGGATCTTTCCTCTTGGAAAGAACCTTGAAAAGTATGCTGTATGAAGCTGTTCCAATATTTACAGACGCACTTTAAATCTATGTAGTCTGTGCCAGCATTGGGATTAATACATTTTGTAATCTTATAAGAATCAAATCCTGACCTAGACTTTTTTGTTGCGAAAGTAGCCGCTTTCTCGATCCTGGTAGTAATACCAGGATTTCTTTTTGTATGCTCAGTATCTTTGGCTACAGCAAAAGTACCATATTTAGGTAAGCAGTATTAAGGTGTTCATAACGTAATTATCACCGTCGGTTTTTGGCTCAGCAGGATTGGTTTTCCTTTCTCTTCTTTTTTTGTTGACATTCATAGATTACTTCAAAATTTCTCAATGAATGTAAAGCATTCTCTGATTGGACGAGCTGGAAATTGTGATGTAATTTACCAGTCTCTCCATCTCATCCAATCAGATAATGCTTTTGATCCACTGAGAAAATGCAAAGCGATCTCTGAATTGCACCCATCCAAGCAGTTGACTTCCTGTGTTCACAATGCAGCAGGGCAGCCACTCGGCACGGGACAGAGAAGCAAGTGGAGATCACTGTAATAGGGTGCATACTACAGTGATTTCCACCTTCAAGGAGCATCAGCCAGGTATGGAAATTGCATAGTTACATTGGTAAAAGCTGGACCAATGTAACTATGCAAAAATATTCATACTTGGAGTCCTTTGTGACCACCTGAGGTGTCCCTTCTTCCTTCTTATTCTTCTTGGTATATTTAGTCTTCGCATTATTTTTCTGCATTTAAAAAGATGCTACATCTAAACTCAGTAGATACAGTAAAATAAGATATACTTCTTTGTTTATTCTCTTTACCCACTCTCTGTATCCTCTATAATTGATGTGAAATGATGACAATAATACCAAACTCTTTATAAATAAACCTTTATTGTGAAACTTCAATATTGAAAGATAAATATAAGTCATAACAGCTCATTTATTCTACATCTGTTTATTGCAAATCTTGTGTTATGTGAAATCATCTGCTAATGTCAAATCATTTTGTAAAATATTTTTCCCTTACAGTCTGAATGTCAAACTCAAAGGAAAAGTATAATATACTTTCAATAAGTAATCATTATGATTTATTGTAATAGTTGCCTAAAAGTACCTTTTGATGACTGACAATTTTACTTATTGCTGTTCTATATTTTTATCATTGTATTTCATACTTGTAAACACTTTTAAAATCTACAAAATGAAATGCCCTCTCAAGTCATCCTTGGTATATCAGGAAATGTGATTAGCATCCCCCCCAATGACTGTTAAGTCTGGTACACATGATGAGATTATCGGACGAATGATCGTCCCTTTTTTTGCATGCTACTCTCCATTTCGAAAATGAAGAGGTTACTAAAGTTCAAAGATTCTCGTACGGCAGAATAAAAATTTGGAAGTGATGTAATGTGTTATATTGTATTTTTGGACAAAAACGGTACTGATTAAATTAAAATCGTACGATCTGTTATTGTACAAGTAAAATTTTCCTGTTTGTCACTTCGGATAATTTTGGACAGAAGCTGTGTACTAACAATCAGAGTGTAAGTTTAAGTTAATAAAGAAACAGTCTCTTTTTATGGAGTTTAAACCCAAGACTTAGATTTGAACTAAATATGCAAGCAGTGAAACACAGTCATTGTCCAGTGCCACTGAGAAGGAAGCAGAGCCTGCACATATAATTAGCTGTCATGACTACATCCATATGCATTTATTCGTTTTATTGAAGGAAGAACCCAGAAAGTGAGATAGGTGTTAGCTCCACCTTCCCTCTCATTTCATGGACTATCTCCAGAGTGGCAGCAGGTCTTGCGACTCTTATGCCGCGTACACAGATTTAACAGATATATATCATATATCGAATATCAGATTTTCTGACAGGAAATGTTGGATGTAAGCTTGTTGGCGGTAAGTCCGACCGTGTGTATGCTCCATCAGACATTTGTTGTCGGACTTTGCGCCAACAAATGTTGGCTAGCAGGTTCTCAAATTTTCCGCCAACAAATGTTTGTTATCGGACTTTCCGATCGTGTGTACACAAGTCCGTCAGAGAAAAGTCCACGCATGCTCGGGAGCATTCGGTCTTGTAAATCTAGCGTTCGTAATGGAGATATCATGTGCATCTTGTAAGTCGCTACGTTCGTAATTGTTGGCCAACATTTGTGTGACCGTGTGTGTGCAAGACAACTTGGAGCCAACATCCTTCGAACAAAAATCCACGGTTTTGTTGTCAGAAAAGTCCGATCGCGTGTACGGGGCATTAGACTCTTGTAGCAGCCAAGAATCACAAGTAGGTGATGAAGATATATATACACAGGTGAGTTTTTCTGCTAACCGCACTGTGCACGGGAAGACAGATCTGTCTGCACAGACTTTAGAGTGGGAAAAAGGTGCCAGGTGTTAGAATGCTCTGCATTTCAGCACTGGAGACTGGTAGAGCCGGCATCCTGGTGAAAGCCCTAGAATGCCTCCTCAGAACCGCTGCAACGCCCCTTTCTGGCTGCCCAAAATTCTCCTGTCAGAAAGGGAGCCAACCTTGGTAAGTAACAACAAATTGCCTTGCTTCCTATCTTACCTTATCATGTTATGAAATATCTCACAACAAGGAGACAGAAAGAAGGGGAAGCTAGCTTTTATTCAATGGTAGGCAGGAGGTCTGATTAGCAAGCAAGAAACCCAGTATCCCAGATCCCCTTCAAAATACTTTAGACATTTCTCCTTCAGAGACCCCAGAAACCCAGATTCCTCACCTATCTTGAACCCCACCCCTGCTTAGAGCACCTTTGAGACCCTCACCCTAACCCAACCCTAGATCAGCTCAGAACACCATAAAGCCCTCAGCACTCCACAGCTCCTCCATCAGAGTACCTCATAGTCTCCACCTCTCCAGAACCTTAACCTTATCCCCAGAACACTACCTCTGAGCTCCCCCAACAGACTACCTCAGAGCCCTCTCTCAACAACTTTAACCTTCCAGCCAGAGCACTACCTCTGAGCTCCCCCAACAGAGTACCTCAGAGCACCCTCTCGAGAACTTTAACCTTCCCCCCACAGCACCACCTCTGTGCTCCCCCAACAGAGTACCACAGGGATGCCCCCCCAACCCCTTCCATGGACCATGGCACCTCTGAGCACCACTCTCAGCCACCCAAGAGCTTTCCCATTTATTGCAACTGCACCTAGGAAACTTTGACCGCCACTGCACTTTGCCAATAACTGCCACTGCATCTGCAGACTTTGCCACTGACTGCCACTACTCTCATGTACTTCTTCACCAACAATTTCATTACTTGGCACTTCTCCACCAAGTGCTAATGCACAGTATATGTTTCTACAGACTTACAGCACACCAACATGCATTCATTGTCACTATATAAGACATACTTCCCAATGCACATGCTCACTAGTCCACTTTCAGTTATTTTATGTGACTGCCCCCCCAGGGCAGTCACGTAAAAAAAAGGGCCCTTTAAAAATAAAAAAATGTCCTTTAAGTGTACACGTGCACTGTGTTCAGGCACCGGACACAGTGCACTATGGGAAGCGTGACGTCTATGCAATCACGTGATTGCAGACTAGATGCTTCATTTGCATGCTTTTGACCTGCTTTGTGGCGCAATGCGCCTGAATACTTCCTCCCGTAGTGATAATATATAATATAGTAGCCTTGTTTTTGATTGGCACCGCTAGGCGGTGCTTTCCCTCTGAGTTGCGGCGTCACTTCCGGCTTCTCTGTGCCAGTGATAAACCGGAAGTGATGTCCAGCTCTGTGGAACGCAGTGCCCGAGGAATGTTTTTTTTTTTTCTTCAGTATCCCGAAGTGAACTTGCATCCGCTCTGTCTCTGGTGCTGTGACTGCGTGCAGGTAAGCAACAGAGCTATTTCTGGCAAAACTCCAAGTTTCTCTACTACTCTGTTATCATGAAATTTAAATTGAAATGTATCACCACTAGATGGCGTTGTGGATACAGATAGGTATGAGTGTGCCAACGTCCTAAATATATTTTGCTTAAGGCATGAGAAACTGCTGATTGGTGGATGGTCCTGCCAGGTTTGCCTACATATATTGTTTTGTATAGTATGCAAAATTGTTTCGTATACTATGCACCATGCTCCCTGTTTTATACTAGCTGTTACCTGCCTTAGGAGATCACATTTGTACAGTTTTATACTTCCCTGCAATTGAGTTGTGTCCACCTATGATCACATGCTTTCTGGGTTGGTTGCTTCCCAAGGGGGGTAGGGGTGAGGGGCAGACTCCTTGACATGTTAGTTTTTGTCTACACTATTATAAAATGAGTGTTACATTCTCAGTTCTGATACATTATTCAGCTGTCTTTGTTTTTTAATTATTTGTATTGTTTTTATGTATATATTAGACTGCAAGCTCCTAAAAAGTGCTTAAGGGCGCATAACATGTAGAGTTTTCTTCACTACGTCTCTACCACCAACCAGCTGCTCCTTCCATTTGACATCATCTAATTTTGAATCATTATTGATCGGTCTGTTCCACTGTGGTAATAGTTGGTTGTGTTAGGTGGTGTGAGCGTCGTTTAGACCAAACACCATGTTTTGTTTTTAACATGTCATGTCAGTAATGTGAATTTTAAAGATTAATAAAAGTTCATTTTATATTTCAACGCTACAGATGTGCCTCTAAAGTCCATGTTTCCTTCTTTTGAATACATTTTGCAATATATTTAGGACGTTGGCACACTCATACCTATCTGTATCCACGCTGCCATCTTGTGGTGATACATTTAAATTTAAATTTCAATTAACAGGGTCGAAGCACCCAAAACATTTTTGATGGTTTATACAATTTATTACTTTTTATAGTGACATTCAACAAATCCAGTATTTTAGGACCTCTATTTGAGACTAATAAGACATGGACTTTACAGGTACAGCTTGGACCGGCTATATGAATGAGATTCAAACCACTTGCAATGCAAATACAGGCCAAGAAATAGGAATTAATTAGTACATGACTAAAATGAAAAGGTTGTTAAAGAAGAAATGAATTTTAAATTGGCATGTGGATTACTTGCAGCAGTATGTAAAGGAAAATATCAGTCCCCTGGGCCTACCTAAACAATTGTATCCATCTTTTCAGAATGTAACTCCGGAATTTCAGTTAAGCTGGGAGAAAATACTAACATAATGTAGTTCAAATCTTATGAAACTTCTAATACCAGAATACCCAATACCAGATTGAGCTTAATAGCCTTGACCAGGATATACTGTTATTACAATTCACCAATGAACACATGAAAGATCATGCTCAGTTCATTAAATGGTGGTAAGAAGTTAAGAAATATATTACTAAAATTACCAAGGACATTATTTAAAAAAAAACAGAATAAACTGGTCTGAATAAACTGGTCTGATAGCATTTTCTGAGGGATATGCCTTTCATTGGCAAAACCCCTCCCAAGGGAGGGGCCATAGAAACAATCGTAAAATCCAGCGTAGGAGTAATGAAACTGGTATTACAGATGAAGATACAGAATCTGATTCCTCTTTATCTACTTTTCCTTCACAGCCACCAAACAGGAGAGAGGTAAATACCGTAATGCACAAGTCAGGATCACGTAAGCATAACTTTGGTGGAGAGCACTATACACCCTATTCTAAGAAACGACCAGACAATATAGATAATGCTATTTTTGACTATGCACAATATTTAGGTGCCCCCTCTACTAGTGGTGTGAGTAACTTATCACAAACTAAATACATGGGCCCTACGACCATACAAGCACTACGAATCTTAAACACCCAAACCTCAACACATAATGCACGTCCTACTATGTCTAATGCTCTTAACACTATAACCAATTTTCCCTCTGGTTCAAGTATACCGATTTCTAATGGTAACACACTATTACAGGCTAATACTCAGATTATTTCACAGACACCAACACTTACACCTACTACTCAGCTTCAAATGTTCACAAAGCAGCATACTTGATGCTCTGCAAATGTGGAGCTTTCTATGTGGGCAAGGCGGCCAGGCAATTCAGACAGAGGATAAACGATCACATTTATTATTCAACAAATGGAAAAATGCTGACTCCAGTGAGTTCACATCTGGATTTGTACCATAAGTTTGACACATCCTGTGTCTCGTTTATTGTTCTGGCCGTCGTTCCCAAATATTCAAGAGAAGGAGAATGGGACAAACTTATCCTTCAAAAGGAGACATTGTGGATTGAGTGTTTAGCGGCCATATTTGCTCCAGGGATCAATGAAACCCAGTCATATAAGCCCTTCCTTTAAAATTTGACATTTGGGTGCTATACATTTAAATCTCAACCTATAATTAGTATTTAGAACCTGTTTTAATTCTTGACATCTAAAGCCCCGCACACACGATCGGACTTTGCGACAGGAAATGTTAGATGTCTGGCTGTTGGCGGACAATTTGACCATGTGTATGTTCCATCAAACAATTGTTGTCGGACTTTCCGCCAACAAATGTTGACTAGCATGTTTTCAAATTTTACGCCAACAAATGTGTGTTTTCGGTCTTTCCGACCGTGTGTACACAAGTCTGTTGGACAAAAGTCCAAAGTACAAACACGCATGCTCGAAGCATTAACATTCGTGACGAATTAACATTCGTGACGTGGCAAATTATGAAATCTCCAAATGCAGCGCGAGAATTGTGTTATTATCTTTAATGGGATAATAACACAATTCTCTTCTTCTTTAATGGGATAAAAATGAAGCTGCTTTGCTGGTAATACTGACGGAGTTATTGCAAACTAATTTTCAAAGGCTTTTTTTTTCTAGTGATATCAAGAATATTATTATTATTATGCTTTTTTTTTGTGCAAGTTACCACAACACCATTATCCCCTAGTTTTTAAGAACAAAGATAGAATTATAGTGCTGTCCCTTGTCAATTTTACATTGTATTTTTTAAAATGTAACTGCCTACTCCCAAACTGTCATTTGAAGTAAAACACATAGCCAAGTATTATTCTCCACAATTTTTTTATTGCCCATTAAAAAAAAATAAAATAGACATGCTATCTGCCAATAGAACTTAACCAAAAAGTGCATTCTAAGCATCCAAAAATATAGAAAATATACCAAATCAAATAAAAAAAATAGTGTTAAAGCAATAACTCCAAGGCCAATAATAAATAACACGTTATCTCCTCTGATTCCGCAACATGTCTGGTTGACAAACGGCCATTCAGTAACGAACTGAAAAGCACGAAATGAAAAGCACGAACTGAAGAGCGCAAAATGAAAAACGCGAAAAGAAAAGTGCGAATCAACACTCACCAAACTTCTACTAACACGAAATTAGCAGAAGGAGCCCAAAGGGTGGCGCTAAAGAGCTGAAAAAACATGTAGTACGTCTAGTATGTCACTACGTTCGGAATTGTTGGCCAACATTCGTGTGACCGTGTGTATGCAAGACAAGTTTGCGCCAACACCTTTCGGGCATAATTCCACGGTTTTGTTGGCCAACAATCCGGTCGTGTGTACGAAGCATTAGAGTTAAATTGCTGTATGCTCCTTCACTCCATTATAAATATAAATAATTCAAATTTTTTAAAGTTACACTTGTTGCTATGGTTGATTTAGTTGTCGGGTCCCTGTTGACAGCTGTATGACAGCTTCTAGATTGACTCTGGTATGATGATATACAATGCTTGTTCTCAAATGGTTATCTCCATTGCTGCCCTGTATTAAGATGTAAAGTTCTCAAATATTTGCTATATAATGACCTAAACAACTATGGTTTGGGCTGTCCGTTTTTAATGCTGGATTGTTCGCTGTCTTAATTAAACATTTATGTATATTTACTACTAATATTTGTTTTATTTTTATATTTATTATTTCTGACATGTCGATCAGTCTGCTCAGCCCCCCTTTCCTGGTGGCCTGCCTGGCTGTCTGTGGTTGAATTGATGGATGCTATACCGCCCAGCGCTGTATGTACGGCAGCACGTGTTGCTGCCTGACTGCGGCACCTAAGGGACTCGTTCTGTTTGAATTGGTCCCTCTTTGCTTTTGTTGCAGTGTCCTGCCCCCTCTGTATCAGTTGGGAATCTGGCACATGCACATCAGCGTGTGGTCGGTGACATCACTTCCGGTTTCGGGATGGCGCACATCCGGTTGATGTCACTTCCTGTTTACATCACTTCCGGTTTCGGGGATGACGCACTTCCGGTCGGGACGTATATACACGCGGCCACAGCACCTCTCAGACAGAGTCAGATTCACTCTGTCTGGAGAGATATGGTCATTACATTTACTAGCTCTGGGTAAGTTATGCACTGCTTATGTCCTGTCTACGCTTTTGGATAAAAGGCTTGTTCCTTAGTTTAAAACAAGGCTTTGTTACTCTGTCTTGATAGTGCTCATTAGGTTACTGATGAAACTCCTCCGTTTGTTTTCTTTTAGCCTTAACACTGTAACACTGGCCCCCTACACTTAAAGTGGACTTTACATAGGAATAGCCATATTGGGCTTCCCCTTTCCATGTGTATGGTACTAGTGCCTGGTTCAACGTTCCTTAGTTTGGCTGTTGAGGATATGGTTATTACCCCCGTCCCACACAAGTTAAAAGGACCCTTTGGTAAGCACCTTTTGAACTCTCTACACCATCCTTGGCTGTTTCTTACAGATAGGGTGTTTCTCCTGTGCCTTGTTTTTCTATACTTATGGACACATACATATTTGTGCACTTCCTTCTAGAGCTCTATATTGCTTAAGGCATGAGAAACCGCCGATTGGTGGATGATCCCGCCAGGTTTGTCTGCGTATATTGTTTCGTATACTATGCACCGTAAATATGCTTCCTCCCTGTTTTATACTAGCTGTTACCTGCCTTAGGAGATCACATTTGTACAGTTTTATACGCCCCTGCAATTGGGTTTTGTCCACCTATGATCACATGCTTTCTGGGTTGGGTTGATTCCCAACAGTTTTTGGGGGGTAGGAGTGAGGGGCAGACTCCTTGTCTTGACATGTTAGTTTTTGTCTACACTATTATTAAATGATTTTTACATTCTCAGTTCTGATACATTATTCGGCTGTCTGTTCTTTAATTATTTTTATTGTTTTCATGCATATATTAGACTGCAGGCTCCTGAAGAAGTGCTTAAGGGCGTGTAACATGTAGAGTTTTCTTCAGAACGTCTCTACCACCAACCAGCTGCTCCTTCCATTTGACATCATCTAATTTTGAATCATTATTGGTCGATCTGTTCCACTGTGGTAATAGTTGGTTGTGTTAGGTGGTGTGAGCGTCGTTTAGACCAACCACCATCTTTTGTTTTAAACATGTAATGTCAATTTTAAAGATTAATAAAAGTTAATTTTGTATTTCGTCGCTACAGATGTGCCTCTAAAGTCAACGTTTCCTTCTTTTTGATAACTTTCACTATGTTATCATGTTATGGGACTAGGTAGCTTTGCTACTGCTCTGCCGTCCTTGCTGTGTACTCCGGGGAGTTGACGGGTTGGCAGATTAGTCCCGGCTGGGATCTGTGGAATGTGAGGAGAGATAGCCTGATTTACTGCAGCCCTTTGTTATTCAGGATTCTCAGTGTGCAGCCCAGGCCAGCGAGACAGCATCAACTTTAACCCCTGTCAGTCTGAGCAGTAATTAGTGCAACATCTGTACAAATCTACAGGAGGGGGGAGTAACATGTAGAGGGAAGGGAAGTAATATGTACAGGAGGGGGGTAATGTGTGCAGGAAGGGGGGGTAACATGTTCACAGAGGGGGGGACATGTACAGGAGACCCATGAAGTCAGCACAGGGATGGTAGGACCCCTCATAATGGGTACAGCGGGTGTACAGACCCAGACTCAGCACAGGGAGGGTGGGAACCCCTTATAATGGGCACAGCAGGTGTACAAACCTAAGAACTTAGCACAGGATAGTGGGAACCCCTCATAATGGACACAGCAGGTGTACAGACCCGGACTCAGCACAGAGATGGTAGGAACCCCTCATAATGGGCACAGCAGATTACAGACCCGGGAACTGAGCACAGGGATGGTGGGAACCCCTCAAAAAAGGTGTTCAGTTACCTTAAATCCTAAAGTTTTGCCTTTCGAAAATAAGTTTAAGGTCCTGTATGATGATGATAATGAGTGGGACTCGTTCAGTTCAGCATCCTCTATGGATGATGAGTGCTAGGGTGCAACAAAGCGTGCTGGTTCTCCAGGGAGAGGGAGTAGTCGGGCTAAGAAACGGCTGCCTCAACTACCCTAATGGCAGTTCCCACTCCGTTAAAAGTGGCAACCATTAATGTTGATCAGTAAGTGCTCGTCATATGGCCTTATTTTTGCTCAGCGAGTTTGATGCTGGCATTTTGTTTTTGCAAGAGACCCATCTGAGTAGTCTGGCCAATATACATCTGCAAAAGAAGGAGTGGAGACGTGGTCCCTAATTTTGGTCTCTTGCAGCCGAGCCTTACAGTGGGGTTGCAGTCCTTTTTTCTGGTATGGTAACGTGCCGGTGGGTAATTGAGGTTGATAGGGAGATGCATGGTCTTAGATGTCTCTGGGAAGGGGCAGGACCTGCGCCTGATTAACATCTATGGTCCCCAGATGAAGTGGGACAGGAAATGCCTCTTTACAAAGATTAAGCATTTTCTTTTTACGGCCCAGCAGGTTATCTTTGGAGGTGATTTCAACAGCATTACTAGGTCTAAAGACAGGAGAGGTTTCAGAGATAAACTGGGCTATGACATCCTTTTTCTTAATCCGATAGTTAGGGAAGCAGGTCTGGTAGATGCACACATTAAGCGCTGCCCAGACAGCATAGGGTTCACTTTTCAGCGAGGTAATAGTCAGAGTAGGATAGTTTTTTTTAAAGGGAGACTCTGCTTTTACGGCACCTGTGTGTCAGGCAGTAGAGTATTCTGATCACTGTATTCTATCTGTGACTCTGAATACCCCAGACATGCCACCTAGTGGGAGGGGTATCTGGATATTGAATTCGGCCCTCCTGGAAGACGAGAGAGTAAGACAATCCTTTTGAGGATTTTTTTCAAGCACAGGTAACGATCCAACAGCAACAGCAAGTCAGATTGGTGGGAGCTTGTTAAACAGCAGACTGTTGGGCTTTTCAAGGCCATAGGAAGAAAGAAGCAGCAAGATAAGTATATCACCTACCAGCGTTTGCGGAGGAAACTTGACCGCCTTGTTTCGAATGGAGGAGATTCTGGGGCGATCTCTGAGGTGAAGCTCCTGCTTAGCAGACATCAATATGACTGGCACGCCTCTTTGGTTCAGGAAAGGGATTACGGGAAATACCATTCGCCTGACCCTTACCAGAACTGTAAACAGAGCGTAGCAGTTAAGACAGTCAATGGCCTGAGGGACAGTACGGGCTCTCTGACGAAGTCTAGGTCAGGGATCCTGGAGGTTGTCAGGACATACTATGCCAATCTCCTGGGAGGAAGGAACCTTGATCGGACAAGGATGTTGGGTTTTTCGGACTCTACACCAGGACTGGAAAGTAATGTTCCTTTGATGAATTTGACAGATGAAATCACTGCAGATGAGGTAATCCAGGCTATTGATAAACTAGCCATTAAGAAAACGCCAGGGCCAGATGGTTTGACAGCAGAATTTTATAAATGTTTTAAGATGATCCTGGCTTCCTACCTTGCGGAGGTTTTTAATGCCTATTTGTATGAGGGTTCTCTCCCTCCATGAGGCAATCTGCAGTGAACCTTCTGTCAAAGGGCAAACATCCTTTGATGATTGGGAATTGGTGCCCCATTAGCCTTCTTAGTGTCGATAGAAAGATACTGGCAAATATTTTCTTCTGGCGATTATCACCAGTTGCAGGCAGTTTGTTAATCCGCCACCAGCACTGTTCGGTCCAAGGTAGAAGCACTTTCTCAGCGGTGTTAGCTGTCCGGGAGGCCTTAGAGCATTGTAGGGCTGCTGGTTGGGGTAAATTTTTGCTGACATTGGATCAGGCTAAGGCCTTTGATCAGGTTAATCATGAGTACTTGTGGCTCCTTCTTGACAAATATGGCCTGGAGGGGGGTTTCATTGATTAGCTCAAGATTTTGTACAAAGGGGCTGAAAGCTTTCCTCTGGTTAATGGTTGGGTCAGCAGCCCTTTGCGGTCGGCTCGGGTGTGCGTCAGGGGTGTCCTTGGAGTCTTCTGCTATATGTGTTTGCAATCGACCCCTTCTGATTTTTCTGTATGTCAGTTTTGTTTGCGTTTTACCAGTTTCTCTCTATACCAGGGTCTATAGTTGTTTCTTCCAGCTGTTATGGGGAAACAGAATAAACCTTATCAAAAGGAATGTGACTTACCTTCCTAGGCAGGAGGGTGGTCTAGGGATGATCAACCCTGTAGTCTTTTTCTCTCTGATGTTTGTGAAGTACAATCTTGGTAACATGTTGGCAGAGAGAACGCTTGGGTGGGTTGGTATTTTCCAGTCCTGGTTTAGGCCCTTTCTGCGAGACTGGGAAAATGGTGGGCCAGCCTGAGGGTCAAGCATGATAAGCTCCCGGCTTATGTTGCCCCGTGTTTGAAAATGCCTCGGCAGTGGCAAGTAACAGCAGGAGAAGTCAGATCTCTTCCAAGGAAACTTCTTGAGAAGCGGATCATGAGCTCAGCTTTTTGCGAGACACTGGCCTTGAGGGATTGCCCAAGCCTGGTTTTGGGGGTGGGTTTGCGATTGATTAATTTGGAGAGAATCCCAATGAAGTTTAGGGATCAGGCTTGGCTTGCCTTTCATGGAAAACAATATGTGAAGGGCAACGTGAAGTTTCTTTCCATGAGTGATTGGGGCTGCCCGAGAGTGGAGTGTGGAGGAGTGGTGGAGTCCATGGATCACTTTCTACTTCAGTGCCCTTTTAATATAGAGGTGTACAAGAGGGTGGGGAGGGCTCTGAGTATACCCTTCCTCCCCCATATGAGTTATGCAGAGTGGGTGTATGGGGCATTCCAGACTCGTCTGGATTATGATTTTGAAACACTTTTTTTAGTTAGTCTAGTAGTCCGTTATTTCACGTGGAGTGCACGGTGTCAGGTAACCTTACGGAGTAAAATCCTCTCTGTCGAAGTGGTGATGCAGGACATTCTGGGTGAGGTTGGGAAGATTCAGGGTCTTGAGAAAGGCAGGTGGCAGCAGGAGGCCTGGATAAGGGCGTGGAAGAATATCAGGACTCTGTAGCTGCTGCCTGTTGATCTCGGAGTGTGCGGCTTTTCTTTGTATTCTTGTTTCACTTACCTAGATTTTCAAGATCAAATATATTTTTGATAAAAGGCTCCATGCTACATGCATGGTGTCGGTGATGTTCCTTAGTCTGGCTCTCCCGTAGGGATTATGTTGTGTGCAATTTGGTTTACACCATTTATTATGTTCTTGTTTTGTATAGTCACATTCAATTATTTTGTAAATATGTTTTATTTATTTATTATGGTTTTATTGTATATGTTGTTGTTTGTAAGATTTTTCAATAAACAAAATAACCCCTCATAATGGGCACAGCAGATGTACAGACCAGGCCTGCATTACCAACAGTTTAATTTTTCACTTTGTTTGCGCCCCCCCAAAAATTTTGAACACCAGCTTAACAGACAGCAAGTCATTCAAGCAACACGCAAAAGAGACCAGTGCTGATTGTATTTATCACAAGCTACTAAAGTGAATTTCTGTATTCCAGCGACTCTCCAGATGTGAGATGTGACCAATTAGATGTAACCAAGCTGATCATTCCTGGAGTTCAGCTTTAATCAAAAATTATAACCCTATACAAAAACACTAGGGGGCCATTGAAGTACAGATTGGCATATTGAGCCTTTTGGGAAATGAGGCTTCTGAAAACTACAAACCAGAAGCTGTAAAGTTTTGGCTGGAGCCTCATATCATTATAGGATCATAGTTCTTTAGAGGCTGCCAGCTCTGACCCTGATTCAGGAGAGTTTATCTTTCCCACTCATTGCGGTACTGAAAGCATCGCCGGGATGAGCGTATCGAATAGAGGAGGTTTATTGCTCACGAGTGTGTTATATTATGTGAGGCACTTGTGTGTTTGGTAGGGTTATTAATTTTAAGGAATGTTATGGGGCTCACCTTCACATTTTGTAACAGTGCCCAAAGGCGCTTATTTATACTGCTGCACTGCAGGTAGGAGCTGAAAAACTCCTGTTTTTTAGACCTTTGAAATCTGACAAGCCTCCCTATGGCCATTTTTCTTCTGTAATAAACATCATTTCTTACAGCAACATTTTAAGGAAAGGAAATATTTGAAACGTGGCCCATACATCATGCGTACATGCTGACTGCCACAAAGCAATATTATTGCAATATTAAGTACAAAAGACAAGCACTGAACATGAGCCCCCTGCAGACTATAATACGCCATATAGGCTGGAGTCAGAATAAAAGATGAAAGTAAATCCCCACGCATTTAATACAGAATATGACACTCAGGCTAAAAATGCTGACAAAATATCTCTGCAAAGCCAGCCAGGGTTCATGCTTTAGTCTCTAAATAATATATTGATTACTTACAGTGCAAGGCCAACTGAGGAGCGGTGCTAGGATAAATTAGTAACAATAATTTCATTCTGCATGCGTCATTTTTTTTAGAGTGTACTATATTTATGTTTTTAACCATTTATATAAAACTTTTGCAGCAGATTACATAAATGGGTTCAAAAGTTGTGATTGGCTAAACCTAAGTGATTTTGACAGCTTGCTTAACCACTTGACCCCCCCCCCCCCCCCTCCCCCTTAAAAAGGAGATCTAAAGGTTTGTTTAAAAAAAAAAAAATATGTCATACTATCTCCTCTGTACAGTTGGTTTACAGTGGCCTCGATCCTCCTCTTCTGGGGACCCATCAGCGGCGCGCCTCCTCTTCTTGGGTGCCCTATTGGAGAGCCGCTCTCTCTCGGGGCACTCATGCTGGCGCGCTCCCGTGTCCTGCTGCTGCGTTTATAGACACAGACAGCAGGACTCGACCCCGCCCCCCCGTCTCCCACGTCATTGGATTTGAATGACAGCAGCGGGAGCCAATGGCTGCGCTGCTATCAATCTATCCAATCAGGACCTGAGACACCAGCTGGAGGTGGTGTGGTCGTCCCCGTCACTGGAAAGATCGGGTTCAGGTAAGTAAAAGAGGGGCTCTGGGGGGAGCTGCATCGCAGGAGGTTTTTCACCCTAATGCATAGAATGCATAAAACCCCTTTAATGACCAGACCATTTTTTGCAATACGACACTGTGTTAATTTAACTGACAATTGCGCAGTTGTGCGACACTATACCCAAATAAAATTCCCTTTTTCCCCAAAAATAGAGCTTTCTTTTAGTGGTATTTGATCACCTCCCCGGTTTTTATTTTTTGCGCTATAAACAAAAAAGATCAACAATTTAAAAAAAAAATATATATATATATATATATATATATATATATATATATATATATATATGTATTTTTTTACTTTCTGCTATAAATCATATCCAATTAAAAAAATTTCAAAAATAAAATTTCTTCATCAGTTTAGGCCAATATGAATTCTGCTACATATTTTTGGTAAACAAAAATCCCAATAAGAGTATATTGATTGGTTTGCGCCAAAGTTACAGCGCCTACAAACTAAGGGATATTTTTATTTATTTTTTACTAGTAATTACCGCAATCAGCAACTTATAACAAGATATTGCGGCAGACAGTCGGACACTAACTGACACTTTTGACACTTTTTGGGGACCAGTGACACTAATACAGCGATCAGTGCTAAAAATATGCACTGTCACTGTACTAATGTACTAATGATACTAGCTGGGAAGGGGTTAACAACAGGGGCGATAAAAGGGTTAACTGTGTGCCTAGCCTGTGATTCTGTGTACTCGGGAAGGTGCTTTCACTAGGGGAATCCTTGTCCCTGCTTTGCAGGAACACAGGATCCATGTCTTCCTTATTGACAGAATAGTGATCTGCCTTGTTTACATAGGCAGACCACCATTCTTCTTCAGTACCGATAGATCAGCGGGCGCCGGCAGACATCGAGCCTGCGGTACCCGCCAATCAGCTCCAACAGCAGGAGCGGGCCACCAGCAGTGCACATGTGTGCCCCAGACCCAGAAGTGCAGAATCACATACTAGGTATGTGATCTTGCAGAGCAGTGTATGTAAGTATATGTAAGGTATACAGTCGGCTAGTGGTTAAAAACGATGACTATAAGTAAAACTGAACTACAGACTGATATAAAAAGAGCACAAATTAATGCAGCTCTGTAATTACTAACACATCATCAAGGCCTCGTTCACACCACACATGCATAAAAACTGATAGAAAAACGCAAAGATTTGACTTGCATATGCTTGTTCACACCATGTGCAGAGACGTGCATATTTATTATGCAGGTCTCAGCAAAGACAGAAAGCAAACCATTGTTTTCTATGTGCTCTGTTCCCACTATAACACTGGTGTTGATGTCACATCAGTTTTTATTTCTGCACAAAAAAATGCATACACTTTGCAGATTTCTGCAGAGAAAAAAATCTGCATGTGATACCAGTGTTGTGGTGTGAACAGGGCACATAGAAAACAATTGCTTTGTTTGTGTCCTTGTAGAAACAGGTGCAGAAGAAACTCAGGTCTCTGCTCATGGTATGAACAAGGCCTAAATGTACAGTGTGTTTAAAAAGAATGACCCAATTTGAAATAGATAAGTAAGTAAGTAAGTCCTTTTCACTCACCACTGTTATAAATGCTCTATGTGTCCTCCACCTGCTGCAGAGATAACATAAAGACAACGCTGCGGTGCCGCCAGTCCTCCACTGCACTGTCCACTCCACGAGGTTCCTCCGTCCCTGGCATTTTATAGGCCGGTGGTGGTGTGGCGGAAAATGCGGCATGATGACATCATTGGAGGTGCGGCGGTGGGTGGGCGGCTTGCTCGCCTTGTAGTAGTGAGCACACCACCATCCCCGCACAGCCTCTGTCAGCCACGCCCCCCCTGGCAGCCCCTACTTATTCACATAGGGGTGGGATTTGGCCCCCCCACCCACAGACCCCCACAAATCACCGGCCAAGGTTGTGGGGAAGAGGCCCTTGTCCTCATCAACATGGGGACATGGGAGCTCCCCCTACCCCAATGCACCCCCCCATGTTGAGGGCATGAGGCCTGGTATGGTCCAGGAGAGGGGGAAGGCGCTGACTCTTTCCTGGCCTGCATGCTCAGATAAGGGTCTGGTATGGATCTTGGGGGACCCTCACGCCATTTTTTTCTCAAAATCTATACCGAGCCTAAGGGTCTAGTATGGATTTGGGGGGGGGACCCCACGCGGCTTTTTTATTAACATACGTCAGTCGTATGAGGGATCAAGTTCTTGCCTAGCATGACAAGCGGACTTGTGCGGACTTCGCTGAAAAGCCTCTTAAATTAATTGCACATTTTCCTCTGAAGTGTGTGGTCGGTCTGGACTGACGAATGTTCTTTGCCACTGGTGGATCAATCCCAAAACACTGTCGAAACGCACGCTGCACCATTATTAGAGACTCAGTCTTGCTAATTTGGATAACACAAGTGCAAATGGGAGAGGAAGTCAAGAGAAGCTGTGTTTCTCTATGATTTCCCCGGTCACTCGGGCATGGATGACCTGCCCCATGTGACCCTGGTGGCTATTTTAGGTCAAGCAGAGTCCATTTAAGACTCAGACCCCTGGGTTTGGCAAGCTTTATGCAAGTGGACAGGTTAGGAACAGGTTCTGACAGGGACAGTGGCAAAGATTGGAAAAGGTTTGGGTGGAGTAGGGACTACATCTAACTCTTTAGGAAGCTTACCATTTGGGTCAGACTGACCAGGCTGCACTCTGCTCCTCCTGATATACACGGTCGGCATCCCTGAGTGAGTCTTCTGTCCCCTGTCAATTTGTTGCATAGTTGTAAGTGGTACCAGTTTCTTGAGCCTCCCATCAGCCCTATTTGTGCTGTTAACCTGCTGTTTTAATATGTTTTGGGGGCTTGGGGCTCTGAGTGTTTACTGCCTATCACACCACGCTGCACCTACCCAACAAGTATGTGCTACATTGCAAGAAGTTTGGTAATAGGAGGAGAGATTGCAGTGCAATAGAGACAAGCTCATCCATGTGCAACTTCTCAAATAATAGGGTGGTGTGGTACAGTAAGTTAAGCCTCATACACACCGCTGGGTTGAACAAAAAAAAAAAACCTGACAGCTCTGGTCAGAGCTGCTGTACTAACAATCTGATGTTAGAACACAATAGCATAGCAAGGGAGATTGATGTACTGACAGGGGGATGCCCCCGCCTCCCTTGCCATAACTCCCCGGTCAGCGCTCTCAGCCATTGGCCAGCCAGACAGGGTTATGCTGTGTGACAAAACTGTGGAAATTTCAGAACTGGATCAACAGAATTAAAAATCTTTTGGAAGGTAATATAGCCTGCATATATGTATTCTATCTGTGATTTTAGTCGTTTGCCTGGAATTTCACTTTTCCACAGTGTGAAAATAGCATGGCACGGGAGCCCCCCCATTATCATGGATCTTTTTAGGAGACTTTTAAGCGTAATTTGCTTAGCTGTAAAAATCACTATTTTGCCTTAATTATCATTATTTTTAGCAATTTTTTTACAGCAAAAAACAATCATAATAGAGAATAACGCATGCATTATAGCCAGGAGAACTATTATCTAATTTTTACTAATGGTGCATTCAAAAACAAAAGGAAGGAACAGGTGAAATTGCTTTTGAAATTATTTATCACAAAATGTTGTACTGCTTCTTACCTGCAATTATCTTTTAACTGCTTGAGTTTTCATCAGTTTAATAAAATACCATTGGCATTGGTTATCATTTACATAAGTATACATACTTACAATAACTAATGCTGGCCATACACATCAGGGTTTTTTGGGGGGTTTTTTGACAATCGAGGTAGATGGAGGAATCGTCCCCACTGCTTTAGTTTGTAGTCTGATAGCAGGACGTCATCAGAATACATTGATCATTGGCTGCAGTGCTGATGGAAGCAAAATTTTCTAAAAATCCCAATTTAGAACAGTAAGACCTGCTCTCGAACAGAAATAGCCATGGCTGTATCAAAATTAATAATAATACAAAAAATTGTTTTTGCCTGTATCAAAATTAGGCTGATTGGACATCGAATTTGGATCCATCTATGTCCAGGTTTATGCCTTGTTCACATGGGTGTTCTTAACACCTGTGTCAGGGCTGTGTTTGCCTGCATTGGGATGCACAGGAGTTCCATACGTCCACATGCAGTTAGTCCCATTCATGTCTATTGGGAAACAGTGGCTGCTCCCAATTTGACAGCCGTGCAGGTGTGGGCCCCTCAATGTAAACAGTGTGTATTTGGGGACTTGCACACATGTCAAATTGGGAGCAACAGCTGTGTCCCAACTACAAAAAAACACACCGATGGGCAAAATTGCCTAGTGCATTACCTGAGATTTATTAAGTGGAACAAAGACATAAGCAAACGGGTACTTACAAAAGTAGACGAAAGGAAGGCATTAAAAAACATGAAGCACAATCTGATGCAAGAATTGCGTGATGAAACAAGTAATGCCATGGTGCTGGTAAGCTGACGTGTTTTGGTGGCGCATCCCCTTCCTCAGAGCTAAGCCAACCCTGTGTTTTGTTTTTTGTAGTTTTTATCTGATTTCCCCATCTGAGGAGAGCTGCATCGGTTGAGCATTTCTGACAGATGTTATTCTTACTGTACTTCTTGTGTTTGGAGGATTTCTGAGAGCTGGAATTGATTGTATGTTTTATAAATATGATCATATTTGGATTGATAAGATTAAGAGATTACAAGGTGGAAAGAGGGAAGCGATCGATAAAAAACAATCGTAAGGAGTGACCCTAGAACTATTAATCCAGTTTCACTTCCTAGTGTATGGTATATTGATCAAATGGGTTGGCAACTATAGATTGATTATTCCTGTAAGAAGAAATTGATTGGAGACTATTTCAATCATTTATCAAAGCGTGTATGGCCACCAGATGTCTGCTGAGTAAAATTCTGACTACCCTGTGTCACTGTGAACTATAAAAACATCATATAAACTGCAGCGCTCTAAATACCATAAAAGATGCGTGAATGAAATAAAATAATATGTGAAATTCAGTCATTTAACCACGTCAGCCCTGGAAGACTTTACCCCCTTCCTGACCAGAACACTTTTTTACAATTTGGCACTGCGTCAATTTAACTGATAATTGTGCAGTCATGCAACGCTGTACCCAAACAAAATTTGCGTCCTTTTTTTCCCACAAATAGAGCTTTCTTTTGTTGGTATTTGATCACCTCTGCATTTTTTATTTTTTGCGCTTTAAACAAAAAGAGTGACAACTTCAAAAAAAATATATATTGTTTGCTATAAATAAATATCCCCCCCCTCCCCCCAAAAAAAAGAAAATGTCTTCATCAGTTTAGTCCAATTATATCTTTTCATGTGACAACACTGAAGAAATGACACTTTGCTACAATGTAAAGTAGTGAGTGTACAGCTTGTATAACAGTGTAAATTTGCTGTCCCCTTAAAATAACTCAACACACAGCCATTAATGTCTAAACCAGTGTTTCTCAACTCCAGTCCTCAAGGAACCCCAACAGGTCATTTTTTCAGGTATTTCATTATTTTGCACAGGTGATTTGATCAGTTTCACTGCCTTAGTAATTACCACAGCCATTTCATCTGAGGGAAATCCTGAAAACATGACCTGTTGGGGCGCCTTTAGGACTGGAGTTGAGAAACACTGGTCTAAACCACTGGCAACAAAAGCGAGTACACCTCTAAGTGAAATTGTCCAAATTGGGCCCAATTAGCCATTTTCTTTCCTCGATGTCATGTGACTCGTTTGTATTACAAGGTCTCAGGTGTGAATGGGGAGCAGGTGTGTTAAATTTGGTGTTATCCCTCTCACTTTCTCATACTGGTCACTGGAAGTTCAACATGGCAAAGAACTCTGCGAGGATCTGAAAAAAAGAATTGTCGCTCCACATAAAGATGGCCCAGGCTATAAGAAGATTGCCAAGACCCTGAAACTGAGCTGCAGCACAGTGGCCAAGACCATACAGCAGTTTAACAAGACAGGTTTTACTCAGAACAGGCCTCGCCATGGTCGACCAAAGAAGTTGAGTACACATGCTCAGCATCATTTCCAAAGGTTGTCTTTGGGAAATAGACGTATGAGTTCTGCCAGCATTGCTGCAGAGGTTGAAGGGGTGGGGGGTCAGCCTGTCAGTGCTTAGACCATACGCCTCACTGAAGACAAGCAGACTAAGGACATGGATTACTGAAACCGATGGTGTCAAGCGTGTGTGGTGGCAACCAGGTGAGGTGTACAAAGACAAGTGTGTCTTGCCTACAGTCAAGCAAGGTGGTGGGAGTGTCATGGTCTGGGGCTGCCGGCACTGGGGAGCTACAGTTCACTGAGGGAACCATGAATGCCAACATGTACTGTCACATACTGACGCAGAGCATGATCCCCTCCCTTCAGAAACTGGGCTGCAGGGCAGTATTCCAACATCATAACGACCCCAAACACACCTCCAACAAGACCAGGTGGGTGTTAGTGCAAGGTCACTAACATCCACCAGCTCCGTAATGTCGTCATGGAGGAGTGGAAGAGGACTCCAATGGCAACCTGTAAAGCTCTGGTGAACTCCATGCCCGAGAGGGTTAAGGCAGTGCTGGAAAATAATGGTGGCCACACAAAATATTGACACTTTGGGCCCAATTTGGACATTTTCACTTAGGGGTGTATTCACTTTTGTTGCCAGCAGTTTAGACATTAATGGCTGTGTGTTGAGATATTTTGAGGGGACAGAAAATTTACACTGTTATGCAAGCTGTACACTCACTACTTTACATTGTAGCAATGTATAATTTCTTGTGTTGTCACATGAAAAGATATAATAAAATATTTACAAAAATGTGAGGGGTGTACTCACTTTTGCGAGATACTGTATATTCTTCTACATATTTTTGGTTAAAAAAAATCGCAATAAAAAGTTATAGCGTCTACAAACTATGGGAAAGATTTATGGCAATGTTATTTATTTATTTATCTTGTGTTTTACTAGTAATGGTCGGTGATCTGTGATTTTTAGCGGTACTGCAACATTGCGAAGGACAGATCAGACTCTTTTGACACATTTTTGGGACTGTTGCCATTTATACAGCGATCAGTGCTATAAATATGTACTGATTACTGTGTAAATGTTACTGGTAGGAAAGGTGTTAACACTAGGGGGCGATCAAGGGGTTAAATGTGTGTTCTCTAGATGTGTTCTAACTATGAGGGGATAGGACTGCCTGGGGGAGCAGACATATTGTTGTTCCTACTTAGTAGGAACAAACGACATGTCTCCTCTCCTCTGACAGAACAGGGATTTGTGTGTTTATACACACAAATCCCCATGCTGGCTCTCGTGCACGCGATCTCGCCCGCCGGCCACACGCATCGCGTCTCCCGCCGTGCAGCGGGCGTGCGCACCCTCTGGCAGCTCTTAAAGGGGACACCGTACCTGTACGGGGTTTGGCGCAGCGGTGCCATTGTGCCGCAGTAAAAGTACGTGAGCCGGTCAGGAACCAATTACAAAATCAAAACAGTGATCACATCATGCATCCGCTGGATGTCAACTTCATCAGACCAGCAAAATATAATAAATAAATGAATAAATAGTCGAAAATAAAGTTCATCAGCTAAATATCCAAGTGAGAATTCTTCTGTGTTCTAGTATATAGTTCTAGTATAGTTCTAGTAATATTTTCTCTGATGAACTTTTGAACTATTTATTTTGATTTATTTTGATTTTGGACTATTTATTTATTTAATATATTTTGCTGGTCTGAAGTTGACATCCAGCCAATGCATGCATAATGTGATCACTGTTTTGTCTATTAAAATTACTGAATTTCACATATTATTTCATTCATGTATATTTTATGGTAATTAGAGGGCTGCAATTTATATGATTTTAAAAAAGTTTAAGGAGGAGTATACAACCTCTACTTGCTAGCGACTTCTTTCAGTGTGTAGCAAATTTTTGACATTTTTTACTGTGAATTATAAACTGTCAACAGATTTACAAGTAGATCATGCTAGTTGCTGGTCACTGACTGAGAATGACAACTAGCATTTCTAGGTGGTCAGGAATGGTATCCCCATATGTCTCTTAGTATAGGTGTCATGTAAAAACATTTTTTGGTATGTAGAGCATGTATGCAAGTACAAAGTGTTATCCCAGGTATACAATTGAAACATCATATTTTTTTATTTTAGGCAATGAAATTCTCTCCAATATGCCAACACAAAAGCAGTCTTAATTCCCAAATGGCTTAGCATATGCCAAAAACCTTCAGCGCACAGCAGACAAGAAGCATTACTTTCCAGGAGTACGGGAAGAACTTCTGACTAATAATTTAGCATTGAACTTAGCAGATTAAGTTTTTTTTTGGGGGGGGGGGGTTGCGACAAAGGATAACAGGCAGCAGGAGCCTTTTTTTTTTTAATTGATTCTGTGGTCTCCAATGTATAAAATAATTCTGTATAATTTCTAGATGTTATGTATGATAAAGTTTTAAAATAGGAGAAAAAAAATGTCAATGTGATACTGTAGCAAAAAAATGGGATATTGTCCTATTTTTTTCTTTTGGTGGACAGGACAAGGAACTCAAAATATTTGCCAATATGTGTAAAATGAATCCTTTTTATTTGGACATCCCAAAAACTACAGGAATCAGAATGCTGTGTAGACGCGTTTCGCACACTTCACGTGCGCTTAGTCATTACAAAGGTATGTTAGCAAGACAGTTCTTATATAGTCCCACCTATAACAGGTGTCACCAGGTACTAATTGCAGATGTCCTGTTACATAGACTACACATGTGAAAAAGAGACCCATGAATATATAATTATATATAACACATATAAACAAAATAAACAAATAACCAAAAATGTATATGTGCTCTAACAAGACAAAGTGTTGTTATATAGAGACTAAATATAAAAGATATATAAAAACATTATCAGAAAACATCATATAGTCTTGTGTCACCCCGTGTCCTTATACTCTAAAACAATTAACCAATAGATGACAGTATCCTCCTACCCTGATATAAACAACAATCGATACATATAAGCACATATATATCAATGGATAGGGGGGATCTCCTAACATAGGAACAGGAAAAAAAAAAACAACACAAGACACAAAGAGACAGAAAAGACAATTGACACACAAATATAACATATATTGCAAAACCCATTCATGTACGATGTGGCTCCCATCTGTAAAAGAGAGATGGGGCACCATAGCATATAGCACACCATGAAGTTGGTAGGAAAGACAACCAGGAATGGACAATGGGGATGGCCGGCACAAATTTGGGTAAAAAAACTCCAGTTAACCGCAATATTACTGCCCATCCATCTGTCCTTTTATTTATAACCCTGTGGCTAGTGAATGTCCAAATGGGTCAGAAATAATTGGAAAAAGGATGTGTATCAAAATGCATGTATGGACATTGCTTCCATACACCAAAACAGCGGATGGTTGTGTAGCACATCACAATATTTAGACAACCAAAAAGGGGGCAATGGAAATGGGCGGCACAAATTTGGGTAAAAAAAAACCCCAATGAACCGCAATATTACTGTCCATCCGTCTGTCGCTTCATTTATGAACCGAATGGCTAGTGAATGTCTAAATGGGTCAGAAATAAATGGAAAGAGGATGTGTATCAAAATACATGCCTGGACATTGCTTCCATACACAGAAGCAGGGGATGGTTATGTAGCACATCACAGTGTATAGACAACCAGAAATGAGCGATGGAAATGCGCGGCACAAATTTGGGTAAAAAAAAAACAGTGAACCACAATATTACCGCCCATACAGTGGGGACAGAAAGTATTCAGACCTCCTTACATTTTTCACTCTTTGTTATATTGCAGCCAATTGCTAAAATCATTTAAGTTCATTTTTTTCCTCATTAATGTACACACAGCACCCCATATTGACAGAAAAACACAGAATTGTTGACATTTTTGCAGATTTATTAAAAAATAAAAACTGAAATATCACATGGTCCTAAGTATTCAGACCCTTTGCTGTGACACTCATATATTTAACTCAGGTGCTGTCCATTTCTTCTGATCATCCTTGAGATGGTTCTACACCTTCATTTGAGTCCAGCTGTGTTTGATTATACTGATTGGACTTGATTAGGAAAGCCACACACCTGTCTATATAAGACCTTACAGCTCACAGTGCATGTCAGAGCAAATGAGAATCATGAGGTCAAAGGAACTGCCTGAAGAGCTCAGAGACAGAATTGTGGCAAGGCACAGATCTGGCCAAGGTTACACAAAAAATTTCTGCTGCACTTAAGGTTCCTAAGAGCACAGTGGCCTCCATAATCCTTAAATGGAAGACATTTGGGATGACAAGAACCCTTCCTAGAGCTGGCCGTCCGACCAAACTGAGCTATCAGGGGAGAAGAGCCTTGGTGAGAGAGGTAAAGAAGAACCCAAAGATCACTGTGGCTGAGCTCCAGAGATGCAGTCAGGAGATGGGAGAAAGTTGTAGAAAGTCAGCCATCACTGCAGCCCTCCACCAGTCGGGGCTTTATGGCAGAGTGGCCAGACGGAAGCCTCTCCTCGGTGCATGTTTACACACACAAATCCCCGTGCTGGCTCTCGTGCATGGCACCCGCTGGCCACGCGCATTGCGCGCGCACCCTCTGGCTGGTCTTTAAGGGGACACCGTACCCGTTTGGGGTTTGGCACAGCGGTGCCATTGTGCCGCAGTAAAAGTACGTGAGGCGGTCAGGAGCCGATTAAAAAATCAAAACACATCATGTATCTTCTGGATGTCAACTTCATCAGACCAACTAAATATAATAAATAAATAAATGAATAAATAATCCAAAATAAAGTTCATCAGTTATATCCAAGTGAGAATTCTTCTGTGTTCTATTATGGCTGTATTGCACACTCACCAGAAAGACAGGCTGCTCACTCAAGTGCTTCTTAAAGTGGAGTTCCACCCACTTTTACAACTCTTCAGCATCCCTCACTAAACTGTGCACTGTAAACAAATTGGATATTTTAAATTTTTTTTCTCAGCATCTACTGTATATCTGCTGTATTCATTTTTCACTTCCTCCTCCCTGGCCGCGGCCCATCGCCACATTTCCTGTATGCAATGCCTTCTGGGAAGGGGCGGCAACTTCCTCTGAAACTGTCATTGCTATGGAAACCTGACCTGAAACCTATTACACTGCTTGTGCTGCACTGAGCATGTGCGAGATGTGCAAGGATGAGATCCAGGAAGAAATACAGTCTGGCTTCAGATGCCCACACTTAAGATGGCCACGGCCTGCTGTAAGTTTATAAAATAACAAACTACTGCTATAAACTAACAAAACAGACCTTAGTTTACAGACTAACTTTACTAGAATACATTAAGCTTGTCTATTATAGGGGTATTTTTATTTTAAAAGTATAATTTCGGCCGGAACACCACTTTAAACGCATATAAGCTGTTAAAAGGTTTGTAAAGGTAAAAAAAAACAAAAAAAAACAAACATGTCTATACTTACTCTGTGCAATGGAGCGGGCGGAAACCTCCTCTTTTTGGGTCCCCCGCCGGCGCTCCTGGCCCCTCCTCTCTGGCCAGTGCCCCATGGGAAGCCGCTTTCCATGGGGGGGCACGCGTGTGTGCTCGCACCTGAATCCCCCTGCTGCGTCCATTGACACAGACGGAGAGACTCGGCCCCGACCCCGCTCCGTCATCACAGGCTTTGATTGACAGCACTGAGAGCCAATGGTTTCCAATGCCCCAGCAAAACCAGCAAGATCTGGAAGTAAGGGGAGAAACGATCTGTCGACGTGCACAGCGCTGGATCAAAAGGGGTGTCAGGTAAGTAAAAGGGGGGCTGAAGAGGCGATGCTGACAGCTCAATAATTTTTACCTTAATGCAAGGAATGCATTAAGGTAAAAAATGTTTAGACTTTACAACCCCTTTAATGTTGAAGATTCAAACCAGTCACATAAATTCTTTGAAAGCTGAAACTCAGGAGAAGAGCATATAGCGTATATATGCTATATAACATCACTTGAGTGAGCAGCCTGTCTTTCTGGTGAGTGTGCAGTACAGTCATACTAGAACACAGAAGAATTCTCACTTTGATATTTTTCTGATGAACTTTACTTTGGACTATTTATTTATTTATTATATTTTGCTGGTCTGAAGTTGACATCCAGCCAATGCATGCATAATGTGATCACTGTTTTGTCTATTAAAATTGCTGAATTTCACATATTATTTCATCCATGTATATTTTATGGTATTTAGAGGGCTGCAATTTATATGATTTTTATAAAGTTTAAGGGAGAGTATACTACCTCTACTTGCTAGTGACTTCTTTCAGTGTGTAGTGCCGAGTTTTTTACTTTTTTTTTACTGTGAACTATAAACTGTCAACAGATTTGCAAGTAGATCATGCTAGTTGCTGGTCACTGACTGAGAATAACAACTAGCACTTCTAGGTGGTCAGGAATGGTATCCCCATATGTCTCTTAGTACAGGTGTCATATAAAACACATTTTTTGGTATGTAGAGCACGTATGCAAGTACAAAATGTTATCCCAGGCATACGATTGAAACATCATTAATTTTCTTTAATTCTAGGCAATGAAATTCTCACTAATATGCCAACACAAAAGCAGTCTTAATTCCCAAATGGCTTAGCATATGCCAAAAACCTTCAGCGCACAGCAGACAAGAAGCATTACTTTCCAGGAGTACTGGAAGAACTTCTGACTAATAATTTAGCATTGAATTTAGCAGATTACGTTTTTTTTTGGGGGGGGGGGGGGGTTGCGACAAAGGATGCCAGGCAGCAAGAGCCTTTTTTTTTTTTTTTGATTCTGTGGTCTCCAATATATAAAATAATTCTGTATAATTTCTAGATGTTATGTATGATAAGGTTTTAAAATTTAAAATAGGACAAAAAAAAGTTAATGTGATACTGTAGCAATAAATTGTGATTTGTCCTATTTTTTTCTTTTTGTGGACGGGACAAGGAACTCAAAATATTTGTCAATATGTGTAAAATGACGTGTGGTAAAAAAAAAAAAAAATTGTAGTTGCCCAAAGCAACCTTTCAAGATCTTTGAGCCCCATTCTTTTTGCAGTGGTATGCTGCTGCTTAACCACTTGCTGACCGCCCTATAGCAGTTTTACTGCTACAGTCCAGCAGCTGTGCACCGCATCACATATACTGTATATGATACACAGCGGGAGCCAATCAGCGGGTACCGCTGTCTCGATGTCTGCTGGCACCCACCGATCATCCTGCAGAGAAACGGAACGGCAGTCAGTCTAGTAAACAAGGCAGATCACTGTTCTGACAGGAAGGAAGGCATGGATCCTGTGTTCCTGCAAAGCAGGGACTAGGATCCATGTCTTCCCCTAGTAAAAGCACCTCCCACACTATAGTAAAACACTGGCTAGGCACAGAGTTAACCCTTTGAACGCCCTTGATGTTAACCCCATCCCAGCCAGTGTCATTGGTACAGTGACAGTGCATACTTTTTAGCACTGATCACCAGTCCCCAAAAAGTGTCTAAAGTGTCAGTGTCTGAATGTCTGCCAAAATATTGCGGCCCTGCTATAAGTCGCTGATCACCGTTCTTTACTAGTAAATAATACATAAATATGAATAAAAAAATCCCATAGTTTTTAGAAGCTATTACTTTTGAGCAAAACATTCAATATACATTTATTGGGATTTTTTTTACCAAAAATATGTAGCAGAATATTGGCCTAAATTTATGAAGAAAAATAAAAAATTTATTGGATATGTTTGGTGATCAAACAGGTGATCAAATACCACCAAGACAAAGCTCTATTTGTTACCAATTTTATTTGGGTACAGTGTCACATGACCGCACAATTGTCAGTTAAAGCAACGCAGTGCTGTATCGCAAAAAATTGCTTGGTCATGAAGTGATCCACATAGGCAGCAAAAGGGGCAGTAAAAACAGGCAGGCAAGTGACAGCTACTGTATACCAATCGCCCCCCACACCTATCTAAAACATATTCAGCTGCAAGGTGCTGTATACATTCCGTGACCTTTATGCTTTGCTTTCGCATCACATTTAACGCGGCATGCTGATGGCACAGCCTGTCAAACTTGCCCATTGAAATCAATGGGACCAAGCCACAACCACGAGGCCAAAAGACTGGCTCACGGTTACATTTTGAGTTTTCAGTACAAAATTCCCTTTCAGCTAGGAGAAAACAAAAAACAAAACATGGAATAACCTGTTGCCGTACACGTAATACATTTGCAGTGGCAAAAGGGTGGTCTTTAAAGCCCACACGCCGCACGTTTGCATCCCCGGGCGCCCGAAGGTTGTCAAAGACAGCTCTCAATCCCCAACAATGATCAGTAGCTGGTAGGACAAGCTTCCAATCATGTGACCATTGTGACAGCCAATCACATTGGCTATGTCATCGTCAATTCTTCTTGCCCTGCAGGTGCACAGATCCTATGGGACAGTGGGACCGGGTGGGAAGGGATTAAAGAGATGGCAGAATTGCCACATGATTGTCTAAATGCCACTGCTCTACTGCCCTCTAAAAAGCGATCTACTTCATAGAAACTGATAAAGGTGTGAATAAAACCATAGGGCCTATGCTGACAGGGTTTGGGCTTGCGTTGATGGCATCAGTTTGAGACACTTCTGAGCAGGTACCTACGGTGAGGTCCTGGCTGGTATCAGAGCCAGATACACACACAGGTTACATATTCACAAGTTACATATTCGATTCTCATTATGTAGGCAATTGCAGTTCTACTAATTCTACTAGGTATACTCATTTAACAAAAATATTTACAAATGCTGTCCCTTTAAGATGTTTTTCAATAACCCTTTTTGTTGATGCTGAAAAGAATATTACTAAGCACGGTGTTCAAACCACACAAGTGAGGTATCGGTGCGAACATTGGAGCGAGAGCAATAATTCTATAATTCTGAAGTTTGGCGCGATTCCACAAGTGTGGGCAATTTTAAAGTGTGACATGTTAGGTATCTATTTACTCGGCATAACATCATCTTTCACACTATACAAAAAAAAAATCAGGCTAACTTTAACGTTCTGGTTTTTTTTTTGTTTTTTTTATTCATGAAATTTAAAAAAAAAAAAAAACTAAAAGAGGTGTTTGAAAGTTTGCTGCACAAATACAATGTGACATAAAAAGTTGCAACGGACAAATTACTGAAGTTTGACGTTATAACTTCAAGCCAGTAATTTCACAGTAAATAGATAAATAATACATTATTATCTTATAACATAGCATATAAAATACATGATTTCGCTTTATTAAAACAGTACCTTTTCAACAGAAGCAGATCCTCCCTCTTAACTATGTGAGAAAAACCTTATACCCATAAACACGTTTTTTCCTTCTAGTTAAGAGGGCTGGGCTGGAAAGGAGCATTTATCTTTTAGACACATCCCCCCTTCTACGACACTGCAGTGAGAGGTGTGCCTCCACTGCAGCATTTTTACCATTTTTATTGGACAGCTTGGACCAATAGTGCTTTACCATTGGTCCAAGGCTCCAAGCTGTCCATTGAGCTCAGTGCCTCTGACAAGAAGTGAAGAGAGGCACTGTGAGCTCAACCTCTCAGTCTGCTGCAAACAGAGTGTGCCAGCTTGTATTTAAACAGGCTGCTCTGTATGCAGCTTCTGACAGGCTGCGTAAGGAGCCCCGTATCACCGGAACAATAGGAGCCCCAAATTCTGACCAGTGGTGGGGTAGGACTTTGGTAGGAATTTGGGGTCTCTGTGACCCCAGGTCGCCGAGCTACGACCCACGAAGCTCGATCGTTTTTTTGTTTTTTTAATGTTCATGGCTCTGCCTCACCTGCCTCCACTGACTGCACGTCCCTGCTTCTGAGATCATTCAGATTTTATTTACAGGTGCATTCGACCTGCAGTTGACCTAATTTTGACCGGCTTTAAAGGGGCTTAGATTTCCTTTAGCCCCGGTTCACACTGAGGCAGCGCGACTTGCAGCGCGACTGCCTCAGGCGACCTGGACACGACAGGGGCGGCGACTTGCAAAACGACTTCTATATAGAAGTCTATGCAAGTCACCTCAAGTCACCCCCAAAGTAGTACAGGAACCTTTTTCTAAGTCGGAACGACTTGCGTCGCTCCGATTAGAACGGTTCCGTTGTACAGAACGGGACGCTACTTGTCAGGCGGCTAGGTCGCCTGACAAGTCGTCCTAGTGTGAACCGACCCTTAGACTTGTATGGTAATGCATGGCTCCCAACTGTAATGCCGCGTACACACGGTCGGACTTTTCAGCTACAAAAGTCCGACAGCCTGTCCGACAGACTTCCGGTGGACTTTCGGCGGACTTGCGGCGGACTTGTGGCAGACTTTCTAACGAACGGACTTGCCTACACACGACCACACAAAAGTCGGACGGATTCGTACGTGATGACGTACACCAGACTAAAATAAGGAAGTTGATAGCCAGTAGCCAATAGCTGCCCTAGCGTGGGTTTTTGTCCGTCGGACTAGCACACAGACGAGCGGATTTCGGGGTCCGTCGTAGTTACGACGTAAAGATTTGAAGCATGTTTCAAATCTAAAGTACGTCGGATTTGAGGCTAAAAAAGTACGTTGAAAGTCCGGAGAAGCCCACACACGATCGGATTACCAGCCAGCTTTAGTCCGTCAGCGTCCGTTGGACTTTTGTAGACGAAAAGTCCGACCGTGTGTACGCGGCATTACTGATTTTGAGGGACTGTCCCTGATTTTGAGGGACTGTCCCTGATTTGGAACAAAGTCCCTCTGCCCCTCTTTCCTCCTCGTTTGTCCCTCATTTTGGTCTGATCTATATAGTTGTATATAAAATACACAATTTTTCTTTCAAAAAGTGTTCCCAGTGCTAAACCGTTAATCCAATTTCTAAGTTGCTGCATTTGTAAATGTCAAAAGCCAGTATAAAGGAATAATAGTGGAAAAAAAGCACTTGTGGGCTTTGCCAGGACAAGGTCACCTAGAGCCCAGGGTAAACATGCCAAACCGTGCCCTGAACACCCCCCTACCCTCTCCCCCAAGATGTATGAGCATTATCTGCAACCCCCCCCCCCCCCGCACTAATCTGCATGCTTACCCACTTAGCATAAATTAGCCTCCTCCCAATCCAATTCTCCCAGCGCAAATGACCCCCCCCCCCAAAAAAAAAATCACCTCTCCTAGCACAAGTGCTCCACCCCTCAAATTTCCTCTCCGGGTATACATACTCTACCCCCAAATCCAGATCTCCCTCCTAGCACAAATATCCTCCATCCCACTCCCCAGAACAAATAGCCGAAAGACGGCTACAGCGCGACCGGCTTATTCTGGGTGGGCGTCCATGAACGTCCTTGCAGAATCGCACTCCCGCGCGCCCCCGGGAACATCCATGACCACCGGGCCAGGGAGACCCGGCGCATCACGGATCACGGTAAATTGCTGCTGATAGCGGCCGTTTACCACTTGATTGCTCCGTCAACTGACGGAGCATCACTTGTAAACAAACCGGCGTCATGTCATGACGCCGGCTCCTCCCTCCCCTCTCTGTACCTATCGGTACAGTGTGAGAGGAGAAAGGGAGAGATAGTTTGCAGCGCTGTGGGCACTACAGATCCAGCCCACAGTGCTGCTCAGTGCCCATACTATGGCAATACTCTGCAATACTATGGCAATACTCTGCAATACTCTGCAATACTAATGCAATACTCTGCAATACTATGGTAATACTCTGCAATACTCTGCCAATACTCGCCAATACTCTGCCAATACTCGCCAATAGTCTGCAATAAATTTTAACAGAAACAAAGAATTTTTTTTTTTACTGAATTTTCAGTCTTTTTTGATTTATAGCGCAAAAAATAAAAAACCCAGCGGTGATTAAATACCACCAAAAGAAATCTCTATTTGTGTGAAAAAAAAGACAAACATTTCAAATGGGTACAGTGTTGCATGACTGAGTAATTGTCATTCAAAGTGTGAGAGCACAGAAAGCTGAAACTTGGTCTGGTTAGGAAGGGGGTTTAAGTGCCTAGTGGTCAAGTGCTTAACAAATCTTTTTTTTTTTTTGTGTAATCCTCCTTTAAAGGGGGTTTGGCAGGGGGTCTTATGCTACATACTTTTGCTAATAGGTGTTTCCCATCTCAAAAAGTTGGGAGGAATGGTAATGCAAAACGCATTTGAAGCAATCAAAAGCCTGTCATTACGTCATCACATGTCCTTATGACACACATCAGTGTAATTTATAATAATGTGCTTTTTAGCTTCTGATCTCCAAGACAAGCAAGGCTCCATTCATTCTAATTCAAGAACCAGGAACAGGAGAGAGAAAGTCATATGACCAGCCAATCCTCCTATCAGGCAGTGTTCTTTGTTGCATTATGTACAATGCCGCCACTATTATACAAGTTCATTCATGAAATGCAGGAGTTGGTGGTGTGGAATAAATAGTAGTATCCACTCTCCAATATAAATGGGCCCCTTTGTTCCATTTTCATTTATTTTTCATTTCATTTTTTTTTCATTACAGAAAAGAGTTGGCTGCTAAAAGCAATAAAAACTGTTCTTATTTTTAGTACTTTTCACATATAAACCCCTGGGTGAGGCCAGCAGCTGGTAAGACTTCAGATGACCTCTGATGGCCTCAGCACCGTCACTTTCTATATTTCTGTCTGGACAGGTTCGTCTTAATAACCTGATTCAGTTTTGTATGATTTCAAGTAACCCTGGCAACCGAAAATACCTGCTTTCATTAGGCCATTCACTCTAAGCTTGTCAAAGCTAAAATTCAAAATACGCTTTCCTCCTGCCGCTTGAGTTGTTTTTTCCTAATATGACCGAGTAAATCCCAATGATAAAACGCCAAGTGTACAGTCAATGCGTTCTTTGACTTTGAATGACCTCCACTTGCTATATTTGTTAAAACTTGAGCTTTTTTCACCCCGGGGTCTACAATGAGATCCACAATTCTTGCTCAAGATTTGTCCTTGTAAATGATATTATGTCCTTTTCATGCTCCTTCCTCCCAGGACTATACATGGTTTTCCTGGATTTATTATACAGGAATATAGGAGGGCTGTCTTAAAATGGCCACTGTATAATGTTCTGCTCACATATATGCAGCTCGTTATGACTATAACCTGCAGGTAATGCTGGCTTGGTGGTTAAAATATACTGATGAAACCTGCATAATGATACTAAAATCTTCTGTTAGAAATAGTGCGAAAGTATAGATACTTTGGGAGAAGACTGCCATCTTGTGGTCACTCTTAAATCAGCAGGAATAAAAAATGCAACCGTTTATTCTAATAATGATTATACGTTTTGTTTTTGTTTTTTAAATGTCACTTAGGGCTCATTTACACTTGCTTCGGCTTCAACACACATTAACGGCTAGTTTACACTCTCTTCAAAACAAGGCTTCAGACACGCTTTGTTAAAGCTCTCTGAATGCCAGTCAAAGCTCCTGTCACTAAATAAAATGGTTAGCTTACAGTCCTGTTTACACCTAGCTTTGCTTCAGGTTCGCTTCAAAAATTATACCCCATGTAGCTTTAGTGGTGCTTCAAAGCCTCCATAGAAGTCTATGGCAAAGCTCGATTGAAGCCCCACCAAAGCCTCATCGAAGCCCCACCAAAAAGCCTCATCGAAGCACCAAGCAAAAGCAAGGTGTAATCAGGGCTGTAAGCTAACCATTTTATTTAGTGACAGGAGCTTTGACTGGTGCTCAGAGAGCTTTAACAAAGCGTGTTCGAAACCATGTTTTGAAGCAAGTGTAAACTAGCCCTTAAAGTAAAATCATTATGGTGCAAAGGTGCATATTTAACAATGACCTGTGCTAACAGCAATAATAGGATTTTTGCAAAAAATCCTTTCCTTAGAGACCAAGAAGAATTGGGCACTGGTCAAAAATAATGCCTCAGTTTTGGTGCAAAGCAGTACCAAGAGCATGATCATAAACAAAGAGGGGTGTCCCTCAATAGACTCCAAGAAAGGAATTTTATAGCGAGTACAAAAATCCTATGTTCTTGCTCATTCACTAAGAAACACAAGAACTCTAAGGCCCCTTTCACACGGCCGCCTCTGCTATGCGGAATATGCTTGCTAGGGGGGGGGGGGCTCTCCGCTGAACAGGCAGATGACAGGTCCATGTCCGCTCCACTAGGCAGAACAGACACGGACACAGTCCCACTCTCCTCTATGGGGCAATCAGATGGAAACAGACCGCCTGTCCATTTCCACTTGATGTCATCCAATCTGCCAAATGGATGGAAAATAGGAGCACCATCCGCCTGTTTTTGGTGGACAGGATCAAATTGGATGGCGTTGAGTGTCAGCGGACATGTGTCTGCTGACATCTGCCCCTCCAGAGGACAATGCAGGGTCCGATCAGGTCCTCTTGAAAAACTGATAGGTTGACCTGATTGGACAGCATGTCTGAAAGAGGCCTTAAAGTGTCTGTAAACCTCAGACATAACATAAGCAAAGCATATTCCTCTATAGCGTGTACTTGTCTCTATCCAGAGCACAAAGTGTCATTTCTGTCTGCTGCCTTGTTCCTCTGCCATATTCAGGAGTCACTGATGACAAATTTTCCTTACACCAAGAGAAAAAAAGGTGACATGGGAGGGACCTTCAGCTGATTTACAACCTCAGCTCTGTTACTATGTGCTGTGTGGAGGGTAGTGTGTCTCTTCCCCCCAATCAGCTGTCAGAGCTCTCATCACTGAGCTCTGCAGAGTGTAATTTCAGCACCCTGCCCCCTTTTTGCTGACAACTCAGACAAGCTTTATAAATTCTGGACTTTGAACAGGTGTAGAGAAGAGAATACATCTAGTAAATAGGTACATCTTAAGTAGGAGGATTTGTTTCATCTCTGTTTTACCAGAATCATGAGAGGAAGGAAGAGAGAGGAAGGCAACACAGCAAACAGTTGTCAACAGGTCTAACAAAAAAAAGAGATCTGCCTGGAGCTCAAAGAACCTCCCAAGGGCCTTACTTTTGAAGCTGGCATCAGATTGGGCAAAGCATCCACCTGGTATTGCTTAGAGAACATGTGAACAAAATAATAGATGGAAGCGGCAGCCATGCAAACGTAGGAAACAAAAGCCTGATGTTAAAGTCCAGGATGCACTCACTGCTCTAGCAGAGTGAGCCTGAACTGGAAAGGGGGGGGGACCTGATCCTTAATCACTTGCCGACCGGCTCACGCCGATATACAGCAGTAAATTGTGGTGAGCCTTCGCCACATAGAGATGGTTTATTGAGAAGCTGAAGCTCCCTCCCCAGGACAATTCATGATGACAAAAAGGAAATCAGTGTTCCTGAAAGAAGCAGTGGCCTAAATATTGACTTTCACAGACCTAACCACATAAAAACAATGAAGGTAAATTTCCTTCTGGTGAACTAAATCCAGATAGATTGACAGAAGAACAATGTAACTAACTACCTTGGAAAGACAGTCCTAGGCCCCAACACCACCTTCTCCTAGTACAGGATCAAAAAGAAGGGTACATTACAGGATAAAGCTACCAATTCAAACACTCACCTGGTTGAAGTGATGGCAACAAGAAATACACATCGTGTGAGTCAGAGTAGAGAGGGAATGTGATGAGAATGTATCTGATTTTTTTTTTTTTTTAAATCAAAAAGTAGAAAAAAGCAAAAAGCTGAACTAAACACTCCTATTCTTTTTAGCAATGTAAGCTTCCGTCTTAACTTCTGTTTGATCTGCCAACTGCCACAACAGCCATTTGATGGTTGCAATCTGCAATCAGACACAAGAACCTTCAGGGCCCTGGTGCAAGAAACCATGAAGGGCCCCCCTGGTCGGGGGCCCTTCTCACTGATCCCAGGGAGCCCTTTACTCCCATAGTAGGGGCCCTTTATTACAGTCTCCCAGCTGGACCCTCTTCCTGCTGTCTTGGGGCCCCCCACAGTGGTGGAACACCAGAGCCCAGTTGCAAGTGCAACCTTTGCAATCCTGGTAGTTCCGCCACTGGTGTCAATAGGACTGTGAATGGTGTCAGTCGGTAGAGCAGTGGACAGTGTCAGTATTGCAGTGCATGGTGCCAGTAGTTTTTTTGTTTTTATTATTTTATTTTTTACCACATTATTTGTTTGGTATTTATTACAATTGTATGTTTTATTAATTAAAAAAAAATTAGTAGCCTCATTGGGGGGCTTTGGTGAAATATCAGGGGTCTAAACAGACTTTTGATGTTTCACCGAGACAGTCAAAGGAGATTGCGGACACAGCCCTTAAAAGAAGGCTGTCCAAGCTCAAAGTCAAAGGCAAGGTCTTCAATACTAAGACAATTTGGACAGCTAATAGCACCTGAATAGCCATTATTGGAGGGACAAGCAGTCGATGATGACCAAGGTCACTGTAGGCGGACGTCAGCAGACTGACTGAAGATCAAAGTTCTATGTGGCTCTTTGTAGCAGAAGCAGAGATGCTTCCTCCTCAACACTGTTTGGCAGAACACTCCATCCAGCAGATGACATCAGCACTCTGTCCCATACCATTACCTTCTTCTATGGCAAAGCCAGGGGACGCAGACAAGTAATTGCACCTAGTGACCAATAAAAATGAGGTAACTCATTGCAGTGCCTTAATAGCCCATTCACTAAATGAGTCTTTATAGATAGGGCAAGTGAGGAGGCAATGCAAGAGGATCTGGCCCTAGAAAGTGCTCTGCACCTAATAGAACCAAAACCAAGCACCTATGCAGAGCCCAGTACCCAACGGTTACTTCCAGTTGAACACTGTAACATACAGTCCAATGCATTCCATATACAGTACAGTCCAAAAGCCAGGCTGCACCAAATATCTGCAAGTCCATTGGGAACACCAGCAGTAATGCAAGAATCTCAACTGAAAATAAGAAATTTTACAGTTTTGTGTTTAACATAGACATCCATTCTTCTTGGGTATTAGCAAAAAAACTGAGGCATGCTGGTAGTAGAAAGGGTTATATCTTGGGCTGGCCCACAGTTTTTTGTTAGCTTGTGTCCAACCCTCCTGTAGGCATCCATAAACCAGAACGTTTAAGGCTTTTTGTCTCCCATAATAGACAAAGAATTGTAGGCCGCCACTATTGACCTTATGAAAATGCTAATTTTTCTGGCTGTCTCAGTGATGCAAAAGGCTTTGATATTTCCTGAGTGATTAGCCTCAAGCAGCTAGCATTTTCAGGAAGCTAGTAATGACAACCTACATGTTACTTTTAACATTGATACCCTTTAAACAGCGACATACTGAATTCCTAAAGATCTCTATAACAATTTCTAATAAAAGCAGGCGATTAGTAAGATAATATAAGTAATAGTAACTTCTGGAACTTCCTGGTGAGAGGTGAGTCGAGAGGGAGTAGAGAGGAGACCTTGCTGGAAATGGCAACAGAGGAGTGTGAATTGGATTGCTGTTTTCTCTGACCATCCACAAGAGTAGTCTGATAGTGGTTTATGGAGGCTGTCTGTGCTTCGATTTGTCATTCTTTGCGGTTTCTGGAGAAAAAGGCCCTGGCCGGGTGTTAGCCACAAGCTTTAATAGCTTGTGAAGCTGGTAAGCGCGCACTCTTCGTGGTGGTGGATTCACTATTGTCTGTCATTACCCAGTCATAGTCACAGGAGGAAGTTACAGCACAGTTTGTTTTGGTCCATTCACCTTCCTTCAATTTGAAGGATTTTCAAGTTTTGTAATTTAACTTGGAGGACTCACTTGATTTTTGTCACATGGGTCACAATTGGGACTTGTTGATATTTACTTTATAAGTGAATTTTTCTTGTATTATATGTTGGTTATTTAGAGCGCAGCTCCCATTATTTACTTATATACACGTGATTTTATTTCTTGCTTTTTATTTTTGATAAATTTGCAAAGATTTAAGAAACAAAGATTTGCAAACATTTCAAACAAACTTTTTTCACGTTGTCATTATAGGGTCTTGTTTGTAGAATTTTTAGGAAAATAATGAATTTATTCCATGTGGGATAAGGCTGTAGCATAATAAAATGTGGAAAAAGTGAAGTGCTGTAAATACTTTCTGGATGCCCTGTATATCTAAAAATTGATCAATCCTGATGTACTGACAACCTCTCATTTCTTGAGGACCGAAAATGACAGGACAGTACAAGTTTTCCCCAAATGACCCCTTTTTGGAAAGTAGACAGTCCAAAGTATGTAGTAAGAGGCATGGCAAGTTTTTTGAAGTTGTAATTTTTTGTCACATTTTTTTTGGAAAATGAAGAAATTAAAAAAAATAAATAAGAAATTAAAATTATTTTTTTTTCCCATTTATTTTATACTATCACCAGTGCATTACAGAGCCACCATATAACTAAAAATTTAAAAATGAAAATGTAACAATTTCTTTTCAATTTTTTTCTTATATTTTTTTTTCTTTTTACATACTGTGACCAAAGTAATACAGTGTTATCATAGTAACACTGTACTATGCTGGGGAGATGATCAGGATTTTTTATTTATTTATTTTTTTTACACACAACGATTGCTTAGAACAGTGAATATCACGGTTCTAAACAACAATTTTTACTGAGTGAAATAGATTCATTCAGTGTGTATTGTTATGATTAACTGTGATTGGCCACAGTTAAATGAAATGGCACAGATGGGCTGTGATTGGCCCTGACTGTACCATGTGATGATCAAGGTGACCAATCACAGTGATCAACACAATAGTACACATGGAATGGCATGAATCAAGGCCATTCATTGTGTACAATTGTCATGTGATCTGCTGTGATCACAGCGATTAGATGGTACTGGTCGGCAGGCTAGTAGACTGATCTGCAGCCCATTAGGCCCAATCTTGGGAGGACGTCATATGATGTCCTCCCAGAATAAAAGGGCTCCTGTCCAGGCCATCACTTTACAATAGGCCGGGTGGGAAGGGGTTAAGGAAAACTTATACTACTTACTAAGATTTTAAATAATGCCTCAAAATTCCTCAAAATTAGTTGTGGAAAATGCCCATCAATTTTTTTTTATTTGATAACAACCATACACTCTGTGGCCTATTTAAAAAAAAGCATGTGGAACATTTGCAGTCATTTACCTAAATCAAGTCATTTTTATTGAAGTATTAAAATATGTTTATATTTTACACATAATGATACATGCATCAATGTAACAATAATGCCACAATAGTATCGTAGTATATACTATGCTGTTATCTAGTATCACTGTAACATACAATTCATAAAAAACAAGAGAAAAACAAAATACAGTACATGTAAAACAAAGCCATCTAAAGCACCTTTCACCTTATATTTTTGATAATTTGCAACATAGAAGGTACAGATCCCAGGAAGGACCAAGGACATTACAGTTTGTTAGTGAGATTAGCGCCTTGACTTCATATCTTTAACACATAACCTTTGAGGAATTATTGACCAATAGAAAATGGTCATAAGCATATCTATCTATTCTATCTCTACATTCACAAGGCAGTTTAGCGATGGCAAGAATCAGTACATTCTTGCAAGTGGTTATAAACGCTGCTTTCACACACTGACGTTACACAACAATTTATCCACTGATAAACGATAGAGCTGCGCGATTCTGGCTAAAATGAGAATCACAATTTTTTTTTTGCTTAGAATAAAGATCACAATTCTTGTGGCGTAACATCATCTTTCACAGATTTGTTTTTTTTTTTTTTTAATTCATTAAAGTGTATTTTCTAGCAAAAAATACTGATTTTAACTTGTCAGAAAAATGTTTAGTCTTTAAGTGGTTAAACTGCCCTCATCTACAGACAGAAGTTCATTCCTTTGATCTAAAAGAACAAAATGTTACAATGTTTCTCTTTATCTCGTTTGAGCATGTTGTGATAAACTTGGCAGGCTGCCTGTTTTTTTTTTATTTAGATGTGAAGCTGTCAATCAAACAGATAACAGACCGGGATCTGCCACTCCAACCAGCCACTTTTCTTCACCACACGGACATGTCCTCTTCTAAATACAAACAATCCCTTACAATTCAGCTGATGAGTATCCATTGTGTTGATCAGGTGGGAGAGATGGAAGAGCTGGTGCACGCGAGAAATTAAACTATGTCCTCATATCTCTCTACATGGATGAGATGGTTCCTGTTTAAGGATTCTGATCTCTGCAAACATCTGTCCTGGGTCTCAGCCTCCCATCTAGGAGGTCTTCATCTTGCTTCAAAAGAGCCGACCAATATTGCCTGGGAGTACTCCCACACACACACGTTCCTTTTCTGCACCCCCACCCCCACCCCCTCTCCCTCTTATGCTCCTTTTCTGCACCCTCCCCCAGGACCCTACTTTGGCCATTAGCAATCATTTTCACTGGCATTTATATCTACCCCTGTCCCTCCCTCACATCCGAGCATGATATTTACACCTTTGCCATCATGGTTATGTTTCCCACTTACTACCAGATGCGCCTAGGTTCTTACAGTTGGACAACAGCCCACCTTAGAAGTACATTGTTATTTTTTTTTTTTTCTCTTACATATGTTCACTATAACCAAAGGATGATTCTAACTTATTACTAGTGCTTTTCTCATACTGCCTACCCTGCAGTGTATTTATATACTAATTGTAATTGTCCCCCTCAGATGATTTCTGTATTGTTCCTTTGGCTTAATGCAATAAAATCTTTATGGGAAAAAAAATAACATAGTGGGAGCCCTTGCTGGTGATCCTAACCATGCTGCTCAAACTAAAAAAAAATAATAATAATTGTGGGCACTCCCCGTGTTGTGAATTTCCAAGCAGGTGTTGATTTCCATTAGGCAAACATTGGTGGCATATGGTGGCATATTGTGCCCAGTTGATAATAAATATTCTAGGGACACTAGCAAAAAGATTGGAGGCATGATGGGAGTGGGAGGAATTATACTAGGCTGCAGCACAGCTTGCTTTGGTAGTGTCCAATCTTCTGCAGGCAGCAGCATAAGCAAATGTACCTAAACTATTTCAGTCTGTGTCCCTTAATGTACAATTTAGAAATAAAATGTAGAATGAAAATGCACAAAATGGAAGAAACAAAAACCAAATTAATAAAAACCAAGCAGCTGGACACTGGAGGCCAATATAAAAACCTTAAAAGTAACTTACAAAATATAGCAGTGCAGCGCTTACTAAAACATGTAGACCATAAACACATAAAATATAAACACATATGAGGCAAAGTCCCAAATTATGTCCTAATCCGAGGAGATAGAAGACTGCCCACTTGCAGAAAAGAAATTCTTCAGATGGTAAAAAGGGTGCAGTGATAGGATAAACTTAGCATTCGTGTATCAACACCACTGTGTTCCACCACCAGGAGTCTAGGCCGCTCACCTTATCGAGTGGACCTTCTGAGCTAGCAGAAAGGTCACTCGTGCATTCCCTTCCACAGGGTTATTATAAAGATGAGGGTCCACTTGCAGTGTCCAAGAGTCAATCTCATCGGCAGGTATATATCATGTTAAAACAAAATAACAGGACATAGTGCTCTCCATATGGTAAACATGAAATTTATTAAATAAAAGAATATTACTCACAAGGATAGCACTGATTCCCAGTGCAGGAGTATAAAACATATACAAGTAGAACCAGATCGGTGGCTGTACTGACGTCACGGAGCCCCTCGCGCGCTTATCGTCCGTATGGACTTTCTCAGTGAATCACTGATTCTTATGGCTTTCTTCTTGCCACCCTTCTATAAAAGGACCAGATTTTGGAGTGCATGACTAATAGTTGTTCTGTGTACTGATTGTTCCGCCTGAGCTGTGGATCTCTGCAGCTCCCCCAGAGTTATCATGAGCCTCTTGGCTTCTTCTCTGTTTAATGCTCTCTTTGCCCGGCCTATCAGTTTAGGTAGACGGCCATGTCTTGGTAGGTTTGGAGTTGTGCCATACTCTTTCCATTTTCAGATGATGGATTGAACAGTGCTCCGTGAGATGTTCAAAGCTTGGGATATTTTTTTATAACCTAACCCTGCTTTAAACTTCTCCACAACTTTATCTCTGACCTGTCTGGTGTGTTCCTTGGCCTTCATGATGCGGTTTGTTCACGAAGGTTCTTAACAATCCTCTGAGGGCTTCACAAAACAGCGGTATTTGTACTGCGATTCAATTACACACAGGTGGACTCTATTTACTAATTAGATGACTTCTGAAGGCAATTGGTTCCACTAGATTTTAGTTAGCGGTATCAGAGTAAAGGGGGCTGAATACAAATGCACACCACACTTTTCCGATAATTTAAAAAAAAAATTGAAAACCATTCATCATTTTCCTTCCACTTCACAATTATGTGCCACTTTGTGTTGGTCTCACATAAAATCCCAATAAAATACATTTACATTTTTGTTTGGAACATGACAAAATGTGGAAAATTTCAAGGGGTATGAACACTGAATATGCATTTAAGGCTATCATTGTGAGTGCTTTTTTGGCAACTGCATGAATATATCCTTTTATGCAGAGAACACTATTATTTTTATTTTGCATTTGCCTGTATCCTTATCTGTTAGTCTGCTGGAGATGGAGGAGAATACAGAAGCTTGCTGGAGGAGACCTCCCATTGGTGTTGATGACTTAAAGAAGAGTTCCGCCCGCCCCTTTAAAAATGAGGACACTTACCTGTCCTGGAGTCCAGCAATGTTGGCACTGCAGCCAATGCTTACATCGGCTAGTTGGGTGCTGCCCCCACCATTGCTGGTAAGGGAACCTGGCAGTGTAGCCTTTCGGCTTAACGGCTGGGTCCCTACTGCACATGCACAAAGTGCACTTGCGCTCTCTCACTGGCCCGTAACAACAACGATGACGACAGGTACCCGCCCCCCCCCCCCGAAAGGTGCCAAGTGTGGCACAGGAGAGGGGGAGGAATTAGATAAGCGGAAGTTCCACTTTTGGGTGGAACTCCCCTTTAAGCTTTTATGACCTTGATATTATATTGGGGTCCACCTTTGGAGGTGAGCAGACATTTTGCACTGGGTGGCTGGAGACACAACACAAAATTTTGTGAAGTTTATAGAAATCTTTGCATATGTAACACAATGGTGATAGACTATTGATCTTTAGAAGTTTGGACTTTCACTTATTTCTGCACTTCAAATATTTTTTTTTCATTTTTTTGTATTATGAATTATTCTGACAGGCTGATGATTAGCTTTTTAACTTGGGCTGCAGTTTGGCAGGTGACCCAGCCTGTCAAACCTGCCCACGGAGATCAATGGGGCTGCATCACAACTGCGAGCCATACAGTTGGCTTGCAGTTGTGGCATGGCTTGGCCTGTCAGCTGCTGCTATACCACCCTCTGAAAAGCAACCCACCTCATTTTGCTGTTCAGAGGGTGGTAAACATTACTGTGAGTTTAAAAAAGGTGGTGTGTCATTCGCTAAGCATCTTGGAAAACTGATAAAAAATGTGATATATCAGTTCAGTGACCAGGAAGTTACAAGAAAATTAGAAGATACTTCTGGTGAATAAAGCAAACGGATGCAGCCACCATGGCTAAGGACTGGTAAGCTGTAATGCATCATGCATACAGATACCTGTAAAAATGTATTTTTGGCAAGTAAGCCTGCTCACATGCATACTTCAACTTTTTATGTAAGCAAACAGCTAAACACACTTTTAATACCGCACACAAAGGACTCACATCAACTTTTAATAATATATTGGTAACAATGGATGTGGAGGTCACACACATGACATTTGCTATAACTGCTTCCCATTTTCTACAGAACAAACTTTCAGCCTGGTTTCACACTATTGCTAACACTGACATTGCATGTGATTCGCACCACATCACTGTGCCATTCACATTCGATGTTGGTGCAATGCGAAATCGGTCATACAGTTGTATAGCTGAACTCACATGGAAAAAAAAAAAAAAAGTGCAGGAACCTCCCCCCCCGCACTGGAATTGGATCGCATGGGTGTTTACACCCATGCAATCAGATTCCTGTTCAAATTCACAGTTTGCACTGCGACCTGATCTGGGGGTGTCATTAACTTTGTATTGACACCACAGCAGCTCCCAGAGGGCAGTGTGAACTGCCTGCGAGGGAGATGCGATGCGGCAACTGGCAACCGCATCGCACCAGTGTGAACCCAAGGGTTAAGTCTTGAAAAAAAAAAAAAGGCATGGGAACAACAGAGCTTAGCAATCATTAGAGCATCATCATTTACAACCCTCAATGGGCATTGGTCAGCTATTAGGATATATTGGTTTCTTATGGTGTGGATTGTCATTCAGTCCATGCATGCTGCATTTTGTCAAATGTATTCTGATATCATAACTGTGGTAGTTCAAGTGGAACAAAACTTTATCTTAACACCACAAACTAAAAATGCAAATTCATTTTTAATATTCAGAGCACACTCACTCATCCATCCATGTCTTTGTTTTGCTGAAAAGTTACTTTGAAAAACACCCCCTACCATTTCTGGCTGTGGACATCTAGAGCAGTGTTTCTCAACTCCAGTCCTCAAGGCGCCCCAACAGGTCATGTTTTCAGGATTTCCCTCAGATAAAACAGCTGTGGTAATTACTAAGGCAGTGAAACTGATCAAATCACCTGTGCGAAATAATGGAAATCCTGAAAACATGACCTGTTGGGGCGCCTTGAGGACTGGAGTTGAGAAACCCTGATCTAGAGTAAGGGCAGATGATACATGTAGTATTTACTTCCTGGAATCCACCTGCCCTTAGCTCAGGCATGCAAGCAAGATAGGGTGTGAGAGAAAGCTCCTCCTCCACTTGCTTAAGACTCCTGCGGCATATGGCATCATTTGCCTAGGCCTGGAAACCAGGAAGTAAAAGATGTGTAAAAAAAAAAAAAGTTTAAAACAATAAAAAGGATACAATTTCCTAGCCATTTCCTAATGCTAGCAGCATAAGGATTAAAAATAGTCAATGTTGATTGAGTGAGTGAAGTTTTGCTTTAAGCTTGCAGCATGCAAGGGTATTGTAAACCAGCCATTTAATATTTTATTCCCGGGTACTGGATCATTTCTGATGCATTCTTTCATTTTATACAGTTTCTGTAGTTAAGCAGAACGATAATCTTTCAGAAAGATAGACATTTTTCCAAAACAGTGAGGCTGCTAAAAGTGAGTATGATCTCAGAGTAGACAGTCTTTCCAGAGCCCCTGCATTGTCTGAAAATTGGAATGAAATGAACTAGACTAAAAAATGTCAAAATGAAGTAAATGACCGTGCTAATCGCATTTCTGTGATTACTATGACAACACAATCTAAATGTCACAATAAATGTCATCCAAATGAATAAATTAAACCTAAGGCAGCATAAACTATTACTCTTTAACAGCACTTAAATACTTACAGTGTTGATATATCTGTTCAGACTCTGCAGCCTACTCTTTTTTTCTACCCGCTGTGTTTCTGCTGGACTTCAATACTGTATGTCAAGTTAGGTGTTCAAGTAGGCAGGCAGAGATCATTATTCTAAGACTACTAAGGAGCACAAGCCTAAAGGCAAATGAACACTATGGTGTTTTCTTTTTTTTCTTAAGGTAATAGAATGACTGCAGTTTTACAGCCATTGGCGTTAGACTGTTAGAATCTTTTTACCTCTGCTGGCCTTTCCTTGCAGATTGGCTGGGAGCTATTAAAGAATAGAAAAAGCCCAGACAAGGTCATTGCATGCTCACTGTAGGAGACTACAGCTACAGAACCTGCCTTGTGTGTGATCTGGTACTGACTAACATTTTTTTTATACAAAATAAACAATAAGACATTCTGAGACTTTGTGTGTATCGAACAGGGATGTCTGACACAAAAGAAGAGGTTTACATAGAAACATAGAAAAGTGACAGCAGAAAAAGACAGAGAAGTCCGTCGAGTCTGGCCATTTTTTTTTTTAGTTTTTGTTTTTATGGGTTTTTTTTTTCGTTAACTTTGTTGTCTGACTATAGATCTATGTTTATCCCAAGCACGTTTGAGGCCATTTACTGTTGACTGTCTCACTATCTCTGTGGGTAGTTTATTCCAAGCATCAACTACCCTTTCAGTAAAAATACTTTCTAAGATTAATTTTTTAATTCCCTCCAGTTAGTTTAAGGTCATGTCCCCGTGTTCTTGATTTTTTTTTTTTAATTGGAAAAAAACAACTTTATTGAGATGCAAACATGGTAAACATAGGTACAGTCAACATAAGTTTTCTACATTATACAGTGTGTATGATAGGTATATCATCCTATCCATAATCTTATATTTCCCCCACACCTAGGTGCGGGTTGATTAGGTACAAGTTTCACTGTCCTCCAGCCATCGGTCCCATACTCTGGAATATTTTTGTGTACAGCCTTTATGGGTATATATCATTTTCCTATATGGAAGGATATCATTGATTTCTTTCTTCCATCTCTGGATTGTAGGGGGTAGTGCCTTCATCCATACCTTGGCCACAACTTTTTGTGCTATGAATAAAGTTTCATACATAAATATAGCTTGGTGTTTATCAACTTTCGTGTCAGGTAAAAATCCCAGCAGGCAGAGTTTTGGGTCAAGGACTACAGGGGAGCCCATATTGTCATGTAGAAAGCAGACTACCTGTATCCAGTAGGTCTGTATGTTTGGGCAGCTCCATATCAGATGGTAAAACGAGCCAGGGGCCAGTGCACACAAGGAGCACATTAGGCTTTGTGTATGTTGAAATTTGGCTAGTCTCAGTGGTGTTAGATATGCACGGTGTATAATGTGCAGTTGCGTCAGTCTGTCTGAGAGTTTAAGGGATGCAGTCTTGACTTCTTCCAGTATTTCTTCCCAGTCTGGGTCACCTATGTGTCCCACGTCTCGTTCCCAATGCACTCTTAGCTGTCTGGATACCTGCGTTCTCCCTTTAGTCTAAGCCGATAATATAGATTAGATAGGAGTTTAGTTGGGTCTGACCCCAAAATGATGTTTAGGACTGGGGGTGTCAAGTGTAATAGCAATACTCATAAACTGCATCCGCACTGCGTGTCTCAGTTGTAGGTATCTGAACAGTAAGTGATTCGGGAGCAAGAATTCATCTTTGAGCGTTTGAAAAGTCTTAGGCCCGGACTCTGACATAACTTGGGTCTGGGACAGTACTTACGGGCAGCACAGTGGTGTAGTGGGTAGCACTCTCGCCTTGCAGCAATAGGGTTGCTGGTTCGAATCCCAACCATGACACTACCTGCCTGGAGTTTGCATGTTCTCCCTGTGCCTGCGTGGGTTTCCTCCCACACTCTCACACTCTCCCACATGCTGTTAGGTTTATTGGCTTCTGTCCTAAAATTGGCCCTGGTGTATGCGTGTGAGTTGGGGACCTTGGATTGCAGACCCATTGGGGGTGAGGCCTGGTGTACCGTGTGTGTGTGTGGAGCACTGCGTAGATCAATGGCGCTACATGGGTACCTTAAATATGTACAAAAATAATAGTATAGTGGATGGGCATCTTGATGGGATGCAATGTGCGGGGGACAATTGTGGGTGCTCACTCAGGATGGACTGGTGTCTTTATTCAGCCTTACTAACTATGTAACAAAATGTCCAATAAGTACTTAGTTCAGGTATATGACTATTAAACCATAGTGGGGTGTGAGAGTAGATCGGAGACATATTTTGTTTTTTTTTAGTGCAACTTCCCATACCCTCTGGTGATGCGAGAGCATCCCCGCAATATAGCGGGGGGGGGGGGATCTTTTACTGTTTCGTCCCCCTCGGAGGATGGTTTGGATAGGGATGTATATTGGGTGACCTGGTTTATCACAGACCAGAGTCCTGTAGCGTTGGGTCTCTAGCGTATTAAAATAATATAGGTGGGAGAGCTGTGAGGCTAAATAGTAATCTTGGATATCTGGGAGGGAACATCCCCCCTCCCCCAATCATGGGGTTTTTAAGAATATGCCAGGCTAACTTGTGTATACCCTGTCCCCACACAAAGAAGATTAGGATAGCTTCCATCTGTTTGAAGATTTTTAGTGGGATGTATAAGATTTTAGGTAAAAGAATCATTTTGATTAAATGTATTCTTCCCATCACTCCTAAGGGTAGTCTTGACCAGGTTTGAGTTTTGGATTTGAGGACTGCAAACAAGGGTTCCACATTAAGAGAAATATAATCCCTCAGACTTCTGGTAACCATCACTCCCAAGTATTTGATCGCTGATACTCTAGTTAAGGGTAGTTCGGGAAAAGCGGGGGGTGGGGGGAATTGATCCAAGAGAAGAATTTGAGATTTATCCCAATTGATGCGTAGTCCTGAATATCTGCCCATCTTTTCTATTATAGCCAATGCTGCTTGTAATGAAGGTCCCTGATCTTCTAGATTGGAGTATGGTATCGTCTGCGTAAAGGCCTATTTTTTTCCCAGGAGTCTCCCCGTCGTAGGCCTGTTATATTTGGGACTGACCTTATGGCTATAGCTAATGGTTCTGCTGCAAGGGCATACAGTAGTGGTGAAAGGGGGCATCCCTGTCTTGTGCCCCTTTCAAGAGAGATTGGGTCCGATAACCATTTACGAATACCCTCGCTTTAGGCGTCTGGTATAGGAGCTGTACCCACTTAATAAAGTTTGGTCCAAACCCATAGCAGTGTAGACATTCCCATAGATACAGCCACTGTCAGAATCGAAAACATTGGCCATATTTAGGGCTGCCACCACCACCCTAGTGCCTGCGTTGTCTTGTTGGGCCTGAATGTTCATGAACGGTTGTCTGATGTTCATTGCTGTGTTCTTTCCTGGCATAAACCCGGTTTGGTCCCGGTGTATTAGGGAAAGTATTACAGTATTTAAGCGAGAGGTAAAAATTTTAGCTAGTAATTTTTTGTCTACTGGCAGCAAGGAGATAGGACGATAAGGTAGTGAGGGTCTTTGCCTGGTTTGGGGAGAATTATAATTTGAGCTTCCTGAATGGAGGAAGTATTCCCAGTTCAAATATGGAATGATACAAGGTCTTTAGTTTAGGGGTAAGCGTTTCCGAGTACATGGTGTAAAACTCCAGGGGTAGGCCATCCAAACCCGGTGCCTTGGATTTGGCTAGTTGGGAAAGCACTGTAGAGATATCCTGGGTAGTTATAGGGGCTTCTAGCATTTTAACTTGTTCAGGGTTCAGGCGTTGTATTGTATGCAGGCATGCTTGAATTTCCTGTGGAGTGTGATTACTTTGCGACCTATAGAGGCTTCCATAGAAATTTAAAAATGTATCTGCCACTGGGGGGGTGTCAGTGGTGATTGTCCCGTCAGGTTCAGCTAATGATACTTCTACTGGTGGTTTATCGTCTAGGTGGGCCAGATATGCCAGTAGTTTCCTTGCTCTCTCCCCATGTTCATACACTTGTGTTTTACAAAAGAACAAATGTTGTTTGTTTTTTTTCCATGTATAACTGGGAGACCGTACGGGCCTGTAGTTTAACTCTATTGAGGTTTTCAGGGGAGGGGTGTGTACTGTAAGCCTCCTCTAGCTCCTGCAGTTTATTCACTGATAGTTGCACTATCACTTTAGAGGACTGTTTGATCCTATTTATTCTTGTGTCTAGTATCCTGCATGCGTGTAGTTTAAATGAGTCCCAGTTTTAATGAAAGGAAAAGGAGCTTTGGCCTTCAGCAAAGAAAAACTCCAATTCCCTCACTATAGTGTCATGTTCTGTTAATGCTCATAACCAGTATGGGTTAAGCCTCCACACTTGTTTAGGGGCTGCTGTTAGAAGCAATGCCATCATCAAACATGGGGAATGGTCTGACAAGGATCTAGGTGCAAAGCCCACCCCTGTAATCTTTGGTAGGAGTGTTTTGGAGACTAATATATAGTCTATTCCGGACATGGTAGCATGGCTAGTGGAGTGACATGTATAAGCCCTAGCGGTAGGGTGTCCATGCCGCCACACATCCACCAACGCAAACTCAGTGTGCGGTTCAACCTAGTTTGTTGTGACTCATTGACGCGATTTCCTGGCTGCACCGGGCGATCTAGAAAGGGGTTCATGGTAATATTGAAATCCCCCGTCCATACAGCAGGGACCGTCGGATGCTGGTCCATAAATGTCAGGCCAGCTGTGATGATCTCTGAGCTGTACGGGAGGAGGGGGGGGAATATAACAGGCAATTATCAGCATAGGAAATCCCCCTATAATTGCATGTAGAAACAAATATCTGCCCTGCTGGTCCGACACCACTGATATTAATTCAAATGGGGTTAATTTGGTCACTAAGATAGAGACCCCCCCTGGACAAATTTGTGTAGGTACTATGGTATGCCCATCCAATCCAGGGGCATCTCAAAGTGGATTGCAAATGTCCTGTGACATGGGTCCCTACCAGCGCCATCACATTTGCCTTCTGCGCTTTCAGATACGTGAGAGTTGCAGTGCGCTTAATGTGATCACGCATCCCCTGCACATTCCAAGTCATAAATTCAATCGCGGTCATTTGAATATTGGTTGGTACATAGAGAAGCGGACCAGGAGGGCAGCATCATAACAGGCTAATATCTGCATTCCTAGTAAACATATACCTATAAAATATACAGTGTATCCATATTTGCTTAAAAGTGCATCCCAAAGGCATAGCTCACATTCAACATTACAGTTTGTTACAGAACTTTGGTCCCGTAATCGGGTAACATGCCTCCCCCCAGCTCCACACGTCCCCAACTTGGTGGGAGCATATTGTGCCCAAAAACAAACATGAAAACAGTCATCCAGCAGATTATCCTGATTGGAGGTGCATCTTAAATCAGGTATTTTGTATAGAGCAATAATAGACTCCAACTCTAGAGGGGCGGTTTTTCACTGCACAGTGCGTGGTAAGTTAGTGGGGGGAGAACAATGCTCCTTGGGAGTCCCTTGCTGTGGATCTCTTGCTTCCAAAATGCAAAGTACAGTATGACAAGCCGGTCATCAGTTTTAGGCTCAGTGCAAGGGGGGCTAGAAACCATAAAAAGGGGAAACAGAAAGTTGCTCCGCCGGTCCAAGGACAAATGCAAATAAATCTTATAACAGCATCCCGGTCTATGTGGTACGTGTGGCCGCAGGTACTCTCCCCCCAGCCGAGGCTTGGTCTGCTGTTGTACTGCAGCCCTGGTTTCATGTCCAAACAAGGAGAGATGAGATATACTATATCGGGGGGGGGGGGGGGGGCAAGAATGGATACCAACTTTCAGGGGGACGCAGCAATTGTACTCACTGGGGTGTTCGGTCTGTACATCAGCTCGGCTGGGCGCTCCCGTCGGTCTATCCAGGCCGTGGCTGGATCCTTGAAAAACTGTACCCGGCCATCTTCCTCCACTGAGTCTGACTGGAAACAACATGGCATACTTGAGGTGTAGTACTCGGGGGCGGCGTTTAACATCTTGGAACTGGGATCTTTTTCTTTGCACTTCATTAGAGAACTCAGGAAAGACCGCCACATGGCTGGTGCCCACTTGTATATTACCTTTTTCTCTGGTGAGCCTCATTATTTTGTCCCAGTCTCTGAAATTCAGGAATTTAGCAATAAAAAAGTTTGGGGGGGTGCTCCTGCTGGAAGGGGTTTTGCTGGTATACGGTGTGCCCGCTCCAGTGCGAACATGAATGAGAAGGCCTCTCTGCCGTAGGTTGTTAAGGAGATTCTCTAGGTACTCGGCCAGGTCTTTACCTTCCGTACATTCTGGTAATCCTATGAACCGGAGATTGCATCGTCGTATGCTATTCTCCATGTCATCTTGGTGTGAGTGGAGCTGTTGAATCTGTTGTTGCATATCCTAGGTGGCATGCTGCAGGGGGTGTAGGATATCTTCTGCTGTGCCAATGCGGGTTTCCATCTCGGTAACCCTGTCTTAAAGTTTGGAAAGCTCCTGACGGAGAAGGGATAGATCGTTCTTCATGTCATCAATTTTGGCTGTAAGAGTGCCTTGAAGCGTGGCTATGGCATCCAGCACTTTAGCAGTGTCCACTGTATGGCGCTCCTCGTCTGGACATGTGTCGGCCCATCTTTGGCCTGCATGTCTTTGTCTTGGCGGCGATATTTAGCCAATTTGTCCGCCGTTTCCATCACTTTTTTCCGGATTTGTGGTCAGGATATTAGGCAGGAGAAACGGCAAGGGGAGCTCCCACTATCCACGTTTTACTCCATTGCTTACCTCTGTAGTGCTGGCCAACACTGTACCCCCAATGTTGTACTCTCAGGGGATTCTTTTTCCCTAGCTGCATATTTTTACATTTAGAAACGCTGAACTGCAGATTACACTGCTTTGACCAATCTTCCAGCAATGCCAAATCACGTTCCATATTACAGAAACCTCCAGGGATATCAACCCTATTACACACTTTTGTGTCATCAGCAAAAAGACATACCTTACCCAACAAAACCTTTAGTTATATCACTTACATATAGGTTAAATAAAACAGGACCCAATACAAAGCTTTGTGGTACCCCACTAGTGACTGGTCTCTGTTCCAAGTGAACCCCATTTACAACCACTCTGGGATCTATCCTTTAGCCAACTGCATATCCGCTGAACCTTCCAAGGGTTATATCCTCGCTTTTACAACTTTTATATTATATCATTATGTGGAACTGCATCAAATGTCTTGTTGAAATCAAGATATGTTATGTCCACAGCACCACCCTGGTCCAAAACAATGGCAATATAGTCAAAAAATTAAATCAGAATAGTCTGACATGATCTTCCCTCAGTAAAGTCATGCTGCTTTGGGTCCAGCAAGAGGTGTATTTTTATGTGATCAATGATCCTTCTTTTCATCTTTTCAGGAGCGATTCTGATACCATTACCTTCTAAAGCAATACATGCAATGCCAGCCCACAGCTGTTATCATTTCCATAGATAGGAAAAGTAATGTTAAAGTGTTACTAAACCCAGGACCCTGCATTCACTATATCTAGTCTCCCACAGTACACAGAACATGGAAATGCAATTAGTAAATATAAACTGCTAAATACCTTTTCTCATCAGCAGTACATAGCAGTCTTATGACTTCTATGAGTGGCTGGTTAAAGCTTGAAGGAGGAGTTTTCATTCTTCTATGACTGACCTGAGGCCGCAGGACCCCTGACCCTCTGTCTGGACAGTTCTGATTGGCCCTGTACTGATCACATGCACCCTCCCAAGAAAAAAAAAAAACAAACACTCTAGCAATACACACCAAACTGAGCATGTGCAGAGTGACTTCACAGTGGAAGAGGATCAGAGAAGACAGGATCAAACAGCCTTTTTACACATTGCGGAGGATTAACCCCTTAGATTCCACAGTAAGTAAAACAAGCATGCTTTACTGCATATACAGACTGATTTTACCGTTGTGGATTTAGTAACACTTTAAGAAGTCCCATTAAATGAGTTTACTATATTTGTTTTATCGTTTAGCCATACAGCAGTGAGCATAAGCCTGAAATAGAATTTAGGCAGAATAAAAAAAAGTTTACTTCTAATGTGCCTTACCATACGTAATATTTCTGTTATGCCTTGAGATCATTCACAAGCTCCTCCCGTGTAGTTCTGGGCTGATCCCTCACTTTTCCAGACCGAGTGCGATTGATAGTTATTTTGTAATTTTTCCATTTGCGAATAATCGCTCCAACAGTTGACTCCTTCTCACCAAGCTTCTTGCTGATGGTCTTGTAGCCCATTCCAACCTTGTGCAGGTCCACAATCTTGTCTCTGGTGTACTTTGAGACAGCTCTTTGGTCTTGGCCATGATGGTGGGTTTGAATGGAAGTAAGATTCTGAGGACAGGTGTCATCGATACACATAAGTTGTCAATAGGCGCACTTTCTTAAATTGACAGGACTAATCTGTGTACTACATACTGTAGCCAGTCTGTAGGAGCCAGAATGATTGTTGGTTGGTAGGGGATCAAATACTTATTTTACTCACTGAACTGCAACTCAATTTATAACATTTGTATCATGTGTTTTTTTTCTGGATTTTTAGTTGACATTCTGTCTCCATCATTTAAAATACACCTATGATAATTATAGACCCTTCCTTTCTTTGTAAGTGGGCAAACTTACAAAATCGGCATAGGACCAAATAATTATTTTCCCCACTGTAAGCGTGTATACAAGCAAGTGGATCAGCAAGGTAAAAATCATGTTTGTTTATGTTCAAGGAGACCCATACTACTAAGCCTCCCTTTCACAACGAATTTGACTTCGAAATCGTGCAAGTTCACTTGAAATCACACAATTTCAAAGCCGCATGTCAGTGGAACTTCAGGTGTAACTTGGCTGACATCTGTGTGACTTCATGCACAGGTGTCTACGCCCTCGGTCTGGAAAAGTTGCACCTGAAAAGCGCCAAAAATAGTGCAGGAACCTTTTTTTCAAATCAATGTAGCACCCCAAAGTCGGCATCGCTCTGATTTGAACAATTCCACTGCCGACAATAGGGTGCGACTTGTTAATGGACCTGTCAAATCGCATGACAATTCGCACCGGTGTGAACGGTGGGTAAATTTTCAGTGTTTGCATAGTGCCATGATCAATTCAAACTAAAAAAGGAAGGGGGCCTGCCTGGTGCCAGAAAAACATCAGACATGCATTGTTACCAAGGTAACTCCAATGTGTGTAAATAAAGTAGCTGTGAAAGGAATAGCATATCCAATCCAATATTATACCTCAAACTGCCAAGTTTAACCACTTGCCGACCGCCTCACGCCTATATACGTGATCAGAGCGGCACGGGCAGGCAAAATCACGTACCTGGTACGTGATTGCCTTCCCGCAGGGCTTTTGGTTGGGAGCGATAAGAGACGAGGGGGAGACCATCCGATCGTGGCCCCCCCCTCGCGATCGCTCCCAGCCAATGAGAAACATCCCCTGCCTCTGTATAGTACACAGAGGCAGAGGATGTGATGTCATCTCTCCTCGGCTCGGCAGTTTCCGTTCCAGCGCCGAGGAGAGAAGACATGTAAGTGCACCAACACTCACAAACAACACAGTAGAACATGCCAGGCACACTAAACACCCCCGATCCCCCCCCCCCCGATCGCCCCCCAATCACCCCCCCCCCCCATTTACAAACTGACACCAAGCAGGTTTTTTTTTTTTTTTTTTCCCTGATTACTGCATAGTGTCAGTTTGTGACAGTTAGCAGTGGTAGGACAGTGAGTGTTAGCCCCCTGTAGGTCTAGGGTACCCCCCTAACCCCCCCTAATAAAGTTTTAACCCCTTGATCACCCCCTGTCACCAGTGTCGCTAAGCGATCATTTTTCTGATCGCTGTATTAGTGTCGCTGGTGATGCTAGTTAGGAACGTAAATATTTAGGTTCGCTGTCAGTGTTTTATAGCGACAGGGACCCCCATATACTATCTAATAAATGTTTTAACCCCTTGATTGCCCCCTAGTTAACCCTTTCACCACTGATCACCGTATAACTGTTACGGGTGACGCTGGTTAGTTCGTTTATTTTTTATAGTGTCAGGGCACCCGCCGTTTATTACCGAATAAAGGTTTAGCCCCCTAATCGCCCGGCGGTGATATGCGTCGCCCCAGGCAGCGTCAGATTAGCGCCAGTACCGCGAACACCCACGCACGCACCGTACACGCACCGTACACCTCCCTTAGTGGTATAGTATCTGAACGCATCAATATCTGATCCGATCAGATCTATACTAGCGTACCCAGCAGTTTAGGGTTCCCAAAAACGCAGTGTTAGCGGGATCAGCCCAGATACCTGCTAGCACCTGCGTTTTTCCCCTCCACCCGTCCCAGCCCAGCCCACCCAAGTGCAGTATCGATCGATCACTGACACTTACAAAACACTAAACGCATAACTGCAGCATTCACAGAGTCAGGCCTGATCCCTGCGATCGCTAACAGTTTTTTTGGTAGCATTTTGGTGAACTGGCAAGCGCCAGCCCCAGGCAGCATCAGATTAGCGCCAGTACCGCTAACACCCACACACGCACCGTACGCCTCCCTTAGTGGTATAGTATCTGATCGGATCAATATCTGATCCGATCAGATCTATACTAGCGTCCCCAGCAGTTTAGGGTTCCCAAAAACGCAGTGTTTGGGGGAAAACACTGCGTTTTTGGGAACCCTAAAAATACCTGCTAGCACCTGCGTTTTGCCCCTCCGCCCGGCCCAGCCCACCCAAGTGCAGTATCGATCGATCACTGTCACTTTTTTTTGTAGCGTTTTGGTGAACTGGCAAGCACCAGCGGCCTAGTACACCCCGGTCGTAGTCAAACCAGCACTGCAGTAACACTTGGTGACATGGCGAGTCCCATAAGTGCAGTTCAAGCTGGTGAGGTGGCAAGCACAAGTAGTGTCCCGCTGCCACCAAAAAGACAAACACAGGCCCGTCGTGCCCATCCTGCTGCATTCGCCAATCCTAATTGGGAACCCACCGCTTCTGCAGCGCCCGTACTTCCCCCATTCACATCCCCAACCAAATGCAGTCGGCTGCATGAGAGGCATTTATATGTCCTCCCGAGTACCCCTACCCAACGAACCCCCCCAAAAAAGATGTTGTGTCTGCAGCAAGCGCGGATATAGACTTGACACCCGCTATTATTGTCCCTCCTGTCCTGACAATCCTGGTCTTTGCATTGGTGAATGTTTTGAACGCTACCATTCACTAGTTGAGTATTAGCGTAGGGTACAGCATTCCACAGACTAGGACACACTTTCACAGGGTCTCCCAAGATGCCATCCCATTTTGAGAGACCCGAACCTGGAACCGGTTACAGTTATAAAAGTTACAGTTACAAAAAAAAGTGTAAAAAAAAAAAAAAACACAAACAAAAATAAAAAAAAATAGTTGTCGTTTCATTGTTCTCTCTCTCTATATTCTCTCTTTATTTTTCTGCTTTTTTTTACTGTATTATATTCTGCAATGTTTTATTGTTATTATGTTTTATCATGTTTGCTTTTCAGGTATGCAATTTTTTATACTTTACCGTTTACTGTGCTTTATTGTTAACCATTTTTTTGTCTTCAGGTACGCCATTCACGACTTTGAGTGGTTATACCAGAATGATGCCTGCAGGTTTATTTATCATCTTGGTATCATTCTTTTTAGCCAGCGGTTGGCTTTCATGTAAAAGCAATCCTAGCGGCTAATTAGCCTCTAGACTGCTTTTACAAGCAGTGGGAGGGAATGGCCCCCCCCACCGTCTTCCGTGTTTTTCTCTGGCTCTCCTGTCTCAACAGGGAACCTGAGAATGCAGCCGGTGATTCAGCCAGCTGACCATAGAGCTGATCAGAGACCAGAGTGGCTCCAAACATCTCTATGGCCTAAGAAACCGGAAGCTACGAGCATTTTATGACTTAGATTTCGCCGGATGTAAACAGCGCCATTGGGAAATTGGGGAAGCATTTTATCACACCGATCTTGGTATGGTCAGATGCTTTGAGGGCAGAGGAGAGATCTAGGGCCTAATAGACCCCAATTTTTTCAAAAAAGAGTACCTGTCACAACCTATTGCTATCATAGGGGATATTTACATTCCCTAAGATAACAATAAAAATGATTTAAAAAAAAATATGAAAGGAACAGTTTAAAAATAAGATAAGAAAGCAAAAAAATAATAAAGAAAAAAAAAAAAGCACCCCTGTCCCCCCTGCTCTCGCGCTAAGGCGAACGCAAGCGTCGGTCTGGCATCAACTGTAAACAGCAATTGCACCATGCATGTGAGGTATCACCACGAAGGTCAGATCGAGGGTAGTAATTTTAGCAGTAGACCTCCTCTGTAAATTTAAAGTGGTAACCTGTAAAGGCTTTTAAAGGCTTTTAAAAATGTATTAATTTTGTTGCCACTGCACGTTTGTGCGCAATTTTAAAGCATGTCATGTTTGGTATCCATGTACTCGGCCTAAGATCATCTTTTTTATTTCATCAAACATTTGGGCAATATAGTGTGTTTTAGTGCATTAAAATTTAAAAAAGTGTGTTTTTTCCCCAAAAAAATGCGTTTGAAAAATCGCTGCGCAATTACTGTGTGAAAAAAAAAAATGAAACACCCACCATTTTAATCTGTAGGGCATTTGCTTTAAAATAATATATAATGTTTGGGGGTTCAAAGTAATTTTCTTGCAAAAAAAAATAATTTTTTTATGTAATCAAAAAGTGCCAGAAAGGGCTTTGTCTTCAAGTGGTTAGAAGAGTGGGTGATGTGTGACATAAGCTTCTAAATGTTGTGCATAAAATGCCAGGACAGTTCAAACCCCCCCAAATGACCCCATTTTGGAAAGTAGACACCCCAAGCTATTTGCTGAGAGGCATGTCGAGTCCATGGAATATTTTATATTGTGACACAAGTTGCGGGAAAGAGACAAATTTTTTTTTTTTTTGCACAAAGTTGTCACTAAATGTTATATTGCTCAAACATGCCATGGGGATTTGTGAAATTACACCCCAAAATAAATTCTGTTGCTTCTCCTGAGTACGGGGATACCACATGTGTGGGACTGTTTGGGAGCCTAGCCACGTACGGGACCCCGAAAACCAAGCACCGCCTTCAGGCTAAGGCCGTAAATTTTTGATTTCACTCTTCACTGCCTATCACAGTTTCGGAGGCCATGGAATGCCCAGGTGGCACAAAACCCCCCCAAATGACCCCATTTTGGAAAGTAGACACCCCAAGCTATTTGCTGAGAGGTATAGTGAGTATTTTGCAGACCTCACTTTTTGTCACAAAGTTTTGAAAATTGAAAAAAGAAAAAAAAAAAAGAAAATTTTCTTGTCTTTCTTCATTTTCAAAAACAAATGAGAGCTGCAAAATACTCACCATGCCTCTCAGCAAATAGCTTGGGGTGTCTACTTTCCAAAATGGGGTCATTTGGGGGGGGTTTGTGCCACCTGGGCATTTTATGGCCTTCAAAACTGTGATAGGTAGTGAGGAGTGAAATCAAAAATGTATGCCCTTAGAAATCCTGAAGGTGGTGCTGGGTTTTCGGGGCCCCGTACGCGGCTAGGCTCCCAAAAAGTGCCACACATGTGGTATCCCCGTACTCAGGAGAAGCAGCTGAATGTATTTTGGGGTGCAATTCCACATATGCCCATGGCCTGTGTGAGCAATATATCATTTAGTGACAACTTTTTGTAAATTTTTTTTTTTTTTGTCATTATTCAATCACTTGGGACAAAAAAAATAAATATTCAATGGGCTCAACATGCCTCTCAGCAATTTCCTTGGGGTGTCTACTTTCCAAAATGGGGTCATTTGGGGGGGGGTTTGTACTGCCCTGCCATTTTAGCACCTCAAGAAATGACATAGGCAGTCAAACTAAAAGCTGTGTAAATTCCAGAAAATGTACCCTAGTTTGTAGACGCTATAACTTTTGCGCAAACCAATAAATATACGCTTATTGACATTTTTTTTACCAAAGACATGTGGCCGAATACATTTTGGCCTAAATGTATGACTAAAATTGAGTTTATTGGATTTTTTTTATAACAAAAATTAGAAAATATCATTTTTTTTCAAAATTTTCGGTCTTTTTCCGTTTATAGCGCAAAAAATAAAAACTGCAGAGGTGATCAAATACCATCAAAAGAAAGCTCTATTTGTGGGAAGAAAAGGACGCAAATTTCGTTTGGGTACAGCATTGCATGACCGCGCAATTAAAAGTTAAAGCGACGCAGTGCCAAATTGGAAAAAGACCTCTGGTCCTTAGGCAGCATAATGGTCCGGGGCTCAAGTGGTTAATTATTATTATTAAAGTGTTTATTATTGCGCAGTGCATGGATGTGGACCCCAGTTGAAGTCTTTGTAGACAAAATGCGCCAGGTTTGATGAGTCCTTTCCATGCCATTGTGCCTTTTTGAATTTTATGCTTGGTGCTTTGGGTATATTGGTGTTATTGGGAGAAGTTCATGATCGCTAAAATCAGTGCACTCATCTGCAGTCATTAGAACCCAAGGTACTCAAGATGACTAGGGCCTGGCAAGGGATTCAATGAAAAACATATGGCTTGTACATGCAGTACACTTTCACAGTACCCTTCATTTTTAGAAAAGCTTGTATTTTTTTTAAAGGACAGATCCGAAAGTGGAAGAAAAGGACGCAAATTTCGTTTGGGTACACCATTGCATGACCGCGCAATTAGCAGTTAAAGCGACGCAGTGCCAAATTGTAAAAAGTGCTCTGGTCAGGAAGGGGGTAAATCCTTCCGGGGCTGAAGTGGTTAATGCTTTTCAGGCAAAGAGTACATCTCTCTGCGAGTTTGTAAATAGCCCTCGTAAAATTAATAAAAGTGGCTCTACCCAACATAAACAATCCAGTCTGGTCCCCAGCTAGCAGCTTTGTAAAAACAATTTAGATAATTTGCTAAGCTCCTTGTTGCAATACAGCCATGTTGCATAGTTTGGCCCATATCATACACTTGCATTTCTCAAAATAATGTTGGAAATCATAAAGAAAAAAATCCTTTTAGTGAAAATATATTTTATTTCTGAAGCTGAATGTATAAAGAACTATAAAAATATCAATACAGCCAACTCCAGTTTTTTTTTTCTTGCCATTTGGTCAGAACACTGCAAGTACAACCATCCTTTAACTAAAATACATAACCTATGCAGTAAATAACTGTTTGAAATGCAACCAGAACTTTTTATGGAAAAATATTTTAGGGCATGAATTGATGTTACTTTGGATTTCAACCACAGCTGGAAATATCCGATATCTGTTCTGCAGCCAAATGGAAATCACTTTTACAGTAAAGTTATTTAAGTATTTTGTGTCTCTAGAGAACTACAGGCTGATCCACCTCATGCACAGCTGCATTGGCTCACCACAAAGTTGGGTGTGGATCACTTTTGCGGTCACAAAAACTGGAGAGAAAGCCACTGAAAACTGCTACATGCACTGTTTTGGAAGTCTACTGGGCCAGGCTGGGGAAATCAGGATCACCAGAATGCCTTCCACCCAAAACCTTGCAAAGCAGACAGAGGTAGAAGCTGCAGTGGCAGAAGGGCATAAATAACATGACAGCCCGCCCGCAATGTACTGCAGACAGGCTGCCTGCACTGGCAAAGTGACGTACCATATGTCTCTGCCTGCTTCTGGTGATAGCAGTGTCCCTGGAGTCTCTGAGGATCAAGGTAGATATTCAAACTCATCGGTTAATGGCCGTTCAATGTCTTTCCCACCCTCCTCTCTTATTTTGCTCTATGCCCCCCCCCCCCCCACGTGTTGTGCCCCATTGTATGCCAACCTGTACCTGAGGGAATGGGAAGGATCTTTTCTGGCAGATGAGGATCTGTTGCCACTAACTAGCCACATCCTTTCATAGTTTCGATATAAAGACAAAATATTTGTCACATGGGAGGGCTCAGCTAAGACCCTTAATGACTGAATCATGGCCATGAATAAAAATAACTTTATAAAAAAAATGCAAAAATACTCTTGCGCACAGGTGTATTAGCTAAAAAATCCCAAGGGTTCAGGAAGGACTGTGGATTTCAGCTTTGCTGCTCTTAAGGATGGGATGTCCTAATATTAAATGAAAAGAAAGAAAAAAAAGAGCGCACCAGCCTAGTGCATTATCCTTGACAGATTTATTGATTAAAAACAAGATAAAATCTACTCACAAAGGTTGAAGAAAAAAAAAATCGCATTTGTATATGGCACAGAGGCGATTAGTCCAATGGTAGCAGTTTTCCAGGTCCCAGGAAGGAGGCGTACGGACTACTGCTGGCTAACGCGTTTCGAAGGTTACCCTTCATCACTAAGGCTCTGATGAAGAAGGGTAACCTTCGAAACGCGTTAGCCAGCAGTAGTCCGTACGCCTCCTTCCTGGGACCTGGAAAACTGCTACCATTGGACTAATCGCCTCTGTGCCATATACAAATGCGATTTTTTCTTCAACCTTTGTGAATAGATTTTATCTTGTTTTTAATCAATAAATCTGTCAAGGATAATGCACTAGGCTGGTGCGCTCTTTTTTTCTTTCTTTTCATAAAAATAACTTTAATCTGAGCTTCACTATGTCATATAGCAAATCAGTGATTACATTACTTGATCACCAGAAATGATGGGGGCCTCTTCAGTGGTTTATACCGAAAATCTACTGCGGGCAATAACGTTCTATATGCCACCAGTGCACACCCACACCCTTTGGTACACTCCATCCCCTACAGGCACTATTTACGGCTAAGGAGGAACTGTTCCACTGATGAGTCTTTCCATCACAAAGCAGATCTCCTGAGGCAGAGACTACTTGTGAGAGGCTATTCTAGGACATGCCTTATAAAGGCCTTTAAACGAGCAGTTAAAAGGAATAATCTCCTCCTCCAGTACAAGGCATGCTAGATTGTGGAGCTTGGGGCCACCTCTCCCCCAGGCCTCAATGGACAGATGAGTTTCCATCCATTCTTAGAGGGTTTCTCCTCAGAAGGATGTGAAAAGGAGCGACGTGGGGTTGTTATTTTCCACGTGACAATAGGCACCAAGATGTAGGACCCACGCTTTGTTTTTCTGGTCCTGCCCTTTTTCTTTACTACCCCCCCCCACCCTTCCTCTCTCTCCACTCTCCATCTCTGCTCCATACCTCCAGGGGACATATTTGGGTTGTACCGTGTTATGTGTCCATGTGTTTTTTGCCTTGTAGAAATACTGCCAACTACATTGGTCTGCCATGCCTCCTTTCTTCAATATATGCGAGTCTGAATACCCTTTCCATTTATCTGCGTCAGTACTATCAGCACACTGGTTTAGTGATTGTTGAATATCCCTGGCGTGCTCTTTTGAGGGTTAATCACCTATTTGACTGTCAAAATGTGTGGATCTGCGGTACTCCTGGGACTCCAGCATGTTTCCGCCCAGCGCACAATGACCTCCTGCCTCTTCTTAGGCGGCTCATGGGGGATTCTGGACACTGCTTAGGGCTAATTCCATCTCCCAGGCTGTCCATTTCCTCTTGTGCGTCGGTGGACTGTGTTGGCATGACTCCCCATGCTCTAAGGGTGGGCGCGGTGCATTCGCAATCCAACGGATACTAATTCTGACCCCACTATGCATGCACTGACTACAGGCACCGCACTGTCAGTTTTCATTAACCGCGATGCGCAAGTGATGTGACGTCAGATGCATGCTCGGTCCCATTGCGCATGCACGATTATTATGCACTAGTGATGGAACGGCCTATGCTCGGGTGCGTCACGCATGCGAGATGACGCAATCCCCTCACGCAGCCCCATCATGGGCTGTGCGCTTGCGTCTCTGCATATGTTTAAGGTGGCGGTTTTGCATTGGATGCATGCTGCTGCCTCACCCCCATGATAGTCCCTGGAGTCTGAGGATCAAAATAGTTATTCAGACTTATCGGTTAATGGCCGTTCAATGTCCTTCCCACCCCCCTCTCTTTTTTTTTTTCTCTATGCCCCTGCTCGCTCCCCCCCCCCCCCCCCTCTTTTATTGGGGGCACTCATATACACTGCTGCTGCGGGATACAATATATTATACTATATTTTGTTGCAGACCATTCCTCTTTATCGGCTCCTTTTCCCAACTACCACGGCTCTATATTATATTATGTGTTACCTTAAAACATTGTTTGAGGATCATACCCTGGATCCTTGTGTAGAACATCTGGGGCCTCAGAATACCCTCCTGGGAGTGAGTTTGGGGGATCTTACCAACCTCAGCAGATGAGCAATGTTTATAGACATTAACCTCTGTGCTGATGGTTCTGTAAGTACGAGACCATTTCCTAACTGTGATCATTTCTTTTTGAACTATGACTGTGTTATACCCCTGTTTCAATATTTAACCATGCTATGTTCTGTTATAGAATTGCTTTGATCTTATGATCTTCTCTTTGAAAATGCCCCTGAAGAAGGGATTAAAGTTTTGTCCTAAAACACATTGGGCATAAGAGAAAACATCTGAAAATACAGCAATATTTCCATATCAGCAATTTCCATACTAGGTCATGTCTTGTTTTAACACAGTGATGTATACACTGATCTTTTTATCTATATATTTTAAAAAATTTTGTATTTTTATATTACTTTGGTTTATCTATAATGTTGCCGTTAAAGTCTCACTGTACCAGGGGGTATCTGTTTACAAATCTGCTTCTGTTTTTTAGGGCGCATGCAAAGCAGGGATGAGAAACAGAGATCCATTAGTAAAAGTAGCACACATTACACATAGTCAGACATATATTTAACTTCTCATTAGCCGTAGATGTTAACCCCTTCCCAGCCAATGTCATTACTACAGTGACAGTGTATAGTGTTATCACTGTATTAATGTCACTGGTGAAATCAGTGGCTGTTAGCCAAATCAAAATTCTCGGTCTTTGTCCATATCGCAAAAAAATAAAAAACCCAGTGGCGATCAAATACCACCAAAAGAAAGCTCTTTTTGTGTTGAAGGGAAAAAAAAAAAAAAGGGGGGGGGGGCTTTGAGGGGGAAAGACTCGGCCCCTTATATAGGCAGTTCTCTCTAGGCATAAAAACCCCTCTCTGCTCTGGGTCTCCAGTCAGTCAGTCACAAGCAGTGTCAAACTAAAAATTCCATAGAGGGGTGAGTGCTGTCCTAGATAAAAAGGGATTTTACTATGAGTAACAAAAAAAAAAAAAAAATCCCATTTTCCCTTACGTTCATTGACAGACACAGCCTATCATCTTAATCCATGACAAAGCCAGGATGTCCCCAAGCAGTGCCACAATACAGGGTGAGCAAGCAAACCAGTGGAGAAAAAAAAAAACCCCAGAGCAACATGCCATTACACCAAACCACCAGAGAGTGCCCGAGAGGCCTAAACAACCACCTTCAAAACTTTGCAGTCAAAACCAGCATTGGAGGATGCCAACACATCAACCTCATAGAAAAGTAGTAAATGTTTATACAGATGACCAGGTCACCACTTGCAAAACAGAACACAGGCACCTGATTGTAGGAAGGCCCAGGGAGGTGCTAACAGCCCTATTGGAGTGCGCCATAACAGGGAAGGTAGGTCCCCACCGCTTAACAGCATACACCTGAACAATCGTCCTCCAAATCCAATGGGATTAGCAGAAAAGGCTGCTGTGCGTGTTTTCGGACGGGCCAGAGCACAAAAGAGAAAAATCGGAGCGTTGAAAAGCAGCCATCACAGAAAGATACACGCAAAACGTGCAAACCCCGTCCAAGGAGTGCAGGGTGACCACCTTGGGGCACTGGCGCCAAAGGCTCGTAATGAGCGGGGGTGGGACATGTAACATGGCAGCACCACAGCTGGCTCAGTGTCCGCACCCTCACCCCACCTGCAGGAAGCAGCACCAAGCTCCCAGTGCATTAGACAGCTAAGGAGGGCAGGTGCCCATATCCAAGATGGCGAACGCCAAAGCCATGGCTTAAATTTGCAGTTGGCCCGACCACATGGGGCACATGGAAGGGCCCAGTGTAAACCCCCAGCACCAGTCACATCAGTGCCAAAAAACCCCAAACAGGAAGGGCTAGCACATAACCCCCATAGCCATTTTGCCATCCACCTGCCAGCAACGATGACAGGAAGGGGCCCGACCGGCTGGCATTTTCAGGTAACCAATATAAGCAAACCAGAAAACAGTGTTGCGCAACACCTTGACCTTATAAAAAAAGAAGTGTTAAAAATAGTGAAAAAGTCCATTGTTCAAAGAATTATAAAGTCAAAGAGTCAAGTCCTCTTAAATTTCAAAGAGAAAAAAAAAAGAATATATATAAAAAATAAAAATAAAAAAAAAAATAACAAAAAAAGACCATGTCTTCACTCTTCACGCGAGCTGAAGGACCTGCTCACCTCAATTATTATGGTAATATGCTCATCAATATTATCTTGCTATTGCTGCTAACCCGAGTTCACCACTCATATCCTCCTTGATTCACACAGGGTATCCGTCTCATCCACTGCAAAAGTACCGTATTCCAGGGGCTCAGCTCCGTTGTACTATTTTATTAAACCCCCCGATTAAAAATCCATTTACAATACAACAGAGCAAACAGCGCTATACATATATAATCTCCTGCCGGCTCACCACCGCCATCGGCGTGACATCAGCGGCTTGGCTTCTCCCTCCTAGATGCGTTGTGCCCTGGGATCGGACTTCCTCATTAAGCCATACAAGAAAATACAGATTCACAGAAAATCCTTTTAATATCTACCTGACTCGGTATCCCCACAGTCAGGATACTTTCACCTCAGCAACCAGGGAGCCAGAACTTTAAGGCTTGGACACACCTACAGCTGCAATCGCCGGTTGTAAGGCCGTTGCCACTAGAGCAAAAGGAGTCTCTGAATAAAGCTTTCAATTGTTTTACAAAGTATTCTGAAATAACACTACTTTATCCATGGAAACCGTAAGGGTCTTATTGAGAAAGTAAACTGTTGGGCCCACCTCAGGCATACTCAATTTTCTACAGTTCAAACAAATAGCAACTGCCCTAACCTATAAATTGGCTTTAACAGCAAGGAGCACATGGAAGGCCGATGCATGTCAAACAAAAACAGAAAAATTTCCCAACTCTACTTAGCAGCTAGCCTGCAACAAACCGAATTGTCCTGTCTGTCTAACAGTTCATGTTATAAACAGGGGTTTAGTTTGCACACATTTGCAAATACATGTATAAGCTGCTATAAATTTTGAGAGCCTTCATGGCAGGAGCACATATACAATAATGGATTAGATTGAGGGCAGGTATGCCTGGAGGGAGCCCACCTCTCAAAAGACACAGCAAATAGTACAATGGCAGCAAAGGTGTCCAGTGCACCCCCCTCACTAAATAACCAACAGTACAAAAAAATGGCAACTACCCCAACCTTTTGAAATCTGCCCGACTTCGTATCTCTATGGTCAGAATACTGATCCCTCAGCAGCCAACGAGCCCAAACCTTAAGGCTTTGACACCACTACAGCTGCAATCGCCAGCTGTAAGGCCGCTGCCACTAGAGCAAAAGGAGTCTTTGACTAACGCTTCCAACTGTTTTACAATAGGGGTTTTGCACCACTTCGCTCACTGGAACCGTGAGGGTCTTATTGAGATAGGAAACTGCCAGGTCCACACCTCAGCCATACTCCATTTCCTAGTGAATGCACTTTCCAAAGGATATTGCTGAACAAATGGTTTTGGCGAAACACGCTCCAAAGACCCCATTACAGGCTGTCCATGCGCATCCAAAGCAGGGTCTGGGCACCATTCCTCCTGGAAAGAAGCCGTAGGTAACAAATCCAGATAAGCAAGTCTCCTGCTCCCAGATGGGATGACTTCAGAAAATGTATTTAGTGCAAAGACTATAGAGGCATGATCATCATCTAAGACACCAGTAGAAAAACTGAAGCTACGTTTGGCTGGAAGGGGTTATGCCTGTAGGGTTTTTTTTTTTTTTTTGCCAGTGTCCAAACACCTGAAGGTGGCAATACCCTATCATAATGAATAAGATGATATCCTGTGTCCTGGGATGAACAATAAAAAAATTAAAGTTACGCTGACCAGCAATGTCTTTTAGGACAGCCACAATGAGAGACCTTGGCTCCTCTCCTTCCTAGGAAACACTGTGCCAGCCCATAAAATTCCAATTCTCCCTGCTGGACTTCAGTTTTTTTCTAAGAGCAGCTGGGAGACACAAGAACACATTAATAACATACCATCACATATTACTACTGTGCCTGTGTTGCGGTCTTCCTCAAGACCTCCCATAAATTTTGGTGGGTAACTAGTGCTGTCCTGAAAGACTACCGGTAAGCGTTACTTTAATTTTCCTTCACAGTCTTTCAGGACAGCCACAATGAGAGGATAGACGAGCACTTACAACTTAGGGTGGGACTACGGCTTGCAAAACCTTTCGCCCAAAGGCTTGCTCATTTGCTGACACCATGTCAACCCTGTAATGTTTTACAAAGGTGGTGAAACTGGACCACATTGCCGCTTTGCAAATTTGCTCTGGCGTCACTCCAGCCTTTTCCGCTTTAGAAGCCGCCATAGCCCTAGTAGAGTGTGCTTTTATAACAACAGGAACTTCTTTTCCTGCTAACGTATAAGCCTGGCCAATGGTTACCCTGAGCCATCTGGCAATAGTGCGTCAAGGCGCTTTATACCCATTTCTTGCCCCAGAAAACAAAACAAGCAATCTGATTTCCTTACTGCTTTCATCAGATCCAAGTACTGCAGGATACATCTCCTTACGTCTAAAGTGTGAAATTTAGACTCCCTTTCTCATTAGGGAAAAAAAAGTGGGTAAAACTATGTCCTGGCTTCTTTGAAACTTTAAAGCCACTTTAGGTAAGAATGCTGGATCCGTTTTGAAAACTACCCGATCCGGAAACAACACAAAAAGGAGGTCTGACTGACAAGGCCTCCATTTTGCTGACCCACCTGGTAGTTGTCACTGCAACCAAAAATATTGTTTTGAAAGAGCCTTTAGTGAACAATTTTCTAAAGGTTCAAATGGCGGCTCTGTTAGAACCTGTAAGACCAAAGATAGGTCCCGCTTGGGGAAGAGTGAACTGGCCTCTGCCTCCCTAGTGCACTGAAAAATCTGACCACCCAAGGGTTGGCGGCCAGAGGCTTTTCCAAATATACACTAAGTGCCGATACCTGGCTCTTTAGGGTACTCATAGCTAACCATTTATCTGCAAAAACTCCAAAACTGCTATAGTGCTATGCACGTCGAAAGAGTTACCTGCGCACCATTCATTAAAGCGTACCCAGACCTTTTCGTAGAACAGGCACATCTCCTTTCTGCTATTGGAGGAGAGTGACCTCTTGGTTGAGGACCCAATCGCCCTCTCTCAGCTGTTTTCTGCTGAGAAAGTCCGCCACCACATTCTTTTCCCCTTTTAGATAAACCGCCGAAAGTGAGAGAGTGCGTTGGTCTCGGCCCAGCTCAGAACATCTCTTGCCAGGGTCAACAGGATTCCGCTCCTCATGCCGCCTTGCTTGCTTATGTATGCAACCACCGAGGAGTAGTCTGAGCGCACTTGAATGTGGTGGCCTTGTAGTTCCCTCCTGAAAGACCCGAATGCCAACCTGACGGCTTTCAGTTTCTTCCAATTGGACAAGCTTTTGAGCTCCTCGTCCCTCCAGGTGCCCTGTGCAAGTAGGGTTCCTGGAACCCTATCAGCTCCGCGACTCAGACCAGGAAGTCGTGTGTCAAAGGGAAACATCCGCCCTCCGCCAGAAGTGACGTCACTCGGCCTGCCTGGTTCCAATGCAGCCTGTACCTGTGTACACGGAGAGCGGAGCTGCCTCCCCGCTGCATCCCAGTGAATGCGATGGTGGGCCCCCGGATCTTCCGCCTGCACTCGGTGTAGACGGGGTGGCGAACTTTGCAGTCAGGTATGTACCTCACCGAGTCCCTGGGAGCGCCCCGGCCTCCCCTACAGGGCTTCAAAGCCACGGTCTCCCTGACTATCTGGCCAGGTTCCCAACAGTGTCTCCCCACAGGAGGAAACACAAACAACTGAAGTCTGGCAGGGGAAAGTGGAATTTTATAGGTGGGCATGGTTTCCTAGGAAGGGGAGGAGCCAAGGTCTCTCATTGTGGCTGTCTTGAAAAACGGTGAGGGAAAAACAGAATGATGCAGTGTAAATTTAAAAACACAAACACTTACACACCTCAAGAACAAAGATTCACAAACTGCAGGTTTCTTTCACTCTTCCATTACTTTATTTCTCTATCGATAGTTGTCTAGAAGCATGGTCTGCTTTTGAGAAAAATGTTCCACAATGGGATGTATGAAAAAGGAGATGGATAAAAAAGACAACCATAAAAATGTATTACAAACCAGAATTGAAAAAACTTCAAAATACCTAAAAAGGACAACAGGATGTTTTCATATCCATAGAACCTCTGCAGAAGTTTAGGTGACAATATGAATATCCATGGGGATAATGCATACATCTCACCAGATTTAGACATTTTCAGGGTTTGAAGGATAATTACTACCCTAGTTAGTACCATCTTCGAGATATAAAGATTTTTTTTTTTTTTTTTTTTTTTTAGAACAAACCCCTTTTTATGGAACACATTAACAGGTGCCCCATTATCTTCATTCTGTACAAGCAGATCCATAAGAATAAGTAAAAACCAACAGGGTGAAGAAATGTACACTGGCCAAAAGTCCATTAGGAGACCCATCATCCACCTCAGTCCTCAAACCACTTGCTTCTTTTAACTGGAGCGGCTGCATTAGGTTTCCCCAGGATCTTGCGCTTATATTGTTCCACCAGCTGATTAAATCGAGTCTCTGCTTGGCTTCGCTTTGGCTGCCGCTTCTTAGAAGGTGCCTGCGAAATAACAGACATTAGCATCTTTGGGAATGAGAGATCTAGTTAAACAAAGTGAGTTTGTGTTGTCTTCTAATTCCTAAACCGTTTATTACTGTACATAAAAACATAATAGATCAGATCTCTTAAAGCAATTTAATGTAAAGTACTGTGTATCTTTAATACTGTGAACAGAATTTACATTCCTTTAAAGCGGTTGTTAAACCGCTGGACATTGATTTATTTTTTGTACCTGCAAGGTAATGTCACCATATCACCATCGCATACTAACACATTATGTTAAAATTACCTTAAAACAAAGCTCTTCCAGCACCAAGATGTCAGCGCTGCAGGCGCTCTCATTTTCACCCGTCTTGCGTCCGGATTCGCGGACTCTGGCTTTGTGACTGGCTGGAGCCGCAATGACGTCACTCCCGCACATGCGCGTGGGAGCTGCCGTTTACAGCACAGGGCTCTGAAGAAAAGGCACAGGTGGCCTTCAGAGCGCATTCGCCAGTGATATCACTGGCTGCATGTACAGTAAATCTCTCCTAAACGGTGCATGTTTAGGAGATATTTACACTACCTATAGGTAATCCTCATTATAGGCTTACCGATAGGTTAAAAGAACGATGGAAGTTTACTTCCACTTTAAGACAAATAAGAGGTTGTGTAGTCTTACACTGCAAGACTCCAAAATGCTTATTCACAATAATAAATATGAACAAGTTTGCAAAGTGTTCTAACTTACAGCAGCAGCCACATTGCATTGGATTAAATCCAAACCACTATAACTGCTGCAGAACCTTCTTGTTTAAATATCATACCTGAGTATCTGCTGATTTTAACCTTTGCTGTTGCCGACTCTGCTGGTGAGGTTTTGGCTTCTTTGACAACATCTGCTGAAGCTTACCCTTGTCACGTGCTCTGAAATAAGAGATCGAATATCCTCTTAAAGTGTTTTAGAGGCACACAAGTGTCCGTAAGGCCACACAGGAATGCAGAAAATATATTAAAAATACATTTGGTATAACTGCAACCAATCAAGCTATGCAAAGAGGCTACTAAACCCCCTTATGGGCCAAAATGAGCAAATCAGTCTTTGTTGGCGGACAAATAATTATACACTAACAAAAATGGACACCCAGGATAGGTGTCTTTAGAGTATTAAATGCTTTCTCCAGTAACAGAAACATAGAAGACCACAGGACAGGATAGACCGGTCTTACCTTATTTTAGGTCCTGTATGGGATGGCATATGTAAAACTTTTCTCCTTTTCTTTCCATCTTCAAGCTCTACTTGTTCAAGTTCCTCTTTCGTTTTGAATCCAGACCAAGAAACAGGCCGTGATGGCTTTTCTTCCTGCGTTTCTGCTGCCAAATCTTTACTGTTACCAGCTGTTTTTTGTTTCCGTTTGATGGCTTTTGTTGCAGAGGAGTCAGTTGGCTGTGCTTTATTGACAGGTGTCTTCCCAGATGAGGCATTTGCATTTTTTCCAACTATTACCTCCTGTTTCAGCTTTGCCTTCACTCCAGCAGCAGCATCAGCGCTTTCACCACGCTTTCGCTGTTTCTTCTTTGAGTTACCTTGAACTGGCTGTGCCTGAGGGGTGCCTAAAGCTTGTGCCTTTGCCTGCTTCTGTCTCAATACCTCCTGCATGCACAAAGCACAACTATTAACATTTTCAATACATCACAGTTACAAGTAACAAATGCATTCCAGAAAGTAGGCTCAGTTATTACCTTTTAGATATACAGTGCAGAGCCAGCCAGGGCATTGAAAATGGGTATTCCAGCATGACAATGACCCAAAACACACGGCCAAGGCAACAAAGGAGTGGCTCAAGAAGAGGCACATTTAGGTCCTGGAGTGGCCTAGTCAGTCTGCAGACATTAATCTCGTAGAAAATATGTGGAGGGAGCTGAAGGTTCGAGTTACCAAACGTCAGCCTTGAAACCTTAAAGTTATTGTAAAGCTTTGCGTTTTATTTTTTTTAAACAACATTTCATACTTACCTCCACTGTGCAGCTCGTTTTGCACAGAGTGGCCCCGATCATCCTTTTCTGGGGTCCCCCGCCGGCTCTCGCGGCTCCTCCCCGCATCAGATAACCCCCTAGGAGAAGCGTTGTCCTGGGGGGGTTACCTTGCGGGCGCGCTCCGGAATCCAGCATTTGCGTCCATAGACACAAATGCCGGACTCGCCCCACCCCCGTGTCATTGTATTTGATTGAAAGCAGCAGGAGTCAATGGCTGCGCTGCTATCAATCTATTAAATCAAGAGGCGGGACCCTGTGCAGAGAGGGAGAGCACGTCTCCGCCGAGGGGATAAAGGGACTCAGTTAAGAAAAAAACAGGGGGGGGGGGGGGGGGGGGGCGCGGATCTGAGGGGCCGGTCACTGCCAGAAGTTTTTTCACCTTAATTAAGGTGAAAAAAAAACACGAGGGTTTACAACCCCTTTAATGACTTGGAGAGGATCTGCAAAGAGGAGTGGGACAAAACCCCTCCTGAGATGTGTGCAAACCTGGTGGCCAACAAGGGTTTTGCCACCAAGTACTAAGTCATGTTTTGCAAAGGGGTCTAATACGTATTTCACTCATTAACCCTTTCATGACTAAGCCTATTTTTGACATTTGGTGTTTACAAGTTAAAATCCGTATTTTTTGCTACAAAATTACTTAGAGCCCCCAAACATATATATTTTTTTTAGCAGAGAATCTAGAGAATAAAATGGCGATTGTTGCAATATTTTTTATCACACGGTATTTGTGCAGTGGTGTTTTAAACGCAACTTTTTGGGAAAAGGGACATTTTAATGAATTTTAAATAAATCAAACAGTAAAGTTAGCCCAATTATTTTGTATAATGTGAAAGATGATGTTACACCGAGTAAATAGATACCAAACATGTCACACTTTATAATTGCACGCACTCGTGGTTTGGCGACAAACTACGGTACCTAAAAATCTCCATAGGCGACGCTTTAAATTTTCTTTACAGTTACCAGGTTAGAGTTACAGAGGAGGTCTAGTGCTAGAATTATTGCTCTCGCTCTGAAGATCGCAGCGATACCTCACATGTGTGATTTAAACTCCGTTTACATATGCGGGCGTGACTTCCGTATGCGGAAGCTCGCGGGGACGCTTTAAATTTTTTTTTCTTATTTATTTTATTTATTTTTAGATTTAGAAATTGTGTTTAAAAAAAAAAAAAAAAAAAAAAAAAAAAGAAAAATTGATCACTTTTTTGCTGTCACAAGGAATGTAAACATCCCTTGTGAAAGTAATAGGTGGTAACAGGTACTTTTAATGGAGGGATCGGGGGTCTAAAAGACCCCCGATCCCTCCTTTGCACTTCACAGTATTCAGATCGCCTAAAACGGCGATTCTGAATACTGTAGATTTTTTTAAAACCGGCGCCATTGGCAGCCGAGTAAAGGGGAAGTGACGTCATGACGTCGCTTCCGCGTTTACAATTAGAAGGCTGGAACGAAGGTCGCCCACGCCGTCGTTCCAGACTGTCAGCAGCCTCCGGAGGCGGTGGGTCATCGATCGGGCCTCCCGGTGGATTGGGAGGGGGGGCGTCCCCTCCCGCTCCTCTGGTATAACAGCCGAGCGGCTTTTAGCCGCATCGGTAGTTACACATGGATAGACGATCGTCGGCTCTACAAAATGGTACCGGGATGATGCCTGCAGCTGCGGCACCATCCCGGTATAACCCCCGAAAGCCGAGTACGCACATCTGGGTACGCTCAGCGGGAAGGGGTTAAAATGCAAATCAATTTATAACTTTTTTGAAATGGGTTTTTCTGGATTTTTTTTGTTGTTATTCTGCTTCTCATCGTTAAAATAAACCTAGCATTACAATTATAGACTGATCAATTCTTTGTTTGTGGGCAAACTCACAAAATTAGCAGGGGATCAAATACTTTTTTCCCCCCTCACTGTATGGAAACCTTTAAAAAGCCATTACAGCCAGACCATTATTTGGTTGATTCAGATATTAAAAGCAGTATGCATGTTAGGTCGTTAACACATAAAACATAACAAAACATTGCTTAGGAGCTTTTGGTTACTTCTATCGGTATTTCAAAGATGAACTGTTAACGCAGAATTAAAATTTTGAAAAAAAAAACTGACAGGCAGGGTTTTTTTTTTTTTTGCTAACAGAAGAGATCCTAGTGGTCTCTCTGGGCATAAATTCTTCTCCCTGTCAGCAGTAATGCAGTACATTTACAGCACCACTCTGTGGCAAGATGAAGAGACTCTATTACTGTGTATTACTATTACTGTGTGGGCTTCCACTGACAGGTATGTCTGCCATAATATCTTAATATGAGGTTCATACAAGCACATGTATAATTATCCTGGGGGCCCATTACAAAAATAAAAGAATTAAAAAAAATAGAAATGAAGGGGGAAAAAAAAAAAAGGCATAGTTAGACTTATACCAGTGACGGTATTTCTAAGAGCCTTTCAGGACAACCCTGGAGAGAGTGCAGCTCCGCACATTTTCCAGGAAACACATGCAGCCTTTAAATCCTTCCACCATGGCCTCAGTTATTGTGGCCACCGACATACTGGAAAACAAAGCATAGAAGACCACAAACAACCATGATAGACACTTAAACCACTTCTAAGATACAGAGGGAGGGAAATAGTGGTTGTCCTGAAAGGCTCTTAGAAATACCGTCACCGGTAACTATGCCTTCCTCAAATGGCCTTTCAGGACAACCTTGGAGAGGATAACCGAGAAACTTACCCCAGGGTGGGAATACTGCCTGCGGAACCTTCCTGCCGAAGGCTGGATCTGCGGCGGACAGTAAGTCCAACCTATAATGTCGAAGAAATGTTGAGTAGTTGGACCAAGTAGCAGCCAAGTAGCAGATTTGATCAGGCGTAGCACCGGCCCTCTCCGCCCAGGAAACTGCCATTGATCTTGTGGAATGAGCAGCAATACCTGAGGCAGGTATTTCTCCTTTAGCTTCATAGGCCTCCGCAATTGTCCATCTAAGCCATCTGCCCTAAGCCATCTGCCCAAGGTGCTCTTAGAAGCATTCTCCCCTTTACAAGAGCCTGAGAAAATCACAAAGAGGGAGTTTGATTTTCTGAATTCCTTGGTAAATAATAAAAAGTGAAGTAGGCATCTCCTTACATCCAAAGTGTGGAAAGCTTCTTCTCCTGTATTGGCAGGCGCTGAGGAGAAAATGGGCAAAACTATTTTCTGCAAACGATCAAAGTTTGAAGAAACTTTGGGCGGGAAAGCTGGATCTATCTGAAGGACCACCCGGTCTGGAAAAACTTTAAGAAAAGGTTCTATGACTGCTAGAGCCTGAAGCTCGCTGACTCTTCTTGCCGAGGTAATGGCAACTAAGAAGATTGTTTTCAGAAATAAACTTTTTAAGGATGCTTCCTGTAAGGGTTCAAACGGAGCTCCCATGAGCCCCTGTAAAACAATAGACAAGATCCCAGATGGAAAAATTTTTGAGGGCCACAGGCCTATTACGTGCCAGTGCCCTGAAGAATCTCGAAATTAAAACTTCTCTGGATAGTTTTTTCAAAATAAAAACTGAAAGAGCTGGGTTTTTAGGGTGCTGGCTGCCAGTCCCTTTTCCCATCCATCATGGAGAAATTCAAGGACTGACAACGCTTTTTCCCTGAAAGCTTTAAGGATGTACACCAGGAATTAAACTTCTTCCAGACCTCCAGGAATATGGCCCGAGGTACCTCCTTTCTACTGGAGAGTAGGGTCTTAACTAGTTTATCGAAAAAACCCTTGGATTTTAGGAGGTCTTCCTCAGAAGCCATGTAGTCAGATGTAACTGGTCTGTTTCCGGATGAATCACAGAGCCCCGTGTTAGGAGGTCCTTCCTGAGCGGCAGCCTCCAAGGAGGTTCTGTGGTCAAATTTAGTAGGGTTGCGAACCAGGGTCTTTTTGGCCAAAAGGGAGTGACCAGGATCATGTTGGTTTTTTCTTCTCTGAATTTCCTTAGGACCATTGGTATCAGAGAAAATGGGAGAAAGGCATAGCACAGTTGGTAATGCCACGGATGTGCGAGAACATCTATGCCTATGGCCTGGTCTTCTCGTGAAGAGAAAAGAATTTCTGAACCTTTGAGTTCTGTTGGCTGGCAAACGGGTCTACTTGAAACTTCTTAATTCAGGCTCCACTCTGCTTCCACCACCTCCTCCTGCTGAGTAGATCTGCTAGCAGATTCTAAGAACCCTTTAGGTGAACTGTCGACAGAGATGCCACATTCTGTTCTGCCCAGGAAAGTAGATGACTGGCTAGTTCCATCAGTCCTCTGCTCCTGGTTCCTCCTTGCTTGAGCATGTATGCTATAGTGGTCATATTGTCCAAAAGGACCTGAACGTGATGTCCCTTCACTGCTTGTTGAAAAGCTAGGAGACCGAGAAAGATGGCCTTTATTTCCCGCCAGTTTGACGACTTTCGGGCTTCTGTCTTGGACCAAACCAAACCCCCTGAGAGGTTATACCATCCTGTTGGGCTCCCCAACCCCTGGAACTCGAGTCTGTTAGACGCTTGTCTAGTGGAAAGACCCAGAAGAGACCTTTCGTCAGGTTGGCCGAGTCCCTCCACCACCAGAGTGCTCATTTTACTTTTGAGGCAAGTCTGATCTGCTTTTCCAACGAAACCTGATGTGACCATGTCTGTAAGATGTTCAACTGGAGTGGTCTGGAATGAAATTTGGCCCACTGTACAGCTGGGATCGATGCCGTGAGAAGTCCTAATACTGCCATGGCCGATCGGACTGAGATTTAGATATTCATCTGAATCTGTTTTACTGCAGAGAAGATCTAATCCAACTTCGCTTGTGGCAGAAAAACTTTTTGGAGCACCGAGTTAATGGTATAGCCCAGAAACATAATTTCTTGACTTGGTTCTAGATTTGACTCCTCTAGATTGAGGAGCCACCCTAAGTTCTTGAGGCGAGTATGTGATACCTGAAGATTTGTCACAACTTGTTCCCTGGAGTCCGCAAAAAACAGGTCATCCAGATATGGAACGACAGAAATTCCTCTCAACTTCAGAGGCTCCAGGGCTTCCGCCATTATTTTTGTGAAAATTCTGGGGGAAGATGAGAATCCTAAAGGCAGAGCTTTGAACTGAAGATGCCAAACCGATGATCCCAGGTTGATGGCCAATCGTAGGAAACGTTGTGAAGCCTGAGCAAATGGGACATGTAGGTAAGCATCCCTCAGATCTAGGGATGCCATGAAGCAGTCTGGAGTCAACAGTTTTGTTATTGAATGGATTGTGTCCATCCGAGATGTTTGTAACAAATTGATCTGTTTACGATCTTTAGGTTCAGAATCAAATCGATAATTTCCCGATGGTTTCCTCGCCAGAAAAATGTGGGATTAGAAGCCTCAGCCCTCCTGATGTTTTGGGACCTGGACTATCACTTTTTGTTGAATCAGATCCTGTAATAGGTTCATCATTGCTGAAGCTTTGTCTTGATCCCTTGGAAGAGCCGTAACGTAAAACCTACTTGGAGGGGGCTCTGAAAACTCCAGACTGTATCCCTTAGAGATAACATTCCTTACGAACAGGCTTGAAGATGTTCTGTTCCATTGTAGGAGAAAGGCAATCTTCCCCCTACTGGGACAAGATTGTCACTTGTTTTTGGGGGGCTGGTCTGGGGGAGATCTGAAGAGAACGTCTCCTCTACCCTTACCCTTTTGGGAGACCAAACTGTTTGTCGTCTTCCCTACTTTTACGGGGCTGTTGAACAGCACGAAAATTATTTTTAACTGTTTGTTTCTTTTTGGCAGGGAAGGCCTTTTTCTTGTCAGCTGTCCTGTCCAAGATGGTTTCCAGGTCTGGGCCAAAAAGAAGATCCCCCGAGAAGGGTAAGCCACATAAATTTAATCTGAGAGGCTGTGTCGCCCGATCAAGTTTTTAGCCAGACAGCACGTCTGGCTGAATTCACCAGAGCAGATGACCTTGCTGCCATCTTAACTGATTCAGCCGATGCGTCGGTCATGTATTTCACTGCCTTCAGAATCAACGGAAAAGATTCTAAAAGATCCTTTGGTGGGGTCCCCGCCTCTACGTGAGTCTTCAGCTTTTCTACCCAGCATTCTACATTCCTTGCAACAACCGTGGAAGCCATTTTTCAAGAGGGAATCTGCCCTTTTATCCTTTGCATCCTTCAGCACCCCCATGTCCTCGAAGACCAGGTCTGTGCGACGGGACACTTGCGAAAAAGCGGCATCCACCCGCGTTTTTTAATTAAAACACTACAGACTTTGTCTTTAAAGGGAAACCCTCTTTTGAGGGTTTTGGAAAGGAAAGGGCCTTTTTCAGGGTCCTTCCATTCGTTCTTGACCGTGTCCGATAGGACTCTATGGACTGGGAACACCCTTTGTTTGGTGTCATCCAGACCCTGGTACTTTCTATCGTGAACCGACAGTTGCACCTTCTCCTCCTGAAGGTCGAGGATTGTGTAAAATCGCTTTCAAAAGGTCATCCACTTCTTCTAAACACAGTTTGTACCTAGAGCCTCGGCTATCTCGTCTCCCTCTTCCTCCTCCTCGTCTGAATCCCTGAGGGAGGGAAGAGCCCCCCTCGTCCTCTGAGTCCACAACCTCTACTGGCCTAGGAGGTAGATGCCCTGGGACTAGATGGTGGTTGTTGTTAGGTTTCAACTTGGCCTGCCGGACTCTGAACCAGCAACAATTTCACTGGACTTCGTGAGCTTGTGAGTTTATGTACCAAGGAAAACAAGTCTCTATATTGCTGCGATGTTTCCTCTTCGACAAGATCCTTTATGCAGGATCTGCACATAGCTTTTTGCCAAGACTCTGAGAGGGTTCTTGCATGAAGGGCATTTCCTCTGACCTGGTGGGTTTGAGTGTTTAGTTTTTCCTAAAACTTTCTCCTTAAATGAGAGCGACGACATTTCACTTAAGTGTCCTAAACACCTTCCTGCCCTTTAGTGCAAAGTAACACAGACCACCACCAGCGAGGGAGAGGAAGAGAGAGACCTCAGTGTTGAACCCAACTTACGGCAACCCCCACCATCAAACTGCAGGGTCCACGAGAAGTAACCTCCAACCCTGCAGTAACAGGCTCCCTACAGGGAGGAACACAAAAAAAACAAAAACACAACACCACACACACACACTGACTACCACATAAGCCCATAAAGAGAAGAATAAAGGCACTGTACGTACCCCTCTTACCTGGGCCTGACCGGTGCCTGTTTCCACCGTAGCAGAGAGCGCAGCGGGGAATGAGAAAACTCGTCCGTTTTAGTTTCTCGGTTCCGGCGTCATCAGCGAGGACCAGAAGCAGAAGCACCGGTCGATAGACCCGCCCCCTTGGCCTCTGCGTTCCAGGTGACTGGAACCACTTGTCGCCACGCCCACACAGGAAGCCGCGTCACTGGACGTGACGTCACCCGCCAGCCAGGAACCAGAACCGTAATGCGGAACACATCGCCGATAAACGGCTGCAAACCGCCCAGCTACCTGAGCCATCCTCGAACTCCGGGCACACCGACGCTGACACCTCCTGCTGGCCGTTGCTCCACTGAGCATGGAGAGGCTGGGGACTCCAGAACACCCCCCGCTCATACCGGGAGGGTGCTGGGATGGTCCCTGCACTCCAGGCAGACAAAACACTAGCCCTTTCCCCTCCACCCTGGAGAGAGCGCAGCACCCTGGTTCCAGCATGCACTTCCACCATGGAGGAGGAAACACAATAACTGAGGCCATGGTGGAAGGAGGAGGGATTTAAAGGCTGCATGTGTTTCCTGGAAAATGGGTGGAGCTGTGCTCTCTCCAAGGTTGTCCTGAAAGGCGATTTGAGAAAGTTGCATAGTTTAATTCTGCTTTAAAGGCCAAGGTTACCTTTTACAAAAATAAAATGCACATCTTTTTTTCAGCTAAAAAAAATGTGCATTTATTTTTGTTTTCACTCTGCAGCCTGTAAAAGCATTGCACCAGCGATCAGCAAAACATGTGTGCAATGCCAGGATCCTGCAGACCCATACCTCCGATAGTAGCAGGCAGTTACTGAATGGCAGGAAGAATCAACTAAAAGCCATCAACAGAGGAGGCTGATCGTACTTGTAGTCTATTTATTCACAGAACTGTGAATGAATTGCAGAGCCCCGCATGGCCACGCTGTTTTATATTATTACAGTGGGTGCAGGGAGAAGATCCAAAAAGTAAACTAATCCTTTAAAGAAAAATTACAATTCTCACCAGACTGCGCTGTGCCCTTCTTTCCTTTAGTTTAATTTTATTCAGGTCCTCGAGGGAGAATTCCACGATTGGTCTCTGGAAATAAAAATATGCACACTATGAACAGACTGTGCTCAAAAGTAACATCGAGAATCTACACAGTTTCCTGGTTGGTAGCAAAACAATTTGTTTATCAAATACATGTTGTTAAACTGCATATCAAAGTTCAAAAACTCATCTAGGTTTTGGACAGAGTGGAGAACGGTTATAATTACTGTTGGTTTTTTACTGCTATCCAGTGATCCATAAGAGATTTTCCCTCCCTTGCGGTTTATTTTTTTAATATATGGAGTAAGCACACCCCATACCTAAATGTTTAATAAAACAAAATCAGCATAAACTACTTTTTATTTATTATCAGCACTGATGGATTTACTGGTTTATGTATTGATCAAATCAATGCTTATATTATTTCTTAGATAGAGCTAGAGAGAGATAGAGAGATAGAGCGATAGATAGAGCTAGATAGAGATAGAGAGATAGAGCGATAGATAGAGCTAGAGAGAGATAGAGCTAGAGCAGTGGTTCTCAACTCCAGTCCTCAGGACCCACCAACAGGCCAGGTTTGCAAGATAACTGAAGTACATCACAGGTGATATCACTTGCTGCTCAGTGATTGCAGTATTCTAGTCTGCAACTCCCCAAGGTAATACTTAAAATCTGGCCTGTTGGTGGGTCCCGAGGACTGGAGTTGAGAACCACTGAGCTAGAGAGAGATAGAGCTAGAGAGAGATAGAGCTAGAGAGAGATAGAGCTAGAGAGATAGATAGAGCTAGAGCGATAGATAGAGCTAGAGCGATAGATAGAGCTAGAGCGATAGATAGAGCTAGAGCGATAGATAGAGCTAGAGCGATAGATAGAGCTAGAGCGATAGATAGAGCTAGAGCGATAGAGATAGCGAGCTAGAGAGAGATATCTCTCTCTCTATATCTATCTATAGAGATAGATAGAGAGATATTCACAATTAAAAAAAATATCCAAGTATCAAATATTTTTCCTGTATAAATGACTGATGTTACATGACATACGTGAATATTTGTACCCATTATAGAATTATGCTGAATACCACTTCATTGTAAAAGCATTCTCAGTAAGTGGAATATCTGTATCTATTATACAATTGTGCCGAATACCATTTATTGTAAAAGCATTCTTGACAAGTGCGGTGCTTACTCTAGATGTTTAAAACTATTGAACAGGTTGATATATTGTGGAGGGGTTGAAGTGCCTTAAAAATCTTTTATTGTTACTACAAACTAGTGCAGATATTAGTGTGTAGCACTTTGGAGCCAATTACTGCTGACAATGGTTTTCCCAAGAGAAAGTGAGGGAAAATCTGCAACAGGAACACACAAAAAAAACCTTCACAGGGATTCCCATATTCTACTGAAGGAAATTATTTTTATCTGTGCTCTTCAGGAAGGCATACCAGATAGCAGTAAAAACCTGCCAGAGGTACTAAAAACCTTAACAAACCCAAAAACTAAGAAAATAAGTACATAAAAAAACACACCACCTTTTGCACAGACACACACACTTTAAAGCAGGGGAACACATTCAGCCTAATGGTTTTTACATTTATATGTATAACTAGAATATCCATTTGTTTTTCTCCTCTCTACGAGCACTGCAGAGCGGGGAGCCATCAGCCAGCGAAGTCTTTCATGTATTTATACGGAGGTCTAATATTCATATGACCTGGGAAGTGTTGCAGCTACATACAGACCTGGAGCCATATTTAAGGCTTTGGATAGCGCTCTCAGCCCAAATAAATCCACAGACCTTGGCCAATTAAACTAGGCAAATTCCTGTTTTCACAAAACTATCGTATAAGGTTGGCGCCCATCGACACCCCCGGTGGCACTGCTTCATCCATTCTGTTATATGGTGGATTTACATGTAAAGACAAAATTATGACTACGTTCCGGGTATCACTATATACCGAAGAGTAAATCTTTTGTCATACATGCCATGTAACTCACTGTTTTGTCTATGTTTTGTATACTTTTGTATTATTTCTTCATGTCCTTTTAAAATTAGTCATTATATGAACGAACGTTTTTATGTACATTCAATAAATAATACTTTTTTGAAAAAATATATATATATATATATATATATATATATATATATATATATATATCCTACAAAGTCCCAATGAAGGGGGATTCCTTTTTTCTTGATAGAATACCAGGGATGTGGCAACTGGCAATTGATCTGATATGGTGAAACCCTCCTTTTCGGTTGTAACTGAATTTTTGTTAAATCTCTATGATGTTTTATCTAATACTATCTTAAAAATTTAGCTAATTCTGTAACTCTGTATCTTTAGGACATTTCTAACAAATGTATGCCGTTTGTGCTGTTATAAAGGCCCTGACGAAGCGGGTTTCCTGCGAAATGCGTAGGCCACATTTCTTTGACACCTCATACCAGGACTTGCACCAAACAAACAATAAACTATACTTTTCCTCAGACTGTATTATGTTTTAAGAAATTCCATCCATGGATGGCAAATAAAGTTTTTCTATACATCCCTTTTAAAACTGTTATAAATCATTTAACTCCATAGAGACACATGTAAAGTTCCATTTTGCTTCCTCTTGCGTCTGAATTTTGTATCTACTAGGAACGTGCCTCTCTGGAGTTATAATTGTTTCACGCCTAATCCCCATCCCTATATATCTATCTCTCGAAGGTTGCTTACCCCTGCTTTAAAGGCTATAAAACAGGGTGTACAACTTCCCTTTAGTAGGAATCTCTATGATCATTAAACAAAGATTTATATAGTGCGAAGTTAGCACAGTACTTTACAATACAAGAGTGTTTGTAAGCTCTGTGAGTAGGACCATCTTATCTAATATCTCTAGGAGACATACGAGACAATTCTCATCGTGTATGTACCCATGCACTGCACTCAAAAAAAAAAAAAAAAATTAAAATTAAAACAACCAATTGTAAACTATTTGCAATAAAGTGCTGCTACTTACTAAATACAAAAAATCCATAAAGAAGGTAAAATATTACCTTCATTTTAATCACTTTGGTGGAGGATATTTGGTGCGTGTTTTACGGTTAGAAGTGAAGCACTATTTCATCACAAGTTTATGGACATTTATTGCGGCATTTGATAGATTTTGGTTAGCATTATAATTACATTTTTTTTTCAACACTGTATTAGAGATTTCACTGTGTTTGTGATTTTCATTTTTTGTACGCTATTGTGGATTATTGTTTGATTAGTATAGGTAATTCACCTTTTTTATGAATTCTCATCATGCTTCCTACTAATCTTACCTATATCCATAAAACCGAGCAGGGATGCATGTATGACATTTAGAAAGAATATTCCTACTTAGCATAATTGCTGCAAAAGTCTGCTATATTCAACCATACTGCAAAAGACTGCTAGAATAAAAGCTTTATAGCGTAAGCCACCCCGCAAGTATATCTAATAATATTAATAACTAAGAAAAAAGGTATGACTAGATCCTCACCTTTTTCGGTCCAAAGAGATCTGGATTATTGTTGATCTGTCTCAGAGCTGCTAGGGCATGTTCGTGTTCACTGAAGTCCACAAAGGCAAAACCTAGAGACTGTCCCTTATGATTTCCAGGCAAGCCTTTCAAATCTCTCATTACACGACACTAGATGGGAAAGAAAGTGAAAGGAAATAAAATGTAATATATCATTTTTCATAATTGAAAACTAAAACGTAAGGCAAGGATTACATGTATGCATTCAATAAAATCTAGCTGGCTATATTTTAGGTGCAGTAAATTCTCTATATGAACGAATGTGCCACAAGTAAAATGCATTAAAAAAGAAACATAATTCCAAAAAGGCGTTTACGATTCCTAAAAGAGACTCATGGACTTTCCTCTGTACCAGCCCCCCCCCCCCCCCAAATAACAGTACTAAAAAAAAATAATTAGCCAGGCAAGAAATATTTGCAGCGTTTCAATACCATTTTCCTGTCTGAGCTGTCCAGTAAAAAGAGAAAGCATATCTGTAGTCACTGCTTATGATTCTCAGGGTGTGCAGTATAAATCAAGATTTAACAACTGAAAATGGATGTCAATCATTAGCTTAAAAGGATAAGTTCACTAGCAGATCGCAAATGAAATCTCAGGCTCCTGCAGACTGTCCGTGTAGCAGTCTGCACATACCTTGAACAGGCAGGGAGTTACTGAAAGACAGGAAGAATCAATGTACTACCTAGAGAGCTCATCAGCGTTCTGGTAGTTCATTGAAAATGACCAGCTGTCAGCCACAATGGATGATGGTAGTTGTAGTGCTCCCAATCACAGAACTCTGAATGAATGACACAGCTGGCTGTGTTTTTTTAATCTATTTTTTTTTTTTTTTAATGGCAGCAGGTACAGGGAGAAAATCCCCAGCCCGCTGTCACGACACGGACTGGGGGGGATGGGTTGCAGGGGCTGCTCAGTTAGTAACATGTTACATCCTAAATATGGGTGAAACAGGTTACTAAAAGGTGAACTTCTCCTTAGAGATACATAACTTCCACTGCATACCACATAGCAAAGGTAAATAAAATGTCAATTACATGAAGTTTAAAGCTCCCTTCCGGGATTCAAAGAATATTTGGTGTAACAATGAGTTCACCTCGATTCATTTTACTTACCTCTTTAATTTTAACAGATTTATCTCCACCTGCAGCAGAGAAAAACAACTGACGCAACTTTTTATCATCCACAGATTTAGGAATGTTGTGAACACACAGACGAGTCTTTGAGACAAAAATGTTCTGGCTCTTTAACTTCTGCCGTTTTATCTCTTCAAACTGAAAAAAAAAAAAAGAGGGGGGGGGGGGGATAAAAAAACATGAAATATATTGTAATACAGTAATACTCAACAGCAGCCAGATGATTGCACTTTAAAAGTGAAATAAATAAAAAAAGGCCTGATTGCCAAGGACAACACAAACGTTCTGTAAATAAACCTGCATAGTAACGGTCCTTGCTGTGACCATATTTTTCATGCTTACCCGAGTTCTTTTGGCCAGATCTTCTGCACTCATTTCCTCAGCAGCTTTTGTTCCTGCTCGAATCACTGTTAAGAGTATAATTCAGTGTTACATAAGTACAAAGTCATGTCTATTAAGAGGTCATTCTAGTTAAAACAAAAATGTTGTTGAAATAGGAAACTGGTGAAGGTTTAAGTACAACCAATTACTGCACTTTCCTTGAAATTGTCACTTACCCGACACCCATGTAAATTGTGAATGAGCTTACACAAAGTAAAACGCCTGAATTTGGACCTGAAACTGAGCCAAAAGACGACCAGGATTCCTGTGCAATCCGCTCTGGAGATTTGTGAACTGGCTCCATTGAGAGCTGGTCACAGTCTCCTGTCATGCAAATTGAATGCAGGGAAACCCACATCCAATTCGCATAAGTGTGAACCCACCTAAATAAGAGTTCACACAAGAACAAAACTTTAATAGGGCTCCTTAAAAATATGAGAGCCGGCAAAATGTTGGTCAAGCATTTCCAATTTGCCTTTAACAAGCGTCAAAACATGCAGAAGGCATTTGGGGAGCAATTTTAACACACGTTGAATGCACAGCAAACAACGTGAACTCACAATAACGCTATAGCCATGTTTGTTAAGTGTTAGTATTTTAAGTGTGAACAAGGCCTAAACACGGCAATTGTTTTACACCCTCTCCATCAACATGCTGATAGATATATATATATATATATATATATATATATATATATATATATATATATCTCGTTTTAGACCCAGTAACATCACTGGGATCTGTGCTACTCTAGGAAATTCAAGCAGATCATGGCTGGTGAAAACGTTTCCTTCTAGACTGTTTTTCATGTAAAC